>BSBN01000353.1:0-1250000 GCA_027924645.1 Cunninghamia lanceolata | reverse complement strand
ACCCAAAAAGCTAAGATAACATTGGAAAGCACTCCCATCAACCCTACCAATACATCTGTTCCACAACCTAAAGGACAATATAACCTTTTGGACCATCTAAAGTAGACCCCAACTTAGATATCTATCTTTGAATTGCTCTGCCTTTCGCCTGAACATAAGGCCATTCTAGATAAAGCAATCCTTGAATCTTTTGTTCCCACTGATCTAAATGTTAATCAATTCCAGGCTATGGTGGGACATTTAGCCACTATGAATAATGTGTCCTTCACAAAACATGACATACCTTCACACCACCCAAATCACACTGACCCTCTTCACCTAGAAGTCTTTATCAACAAACATAAAATCTGATGAGTCCTGGTAGACGGTGGAGTAGGATTGAACATCTATCCTTTAAAATTGGTAATAACACTAGGATACTCTGAGGCTTTCATTGATCCAACCAAAAGAATCATTATCAAGGCATATGACAATGTTGAATGCTCGTCTAAGGGAGTCATCACCCTACCTATAAGGGTTGGACCTGCCACACAGGACACTGTATTCCATGTCTTGGGTACCAAGCTACCATGGATCCACGCCATGAAGGTCGTCCCTTCCACCTACCACCAATGCATCAAATTCCCCTATGACGGCATGGAAGTCACCATCCATGGTGATCCCGATGCCTTCCAATACTACAGCCACCTGAAAGAGGTACCCCAACATTAGGTGCCTATAAACAGGGGTATCTCACCATTCACTTCATCCAATTATGTCAACCCATCTGCATTATCCAAATCCCCTATCACTTTCACTCTACCTATCAACCCTAAAATTCAAATCCAAGACAAAGGATGTGGTGAGTACAAGATGGAAAGGTCATACTGCATCAGAAAACTACCTACATCACCTAAGTCTCAAGGAAGGCCCAACCCTATTCTGCTGAAGCAGAATATCTCAACTAGTCCCAGCACATTCACAAAGTGGGGCGAACTCAATAAAGAAGACATCAGTGAGGACATATCCACATGGCTCTATAAGGAAGAAGAAGAAGTTGAACATATCAAATTGCCCATAGAACAATATGGTAAGGGATATGAGTTTGTCAAAAAATAGGGATATGATGGTTATAGTGGACTTGGACCCAATGGAAATGGATGCATCGAGCCCCTTCAACCAACAAGGCAGCCACCTAACAAAGGGTTGGGATATACCTCACAAAGTGATAGGGCTCCATGTACCAAGTTACTTCTAAGAGGGAGATGAGTACTTCTAGAGAAGTCATGACATCAAGGGATCCACTCAAACATGAACCTAAACCATCCATGCCAAATTTGCCTGCACCATCCACATTCAACTCACCTAAATCATCCACACCTGACCTCCCTGAAGCTATAGCTTGGATCAAAATATTTTGGGATCTGGACAACACTTCTATTTGTACCCTAACTCCCATGAATATAAGTGACCTAAACATCGATGATGGCATACCATTAGTCCATCTTGAGCTAATTTATTGGGACCAACAAGATCCACCTAGCTTTGATTTATTTGAGAATGATGAAGCAATAGCCAAGTTCATGGGACTATGCGAAGGCATACCTCTCGGGGATCATAAAGTTGATTACATCATGGACTTGGATGAATTTGCATAATTTGGAGAATCCACTCCACCCTCTAGTCACAAAAGTGAAAATAAAAAAGAAAAAAATAGGTCTTTGGGTGAAAACTGAAAAGCACCCTTAGATCACTCAAAAGTAAAAATAAACGAGGTATCCGAGGGTGAAAACCTCCCTAAGGTGCCCGACAATGGAGGGATAGAAGTGTTGCCTATCACACAGGAAAAATCACCACTATTAGTAGAAACAACTATGGAGACCAACCTCGATACCGAAGAAGCACCCAAGATTATTCAATTTGTCGAGTCCCTCATAGAAAAGGAAAAGCCTAAATTTAGAGACTTCTTCTCAAAATGACAAGTCAACTTCACCTGGTCATATGCTAATATGCCTAGGCTTGACCCATTGTTTGTCTTACATCACCTACCACTGTTTCCAAATGCCAAGCCAGTCAAGCAGAAATTACATAAAATGTACCCACATATTGCATTACTAGTGAAAGCAAAACTAAAGAAGCTCCTTGACGTCGATTTCATTAGACCAATAGATTATCCAAAGTGGGTATCTAATCTTGTACCTATCATGAAATCCAATGGCCAAATCAGAATATGTGAGGACTTCCATGACTTGAACAAGGCATGTCCGAAAGATGATTTTCCATTACCAAACATAGACATTATAGTCGACTTGACAGCAGGATTTGAAATGCTCTCATTAATGGATGACTCTTCAGGATATAATTAGATACAAATAGCACTAGAGGATCAGTATAAAACAACTTTCACATGTCCTTGGGGCACATACTATTGGATTGCCATGCCCTTCGGTCTTAAAAATGCAGGTGCTACATACCAGCGAGCAATCACAACAATATTCCATGACTATATGCATACATGTATGGAAGATTATGTCGACGACTTGTTGGCCAAATTAGTCACTAGAAACACTCATCTAGAGTTGTTGGATAAAATATTCAAATGGCTAGAAGAATACAACATTAGATTAAATCCTAAGAAATTTGTGTTTGGTGTTACATCAGGCAAACTGTTGGGCTACATTGTTTCACACCGAGGTATAGAAGTCAACCCTACCAAAGTAAAAGAAATATTGGAAATGCTTCTGCCCACTACCCTAAACAGTTGCGCAACCTACAAGGAAAGTTACAATCCATCTGGAGGTTTATTGCACAACTCGCAGACACATGCCAACCTTTTCAACAATTACTCCACAAAGGGGTACCATTTGTGTGGACAAAATAATGCCACACAACTTTTCAAAAGATCAAAGACTATTTGATGTCCCCACTAGTGCTTAGGCCACCAATACTAGGAAAGCCCCTCTTATTGTACATATCAACTACCAATTTAGCACTGGGGGCATTGTTGGCATAGAATGATGAGGAAGGGAAGGAAAGGGCAATCTATTACATCAGTCGAACCTTAATGGGATATGAGCTAAACTATAGCCCTATTGAATGTGCTTGCCTTGCCGCAGTTTTCACTACCCAGAAGTTGTGACATTACATGTTGGATCATAAGACAAAGCTTTTCACTAAGATTGACCCACTAAAGTACCTACTCAATAAAGTAGCTCTGATAGGATGACTAGCCAAATGGGTTATGGTATTGAGTGAATTTGATATAGAATATGTTGACAGAAAAGCAATCAAAGGACAAGTGATCACAGACCAGCTCACAAAAGCACATGCACCAGCAGATCATCCAATAGTCATTAATTTACTTGATGAATCATTATTCAGGGTAGATGGACCCAAAATCTGGACACTATTCTTTGATGGCTCATGTACAAATCATGGTTCAAGCGCTGGTATTTTGTTTATTACTCCTCAAGGTGATGCCATCCCCAAAGCATTTTGAATTGCTTTTCCTTGCACAAATAACATAGCAAAGTATGAGGCATTACTCACAGGACTTCAAACAACTGTCAACTAGAAAATCAAGACATTACAAGTGTTCAACGACTAACAATTGGTCATCAAACAAGTTAATAATGAGTATGACACCAAAGATGAAAAGATCATACCCTATAAAAGAATTGTGGATAGCTTCAGGATTTATTTTTACATAGTTCTCTTTGATCAGATTCCAAGGGTCCAGAATCAAGCAACTGATGCAATGGAAACCATTGGATCTCTCCTAGATATCCCAAGTAATGTAACTCAATTCGAGTTCTTGGTGGGTCAACTATTGGTCCCCACCTTTGATATCCCAGAATCTGAGTTCATATGTGAAATTGTTGGTCCCACATCCCCCTGGTACCATGATATTTACACCTACTTATATGATCATACCCTACCTGCTGACCTCTCATCAAACCAACGTAAAACCTTCACCCGCTAAGCTGCAAAATATGCCATCATCTATGAAACCCTTTACCACCGCAGCTTTGATAATCCCCTCCTGAGATGTCTCAACTCTGAAGAAGCACTAACAACCCTACAAGAAGTACACAAGGGTATATGTAGAGCCCACTCAAATGGTCCTACCCTTGCAAAGATGATCATCAGAGTAGGATATTACTAGCCTACAATAGAAAAGGATGCCTATCATTTAACAAAGAAGTGAAGATAGTGCCAGATACACAGGGATCTTGTACATGCACCTACTCAGGACCTACAACCACTTACATCTTTGTGGTCTTCTTCTCAATGGGGACTTGACCTCGTGGGCAAAATCCACCCTACCTCCGCAAATGGCCATAAGTTTATTCTCATAGCCACAGAGTATTTCACAAAATAGATTGAAGCCATCCATATGACATACATTATTGGCAATCAAATCACAAAATTCATCCTCAGCTACATCATATGCTAGTATGGTGTCCCATAATCCATCATAATAGACAATGTCCGCCCATTCAAAAACTAGGACATTCATGAACTTTGTGAAAGATTCCATATCCAACACCACTTCGCCACTCCATACTACCCACAAGGCAACGGTCAAGCCGAGGCATCAAATAAAACCATCATAAAAATACTTAAAAAGTCTATCAATGATGTTGGCCATGACTAGCATATCTCCAGCTAAACCCCTCCCTCTGGGCCTATCACACCAGCATCTACACGCCCATCATAGCCACTCCTTATTCCATGGTCTATGGCTCTAAAGCTATCTTTCCCATAGAGGTCAACTTGCCCTCCTTGAGAGTGTCATTGCAACAGCTGGTCAATGATGAAGAATATAGGACATCCTAGCTATGTAGGAACTAGAGTTGCTAGATGAAAGAAGATAATGCCTGAACTCATTTATAGGCATATCAAAATTGTCTCTGCTGCAGCTACAATAAAAGGGTCTGAGTCCAACACTTCAACATTGGAGACCTGATTTTAAAAGAAAACCCTAAAAATTAGATGGAACGAGAAAAGCCAGGAAAGTTTGAGCTGAATTGGTTAGGGCCTTATCTCATTACTACAGCCTATGGGTCTATTGCATATCAGCTAGCCACTCCTAAAGGTGAGCCGTTACTAGAACCCATTAATAGCATGCACCTTCGGGGGTACTATACTTAAAGTCAAAAGTCAAAAAAAAAAGTAAAGAGAAATAATCCATCCAAAAGTGAAAACCACTTCGGTGGCACTTTGGATAAGTACCATGGTGAAAACCTAGCAAACTTGCATCATGTGTAGTTGGTCTACTCTCCATTGTCTACCATCACTTGATTTTCATATTCCATCTTTCATGACGAACCATACGCACTCTGTATCACACTCCACATCCCATGTCTGCCTCAAATCTTGATGTTCCTCCTATGGCCTGGAAATAAATTAATATTGCATGTTTTCACATCCCTCTCACCTCGCCTTCATCCTAACATTATCATGCAGCCGATTGGGGGCAGCTCCTGATCTTGAAATTGATGTTGGAGGACACCTATTCTCAAAAATACAAAAACATTCAAATATTCCCAAAAATACAAAAAACATTTAAATATTCCCAAAAATAAAAAAACATTCAAATATTCCCAAAAACACAAAAACATTCAAATATTCCCAAAATACAAAAACATTCAAATATTCCCAAAAATACAAAAACATTCAAATATCTTCAAAAATCCAAAAACATTAAAATATCATCCAAAATCATAAAAAAATCACATAATCAACCAAAAACCTCCCAAGAAATAAACAATGTCAGCCAATAAACTGAACTACAGTGCCTTTGAACTTTCATGTAGGCAAGGCCATCTCTGATGCACCCTCACATAGCCAAGGCCATTATTGATGCACCCCAGAGACACTAGGTTAGCCACTTAGGGCTTGTCCTGTCACATCATCATAATAAGTTGTCCTTTAATAGGAAAGACACTACAAGTAGACAAGCAACAAACACCCAAAACACGCAAACAAGATAGCTCAACAGGACAGCCAGGACACTATCACTCATCATCCCCACTGTCTTCCAACCATGTGTCTAAAAACAAGTATGGGATGTAGTCGAAACCAGGCTATGAGCCTTAGACGACAACACTCATCTTTTGGACACTATTGCTCACCACAAATCAACCATTTCCCATACATGTGACAATCTTGAAACTAGACCACATGTCTTACACAAGATGTCCTACAACTTTCATTTGCCTTATACAGGAGATCACATTGTCTAAACTAGACTCGATGTCTTATACGACATGCTTCCTATCCTAAAACTAAGCATCATTCAGCCTATCATAATCATTCAGGGAAACACATCTACACTTAGCACATGACCTGATGGCTATTGGCTCTATCTCACACTCCACTTTGGTTTTTTTTCTACGATCTTGTTCATAAGCTTTGCAAGGCAGTCCCTAAGAGATGAAGAGAGGCAAGGATGGGGTGAGATCTCTTTTCTTTGATTGTTGCTTGCAGTTTGTCTAGGCAAAGCAACTAGGGCAACTAAGTTCCTTGTGTGTGACTAGGACATTACTGGGTGAATCAAACACATCCTATAGGTTGGAATGGCTAGATACTTCCATGTATTAGGACTTATACACCTAGAATTGTTCTCATCACATAATCCGACAAGGTGCCTTAGTGACCTAGGAGGAGCCTAGAAATCCTCGTTTGTTTTTTGTGTGTTTTCTCAAAGGACCACACTTTGTGCCTTGGTCATAATATGCCATGGCAATTGTCATCCTTTGATAGAATAAGTACTATGATGATATGCAGTAACTACACTAAAGAAGCTCAACATCTATTACGACAAAGTCTGATTCCACTCCCCTTAACCAATTCTTCATCTCTCACCCAATTCTCCATTTCTTCAGTTCTTCTTTCATCCTACTATAACACACCAAAAACAACATTAGATCATATCACCTACATACACACACATGTTAGTCCATCATATATCATAATCATCATAATAAATCATCATCATCATCATCATAATCATCATAATAAATCATCCTCATCATAATCATCATAATAAATGACCATTATCATAATCCTCATAATAAATCATTGTCATCATAATCCATTATCATTACCATCATCACAATCTCTTATCATAAGCATAAGCATTGCAATAAATCACATAAGAACATAAAATCATATATCTAGCACTTATGCATTCATCAGATTCCCATTTACATCCATACATAAACATCACATAGAAATCAAATACCATCCATCGCATCAACATATGCATCTAGGAATAATATCATGCATCACATCATCAAAACCATGTAAACATCACATCATATCATAAGCATCATAACCATCATGCTATCTAGTACTACATTATCATAAATCATAAACCATAATGTATAATAGCATATCATAACATCCATCCATCATGACCATGTAAAATAATAACAAGATCACTCATAATAGGTCCATCACACACACACACACACACATCACATCAAAAATGTGTGTCACAGTGCAATCCCAATACATATATGTGTGTGTGTCAAAAAATGGAGCTCGCAAGCTCAGTCATAAATCAAGAGCACGTAGGCACAATCAAGATAAGTACATCAAAAAACCATCAAAATGGCCCTATGAGAAGACCCCTGTGCTCTCAACCTTCTCTTGATCCAGAAGGCCTGTCATAAGGTGATGGACGCCTCTGTGAGTGCCCCACACTGCTATGAGATCTATGGGAGTGGGATCGACTGGCACTCCTACTCTAGAAATTAGGTGCCCTCTGCTCTGCTAGCAATGAACTCTTATAGAGGCCAATGTAATACTGAGTCTCCTGTGCTAACCTAACCAAAGCCTATGCAAAATCTATCAATGGTCCACTTAGCGTAGTGGCAAGCTCAACGCTTCGTTGCTTTGCCCTCTATGCCCTAATCACGGCCATGTCCCTCTCGGCTGTCCTTTGAAGCAGCTACCCCTGCACCCTTACACACATTGCATGGCCTCTAGCTGCACCTGCAAGTCAACTATCCACCCATCCACATCTCCATCATGGGCTCGGGCATCCCCCTCTACCTCATCATCGCCTATCTCCACAAAAGGTACATCCCGCATAGCCCTATCCCTAATCCTCTCCTCCTCATTGTCCTCCTCCTCCTCAGTCTCCTCCATCTCCTCTCCCTCACCCACATCCTCCATAGGCACATCCTCCTCTGGATCTCCCACTTGCATCTCCCCCACAGCTACAGCCGCACAACCCACTACTCCCTCCCCCTCTTCCTGTATAGGGGCAAGTATTGCACCCCTACCCTATCCATCCCAGCCTTGACCTCCTCAGCCTCTGCCTCCACCACCCCCACCTACCCCACAATCATCTCCACCTCTATCATCTCCACCTCCTCTACCCTTGCCTCATCCTTTGAATTAGCCTCTCGACCCCCATCCCAACTGCTCCACTAGCATTAGTGCATCAGGATGTAAATACGGAATTGGCCTATGAGTGGCCCACCATGCACCATAAGTGGGAGTCATCCCTAGATCTGCAACATCCCTATAATCCCACTAAAGTGTCTACAATCTTGTGATCTCATCAAGAGATGTCTACATTGGAATCTCCCATGTAACTCAAACAAACTCTGTAATACTAGCTGGCTCATCTTGCCGCTCCACAAACTACCTGAGCTACTCGTCATCCTTTGTCCATCTGGGGCAATCTCTATATGGCATCCAAGTAAATGAATCCATGTTGTCAATAACATGTCGCCAGTACCCCACATCACCCATCCGAACCTATGGCACTGCTCCAGTATAACAAAACACATAGGGTAACTCCTCTAGAATGTCTCAATCCATCAGTGGCCTACACACTGCAATGTGCTCCCATGACCATATCATGAACAATCTCACCCTGCAACTAATCGACTACTCCCCTCGATATACAACACCATGCAGCTGGTGATACAACTGAGCTAAGAGGCAGGGTCCCCACGCATATGAAGTCGCATCCACCATCATCCCCTCCAAAATCTCTCCCCAGCCAACCAGAAATCCATGGCCGTGTCAATCGGAGCATACCAAACCAGCAATGCAAGTGCATATAACCACACTCAATTGATCATAATGATATGTCAGAGTGTCCCATGGTATCTCATGCTCCTCAACACCTAATGCAGCATCATTCACTATCTTAAATAATTGATGTAGTACTGGCAACCTAGGCTTGAAACTCTAGACTACTCGCTCCCCATGAATGCAAAGCCAAAGAATCCACCACATATCTAGCAGGGTCATAGTAGCCTCCCCCATCAAAAAATAAAATGAGCTGGTCTCTGAGTGGTACCTCTCCATGACTACTATCAATAGCCCTTGGTTAGCCTAGATCTCAGGCATAAATGCAACACCATACAATCCCAGGGCAACAAGAGTGTCCTGCTCCTCCAACAATAAAGAGTCTCGCAATCGATACCTAGTGGGATGACTCTCCCATGTGTAAATAGGTGGCAGCCTCACCTATATTCATGCAGCCAAGACAACACGTTACTATAACAAACCCTAAGTGTGACATTAAAGACCAAACATAGGCAAGAATTAGGGCAAATTTCATAATTTTTGGCTCAAAACTGCTCATGCATCACATTGCTAAACTAATGCATGGTGGCCAAGTTCATGCGTCACACTGCTCAATGCATGCAACTCACTCAAGCACATGTGTCTCACTACTCAACACATGTGACTCACTCAAGTGCATGTGTCACACCTTGCCTCATGCGTCACACTGTCTAGCCTATGCATCGCGGCAAGTGGATGCATGCTACCTAAGCAGAGGCGTCATAGCCACTAGTGCATGCGGCTCCACAAAATGCATGTGTCACACCTTTACACAGGTGTTGCACTGCTACGTGCAAGCGGCGCATGCAACAACGCATGCAGTGCACAAAAATGCACTATATGTGTGCCCTATTTTCAAGCCCTAAAATCTACACAAAAATGTAAAAAGTGACAAAGAAGGATCAGATACATATGGGGGTGCCTGAACTAGGTAGCTGACCATAGGTTTGAACTCGCAATCCACGGTGCTGGTGAACTAGTATGGGCGACCTTTCGACAATAGCTTTGAACAAACTCTCCACAGGCTCACTCTGTTGTCTAAGATTGCTAAGGCTCAAGTGTACAAATGAGGAGTTTGGACCCTCTAGTGACTATTTATAGAGCCTTTTTGACGTAAATAGATCTGCTTTTCAATATTTTGACCAAGGAGAGACCTTTTTCATATCCTGAGCGCCTTTTATGACCATTTTTGCACACCCAGCTCAATCTAGCCATCCTGCACATTCTTTCAGAAAATTTTCCAAAATTTTTGTAAATCTTAAGAAAATTTGAAAAATTTCTTGAGGGGGCATAAGACCATCACACTTCACCTAAAAAATACTGGGGTGCGTTCATAGTGCATCTCTCAAATTTTTCTTTGATATAACGTCGGATTCAACATTATATCAAAGAGGGGCAAAATGTAGACACTTAAAAATGTCTTGGGCCTGCGAATGATATTTTCACACATATCCCACCTAAATTCCACATTATACTATTAATTAAATAATTTTTAAAATTATTTAATTAATTCATTCCATCTTTGCGCTTTTTAATTGAATAAATTTCACTTATTTAATTATTTAAGCTCCCTTCTTCTAAATTCCTCTATAATTAGATAATGTAATTATTATTTAATTATTCACTCATCAAATGTTCATATCCCCTTTAATTTAAATAAATATCCATTTATTTAAATTATTATCCTAGCCATAGGTTAAATAAGTCCTCACTTATTTAATCTAATCCCAACACATTCCCCCTTTCCTCACATAAAATTAAATAAATCCCTACAATTTATTTAATTTTAAAACATTAATCTCCTCACCAATTTCCTCTACTCCAAAAATCAAATTTGTCCTATATGAGAGGAAAACCTAAATCATTTTGAACCCTTGATCTTTACCCTAAGCCAACTATCAATCTTAACCCTCCACTCACTTCTCACTTTCTATAAAACCCCTTTTACCTCTCCATTTCAACTGACCACTTGAGCATTTGACTTGTGCCATTGTCAACATTTGAGCTTCCATCTAATTTGTAGACCTGCAAGTCTGAGTACACTATCATAGTTAGGTTAGATTTTAGCAATGGAGGAAATGCATTAAATATCCTAGGGTTTTTATGCTTCCATGTTTGCATTCTAGGTTGTTTAAGGGCTCTATTGCCTAGGTAGGGTTTCAATCTGTCGCTTCAGGACTGTAACAGAGTTTTTTTACTTGTTCACAGATGTCAAGTCAGCATTTCTAAATAGTGATCTAGAGGAGAAGGTTTATATTAAGCAACCAGATGGTTTCCAGATACCAGAAGATCCAAACATAGTATGTAGGCTCAAGAAGGCTTTGTATGGGCTCAAGAAACAACCTAGAGCATGGTATAAGTATTTACTTCAGCAAGGCTTCAAGAAAGGTACTAGTAATAGCAATCTTTACATCAAGGAAGAAGGAGATATGATATTGATAGTTGCATTTTATGTTGATGACATAATTTTTAGTGGAGATGATGACTTGTGCAAGAAGTTTGCAGAGGAGATGCAAAAAGAGTTTGAGATGTCCATGATTGGTGAGATGTCTTTCTTCCTTGGTCTTCAAATCTCCTAGCTAGAAGGTGGTATCTTTATTTCTCAAGCTAAGTATGTCAAAGAATTGTTGAAGAAGTTTGGTATGCAAGATTCAAAACTAGTGAGCACTCCTGTGGTCCCTGGATGTCATTTGAGCAAAGATGATGAGTCTCCAGAGATAGATCGGTTTACCTATAGGTCTATGATTGGAGCACTATTGTACTTAATGGCCTCTAGACCTAGCATTATGCATACTGTATGTGTGGTTGCCAGATATCAAGTGTTGGGAAATAGATGTTGTACACCTTGCATAATATTGTATTATTTTATTCATGTAAAATAAGTATTTATTTGTGGTGCATCTTAATTGATGTGTTTAACCACATTACATATTTATTTGGAGGCCACTTGTAAAAGTTGTAACATTGGGATATTATTTTTTATTATTTAATTGTTGAGAAAACATAGTACCAACATTAAATAAGGGGGTCAATGGTTTTGTGTATCTATGGGTTTTATCCAATACCATAAGTTGTATTTGTGTGACCTTGGTCTATAAAAGAAAGCACATGGTTAGAGGTTTGGGTGGGTTGGCTATTTCATTGTAGGTGGATTGGAGGTTTGTGAGAGGCTATCATTCTATTGAGCTCTCTCCTGTAAGTGCATATTGTGAAGCATGGTAGGTGATGTGTGGATTCATGCTTAGAGACATGGAGGATGCATTGGAGGTGCTTGATGATTCAAAGGTATTCATGGAGACTCATGGCATGTATTGTAATATCTTTATTTCTAAATAATACATATGAGTGTGGATGCTTTTGGAGGTTGGGTTTTTCCCTCTTGAGGGTTTTCCTAGGGTATAGCTTGTGTTATCTTATTGATTGTTCATTGATCTTTGCATTATGGTTATTTATGCATCTTATTCTCCTATTGGGTTATGTAGAATTGGTTTTATTTGACCTGCAAATTTCTAACATGTGATATCAGAGATATTTTTATGGTTGAGGGAGGTGTGAGTTCCTTGGATTTGTATAACCCTTGTGTATGTAGATAGGTGCAAGATGCAAGCCATGGCAATGCATGGAAGGATTTGGGACATTACAAGGTTTTGTGCAGGTTGTATTGCAGATTTGGGGTTCTAGGTATTGGAGATTTGTTGTGTATGTTGCAGATCTAGTGATTAAAAAATCATGGCTGAAGAGGGTTTCTTGGATCATTGCAATGAGGGTTTTGTGATGGGATTTGTTGATAGATGACCTCTTGGGACAAAATGGACCTCGTCGTTGGATTTAGAAGGCCTGAGAGGCAAAGAAAAACATATAATTCCACATGTTCTGGCCATGGCGACCTAAGGCAAACAAAATTATGCTACCCCAAGTTAACAATACCATTGTATGGTCATCACATGTACATGTACGTACAAATTAAAAATAAAAATTTCCTACACAATGAAAAGTTTTCTATAGTTGAGAATTAAAAATAAAAAAAATACCGAACTATAGAAATGCAAGATTTTTTTTTAAATTAAAAAAATTGTTTTCAGGGGGGTGTGGGTCTGTAGACCCCATACCCTCCCCCCTACGTAGTGGTACCATAGGGGTACTACTGGCACCATAGCTGGTCGGCCTCTGCCAGTCCCTGTCAGCCTCTGGCAACTAGGCCATGTCGGCAGGGCTAGGCTGTGGCCATAGATTAGCCGATGGTAGTAGGCTTTAATGGCAGGTGAAAACAAAATCGTGGCTAGAAAATTTTAGGCGGTGGGTAGAAAATTAAATCATGACAATGAATATAAATGCATTTCAGACCCTTATTATAATTTAAACCTTATTTTTAATGTTGGGTCCGTGGTGCTTGAACAAGAAAACAATTTTGAAGCTTATTTTCAATTCCACCCAGTCAAAGATGTTGATGCCAGCCTAGACACACCACCACATGGTCAGTCAGCATTTGCACAGTTAGCACCACATCAGTGATGACATCAGCAGGTACGAAGTGTCCCACCAGGGGTCCCCTTTTAGTCTTCGGAGGGCATTTTCTTCCAGGAGGCATAACTTTCAGCCACGGTATCAGTTTTTTAACTTCTTATAGGTGTCAGAAAGGCCTCTCTGAGAACTAAATAGTGGTTTAGGTTTTGTGATCACATTTTGTTGTTTGTGTTAGAATTTGGTGCCTAAAGCCAAGCATTGCTTCAGAATAATTTTATGCTCATAACTTTTGCATACGAAATCTAATTTTCGATTTCGGATAGGCATTGGAGAGCTATTACAGTGTATTATAGTTTGGATCATGTAGATTTCCATTTTGGTGTACAGGGAGAGATTGGTACTTGTTTGATCACTTGTAGGAGCCTTAGATTTAGAGTGTGTTTATGAGTGCATTCAGATGGATTTTTGGGCTACAACTTATGGGAGTGCATGTTGTTATGAAACCATCAGTATGGTATAGCAGGTTTTTAGATTTGGTGCTTTCTGATATAGGTTTACATGTGTTTTAAGAGTTTAGACTTTGATGGAGACAAGTACACAGGTTGTCTTCTGGTTTGATGACATGGTTGATATGCATGTGAGATTTGGACTCTCATTTCAGTGAAAGTTGAGTACAGGTACAGTGATGACAATGATTATGGTGTCATGGATATGTAAGTACACTTTTGCATTGGCACGACATGATCATGTATGCAATTGACAAGTATGGGCTATGATGTTTGATTCATGATTACAAGTGGTGTTGTTTTAGGAGATTGTTCTTATCTCTTGGATGCTTGATTAATTCCTTAACTATGGTTACTTGTGGACTTGGTAAATTGAATCTAGCATTGATTTGGTGTTTAAGTCTTGTATTCTATAGGTTATTGTTGATGACTATTTTTACACACTCATAACAGAGTTAAAATTCATAAATGAACCTAACTATCTTGAAAGATACGAAGAAATCAACTAAGATTACTTGATCCCAAGTTTCCTTATTGGTTAGGTCTTGACCTATTGGACCGTTTAGAAGGTTATTATGAAGTTGTAATATGCAAGGGGCCTTATGTGATTTAAAGTGGATTTTTTGCGACTTACTGGACTCTTGTTATGCAAACCAATACAAATATTAACTTTCTAATCATTCATTTGCATAAAACCATTACTGTACCTCAAAGCTTTAATATGATTCATATTCAAACATGCTTTGCTTTTCACTATTTATGAAGATTATCAAATATCACCTTATTATTCTAAACTTCTTCAAATGTCAAATAATCTCCTTTGGATTTCAACATTTAAGATAAATATTTTAGAATTGTTGGGAAAAGTTAGGGAAATTTAAATCTACCATCATTCATTACAGGATCTAAATGTTCTGTTATGCACATAGTAAGAAATATAGCAAATTTGATTAACTTAGCAGACTAAATCATTAAATGCAAATGTTCTAAACATTTTCACAAACAAGCATTCAGGATTGCAAGCTTTAAGAGAAATAGTTTCAAATATAATGAAAAGCTAGAAGACACTCAGAAAATAGACGCAGACTTCCAGATTCACTTATGTTTAAAACACATAGCCATATATGATTTACAATGTAGGTATGACTCTTAGCTTTATTAATCAAAATCCACAAAAAACTCACAGTGCTTTACAGATACAGTAAGGAAGCTGGATGTTTCCACGCATTCCTCAATGTAGACACAAGCGACCTCCTCTAAACTACAATACTCTACTCAAAATTTTCAGAAAGGATTACAATTTCTATGCTATTTTCCATAAATCCCTGTGTAACTAAAATACAAGTAGCAATGCTCTTAATATAGCATTTCAATTCTCACCCTTGCTATGGTTACAACTTCCATTCTATGGTTGCAACCATAATTCTACAGCTGAGATCCTTTGTTACTGGCCAATGGTGTATCCTTATTTCTCAAGCATATGCCAATCCACTTCTTGGCATCTTTTCCCCTCAAAGGATGCTCTTGGAATCTTTCACAAATAAGATTCCCATTTCACGTGACCTTTTCCCGCCGAGGCTCTTTATTGGATTTTTTTCCAAAATTCTTTGTTCCGGCCCTCTTACCTTTTCAAGTATTTCTTGAAATTGTCAATCACACCCTCCACAAAGGTACGGTCCCCTCCTGGACTTTTTGTTAGGATGTATTCTTACATCACCACCTTTTCCTTCAATTCCTTTTTTGTATTATTCAAATTTTCTCTTCTTTTCTCATACTTGTTCATCTTGGTTCTTTCTTTCATTAGTGTATCTATCATTTGTTTGATGAGTATTGCATCTAGATTCTCTATACAAGGTGTGAATATGGCCCTAAACTCTATCAAGGCTCTCTCTAAGTCATACACTGGCATCTCAGCTCATTCATACTGTAGGAGCCTTTCTACAATCCTTTTATGCATCTTTATCATGTCCTCTGCCTTTTCTTCCAACTCCTATGCAATTGTTGCACACCCCTTGAGGTTACTTTCCTCAAATTTAAGCTCCATTATCATTCTAGACAGTCTATTCACCAATGCGACATTAAGTACCCCTTCATGAACTAGTTCATCTGCTCTTCTTTCCATTTCTATCAGCTGCTTGATCTCTGACCTGCATCCTTCCCTCCATTCTTGGCATTTATGTAAGAGTACCATACATTTATTCTTTTCTTCTGAACTTACCCTCCAGCTGTCCATAGCTTGTTTTATTATTCGTTCTCCTTCTTGCATGAAATCATTGAACCATTCATCAAAAACATTAGCCTTAAACCTTTTATTTTCCATCTCTTTCACTTCCTCCTTAGATACCACTGCTAAATCAGTTTGTAAATCAGGAACTGTGGTATTGGGATCAAATATCCCTTTAATGAATTGCTACAACTGGGCAATGTGCCCTTTAAATATTCCAATTTATCTTTATCCTTCCTTAGGATACCAGCTGTTACCTGGTGCATATCCTCCCATTCATGGAGGTGTTGTTCTATTGTTGAGTGCCCAAGATCAATATTCAATATCTTGTACTCCTCTAAGGCAATTTCACCCTTTGCCTTTTCTGTCTGTGGTATAGCTAGGTTTAGAGTCCTTGATCCATCTGGACCTCTCTAGATTGCTGACATTGTCCTAGCTTTTCTTTTCTCTTTCCTTAGAGTTGTTCTTTCTCCTAATAGCCTCTTGATATCAATGGGAGCTAACTATATTTCCTTCTTTTCCTTTCTTACCTCCCCTCCCAACCATGTGGGAACCTCTTTCGTGCCCTCTGCAGCCCTTTCTTCATCAATTACCTCTTCATGAGGCTTATCCATTCCAATTTCTTCTTATTGTTATTATTCATGTTGTTGGTCTTGTTGTTGAAGTGGCTATTGTTGCTGATCTCATTGTTGTTCCCCTTCTGGGACCTGTTGTTCTTGTTGTAACAGGGGCCCTCGTTCATTTGATTCAACTTCATTTTCCTCCTCTTCTTCTATCTCCATATCCCCTCCATCCTTAGCCTCTTCTTCAGGGATTTCCTCTTCAGGAACCTCCTTTGATTGTTCATTTGGATTATCTTCATCAGGAGTTTCTTCTGCTGCTATACTCCCTATCTGTGTCAGCTTTGGATGTATTGGTAAACTGGCCTTCACTTCATCTTTCCTTACTTCAGCTACTTGGTCCTGCAAGTTTTCTGTATTCCCCTCTCCTTCACCTTGTTCCCCATACATATTCATCATATCCAATGCATCCCCCTCTAAGGTGTCTTCCTGTATTGTATGTCCTTTTGTGTTTACCCCTTCAGGTGATTTCTCTTTTTAAGCTTCTTCAATCATATGTGCCTCCTTTTGCACATCCCTAATGATTTCCGGTGGTACTAAAGTACCAAATGGATCAATAGATCCTATTTCCGCATGAACCCCTTCCTCTTCAATTTCTACATTTTGCTCTATTTCAATCTCAGTTTGCAAGTTTGATTCCTCTTCTTCACTGAAGAAGTCACTTGATTCTTCTTCCATGTCAATCACTTTCCCTTTATACATTCTCCTTTCCTCGCTGTCGCTGCTCTCAATTTGTGTAGTTTCCATAGCAGTAGGTTTGGCTTTATCAACTTTTGATTCCTGCAACCTCTCCCCAGCCAGCTCTGCCTTCACCTTTATGAACGTTTGTCTTGGCTCTATTGGAGCAGAAGTGGCCCCGAGGATTCACCCTTAGATAAACTTATTGGGATTGCCCTCATGACTGATGGCCCTGCTGCATCTTTTGCAGCCCGTACTTCCTCTGTACTGATCTCATAACTCATGGACTTTGCATCAATAAAAGCTTGAGATGCCACTGCTACTATTATGCCTAAAGCATGTGGGTCCATCAATGTAGCATTTTTGTTCTTTTCCAAAATCCTTGCCTCTACAACCTTCCTCTTCTTCTCATAAAAACATTGCAAATCCTCACTGGGTTCTGCCTTTCTCTTCCTTCCCTTCTTTGGGAATGTGACCTCCTTTCCTTCTACCTTAAGTTCTTCTATCCTATCTTTAAGCCATGTTTTTGAAAATAGTATCAAAGGTTTTGTTAAAATATCCAATGAGGTGCACCAAGGCTTAGACCAATCAGGCTCTGTAATGGAGCCAGCCTAGCCCGTGCATAACTCTGGTGCAACAATTTGTCATCCTCACGAACCTCTGGGGGAACATATATATTGCCAATAGATTTCATTTGTTCAGTGGTCAACCTCTTATGAGCCCTCTTTCTTACTTCTAAGTCACTCTTGCAGTCAGCCCAGAAATCTTCAATATGCACCTGGTGTTTGTATTTCTTGTCAACAAAGTTTTGAATTCTATGAAATGGATCAAACCTTCTAGCCAAATCAAATTCCTGGAACCCATAATACCTTAGCTCTTGTTCTGAACAGGCTGCAGCATCCTCACTAATACAGGAATACCTGCCAATGGCCCAAGGTAATCTCACATTTCCCCTGCCATTAAACTTCCTCTTATACATCTTGAATTCATTTAAATTTTGTCTTAAAAACTCCAAGACAATCAATTTGTTAGAAGGGTACCTTGGGAGCATAAATGGCTTCCCTTCAAATCCTTCAGTTCTTATGTATGAAAATTGTTCAAATTGTATAAACCAAGAACTGTGCAATCCAATTATATGCTCAGCCTCTTTAGACAATCTTTTGTCTGGTTCCTCATTAAGTACCCTCACCATGTAGGTATAGAAAACATCATTGACCAGAGAAAACTTTCTCAAGGCATTCTCTTCTTGTAGTTCTGGGTAGTGTTCATACACCAACCTCTACTCAGGACCATTCCCTAGAACACCAATTATTTCTAGTCCATGTATGTGTGGTCTAACCTCTGTGACACAAGAGTATAATATATAGGAAGACATATAAAAGGGCAAGCCTTTCTGCTATCTCATCATAGCCTGCCTCCATATGGCTGTACTTATGGCCTTGGCCCAATGAACTGGTCCTTGTTCCTTTTCCCCTGTTCTCAGGTATTCTATGATGGTGAACATCCAAGGTTCACATTTCGTGGCATCTCTCAGTCCGACGGGTAAAAGCACCAAGTAGTCACACTTTGAGCTAATAGACTAATTTCGATCGAGTGGGTTTAGGTTGAGTAGTATTCGGCCGAGTAGGATTCGATTGAATTGACTCGGCACTGACATGGCATGTATTTGGCACTGATGTGGCTGTATTTATTCGGTTGAGTGGCATTCGGCTGAGTACCATTCGATCGAATCTATCAACCATAAAAAAGCTAAAAACAAAGCTGTGTCAGTCATTTGTTGCATTTTCGGTCAAGTGGATTGTGAGTGGATGCAATTCTACGGAATACCTAGAACCTACAAAGCCCACATAGGACTCTTTTTGTTCTCATAACTGTACATGTTTTGTTCTTAGTTTATGACTTTTTTTTCTCTGTTCTACACTGCGTTTATTTCAGTTATTATCATGGTTGCATTTGTTTATTTTGTAAATTCGAATGATATTTACATGTTAGGGTTTTTATTGTTTTTGTGAAGCACCACTGTCTATGTGCTTGTGAACAGATTTTTCTGTTTTAATTAAATTTATTTAAAACCCTAGTCGGGCCATGATGATGGCACATTTTTTCACAGTAAAACAGTAAACACTGATAGACATCTGATTTCCACAGTCCATAATTAGGGCAGAGTAAAACATAATTTATATTTGAATGGAATTTGTTTTTAAAACCCTAGTCAGGCCATGATTAGGGTAGAGTTCTCACTGGTGCATGCCTCAAACTTTTCCCTGGTTAGCTGGCCACAGGAGTTCTCAGTTTCATCTAGTACGAATTAGATGGGGAAATGCTAGGACCTGTAGACCAACATTACCAAGTTATAATAAAATTATTGTTGATAAAGATAATTTCCAAGATAAAGGTAGGAAGATTATCTACCTTGCAGATCCTGATAGTATGGAGGAAAATGAAATGTTATGGATGGTGCCAACTTGGGTGTTACTCAGTACTCTGTGTGCGGTTCATAGGATTAACTAGTAGGAGCTGCAACATGCCCTATATAATTAACAACAGAGAGCAAACAATTTATGTCTGTACAAAAAGACCATACTCTGCATTCTAAGGGTGATAAAAAAATTTAGAGACCTTGATTCTTAGGTGCCAGTGTAACTAGTGCTTGTCTCTTTGACCTATTCCTTGGTAGCTCCAGATGAGGTAAAGTCAGTTTCTTCATAGAAGGTTTGAAAGGGAAAACACTTGGAGAAGAATGAAACTTATTACATAAAAATATCATAAAGCTTTCTGGCTACTTGATTATAGGTCTGTTATATGTGCTGCATTTTTGTATTCGACTCTACAGAAGAGTGTTCATGTTAGCTTCTAGTCTTCTGGATGGCATTCGTGAATGGTGCAAGAATATGAAACATTTGGTTCCTTTTGAACATATAAATTGGTGGCATTAGTGCTTTTTTGACACCTATTGATCTTTTCATTATTTCTCATTTCCAAAATACATTGTAAAATTGTTAGTATAATTATAATTGCACGAACCATAATTATGTTGACATGGGACTATCTCAAGGAAATTGCCAAATCTTTGTTTGGCATATATATCCCGCTGGCTAATTTGAGACTTGGTCAGTTTCAGATTTATGTTAGAAACTTGGGTAAGTTATTAACTGCTTTAAGATGTGGTATTATTACTGCATTTTATTTTAGAAAGACTCCAACAGCCATTCTAAGTTGGATAGATAATTATTTAAGGTTTCTTCTATTTAGTTGAAGCTCAGAATTTGTCTTCAGTCTTCTAATAATATGACATCAATGCATTTGAAGCACAAGAATTTTAGTTAGATAATTATTTAGCTGCAATTTTTTGAGTGGAATGATTTTGGACACCTGGGATTCTTTTTATGCAGTTCCTTGAATTACTTGTTCTCTTTCTGGTGGTGCCAGTAAAATTGACAACATGATTGCCACTGAAATCAGAAATGACTTTGATAACTGGTGGTTATATCTACAAGCATAGTTTGTGATCTTCAGCTAACTGCGCCCTCCCACTACTATGTCTGTGTAGAGGCCAATCCTTGGAAGACATTACCTTACTATACAGAAAATGATAGCCATACAAACCCTCTTTTTGTTGTGGATAAATGCTAAGAACTTTTGTTTTTTGTATCTCATGACTCCAGTCTTACTATTGCCATTTATCTTGTAATTTCTTAGGGCTATTGAGTTCTACATTTTCTTTATTTACTTTGGTGGTTCTTGTTGATATTTTCTTGAGGCAATACCCTTGATTGCCTTTATAGTCCAATGTCTTTTTGAGTTTTATTGACTTATCTTATGAATCAATTATGAATCGAAATCATACCAGTTGATCTCATTATATATATATATAACAAAGCTGCTTACAATTTATGGGTATTCAGTGGATCATTTAGGACTAATTTTAGTCCAAGTAATAAAGATTCAATTTTCTTCACTGTTCACTGTAAGTACACACCTGTTCTGGCCATGGGGCCTGTGTTGGACATGTCAATGCAAACGATAGAGAGATTAGAGGGATTTTAGGCCTGCTTAGAACCTACAGTGATTTCCTTCTCTCTACATATGTTGACATTCTCACCATGCAATGAGATGGTGGCAAATGATAAATCCATCTATATTTTGCTTGCAATAGATGCAACCCAATTTTGTGACAAAAACATTACCCATAGGGAAATGAACTATAATGGTTCCCATTAGAATGGATTCGCATGGATATGTAGCCAATTGATTGAAGCTCAATACTATTGATAATGCCAATAACAGGTACATCTCTTGAAACCATTGCAAACAATTTCCCATAAGACATGTCAATGCAAACCATAGAGAGATTAGAGGGATTTTAGGCCTACTTAGAACCTACAGTAATTTCCTTCTCTTTACATATGTTGACATTCTCACCATGCAATGAGATGGTGGCAAATGATAAATCCATCTATATTTTGCTTGCAATAGATGCAACCCAAATTTGTGAGAAAAACATTAACCATAGGGAAATGAACTATAATGGTTCCCATTAGAATGGATTTGCATGGATATGTAGCCAATTGATTGAAGCTCAACACTATTGATAATGCCAATAACATGTACATCTCTTGAAAATCTTATACTTTGCTTAATATCCATTTGAGAGCTTCTATGTTTGTCCTTTCTACTTTCTAGGTCTTGCGAGACATTTTCAATTTTATCAAATTTGCCATATATTTATGTTTTGTGCTTCATATCTGAACTTTCACCTTGGGTTGCCATAAGCTACTGCTTTCATGAAGCAATATTATCTTGCATGCTTCTAGTATTTATCAACCATTATATACTTATGAAAAGTTGAATCTTGTAAATTGACCAAGCTTATCTTTGAATCCTTTTCCTTTGCATGCAAATCTAAACTTTGTGTTTATTTAGATGATCTACATGTTGCATTTTTATATTTTTGTATGCTTAAAAGAAAAATGCTTATACATATTTAATTTTTTTGTTTTAATTAAATGCAGATCTCTTTACATAGTTTTATCTAGAGATATGGCTGATGATCATGGATCTCATCATTCCACGCAGTCTCAACGCGAAGCTGAGGTTAGGAATAATTTTTACAATGACAACATTTCTAGATTAGATAATGCTTTGAAATGTTTGGATCAAACTATACAGAACCCCCAAAATTTGGCTAATAGAGATAGATTAGTTAATATTCGGTGCGAGATTAGACATATGATTAAGACAATAAAATCATACAATCCATATGATGATATTAGCACTGAGGAGTTTTATAGGTCCCTTGCTAGGACTGTTACTAGCACTGAGAATATCAAAACTATTTCTGATAGAGTTTCATTACATAATGTGCATACTATGTTCCCTTTTTATACTAGGAAAGATAAAGTTAGAGGTTATATTGTTACCAGGTGTACAGATCCACTAGTTGGTCCATTTATATATCCTAGGTTTTTGGTAGCCAATCATAGATGGCCTCATAATGACGAGTTGCCACTATATTTTTACAAACAATTATATGCTGAGTTTCATTTAGGATTATCTGTGGATTACACATCTATGCCTGCACATGCTGGATAGGGCAAGGGGAGGTTTGCTGATAAACCTCAATTTAGACGTCCAGATTTGCCACTGCCTTGAAATAAGAGAGCATTAGTTGGTCCAAACCTTTTGGTTCTTCCAAAACATTTGGAATTAGCAGCAGCAGGAGATGCAGCAATCGCACTGACTAGATCTAGGCTTTTTGACAGGATGACCACCATTACTACTCAAGTTGATCAAATGTCATCTGATCATGCAGGGAGATACTTACTACATCCATGGATTGGCCTTCCTCCCACTGAGGCTACATCTGTGAATTATGACCCCTACATTCGTGTCAATCTGCCATCCCCATCAGATGTGACCCATATGAGTGACACCATTGTACATAATGTTGCTTCAGCTTCCATTCTTGATATACTATCAGCATACCAGTTTATCAGTGATGAGTATGGTATTCCTTTGGATGCTATATCGACTCATATTAGACGACATACTAGTAGACAGTCGGGTCAAGGTGAGGCAGCTTCAGAGGACCAGAATATTCCAGATCAGCCTATAGCCCCCACAAAGCATCAGGGTGCACCTAATGTACATGGCACATAAAGCACACTTCTTTTTGGCACTGGTCCTTTACCTTCAGATATAGGTGTTCCTAACTTTACCATTCATTCATCTAAGATTAGTGGGATTGGTAGAGTGCTCCAGGATGTGCAGGTACTTGAATAATTTCTATATTTTGCATTCTACAAATTCACATGTGTATATATTAATTAAACTTGACTTAAAAGTAGCTCTCACTATTCATTGAAATCTTGTATTTGAAAATTTATAGCAACAAGGGGATAATTTGTCGCGTTTCAGAGATCTAGAGCATGCAGAGGATCCTGTGCATGATACATTTGAGGTACATTTATAATATATATATATATATATATATATATATATATATATATATATATATATATATATATATATATATATATATATATATATATATTACATGATAAATCCACACATGTTGAAAGTACAAAACTTTAAGATGATTTTACATATATATACACATGTACATTAAATTAAATTATGTACTTCCTTGTGCAGGGAGGTGCATCAGGTCATGGATCGGCTTCCGGAGAGAGATCGAGGCATGGATCCACACATGGATCAGGATCCAGAGAGAGATCAAGATGTAGATCCACACATGGATCGACAAATTGATCTAGATCTTATTATGTTTGACATTATCTAGTTTGACATTTGACATTATGGTTTGACATTTTATATTATGGTTTGACATTTGCCTTTGTGGTTTGACATTATGGTTTGACATTGGACATTATGGTTTGAACATTATATACTCGAATTAGACATCACGACACTAGGATTTGAATAAATAATAAATTTGTTTCATGAGCAAATCATAAATGATTCTTGTTTAATCCTTGCATGCCAAGAAATAGATTATATTTAAATAAATAATTGGAAAAGATAAATTATTGTTCTAAAAGTAGTTAACAAATCTCTTTCTCAATAATTGTTATGTGCTTTGTGATTCCAATTCATGTCTTTTGCAAATTTGGTTCATGTTTGTGGCTCATAGCTAGCCTTGTAAGACATTCATTGTATTCTTGATCATAGGGATTAAATATCTAAAATGATAAAAAAATGTAAAATGGATGATATATGCTTCCAAATTAGAGCAGACATTCATTTACTTATTTGTAATATAATAGAGGCCAATGTTTTATAATAGATATTACAAAGAGGAATTTTTTAAATATGGTAAATGCACTATATTTTAATGTTTTATAAACAAATTTTGGATGTAGATTAAACCCTCAAATGTTAATATGAAACCATAAAACATCAAATTGAAAGGTCTTAATATATAAATTTGAAACTCTAATTTACATGAATTTTAAAACCCTAAAAAATCTGTTTGAAACACTATTTACATCTATTTTGAAACCCTAAAATGTGGATGTCAAACCACGATAACATTTTAATTGTGTATTCTTAAGTATGAGAATAGATTTATGATTATCTTTAAGTAGGGCTTGAAATTATGGTTTTGGGAGCTTTCTAGAAAGAGATATTTTATAAAAGATAAGAAATTAATAGAACACATAGTGATATACCTCTTTATCCCTTCACCCCATTAATATAGATCTATTCTCGATATACTTGTGACCTTCTATGTTAGGCATATATGCATGTGTTTTCTATGGATTTGCATATGCATGTGTTCTCTATGGATTTTTTGTTTCATCGTGTCTTATCTTTTATATCCTTCATTAAGTTGGTTAGTGCCTACCCTCTTATGTTATAGATACAAGTGATAGTTACGCATACTTTCCATAAGGATTTTGTTAATGAGTCAAGTCCCTTACTATTGTTCCCATTATCTTGGTGTTGAGTGTCAACTCTAGAAGAATGGAGTAGTAGCTCTAAGAGCCAACATACTTGTTTTTCACCATTTTAAAAACTCATATTTCTATTCTTGAACTGCACATTATCAAATTTATAGAAAAATAAAATGATCAACAAGAAGTGCTAGGTAGTGATTAGCCATTGTCATTTCTAATAGTTTCAAAGTCAATACAAAAGGTAGATCCCTTAATACTTATCTCAACATTTTATAGGATGCCAAGGGATTGCTCTTGTGTCTTATTGGGGCCATGAATAATAATACATGGGGGGAAGGTTGTAAGGTAGGACAAGCCACGGGGATTGAAGAATCCTTTGGTACCACATTTAGCTTTGAACTAGTGTAATGACCACATTAAACAATTGATATCTATTCATTATCATAGTTATCAATAATTTTGTGTCATGAAATGGGTGTACATGTGTCAAACATCGATATAGAGTGATATATAATTTTGTATCATAGTCGTCTTATTTGCATTGTTAGCATTGTTGTCTATATAAAAGTACCAATCTTTCTAGTAGTGTGAAGTTTTGAGGAACTCATTCCTAATTTTTAGTAATAATAAAATGGCATATGCAATCTTAGGCTCCTCCTCCTCCATTGATCATGATGTATCCAACTCCTATTTGGTTCCATGGAACACTGTTATATCTTCCTAATAGAGTTATCACCTTTGTGTAAGATCTATCCATGTGACCTTCTCTTAAATAGACTTAATCCCATGCTACTAATTAGAGTAGATGTATGCATTTACTTAGCCTTGTAATGTACTTATTTGTAATATCTATTATAGTGCATTTACCATATTACAAATTCCTATTTTTCATTTTTTACATGTCTAAATTATATCTAAAATGATAATAAGTACATGATAACAATTGAATCATGTGCAATGTACTACTCCAAAAGAAAGAAAATGTGAAGTGCCATCCATAACAAACTCAATAAAATTTCATTCACTTGTATAGACAATTACATTGAATTTGGATATTTAGATAAAAGAAATATCTATCTAAGTATAACAATATATATCTATCACTAACATTAATTTATTAAAGACTAAAAAAGAGTAAATTTAATTTATTATCACTCAAAAATTGTTACTTCTAAAATATTATTAACTAAGATTTATTTCTACTTGATTAAATTTGTGAAGTAAAAGTGAAATTATACTTGGATTAAAACGAAAGAGAATATTAGTAAGATGCTAAATTACACAAGTTTGAAGATTGAATTATCCTTTAGCTAATTGTACATGCTATTTAACTAAATTGGTCTTGAGATTGGCATTCCCTACCCTCAAGAACTAAGCTTAACTAAATTGGTCTTGAGATTGAATGAAATTATTTGAATTCAACATTAAATAAATTGTCATAGAAAATATATACATGTACAAAAATAGCTTAAAGTTCTTGGTACATATAATCTAGATCCTCTCTATCTTTTATTATCTCTAAAATCCCTTCATGATCTTCAATAAGCAACCTCCACCTTTGTTTGACATGTCCTCTTTTTGGTAAAGTTTCAAGATTTATTCGTGTTGCTATAACTAAGTGACTATAATGCATAACCTTTTGACTTGGCATATAATCAATAAATATAATACCATTTGTATCTATCTTTGTTTGTTGATAGTATGTGCCTTCAACAACCACTGATCCAGTTGGATACTCTTGTCCATCACCATCTGTCATTGATTCTGACAATTTGCATTTTGGTTGCGTACATCTTAGTAGATAGTAATCTACACCTTCTGTATTGTTAAGATCTGCAAGAACAACAAAAATATCTCCTGTACACACCATGTAGTACAAGTTAAAATTTAATTTAAAAATTTAAAAAATTTACCTGTAACAACTAAATCTGATACATATTTGTAATCAGTTGAATACAAAAGATTATAGACATCTACAATGTCATTATCTTCTAAAGGGTCTGACGTGGCCACTAATTGTTTTATTTCCCATTCTGGAACATACCCATCTCTAATATTCTCACATTGTAGAGTATTTGCATTGTTCTCAATGCAATCAACACAAAAACATGATTTTTCTCACTTAAATTACAGGAGGCCTGCTATGTCCTATTGTCATGATTTGATGCAAACTTCTAATACCACTAATTATTTGACAATTAGAAAAAGTTGATCGATCAATATCTATTTAAATTTCAATCATCCAATTAAAAAATGTATAAAATTGAAAATTTAATTAATGTACACACATTGAAATTTAAAACAAAATATTTATGTACCTTTAACTTCCCAAAAATAGCGTGTTGTATATTGAGTCACGGACGACAAAATAAATTTTGCACCATTCAACAATTTCATTTGCATTCCTTATGGCATTACCTGCAAGTTCATGTTGGTGAAATGTCAGGTTAAGCTCAGTTTTCTAGTTGAAAGGAAAAAACAATCTCAAAAAATATAGTTAGATTTTTTTAAAAATCCAACAAGAGAAATATTGAAAATTTGCAACATTGGATATATATCAAAACCATTAAATTGCATAATAGCTTAAGCTTCCACTTTTGAACACATGCAATATATTGAGATCTACACTTTTTTTCTAACAGGTTTAAATTTATTTAAAATATATTTAAGAATTTAAATTTGTATTCCATATTGTATTACCTGCAAGTTCATGTTGTCGAAGTGCACGTTTCACACATGCTCCAACTCCATCATGCTCTCCTTTTCCATGTCCACTCTCATAGAAATTCCACAAAAATTGAATGTTCCATTTAATATGTTGTTGGCTTAACCAATTAAAAGCTTTTGTAGACTTAAATTATCCTGTGAAGTTACAAACAATTTCAAATTTAAAACTAAAATTAAAAAAAAACTATATACACCAAGGTACAACATACTTAAGTAACTGAATAATTCAAGTCTACAAGTTAATTACACAAATAAATATAATATTATTTTAAAAAATAATTAAATCAACACTTACCAGCACATCCATCAGACCATATCTAATGTTGTGAAGCATCTATTTGACGTCATCTTAGGTCTTCCAAAAACATTGCAAAACAATGGGCTACATAGCTTCTATCATGACCTGTATCATCACTGTTATAAAAGTGCACCTCTTTGATAATAATTCATTCATCTTTGCTACTTTGTACACCATCCACATGTTCTTCAGCATGCCTATAACAAACTTGTACAAATATCGCAATTTGCTCTGAATGATAATATCGACTTTGAATCACACTTTAAGGACTAAATGTATAGTTCTCAGAGAAATCAACAAAAGACAGAATACAACCTGGTGGAAAGCAATTCTTTGAGTCACGAAATTGCTTAGCTTGCCATCTAGCACCATGACAATGTTCAATATGTGGCTATATGATATTGTAAATTTTTTTCATAAACTCATTGCTTGACAATTCACTATCTTTGAGAACAATTTTTCTGCTCTCAACTCCTGACTTTGTTGAGTACTTCTCATATTCAAATCTCTTTCACATAACTTGCATTGAATGATCAATATTGTCAACCTATACAAGATTCTTCAAATTTTCACAATCATTACATATATTTTTTATACACTGCACTTTGAATTCATCTGAATCTTCTGATTTTTCACATAAAAGAGTTTTCACAAATTGTGTTGTACTTCCAAGGATGACTATATTTGGATTAATTACTGCCATAGCTTTTTTATATGACTGTAGGTGTAGATGAAATTCAACATGATTTCGACAACAACAAGTCTCACGTACTTTATTTATATGTACAAAACTTGGTCGTAGACTCTCAAACATCCTTTAACAAATCTTCACATCTAAAAATTCTTGCTTGAATGCTTCAAAAAGTTCACTTTGTGTTGTATCTATAAAATGTTTGGGATGTGAAATTTTTGTACCATCTTCACCTTTTATCTATATAGTGTCCCTTCTATTGGAAGAAACATGAGAGTGGCTGGTCCAATATTCAATCACCTATTCCTTTACATCTTCTGAGATTCTATCTTTTCAGGGAACCCTGCAAATATTTACCTAATTTTTCTCAACATTTCCATCCAATCTATTTCTCCTTGCAATATATCTTTGAACAGTTCTCCTAAAAACATTGAGTAATTAGGAAATTGCTTGAACTTGTCTTCTATGTGATAATTTCTTACTAGAAATTAGAGTTATTAATGCTCTATGTGCAGTACTTAAATCAATAGCTCAACTCTTGCTTTCAATAGAATTCAATGCTTCTTGTAGGTTTTTAACTATTGTTTGCTTTAATGAACCTGATGACTTTTTCTTATTATCAACCCCTAACAACTCCAAAACATGGGTCATCTCTTTCTTTCTAAATAACTTTGCAAATAACTATGCTCTTCCAATTATAGACTTATTTTCAAAAAATTTGTCCCATATTTTTTTAGAGTGTAATTTTACTGTGCTTTCAGGTACCATATCTTCAAATGAAATATTTTTGAAAAGAGAATCCTCATCCATCTCCATCAGATTTTCCATACCAAGAAAAAAATTTCTATCACCACCTTCAATTTGTTCTCGTACCTGTACTCCTTGGTCATCAACAATTTCCATGGGTTGTTCTTGAGTAGATGTTCTTTCATTGACATTTTTAGTATCTCTTCTTCGATCATACAACCTTTTTCTTATCTTTGTATTGCCCATCACAAATTGATCAAATTTGAATTCACCTGCATGTAAAAATAACACATGTACAAACATTTTAACCTTTATTTTTTGAAGATCTAGGTCTACATTCAATAAATCAATGGTTTTAATCAATTACATGTTTTAGAGCATGGTACCTGAGAATACAACTCTGCCCCTGTTGAAATTAGTGGTTCTTTTTTCTCCAAATTTCTATAATTTAATAATTTTAAAAAACCACCAAAGAGTTAAAAAAGCCAAAAATGGCATTAAAAAAATACTTTCAGATCATTATGTTTTTGAATATGAATTTGCTCTTGTTCAAATTAGTGGTTAATTTTTTTCTAAATTTTTATAATTTATTCATTTAAAAAAACTTTAAAAAAAAAAAAACTTTAAAAAGGCATTAAACAAACGCTTTCACATCATTGTGTTTTTCAAGATGACTCTTTCCTTTCAAATCCTTTTTATTTTATTTTATTGTAATTCATTAATTAAAAAACAATAAAAACGCTACAAATTTTTTCAAAAAAAAAAAAAAACAAATAGATTCGACCAAATTGGATTCGGCCGAATACCATTAGATCGAATCCCATTCGATCGAATATGTCTATGTGGCATCCTACTAGACAACAAAGTCACCATTTTCTCATACTTTCTAAAACTTCCAACTTCTGCTCAATATTTTTATAATCAAAATTAATTTTTAAAAAAAATGAAAAATACCCTTTTGTAGAGCTCAGAGTGCTAAATGTGGAAATATATATATTTATATTTTGAGTAATTTTACGATATAAATATTTGAAAATAATGCAAGCAGGTTGTTCAAGTTAAAAAAGAGGCTAATTTGAAACTAACATAAAAATAGTAAAACATCATTTTAAAATTTGACAAATATATCATGCCCTAGAGGAGACAATCCTCTTCAAAAGGGTATAATTTATTTTTTGGAAATGAAAAAAAATTAAACAATAGTTAACGTTAACTGAAAACTATCAAAATCAAGTAAGTTTGACTTTAAAACGTTATTACAAGAAAAATATAGATCAAAAATTCTTTTTTTTTCCCCATGCCCTAGATAATGAAGTCACCTATTTGGGGAAAAAAAATCAGGGGAAAATTCATTTTTTTTCTATTTGTTTATTGACGTGAACTGAACGTCACTTTTTCTTCAAATTTTTAGCATTTCAAAATCTGCTCTTAAATTGATAAAAAAAAATCAAAACAATTTTTAAAAAAATCAAAAAAATTAGACTAATAAACTTCAACAAGAGATCTACATTTTCTTAGTTGATATCATTTTGAAATTCAAAACATAAAGACCACTTTTATGTCATCGAAGTTGAGATTTTTTTTTATGTTGGCCGATTCCTTTATAAAGTGTGACACAAGTTTGTGCTTTTACCCCAACCAGTTTGCTTAGCATAGTAATCATTAAATATATCTCTTCCTTGAAATGTATCCTCAGTAGATTTTTAGGGAGTCTGGCCACTGCCTTTGGTTTATTCTCTGGATTGTACCTGTGGTGAAATATTTTGCCTTTACAGTCCCCATCATTGGTGTAGAAACTCTCGTTATATTGATCAATATCAATATCACTCATCTTTTCCTGAATTTCTAATCCTAAAGTTCTTGCTATCCCTTCAGGAGCCATGTCAGCAATCAATCTATCATGTAGCATTACCTTTCTTGTACTAGTGTTATACAGGATTAAGCAATCTAAACATAAATCCTTTGCCTCCATAGCCAGAGGAAACCCTGTAGCTCTATACAGTCCACTATCCCAGATACATTTCATATCTAGGGAGGCATATGTAGCAGTGATTTTCTTCAGCACGTCATTTGCATCATAAGTTCCTATGTTTGTATCAGTGCCCATTCCGCTTGTACCAATCAAGGTTGGACAACCCCTGTATATCAACAATTCCTCCTTTTCTACTTCCTTTCTTGGTTTTCTCTCTTTCTTTACTTCATCCCCATAGTCCTTTTGTTTAGGGGCCATCCTGCAAAAGTATACATGTCTCAATTTTTGCTTTTGTTTTATATCTAGGGTTTTACTGTGAATGTCCATTTTCTACCATTAACCCTAACCTACTTGTTTTCTTCTTCTGTTATTTTACCCTTAAATGGACTAAGCTCCATCTGGGTAATTAACAATTAAAACAGTAATTTTAACAAATGTATGCATTTGGAGAGTGAAATTACCAGAATTAACAGTTGTGCTTTACCGTTCAAAATTTAAACGAGGTTCCAAGATAAATACCTATTTCCTATGACCGTTTAACCTTTGATGTTGACTTACTTTACCTTTCCCTTTCACCCAGCAATTGTAACCTCACTAGTCTAGTAAATTCTGTTCAATTTTACTGTGACAATGCCTTTTCTACAAAATTTAGCGTTAACAATATATCTCGAAAGCAAAATAACGATAATTCTACCCTAACCCCCATTAAATTCTATTTGGTTGAGTGTTAAATTCACATTAATTGCAGCCATTAATGCACTGCGACCTTTGGCTTTCCTTTTTTAGTGTTTGAGTTTTTTAAACTTTTGACCGTTAGCCTATTTGAACATGCATTTTCTTTTGTATATCTCGTTGTATGTTTTCCTTATATCTTTTCATTGTATCCTCGAACATACAATTATTTTATGCAAAGAACCCACTAATGCTTTTGCCTTTTCCACTTTCTGTACCCTTTGTACCTTTTATTTTGTATATTCGCTTGTATATTCCGTTGTATAAGCGCACATACAAACACTTATACATTTGTGCTTTTACCTTTCTTTTCCCGTGACGCATATAATTCATTGTATATCGGCATTGTATATTCAAATATGCAAAACACCAAATATACAAAGGATTTTCATTATTTAATCCTTCTTAACATCCGGGTCATTTATATTAGTTTGTATGTTAAATATACATTGTAATATACAAAGCTGATATACATGTAGTGGGGTCCACTCTTAACTTCCAAACTTACCTTTACACAATGATTTTACCTCTTTCTCCAATTTGGACCTCAACTTCCTATCAATGGTGCTGCATTTGCCTTGAAGTCCGCGATGTATGCTGCTCAATGTATCTCTTGCCATTACATTCAAACACGAAGCAACGTACTTACCATGTTTCCATTTTCTTGAGTTCTGAGCTGTATGTATAAAGTAATGTTCTTTTCAAAACACACATACAAATGCGGAGGCATGCATCGATTTAATTCTATTTGATAACCCACTTTAAATCCATGATGTATAAAGCGCAATGTATATCGGGTTGTATATAAAAATATGCAACGCGCAATATATAAGGACTTTACTACTTTGTATAATACTTCAGTTCCAGGTTATATAAATCAATGCATAAATGGATATGTTTGAAGTTTGCATGCATTGATTGTATTGTATTTCAACTTCCTCTCAGTTCTGTACTATATAAAATGAAATGTATATTTCATTGTATATTTGACATTACCAAATATACAAACCCGAAATATACAACAGTTCAAACCTATTTCATTTTTGTTTTGGTTCCGGCCTGTATAAAGTGTATGTATATTTCATTGTATATTTGGTACCATCCAAATATACAAAACTGAAATATACCATTGGTATATGATATTTCATGACCTTTTTAGTTCCGCTTTGTGTAAAGTGCAATGTATATTTTGCATCCACCAAATATACAAGTGTAAAAGATACAAAGCGAATCTGAACACTTATCCATTTGAACCTAAACTCTCTTTGGTTCCATCTTTAATGTATGCATAAAAACGATTCATCCCCCTTTTGCGATTACTACAAAGCTCGACATACAAAACACACTTGTATACGAAACTACTTTGTATATACAAAGGACTTTGTCTATACAAAGTACAAACCTTCTAATTGTACATTTACCCAAAACATCCATAACTTGCAAAATACAATTAATTTTGAAGTAATTCAAAAAGTAACCCCCTATTCTTTTTCAACAAGGAATTCGCCTGAACTTTGACCTGATACTCGAATGCAATCTTTTTTTGTTTCTAACAAGGTTTGTGTTTTAGCTCCTCTTCCCTTCTACCACCAAGCAAAGCACACCAACAAGCAAAGCAAAAACAGCCTCAGCGGGGGTCCTCATTTTGTTAAGGAGTAAAATGGGGTGTGTTGTGAGCATCCCAACAACTAGCAACCAAATAAAACAATTAAATTAGAACTATTAAAGGAAACCAAAATTAAATAAATCCATAATTTCCAACTATCTTTCCTTGCAAAATCATTACTTAACTTAAGACTCGATGTATTCAATAAGGTGAATGAATTTTCATTTTTAGTATAAGTGGGTGCACGTGATTAATTATCCTCATCTTGAAAATTAGTTGAACGGACCAGTGACTGACATTAGGCTACCTAGTTGATGTCATTCCCGCATAGCCAACTGAATAGAGCCTTACTGCCAGTAGGCGTCCATAGCCCCGGCAAGGTTATCGTTACAATTCTCCTAAGTAGAGCCCTACTGCCAGTGAGCATCTATAGCCCCGATAGAGTTACTTAGATGGCTTAACCTAAATTTCAGTAAAATCTAGTTTATTCATTTATTTATTTTGATAAAGACTGAGATTCCATATGATATAACAGTTGTAACTCCATGATGCGAAGAATGGTCACTTGCAGAAATTAAGCTGAGAATTGTAATGGTAGCAAGGGTGACCTCTAATTTTTCACCTAATATCCACACTAGTAGGTTCAACAAACCCAAGGATTTTAGGTGTGGCATTGTGAGAAACTTCCCTTGAATACTCAACCCATTCTTATTGAATACAAAATTCCACAAGTCAACCAACTTTCTACATTTGTGACAATCACAACAAGTTATGTATAAATTTTAGATGATTTAACTTGAATGTTTTGAATTTTATATTGTTTTCAATGGTTGCTAATTTGCTCTTATATACCCTAGAACAAAACAAGCACCCCTATGAAGCAATAGAAACCAAACGCGCACACACACAACAAGAAACCAACAGAAAACAACAAAGGAACAAACAAAGCACAACCCAAAAACAAAAACCAGGAAACAAACCTGTACAACTATCCACATTATGATACAACAGACCAACAACCTTTACCTCAAACCTGGAAGTAGTGCTTCAAATGCTGGCCATTAATCGGTAATGGCACATCTTCTCCAGTTAGGGTTTTGAGCCTAAAAGTGTTGTCTCCTATTATTTCTGACACTTGTAATGGACCCAACCATAATTTGTCAAATTTTGTGTGGTTACCTTTCTTCTCATGTGCTTTATCCCAGCATAGCACTAAGTTTGAAATCCTAAATGTTTTGACTCTTGCTTGTTTATCAAACCATCTCTTTACCACTGCTTGGTGTTTAGCAAACTTTTCAATAGCTTGATCTCTTTTCTAATCTAATTGCATCATTTGGACAATCCTGGCCTCCCTATGGTCATTGAAACCTAGGTATTCATTTGCGAACTTCCAAATTGGTATTCTTAGATTTACTGGAAGTATGGGATCAGTCCCATAAACTAAATGGTAAGGTGCATTACCCAGGGTGGCTTTAACTTTGGTCCTATCTACCCATAGTGCGTATTTTAGCAATGTGTTCCATTGTCTTGTGTTCTTTTCAATTAGATTTTTAATGATGTCTAACAAAATTTTATTCATGGATTCAGCTAACCTGTTCCCTTGAGGATAATAATTTGAAGAGAACTTTAAAACAATTCTGTATTCAAATGCCCATTTAGAAAATTTTAAAGAAGAAAATGCAGGGCCATTGTCACATACCAGCGAATAAGGAACTCCAAACCTGGTGATGATGTTCTCTTCAAGAAACTTGATGACTACCTCAGTAGTGGAGAATTTGCAACATGTGGCTTCAGTCCACCTAGTACAGTAATCAGTCACTGTCAATATGAATTTGTGTCCTGCAGATGATGGGGGATTTATGACTCCAATGAAATCCAAGCCCCACTGTGCAAACGGCCTAGACTCCATAATTGGCTGTAGTGGATTAGCTTGATTCCTTCCCTTATCTGCTGTAACTTGACAAATGTGGCATCTTCTGATGTGATGCTCCATGTCTCTAAACATAGTAGGCCAATAGTAACCTACTCTCAGTATCTTATGTGTTGTGGCCAAATGGGAACCATGAGCGGTTCCATATTTATCATGTAGTTCTAGCAACATCTTATCTGCTTCATCCTTGCTCAATCAACACAAGTAAATTCCCTTGTGGTTCTTCCTGAATAGAAGACCTCCTTGTATCATATACTTCTGTGCTTTGACCTTCAAGGCTCTTCTCTGTGAGGATTTCATCTTGTTTGGGTATTTTCCTGATATTAGAAAAGTACTTAAATCATCGTACCACCCTGATGCATCACTTATATTTAGCACGTACTGTTGCTTTACCAGACTTGGGTCAGTATTGGCTATGGTTGGTACCAAAAATTGTCCTCTGACTAACTTCATCGGTATGATTTCCATGTCAAATTCTTGCAAAGTGGTGATCCACTTAGCCCTCTTCTCTCTAGGTTCATTTTGCATTAGCAGCATCTTTACTGCTACATCAGGTACCACAACCTTAACTTGGCTGCGTAGAATGTAGTGCCTAAACTTTTTCACTGCCCTCACAAGTACAAATGCCTGTCTTTGTGTCTAGGTACTTCAGCTATGCATCCTTCAGAGATGCACTCATGAAAGCGATAGGATTTTATTCATTATCTTTTGCTTTCTGGGTTAGTGCAGCTGCAAGCGAATGTGGGGATGCACATGAATAAATGTAGAATGGCATGGTATAGTTTGGACTTGTCAATAAAGGAGCATCAGAAATGACCTTCTTGATATCCTCAAATGTGGCCTTGGCTACTGGTGTCCACTCTATCACTGTATCCTTTTTCAACATGGCGTTCAGTGGTTGCACGATCTCTGCAAATACTGTAATGAACTTCCTGACGAAGTTAATTTTACCAAAAAATGATTTTAATTCTTTTCTAGTGTTTGGTAACTGTAATTTCTTTATTCCTTCTATTCTATCAGGTTCAATGGATATACCATTTTCAGAAATGACATGTCTTAGTAATTTACCCTCGGTTACGCCAAATACACATTTTTTAGGGTTGAGAGAAATTCCATACCTCTCGCATCTCTTGACTATTCTTCTTAAATCCTCTACATGAATAGACGTATCTCTAGAATACACAATTAGATCATCCATGTAAATCACAATACACTTACCTGTCAGTCCACGGAGCGCAAGATCCATGGCCCACTGAAATGTGGCACCTGCATTGATTAGACCGAATGGCATCCTTCTATATGCAAAATTACCCCATTTACTAGTAAAAGTGGTCTTTAATCTATCTTCCTCATCAATTGGGACCTGGTTATAGCCTGAGAATCCGTCTAAAAAAGACATCATCTTGGCTCCATTTACTGCCTATAACACTTCATCCATGGGAGGTAGAGGATAATTATCTTTTTCAGACGCCGTATTTAGATTCCTAAAATCTACGCATAACCGGATGTCCCCACTTTTCTTTCTAATAGGCACTAACTTAGCTACCCAAGTTGAATGTCTAACAAGGAAAATTATCCTGGCAGACAGTAGTCTTTTTACTTCCTCAAATATTAGTGGCTCCAGAATTGCATTTACAGGCCTTTGCTTTTGCCTAAATGGTTTGACATCTGGCCTTAATGGTATCACATGCATTATAATGGACGTGTCATATGTCTTTAAATCGTCATATGTCCATGCTACAACGTGTTTGTAATCTTTTAGCACCTCAATGATTTCTTTCCTAATCTTCTCAGGACAAACCTTTCCAATTTGTACATTTTGGGGATTCTGCTCTATCCCCAAATTATGTGGCTCACACTTACCCCCCTCGATCCTGGGTAAGTCCTTTTGTTTCACCACTCCGTTGAAGTCAAAAATTTGTTCTAACTCTATTACCCCCTTAGGCAAGAAGTTACTCTTTAAGTTGGTGATGTCTCCTTCATCCCAAGACACATCAGGCCTCTCTTGTTCATCAATGATTTGGGCCTCAAATACTTCATTACAAGTTAGAAAATCTACAATTTGTTGGTCCCCTTCAAACACCTGAAAATGAGTGACATTGTTTGGCACACTAGGTATATTTACTAGTTCTACAGCAAACCTCTTCAATCCTGACAGTGTTAAAGTCTCTAAAGTGCTAGCAGCAACAGCTAGCGCATTAGGCCTTTGGTTCTGCTCTCTAGGGATATGCTCTATATTGAAAGCATCAAATGACTCTATTAAATCCCATACCCTATGCCGGTAACAAACCATTCTATTATAATTGCAAGCATATATTTTCCTTACCTGTCTGACTACTAGCTCAGAGTCTAAAAATACTCTGATCATTCTTACCTTTTTCTTTATAGCCATGACTAACCCATATATTAAATCTTCATACTCAGCAACATTGTTGGTGCAAGCAAATTGTACCCTGTATGCTTCCAAATATGATTTACCTTGAGGGTCTATGAGTTCTACACCAACACCTGCACCCTGTTTACACTTAGACCCATCACATTTTAATGTCCACATGCCTAACTTTTTCTTTTGGTGTTTTGCCTTAGCATGTTTTACCTTTTCAATCACCTGTGCGGTGCTATCTTGTTCATCCATACGTAGTTCACTCTGACTTTCTTGTTCATTTACCTCCTTGGTGTGTAAATTTGAATGACAAACATCTTTGCCTGAACTTTCTCCTAACTCTGGAATTACTACACCTATGGGGTTCTAAAGGCACCTCTCAGGTCAACTAGAACTGACCTTCTCCTCACGAAATTCCCACTCCTTTGTGCATTTCAAGTACTAATACTCAATAACATCCCTGCACATCCTACACTTCTCTTCAGAATGTGGTTTACCATGAACCCTACACCTATCTTTGGATAACTTGCATTGGACTGACATATTTAGTTCCATGCACTTTTCTATTTCTTGCCTGATGACCTGACTAAAGTTACTCAGTGCATTATTTTCTTCATCAGAGGAGTTCCCATCAGATTCAATAAATAATTTTGTCCCTTTGCCAACAGATATTCCTTCAAAATTCAGCATTAAGATTTCTTCAATCTGTACCCCTTTGTTAGTGACCCTATAAACACTGGGTTCAACAGAAGCATACAATATTTCATTCATCCTATTGTACTCTGTGATCATATGCTTCATCCTAGGTTCAGCCTCTATTTTGATTTGATTAGGTGCACCTCTCCAAGGTAACCACATATGTGAGAAGTCCGTGGCCATATATCTGTTTAGTGTTTTAGACCAATCTCTTCTTAATAAGATCCCATAATTTGTAGGCATATCAACTACTTGGATGTCAATGAACTGGCTTACCCTGGGGTCTGGAGCTAATTACATCTGAATATGCATTAACTCTTCTACCACATTAACTTCGGTCTTATCTAACTGGGTGACAACCTTGGCAGACTTGGTGGGACTCAGACCTAAGGTTTTGCATATGCCTAGGGGCATCACATTAGCTAAGGCACCTGAATCCACCATACAATTGTGTATGTTCTTTCTACACAACCTAACAGTTAGCAAGAAGGGAGGAGTATCCCTCTTATCAGCATACATTACCACATTTGTGTTAGAAGGCTACTCGACTTTCTTACTTTTTTCTTTTGGCTGTGTCTCTCTATTAGGTACAAGTACCTTAGTAGAAGTCTCTCCTATTGTAGATGCATCCAAAGATTTTATAAAGGCATCTCTAACCTCTGGAGTTTTTAACAATTCACACAAAGGTATGCTGACCTTGATTTTCTTTATTTTCTCTGATACATAACTCATCAGTCCTAAGGTTTCTGTTGTCTCCGTTTTATTTGTTTGGACCCTTGGTGGTACTGCCCCACTATTTGTCTGGTGATTAGCTTTCAGTATAGCTGGGTTATTGCTAGCATTCTGGTCTGGGGGTGTGTTGAAATTGTTAGGAGGGATAGAAGTAGTGAAAGGGCCTCCTGGCCTTGGATTACTCCTTAGGTTGTGAGTATAATTCCTACTCGACTATTGGAAGGCTTGCACCTCTTCTGTCTCACACAACACTTCATTCTCAGTTTCGAATGGAAATTGAAAAGCGTTCAGTACTAAGGTTGTCTCAGGATACAGGTTTTCACAATAATAGGGTTCCTCATCTAACAATTGGTCATCTTCCTCCTCTCTAAATGTGAAAGTTTCTAAAACTAGAGCAGTATCATACCCTGAGGGTACTGTCTCATTACCTTTGGGAACTAAGAACTCAGAAGTAGGGGCTTGTACATCCACATTAAAAATGCTTGCTGCTAGGTGAAAGTGTGGACAGTCTAACTCAGCATGGGCACTAGTATTGTGAATCCTACCCCAGTTCTTTAGTGCCACATTGGCCATCTAAATTCTTGCCATTTGTTTTGTGTCCCGGTTGTCCACATTCTTGAATGGAGAAGCTAGGGTACCATTATTAGGGCATGTGTTCCACATTTTGGGCTGCCTAGGCTGATTCTGGTTTCTATTATTGTTACCCCAGGCTCTATTATCAATAGTAGGTACCCTATTTTGCACCATCTGTTGTCCTTGGTTATGGTTCTGATTTGGGCTACGATTTTGGCCTTGATTAGAACTCTGACCTTGGTTATAACCCTGATTCTGATTATAACTCAGGTTCTGATTTTGGTTATAACTGGGGCTGCAGTTTTGGTTCTGATTCTGGTTATAATTTGGATTGTACCCCTGGTTGTTTCTACCGTAGAAATTCTCATTTCTTAATTGTGTCATCTCAGTGGTCAGTCTTCTCAAATGTACAGTGATTTCTTTGATATCTTCCCTTTCCTCTTGTGCTTTTGCTATAAATGTATCCTGAGGTGGTTGGAAGAATGCTTGACCACTATTCTGACTATTACTGACAGTGTTACCAATGTAGGGTACTATAGCTTGGATTGGGGCCAGATTGTACACAGGAGCATATGTGGGAACCAGGTTTAGTGATGGATTATTCTGTGAAGGAACTCCACTCCATGGTTGCATTTGATTTTGCACTCCAAGGCCCCCTCCATTGAGGAATGGATTATGAGGTGTCTGCCTCATCTCCTGATTTACAGAGGCTGCCTCTTTATAGGCTTTAGATATTGTATCTATATTAGGCTTTCTCTTGACAAACATGGCGGTTAATGGATCCAAAGCCACATAATACATCGCTAGCAAGGTAACTGGGTCCACAGTGTATGGGGCCACAAACCTAGAATAAGCCTTTTGAAACCTGTCATTCAAATTATCTATCAACTCCCCCTTGCCTCTCTTAATTGTATCCAGCTTGTGGTATAGGATGGAAGGGTCTATAGGTCCCCTAAATCTAGACAGAAATGCTTCCTCCATTAGTGCCCAGGAGGAAACATAACCATTAGGCAGATTTACATACCAGTTAGATGCTTGCTCATTGAAAGTATAAGGGAATAACCTATAGACTACATCTTCATATTCTAACTGGGCTCTAAAGCAGGCCTCCTTAAATATCCTTATATGGTCTTCTAGATCTTGATGTAGCTAGTATTTGGGGCATATTTTCTCAGGGTTCTTCAGCACCTCGTGATAATTAGTAAAATATATGGGCGAGTTGACACTAAAATACGCCATTGCGGGTGTTTGCACTTGACCTGGCCCTGTGGGAATACCTAAGTTCCTAGGTGTACTTGGACTTCTGGGAGGGCTAGGACCTCTAGAAGAACCCGAGGCAAGACCTAAGGACCTGAATGAAGAATTGTCAAGACTACCAATACTATGGGTGTTAAAAGGTGATCCAAGAGGCATTCTAGATGAACTTCCTGTATTTGATGTTTTAGGACTCCAAATTAAAGAACCTCTACTCTATCTCCTATCAGGTAACTACACAAATACGTCATCAGGATTAGCCCTAGACCTAGTCAATCTATCACTGTTATGAGCCAGCTTTACTCAACTACAACTTTAACTCTTATCAGGCCCTCCTTCAAGTGCCAAACACTGTTGATGACTATTTTTACACACTCATAATAGAGTTAAAATTCATAAATGAGCCTAACTATCTTGAGAGATACAAAGAAATCAACTAAGATTACTTGATCCCAAGTTTCCTTATTTGTCAGGTCTTGACCTGTTGGACCGTTCAATAGGTTCTTATGAAGCTGTAATATGCAAGGGGCCTTACGTGATTTAAAGTGGGTTTTTTGTGACTTACTGGACTCTTGTTATGCAAACCAATACAAATATTAACTTTCTAATCATTCATTTGCATAAAATCATTATTGTACCTCAAAGCTTTAATATGATTCATATTCAAACATGCTTTGCTTTTCACTATTTATGAAGATTATCAAATATCACCTTATTATTCTAAACTTCTTCAAATGTCAGATAATCTCCTTTGGATTTCAAGGTTTAAGCTAAGTATTTCAGAATTGTTGGAAAAAGTTAGGGAAATTTAAATCTACCATCATTCATTATAGGATCTAAATGTTCTGTTATGCACACAGTAAGAAATACATCAAATTTGATTAACTCAGCAGACTAAATCATTAAATGCAAATGTTCTGAACATTTTTACAAACAAGCATTCAGGATTGCAAGCTTTAAGAGAAATAGTTTCAAATATAATGAAAAGCTAGAAGACACTCAGAAAATAGACGCAGACATCGAGATTCACTTATGTTTAAAACATGTAGCCATATATGATTTACAATGTAGGTATGACTCTTATCTTTATTAATCAAAATCCACAAAAAAACTCACAGTGCTTTATAGATACAGTAAGGAAGCTGGATGTTTCCACGCATTCCTCAATGTAGACACAGGTGACCTCCTCTAAACTACAATACTCTACTCAAAATTCTCAGAAAGGATTACAATTTCTATGCTATTTTCCATAAATCCTTGTGTAACTAAAATAAAAGTAGCAATGCTCTTAATATAGCATTTCAATTCTCACCCTTGCTACGGTTACAACTTCCATTCTATGGTTACAACCATAATTCTACGGTTGAGATCATTTGTTACTAGTCAATGGTGTATCCTTATTTCTCAAGCATATGCCAATCCACTTCTTGTCATCTTTTCCCCTCAATATCAATATCACTCATCTTTTCCTAAATTTCTAATCCAAAAGTTCTTGCTATCCCTTCAGGAGTCATGTCAGCAATCAATCTGTCATGTAGCATTACCTTTCTTGTACTAGGGTTATACAGGATTAAGCAATCTAAACATAAATCCTTTGCCTCCATAGCTAGAGGAAACCCTGCAGTTCTATACAGTCCACTATCCCAGATACATTTCATATCTAAGGAGGCATCTGTAGCAGTGATTTTCTTCAGCACGTCATCTACATCATAAGTTCCTATGTTTGTATCAGTGCCCATTCTGCTTGTACCAATCAGGGTTGGACAACCCCTGTATATTAGTAATTCCTCCTTTTCTACTTCCTTTCTTGGTTTTCTCTCTTTCTTTACTTCATCCCCAAAGTCCTTTTGTTTAGGGGCCATCCTGTAGAAGTATACATGTCTCAATTTTCGCTTTTGTTTTATATCTAGGGTTTTACTGTGAATGTCCATTTTCTACCATTAACCCTAACCTACTCGTTTTCTTCTTCTGTTATTTTACCCTTAAATGGACTAAGCTCCGTTTGGCTAATTAATAATTAAAATAGTAATTTTAACAAATGTATGCATTTGGAGAGTGAAATTACTGGAATTAACAGTTGTGCTCTACCGTTTGAAATTTAAACGGGGTTCCAAGAAAAATACCTATTTCCTGTGACCGTTTAGCCTTTGATGTTGACGTACTTTACCTTTCACTTTCTCCCAGCAATTGTAACCTCGCTAGACTAGTAAATTCCGTTCAATTTTACTGCGACAGTGCCTTTTCTGTAAAATTCAGCGTTAACAATATATCTCGAAAGAAAAATAACAATAATTCTACCCTAACCCCCGTTAAATTATATTTGGTTGAGTGTTAAATTTGCATTAATTGTAGCCATTAATGCACTGTGACCTTTGGCTTTCCTTTTTTAGTGTTTGAGTTTTTTGAACTTTTGACCGTTAGCCTATTTGAACATGCATTTTCTTTTGTATATCTCATTGTATGTTTTCCTTGTATTTTTTCATTGTATCCTCGAACATACAATTATTTTATGCAAAGAACACACTAATGCTTTTGCCTTTTCTGCTTTCCATACCCTTTGTACCTTTTATTTTGTATATTCACTTGTATATTCCGTTGTATAAGCACACATACAAACACTTATACATTTGTTCTTTTACCTTTCTTTCCCACGACGCATATAATTCATTGTATATCAGCATTGTATATTCATTTTCATTATTTAATCCTTCTTAACATCCGGGTCATGTATATTAGTTTGTATGTTAAATATACATTGTAATATACAAAGCTGATAAACATGTAGTGGGGTCCACTCTTAACTTCCAAACTTACCTTTACGTGATGATTTTACCTCTTTCTCTAATTCAGACCTCAACTTCCTATCAATCATGCTACATTTGCTTTGAAGTCCACGATGTATGCCGCTCAATGTATCTCTTTCCATTACATTCAGACACGAAGCAACGTACTTACCATGTTTCAATTTTCTTGAGTTCCGGGCTATATGTATAAAGTAATGTTCCTTTCAAAACACACATACAAACATGGAGGCATGCATCGGTTTAATTCTATTTGATAACCCACTTTAAATCACATAAGGCCCCTTGCATATTATAACTTCATAATAACCTACTGAACAGTCCAACAGGTCAAGACCTAACCAATAAGGAATCTTGGGATCAAGTAATCTTATTTGATTTCTGCTTATCTTTCAAGATAGTTAGGTTCATTTATGAATTTTAACTCTATTATGAGTGTGTAAAAATAGTCATCAACAATTATCTTCTTTCATATCTCAGTTTGCATGTTACATTTGTTTTGGATCTACAAGTTCTATAGTTTTATGGGCTGATCACCTATTTGGCTACAGTGGGATGACTCAGATGTGGACTATCCGTATCCATGAGATTGATTTAGTGTTTATGCATACTTTGTTAGTTGGCCTTGTCTATAGTCATTTGTGCATTACTATGTTGCATTAGGATGAGGGGATTGATGATTAGAGTGCCTAGATAGTTACTGTTGGAATTAGACTGGACAACTAAGAGGGGGGGTGAATCAATTGTCACACAAAATAAACTTTTTCTACTATTAACCTTCTTTATTAACTTACTTATCAAATTAATGATATAAACATTAGAGCATAGATCAACAACATATAAATAGAAACATAATCAACACACTTGACACTAAGATTTTGATGTGGAAACCTGTTAAGGGAAGAACCACGGTGGGGGTTAACTCACAAAGATTTGTACCCTATTAAAAGTACTTTAGAAAAATAGAAGACACATGCCTTCGGGCGTACTGCCCAAGGCTCACTGCTCAAAAGAGAGGCTCACTGCCTACAAAATTTATTTAGAATAGAAAGAATTAACTGAGAAATAGCATCTACTTCATGCCTGGTTTAGTTTCAATGAATGCTCACAAAACTTCTGCTTTGCCCCAAATTCTTCTTCACTAACTTCTCACTCTACACTAATCTCACTCCTTTTCTTCTCTACTATGCTTCTAATCCTTTATTCAGATTTAATTTGTTTTGCTCAAGGATGATTTTTAACAACTCTTCAACAAGTAATTATACACTTCATCAACCTTGGAATGATCAACAAGGTCAGCCATACCTAACGTAGATCTTTACACTATCAACCAAACATAGCTGAGACTCGAATCTTCCTCTACTAACATGCCACTCTTCATAAAATGATGTTTAGATCATTCGCAACAGACTAGGAACATCTGGTCAGCCAAGACTGGGAAGAACAACAACTTCAAAGAGGAAATCTTCAATAACAAGCTCAAACTCCAATACAGACCTCCAACATAGTAGCCACATGATCCAGAGACTTCCACAAGCACATTAAACTCACCAATAACATCCACTCTAAAGCAAATTACCAGAATCAATTTGTATCTTCCTCCAAAACCTCAAGAACACTATCTGTCATGACTGCCAAACTAGAAGGATGGCTTGCAGACCTCCAAATCATGAAACACTGGAGTTGATGATACACACTAACTTTCCAAACATGCCTTTAGATCTGTAGATCATAATATTTCACTGTGGAGCAATCCAAACCAACTCTCTTCTGAATACTGCAAGATCTAGTTCTATTCAGATGGGCATAACTTCTTCAAATCTTGATGCGGACTTCCCAATTCTTGACTAGAACAACCTTTAACAATCATCTACACAACCATAAGGTCTGTAAATATTGAGTCTTCATTAATTTTCTCAATATTCTCAAGATTCCAATCTACTGAACAGGCAACAAAATAAGGCATAGTTGACACCAATGACAACAAGAATATGTTGACATCAATGACAACACCACTTAGGCACATATTTGCAACAATGTCCCCCTTTGTCATTGATGGCAACATATGTTGTGAAAAACTAATTCAACCATCATGACAAAAACTTCTCCCACTAACTTCTACAACCACTTCCTTCATTGCTCCCTTGTCATCAGCAATTAGTTTTTCACGTCTTCTCTCCCCCTTCGACATCAATGGCAAAGGATAATTAATTGCAATCTTTACTCCCCCTTTTTATTTCAAACTGATCTCCAACATTTGCATACTAACTACTCCTTAGAGTAGTATTTTCTCAACATAAATCTGGATCTCAAGATATGACTAAGAATTCCACCATACTGATGCACCTCAGTGCATCTTAGTTCTGATTCAGAGGGGTAATAACCCCTAACTTTTCTCTGAGATACTCAAAGGTATCCTTAGGAAGAGGCTTAGTGAAGATATTTGTAATCTGATCTTTGGAAGACACAAACTCCAACTTGACTTCATTCTCATTTACCTTCTCTCAAGAAATGAAACTTGATAGATATATGCTTTGCCTTTGAATGCAACACTAGATTCTTTGAGATGCTTATTGCACTAGAATTATCACAAAAGATTGTGACTAGCTCCTTAAACACAACTCTAATGTCCTTCAACATTTGCTTCATCCACAGAATCTGAGTACAATTATTTGCTGCTGCTATATATTCTACTTCTACAGTAGATAGAGATATTGCCTCTTACTTTTTGCTCATCCAAGAGACCAATTATCTTCACAAGAAAAATGCACCACTACTAGTACTTTTTCTATCATCCACATCTCCTGCCCAATTAGCATTTGTATATGCATGAAGAGTGAAATCATTGTCCTTTAGATACCACAATCCATAATCAATTGTCCCCTTGAGATATCTAAAAATTCTTTTGACTGCTACAACATGGGATTCTTTTGGATCAGCTTGAAATCTAGCAACAAGTCCAACGACATTCATGATGTTGGGTCTGGTCTGAGTCAGATAGAGCAATCCTCCAATAATTGATCTATACCTTTTCTAATTTGCCTTGGGGGAATCATCTTTACTTGACTTGCATCTGGTTACCATAGGTGTACCTATTGGCTTTGAATCTTCCATTCGAAACTTCTTCAACAATTCTTTCACATACTTGGACTAAGATTTAAAGATACCTTTATTTGACTGAACAATTTGCAGACCTAGGAAGAAATTCATCTCTCCAAACATTGACATCTCAAATTCACTTTTCATTTGATTAGCAAATGTTTTGCACATACATTCATTTCCACCAAAAATGATATCATCAACAAAGACCTCATCAATCAGGATGTCCTCATGATTGATCTTGAAGTAAAGATTACTATCAATAGTACCTTTTCTAAAACCTATTTTAAGCAAATATTTATCCAATCTTGCATACTAGGCTCTTGGAGCTTGCTTGAGTCCATACAAGGCTTTTCTCAGTCTACAAACCATATCTCCCTGATCAGACAACTGAAATCCTTCCAGTTGTTCAATGTAGACTTCTTCCTACAAATCTCCATTCAAGAATGTTGATTTGACGTCCATTTGATACACTTTAAAATCCATGAAAACAACAAATGCAAGAAACAATCTAACTGCCTCTATTCTTGCCACTAGAGCAAAAGTTTCTTCAAAATCAATTCCTTCTACTTGAGAATAGCCTTCACATACCAACCTTTCTTTGTTTCTTACAACTTCACCATCTTCATTTAGTTTATTCTGGAAGACCCATTTGGTTCCAATCACATTTTTGTCCTCAGGTCTAGGAACAAAATCCCAAGTGTGGTTCTTTTCAATTTGCATTAATTCTTCTTCCATTGCTTTTACCTAATTTTCATCATTGCAGGCTTCACTTACTGATTTAGGTTCAATCCTTGAAATCAAACAAATCTCTTCTTGATCTTCAGAAACTCTTCTCCTAGTTCAAGCACCTTTATTTCTATCTCCTATGATCTGATCTTCAGGATGATTCATTCTTACATACCTGGTAGTTTTGGGAATTGCTTGAACTTCTGTTTCTTGAGCTTGTTTCTCAACTTTTATATTATTTTCTTGAGTTCTTGGTGTTTCTGAATCAATCTAAATCTGAGTTAGAGTTTGAACTACCCTTCCTTGACTTTGACATCTTGATCATCTGAATCATATCCACAGAGTCTAGAATGTCCTTCCTTGCTCTCATCAACTCTAACATTAGCACTTTCAACAATGTTTTTCAACCTCTTGTTAAAGTACTGGTAAGCCTTACTTTGAGTAGAGTACCCCAAAAATATTCCCTCATCACTTCTTGTATCAAACTTGCCTAAATCTTCATCTCTTTTGATATAGAATTTACTACCAAAAACTTTGAAATATCTCACAGTAGGAGGATGACCAAACCATAGTTCATAAGGGGTCTTACCAGAATTGCCTTTGATCTACACCTAGTTAAGAGTGTAGACAGTAGTACTTACAACTTCTCTCCAATAGACTTGAGGAATATTTGTTTCCATCATCATGGTCCTGGCAGCTTCTTGAATGGTTTGGTTCTTTCTTTCCACAACTCCATTTTGTTGGGGAGTCCTAGGAGTAGATAACTATCCTTTTATGCCATGCTTTTCATAGAAAGCATTAAACTCATGGGAAGTAAATTCTCCACCTCTGTCAGATCTTAGACATTTCAATTTTTCACCAATCTAATTTTCCACCATCACTTTGAACACCTTAAATTTATCAAGAGCTTTTGATTTTTCTTTTAGAAAGGTTACCCATATCATCTTGGAGTAATCATCAATCAACAATATGAAATATCTATCTCCTTGCACACTCCTAATTCTAGCAGGACCACATAGATCAATATGTACTAGTTCCAATCATCCACTTGAAGCTTATTCCTTACTTTTGAACAAAATTTTGCTCTGTTTCCCCAATTGACATTCTCTAGACATGCTATTAGGTTTCACAAGTTTTGGAAGATCTCTTATAGCCTAAGTGGTACTTATTTTGACAATGTTATCAAAATTCACATGACACATCCTCCTATGCCATAACCAACTTTGATCTATCTGAGAAATCAAACAACTTTTGCTAGAACTACTTAGATGAAAAATGTTACCTCTAGTTTGAGTACTGGATGCAATTTTAGTTCTAGAACTCTCCAAGATTCTACATTTTCCAGATCCTTGAATCGAAGATCATAACCTTTATCAACCAACTGTCCAACACTGAGAAGATTATGTTTTAGTCGTTCCACATACAGAACATCATTGGTTCTATTCTTACCATCAAAAGAGATGGATCCTCTACCATGGATTCTACCAGCTGAGTTATCTCTGAATTTCACAAGCCCTCCATAATTTTTAAAATTCATAAACTTACTCTTGTCTCCAGTCATATGATGAGAACATCCACTATCAATCACCCATTCATCTTTCTCAACAACTTGAGCGGCCAAGGCACTTTCCATACTTACATAGCTAGCATATTTAGTAGACATCGGATCTTCTTCTTTGATGGCAATGAACACCCAATCATTTTCAAAGGAACATCCATGATCAGATTCATCATTTGTGACTCCTTCTTCTCCAGTTTCTTGGACATAGTAACATTTGTTCTAATATTTGTATCTGTTAGGGGTTGGTTTTGAAAACCTCTCGAGACATCTTGAGGGAAAATGACCAATCTCATTACAAGAAAAACATTTGAGTGGAAATTTTCCTTCATACTTACCGGATCCTCTTGGCAATCTTTTGGAAAGAAGGGCTTCAAGATCTATAGTTTCAATTTCAACATCTTCAATATGCTTCCTTGTCTTCATGAATCTATTTGATCTTGCAGAAGAGCTTTCACCTAGATCATATCCTTGTTTTCCATATACACTGGCCTTAAATGTAGATTCAAACTTGGGAAGAGAATCACCAAACTCACTTAATTCAAAAGATAAAATTTTGCCAACCATTTGGTCTCTTGTAACTTCTGAGACAGTCCTGATCTCTTCTATAGCAGCAACCTTATGTTTGTATGAATCAGGTAAGGATCTGAGCACTTTTGATCCAAGCTCTAATTCTTTCAAAGTTCCACCAGTACACTTGATACCACACACAAGTTCATTTATCTTTTGCATGTAGATTGTGATGTTTTCATCTTCACCCATCCTCAGAGTTTCAAATTTTCCTCTCAGACTTTGCAGTTTGACACATTTGACAAATTTATCACCTTCACACAAATTCTCCAATTTTTTCCAGATTTCTTAAGCAGTTTTTAGACCAAAGACATTTGTCATTTTTGAATCAGTTAGGGCACTCAACAAGGCTTCTTTAGCTCAAACGTTATTTTCAGCATCTTTGATTTGATATGGAGTTGAAGGATCTTTCTCTAGAGGTTTATACTCAACACTAGTTATTGCCCAATAGGCATCACCCATGCATTGCAAATGGCACTCCATGCAATTCTTCCAAACAGAATAATTTGTTCCATCAAATCTCAGACTATCCTCCTTTTAGGTCGATATCCTGGATCTCCTCAAGTGGTTAGGCTTTTATAAGAGGACCTAGCTCTGATAGCAATTGTTGGAATTAGACTGGACAACTAAGAGGGGGTGAATTAGTTGTCACACAAAATAAACTTTTTCTTCTATTAACCTTCTTTATTAACTTACTTGTCAGATTAATGATATAAACATTAGAGCATAGATCAATAACATATGAGTAGAAACATAATGAACACACTTGACACCAAGATTTTAACGTGGAAAACTGGTTAAGGGAAATACCATGGTGGGGGTTAACCCACATAGATTTGTACCCTATTAAAAGTACTTTAGAAAAATAGAAGGCACATGCCTTCGAGCATATTGCCTAGAGCTTACTACTCAAAAGAGACGCTCACTACCTACAAAATTTATTTAGAACAGAAAGAATTAACTGAGAAATAGCATCTACTTCATGCCTGGTTTAGTTTCAATGAATGCTCACAAAACTTCTTCTTTGCCCCAAATTCTTCTTCACTAACTTCTCACTCTACACTACTCTCGCTCCTTTTCTTCTCTACTCTACTTCTGATCCTTTATTTGGATGTAATCTATTTTGCTCAAGGATGATTTTTAACAACTCTTCAATAAGTATTTATACACTTCATCAACCTTGGAATTATCAACAAGGTTGGCCAAACTTAACGCGATTCTTTACACTGTCGGCCAAACATAGCTGAGACTTGAATCTTCCTCTACTAACACACCACGATTCATAAAATTATTTTTAGATCATCTGCAACATGCTAGGAACATCTAGTCGGCCAAGACTAGGAAGAACAACAACTTCAAAGAGGAAATCTTCAATAACAAGCTCAAACTCTAATGCGGACCTCCAACATAGTAGCCACACAATCCAGAGACTTCCACAAGCACATTGAACTCACCAATAACATCCACTCTAAACCAAATTACCAGAATCATTTGTATCTTCCTCCAGAACCTCAAGAACATTGTATGTCATGATTGTCAAACTAGAAGGATGGCTTGCGGACCTCCAAACCATGAACCACTGGAGTTGATGATACACACTGACTTCCCAAACATGCGTTCAGATCCACAGATCATAATATTTCACTGTGGAGCAATCTAGACCAACTTACTGTCACTCTGTCTCTTCTGAATACTACAAGATCTGGTTCTATTCAGATGGGCATAACTTCTTCAAATCTTCATGTGGACTTCTCAATTCCTGTCTAGAACAACCTCTGACAATCTTCTACACATCCATAAGGTCTGTAAACATTGAGTCTTCATTAATTTTCTCAATATCCTCAACATTCCAGTCTACTGAATAGGCAACAAAATAAGGCATAGTTGACACCAATGACAACAAGAATATGTTGACATCAATGACAACACCGCTTAGGCACATATTTGTAGCAGTTAGTTGTTGGGATTTGTAGCATGTTTATCATGATGTCATGGATAGCTTGGATACATGGTTTCACGTGAGCTTTTAACCGTGGTAGTTTTATCTTCTTGGTTTGGAGATTATGGTTTACTCTACCTTTTGGGAGTTGTTGATGTTACAACGGGATTCCTTGATTGGTTTGGGGCCATTTATAATCTTCATTTAGGAGATGGTTACTTTGTTGTCATGGATAACTTGGTATCACAATTTAGTGGGATCTTTGGTAGCGATGTGGATTCATCATTTGTGATGGATGATCTTCTAAAGTGGTTTTGGGTGTCTTAGAGAGGCTCTTGGATTATGATTCTTGTTTCAGTGAGAGTGCTTTGACATCTTCATTTCCATTGTTAGTAGATGGTTATCTTCATATGGTTGGAGATGTTGACATATTAGTTTACCATGGAGGACTTTTTTGAGTTTTTGGTTGAGGTGTCGGTTTATGATTTGTCAATTTGGCATATTGATCCTTGATTTAGAGACATTGATATTATGTCATGGTTTACTCTTGATGCTAGCTTAGATTTTTGGAATGATATAGGTTCTCTTGAGACAAGATGTATTGCACTGTTGCTTGTGATCTCCTTGGAGGAGATGGTTAGATCAGGATGTCATGATGGGCTTCTTAATTATGCAGATGTGTAGTAGGAGAATTGACAGTGATCTTGTTGGTTCTCTTGGTATTGAGTACTTTAGTCGTTTGCTTAGGAACTTCATGATAATGTGATGTTGCATTTGGAGTTTAGCATGGATTGATCATGGAGGTGCTCATGGATACTTAGAGACTTAGGTGAGGCTGGAGTTCTCTTGAGATTAGAGACACTTGTTGAGATAGTTACTCTTTGGAGGTTTCAATAGATAGATCGAGGAGCCTTACACCTGGATATGGACATGAGTTCATTATGGACTTAGAGGAGATCATTCTTGGAGAGATTCATTGTGGATTGGTGGATCGTAGAGGAGCATTTTCATTCCCCACTCTTGGCCTACTTGGTGGTTTATCATATATGAGGTATTGCCCATCCTTTTAGATGTATTTTTCTTTATGTTTCATCTTCTCATAGATATGGATCTTGAGCTGCAATTATTGGTTCTGGATGGTTCATTTGAGGTATGTTAGCATGGTTATCTCCTTGTTCATATGGTTTGATTTATGATGTTCATTATAAGGAGTTTAGGAGATGTGATTGGGCTTATTCTTGGTTATGGAATGGTTATGAGTTTGATCTACCTTGATTAGAGAGGCTTACAGCCATGTTGGTTACATGTTACATATGTTCATTTGACCTTATGAGACTGAATGGTTGGGTGTTGTTAAGGCTTTTCATTTGGGGTTGTAGAGGAGATCATACTTGACATAGCTTAGCACTTTGAGGTGTTTGTACAAGGACATTATAATTTATAGGTTTTCTCTCTTTGTCTTATGGCAGCTACTTCCTAAAGGATCATGTTGATATGGTTGGACTTTGGGGAGAGTTATGGTGACATGTTATGAGAGAGTATGTAATGATTTATCATGTATGTGTGGATCATCGTGATTGTTCTTGATACTACATTGGCTTGTTGATTAGCCACGCCTTGGATCTATTTTTAGCTTTGACATTACCCATTCAGTGAGAGTTTCTAGATGTATGTATTATTCAATGACAAGTTTTATACATGGATCTTGTGATTGCAGTATATGGGTTGGATATGTTGTTTCCATGAGTTTATTGATGTTGTTGATATCTATGAGGTATGGATGGTTGGATGTTTTAGCATATGTTGTGGGTGCTATTTCCATTCATGTGGGTTTTTCACCTTTGACAACAGCTTGGAGCCTTTTGTTATCACTTGTATTTGATGCTTGTGTTCTTTGGATTGGTGCATCTTCACCTTGGCATGTTCCTTTTCTTCCATAGGTGGTACATTGGAGGATGAGAGGAGTTCTTGCTTGAGATGGTGGTCACTTTGATTTTGTTGCAGGTATCTTGATGGAGCATGAGAGCATCCTACAGATTCATGTGATTTCATGTTTGCCTATGATGATGTATTTCATTGATTGACCCTTATTCAATGTATACAACAAGTGGGAGAATGTTGGGAAATGGGTGTTGTACACCTTGCATAATATTGTATTATTTTTTCATGTAAAATAAATATTTATTTGTGGTGCATCTTAATTGATGTGTTTAACCACATTAGATATTTATTTAGAGGCCACTTGTAAAAGTTGTATGCAACAAATTGGGATATTATTTGTATTATTTAATTATTGGGAAAATGTAGTACCAACATTAAGTAACAGGGTCAATGGTTTTGTGTATCCATGGTTTTGTCCAATACCACAAGTTGTATTTGTGTGAGATTGGTCTATAAAAGCAAGCACATGGTTGGTGGTTTGGGTGGGTTGGCTATTTCATTGTAGGTGGATTAGAGGTTTGTGAGAGGTTGTCATTGTATTGAGCTCTCTCCTGTAAGTGCATATTATGAAGCATGGTAGGTGATGTGTGGATTCATGCTTGGGAACATGGAGGATGCATTGGAGGTGCTTGATGATTCAAAGGTATTCATGGAAACTCATGTCATGTATTGTAATATCTTTATTTCTAAATAATACATATGAGTGTGGATGCTTTTGGAGGCTGGGTTTTTCCCTCTTGAGGGTTTTCCCAGGGTATATCTTGTACATTATCTTGTTGATTATTCATTGATCTTTGCATTATGGTTATTTTTGCATCTTATTCTCCTATTGGGTTATGTGGAATTGGTTTTATTTGACTTGCAAATTCCTAACATCAAGCCAATCCTAAGCAATCTCATGAGAAGGTAGTGAAAAGAATATTCAGATACTTGAGAGGAAATTTTGACTACATGGTCTATGGTATACAAAAGGTAATGACTTTGACTTGAGTGCATACACTGATGTTGATTGGGTTGGTTGTGTTGATGATAGAAGAAGCACAAGTGGTGGTGAATTCTTTTTTGGAAATAGTCTAGTTTCATGGCAGAGCAAGAAGCAAGATTCAGTGTCATCAGCTGCAGAGGCAGAATACATTACAACAGCCTCCTAATGTACACAAGTGTTGTGGATGAAGAAAACCTTGAAGAATATCAAGGTATTATATGATGAGCCTATTCCTATTATGTGTGAAAATACAAGTGCTATCAATATTTACAAGAATCTAGTAATTCATTCCAGAACCAAGCATATAGCAATCAGGTATCACTTTTGACAAAGAAGGTTGTAGATAAGGAATTAAAGTTGGAATATGTTCCAACCAAGGATCAGATTGCAGGTATTTTCACAAAGGCTCTTGCAAAGGATACATTTGAGGATCTTTGATAGAGGTTAGGGGTAATTTCCCCTCCCTCTTCTTGCTAAGGATGTATAGTGATGTATTTTTCCAAGGGGAGTTCATGCTTTATCTTTAACCTAGATTGATGATGGCTATCTCTAAGGGGCACTAGGTAGTGGTGACTAATGATAGGTAGAGCTTGCAAGAGAAAGGTTGTAGACAGATAAGAATTGATCAAAGGGGGAGAATATGTAGGTGTTCAATCCCTTTGTCCTTGATGTCAAAGGGGGAAAGAATATAAAGGGGAGCACATGTTGCCATCAATGACAAAGGGGGAGATTGTTCGCCATATGTGTTGTCATTGATGTCAACATAGTATGTATTGATTTCATACACTGTCACAAGGATTATAAAGGTTGCCAAGGCTATCATGAAGATTGTCAAGAGATGAGATGATATGTTCCTAAAGAAGAAGGAATGTTCATGGTTTGATGTCATGCCCTGTTCAATGCAGAGTTAAGTTTGAAGTCTTATTGCTATGGGAATTAGAAGTATTAAGAAGACAAGATATGTTGTTGATGTGTTCCAAATAACTTGAATGATCTATCCTAATGTTCCTGAAATGTACAAGCTAATATAAAGAAGATTTCACCTCCAGAAGTTAGTGTTTGTCTCTATTTCAGGATGACTACTATTTTGAGACTGTTTAGAAGATTGCTCTGCATTTTCACCATACTAATTTCTATCTTTTACGGTGTGGAACATACCTTCACACAATGCCATATTTTGTATGTTCCAAGCTTCATGTTGTTCTGATCACTGGAAGATTGTGTTTTTGTTGATAGGCTAAAGGCAATGTTGGTTATGTGAAGGTATCCCCAACATGGTGATGAAATGCTCTGCATTTCTTTGTTGTTATAGAATTGGATATGTAGTTTTGGAATTATATCAAGAGAACAACAAAGTTGTTATTTCCAAAGTCTCAAGTCGTATCTCCCATAGTCGTTAAAGTTATGAATTGTAGACTACTAGTATGTGGCCTGGTAGAGTAAAACAGTGATGAAGACACTCTGGAATGCTCTCCATTCCTCTGGAAGTGATTGATTGCACCTGCAGATTTGTGGATGTGCTCTTGGATGTTTATTTCATGTTGATGCAGAGCATCCAGCAAAATCTTACATGACAAGGTGTAAACCCATCAAAACCCACAATACCAACACTATAAAGCTCAACAGCTTTTAAAATATCCTTCTCAAGGTCCAAACGAGACCAAGATACCCTCTTCTTTTACTATCGGCAAGACATACATTATAGTTTCCCTGAAATATGCTTTCCCTCGCTTATCAGCTTGACCTTATACTATCGGTCACCTTCAATATTCTCCCGCCGATATGTCATCTCAGTCCGATGAGCGGTTTCTCTTATGTGCCCATCGGCCAGACAAACTTCGTCGGTCGCTAAGTGTAATGTCTCCCTGACCGCATCACTCATGTCGATGAGTCTAACAATCCCTTCCATCGATAAGACTTTCACTATCGGAAACACACAAATGCCTCCACCCGATGGTCAAACTCTCTCCGATGAATAGGGTCCATCGCCCAGACTTACACCATCGGTGTAGCCTTTTCCTTGTTCGCCGAACTACAAACTCACACCGATATGCCTTCCTCTTTCGCCGAGACCTTCTGACTTTCGTCCCGATGAACAATCCACTCGCTTTCACCAAGACTACCAAATCTGCTTCCGATGACTCATATCACACTGATGCATACTGCATACCAACTTTGTCTTCAGCAGGACTTGTTTCTTCGGCCACACTTGCTTCTTCTTCTCCGATGGGTTATCTCACACCGATGCATACCTATAATTCGTTCTGCAAACTGTGGGGTCCACAGTCTTTGACCCAACTGGTTGTATGTCTTACTAAATACAAAGGACAAATACATACAAGTTATTCTGTCATACGACTGACGTATACACACCGATTGATCTCACATACATTTGTATACACATGAAGTGCTAATTCCTTCTCTGCACATTGTAACCAAACAGAACACACAAAAAGAACTAAAAACTTAATAGAACATAAATAGATCTAACTATCACGGAGGTCATTCCATTGGTTTCGAAGAAACCCACCAGTGGAATGACTCCAAATCGATGTTCTAGTAATTAGACCAAGAACAAAACTATTTTATTCCTTCCAGAGATTTTACATACAAATTGTTTTCTTTTCTCTTTCTCCGTTCGTTCACTCTCCCTATCTCCTTTTCTACGAATACAGAGATAACTATTTAAAGACTCATACATTGGCAGTTACAGAAGGTGGAAGGCGAAACCGTTCCTCAACCACCCCGCCAATCGGTTACATTCTACTTCTTTCTTGTTCGGTTACAATTCTTTAGATCTTTTCTTGACACATATGCAATCTTTCAATATTATGTCGTTACTCAGCCAACTAAGGTTCGACATGGCACTAAGGCCTTACAATGTGGTATTTTGGACATAACATAAAATGTATAGAATCCTCAGATTCTTAATGTCTTCGAGGTGCTCCTGCACCATACTCCCCAGCATGAAGAAAACTCTTGTCCCAAGAGTTATGTGGTCTGCTTCAAACGACCTACGCCTCTTTATGTCTTCAACTCTGTCTAGATACCTCTCTGCTTCTTCTTTATCTTCCAACTGTGACTCCTATCAATGGAGTTTGACTGGCTGCTCCTCCAGATGCTGCTATAAGTCCAACCTCAATGCTGCACCAACACTTCTGTCCCTCACCTAGGAGTCCTCTCTTGCCTCTCTCCCCAGGACTTTTGGCGACACCCACTGGACCTCCTTCTCAGGCCCTTGAACCATCTTCTGTGGTTCCATGACAGATCTCTTATCTGCCTGCTTGCAGCTTGTGGACATGCATCTGCAACCATAAAACTTCATAACAGAATCAAATAGCAAAAACCAATGCTTCCTGGTGTAGATTGCCTCCTTCGGCGCTCTATCTACACGCTCAGAATCTTCTGAGCTCTAATACCAATTTGATGCAGAGCATCCAGCAAAAGCTTACATGACAAGGTGTAAACCCATCAAAACCCACAATACCAACACTATAAAGCTCAACAGCTTTTAAAATATCCTTCTCAAGGTCCAAACGAGACCAAGATACCCTCTTCTTTTACTATCGGCAAGACATACATTATAGTTTCCCCGAAATATGCTTTCCCTTGCTTATCGGCTTGACCTTATACTATCGGTCACCTTCAATATTCTCTCGCCGATATGTCATCTCACTCCGATGAGTGGTTTCTCTTATGTGCCCATCGGCCAGACAAACTTCGTCGGTCGCTAAGTGTAATGTCTCCCCGACCGCATCACTCATGCCGATGAGTCTAACAATCCCTTCCATCGATAAGACTTTCACTATCGGAAACACACAAATGCCTCCACCCGATGGTCAAACTCTCTCTGATGAATAGGGTCCATCGCCCAGACTTACACCATCGGTGTAGCCTATTCCTTGTTCACCGAACTACAAACTCACACCGATATGCCTTCCTCTTTCGCCGAGACCTTCTTACTTTCTTCCCGATGAACAATCCACTTGCTTTCACCAAGACTACCAAATCTGCTTCCGATGACTCATATCACACCGATGCATACTGCATACCAACTTTGTCTTCGGCAGGACTTGTTTCTTTGGCCACACTTGCTTCTTCTTCTCCGATGGGTTATCTCACACCGATGCATACCTATAATTCATTCTGCAAACTGTGGGGTCCACAGTCTTTGACCCAATCGGTTGTATGTCTTACTAAATACAAAGGACAAATACATACAAGTTATTCTGTCATACGACTGACGTATACACACCGATTGATCTCACATACATTTGTATACACATGAAGTGCTAATTCCTTCTCTGCACATTGTAACCGAACAGAACACACAAAAATAACTAAAAACTTAATAGAACATAAATAGATCTAACTATCACGGAGGTCATTCCACTGGTTTCGATGAAACCCACCAGTGGAATGACTCCAAATCGATGTTCTAGTAATTAGACCAAGAACAAAACTATTTTATTCCTTCCAGAGATTTTACAAACAAATTGTTTTCTTTTCTCTTTCTCCGTTCGTTCACTCTCCCTATCTCCTTTTCTACGAATACAGAGATAACTATTTAAAGACTCATACATTGGCAGTTACAGAAGGTGGAAGGCGAAACCGTTCCTCAACCACCCTGCCAATCGGTTACATTCTACTTCTTTCTTGTTCGGTTACAATTCTTTAGATCTTTTCTTGACACATATGCAATCTTTCAATATTATGCCATTACTCGGCCAACTAAGGTTCGACATGGCACTAAGGCCTTACAATGTGGTATTTTGGACATAACATAAAATGTATAGAATCCTCAGATTCTTAATGTCTTCGAGGTGCTCCTGCACCACATGTCTCTTCCCAATTTCCATGCTCATTGTGGTCTACAGTTTAGTTTCTCAAATAATACTATGTTACAGTGTATATTGAATGACAGAGTACTCTTAGAATGAAAGCTTGAAGGTGTGCAACACTCAATATTTGATGTGCGGAGGTAAAGGAATGTGTGAGGATGTTGTATAAGCCTGAGAACTCATTTGGGAAAGTGACATGAAGATCTATCTTATTTTTAGCACCTCACAAGGTTTTCAAGTTGCAAATGACTGTTGCATTTCAAATTTTCATATGTTCTTCCTAAAGCTATCCTATTTTCAATTGTGCAGAGTGTGTGGTGGCATTGCATTGGTGTTTGAAGCTGTGAAGATTGTTTTGGACCAAATTAAGTAAGTTCTTGGGATCTGCAAGGCCTGGATATTCTGTTGTTGTTGCGTGTTGGTTCTCCTAAGACCTATTTGCTACACATTTCATTCTAGGTGTTCTCTGACCGACTTGTAAATGTATTTTCCTTGTTGTATCTGGGTGACAAGTTTTGTAATCAATGTAATATCATGTATAAATAGGAGTTCCAGTTGAGTGCAGAAGGTGTGATTGCAAGTGGATGTAAAGAGCTTGTAATTGATAAATATTAGAACAAATACATTATTGATGTGTGACTGTGGGAGAAAGAGCAGCTATTGGTGATGTTGTCCTAATTCATCTTGAAGACTTATTTGAGATAGTGATCAAGTATAGAGTGTGCCTGATTGATCAAATCTTCAGAAGAGAGTGTGTTAAGAGATAGAAGTGCAATCATCATGTATGAGCTTCAAAGGTAATTTTCAGACACTTGAAAGATTGTCATATTGTAATCATCTATGAGTTTATTCTCAGATTAGGGAGTAGTTGCTTCCTTGGGTTAAAGCTCCTAAAACAATGTCATAAGGGAGTAGAAGCTTCCTTGGGAGTGACCCTAAATCAAAGTTACTTAGGGATTAGAAGATTCATTGGGTTAATGCCCCTAAAACAAAGATATTATTTGAGCTTCATATATTGTGAGTTAATCCTCACCGTGGTTTTTCCCTTCTATGGTTTTTCACGTACATCTAGTGTTATGTGTTAATGTGCATTGTGTTATTCTTTCAATATCATGTTGATGTTATAATACTTAAAGGTTTAATCTACTCCAGATAGGTTAAATTTGCTGAAAGTGAAAATTGGTTGTATACTGATTCACCTGCCCCTCAGTATACATGTGTCTCTAGTCCTAATGCACACCTCATCTTTTGTTATATCCCATTTGATGGGTGTTTCACTTTTTTGCCTTACAATGGTTCAAATAGAGCCATTTTCAAAGAATAGTATTATGAATTATTATAAGAAAACTTAACTAATGGGGTATGTGCATGGAAATGAGGGACCGAAAGGGAGTCAAAAGTGGCCACTTGTTTTATGAAATCAGCAAAATCTAATCTTAGATGATAAATTGAAGATAGTCATGCTCAAAATTTAAACAGATGACAAGAACAAGATTTGTAGTGCTTGGAATCTAGTTTCTAAAATACTATTTTTATTAAAAAATAGTAGAGATTAGGAGGTTCAAATAGAGGGAGCATACAAAGTCCTCCTATTTTTATTAAAAAAATATAACATAGCACTTAGTGTGCTCCCCCTAAAATGTTGAATTTTTTAAAGTATTTCACAAATTGCTTCGGTGAAAAAATAGCTAACACATAGTTTATGCTTAATTTTTTTGGTAATTTTTAAATCAACATATGATAAATTTTTATGAAATTTCAAAGTGGACGCATCCTGAAAAATGAAAATTTGAGTGTGCTACCCCCTAATTTTATTGAAAATTAATCAAAAATAAAATTTTATTTTTTCAATGTGTATAGAATAAAGTCTAGAATCTAAAAACGTAATTTGTTTCAAATTTTGATGAACAAGTAAAAAAATGACACGTAAATACTATACATAGGTTTCTAACAAAAAGAGAAGACACTAGTAAAAGAAATTAATTATGGAAACCTTAATGTTTTCAACTTTTAGAAAAATTTCATGGTTAGAAATCTAATAAAAAACTTAAAGTCATCGTAGTATTTTTTTAGATTGAAATTGAAAAACATGTAAACCTGATGGAGAGCACAGTTTAGATTTTGTTGTTTTTCTATGTTTTCTTGAAAACACATCTTTGGGCACCTTACATGTAGGCCCAACCCTTTGGCTTAGATATCCAGGCCAAATCCAAGCCTAAGGGTGGGATTTCAATGAAAGTTTTAAAAAATACATTCACGGTATAACACACACATGTTATAAATTCAAAAAAGATGGTGCTTTTAGTGTTTCCATTGAAGAAATAATGCTAGCACATTATAATGCATTCTCATTATAGCTTATTTGGACCAAAAAGTGTTTTTAGCCACCTTTTGGTCCCCCATCTTTGTGCACACACCTAATGGTAGGTACTCCTCCCATTTTTACTGCTAGTCCATGAAATACATACATAGTGAATCCTCCAATACTTGATTCACCCTTTCAGTTTGACCATTAGTCTTTGGGTGGTAAGCTCAATTAAAGTTCAACTAAGTTCCTAGAATTGAAAATAAGGTTTGCCAAAACCTCTAAATCATCTGTGCATCTTGATTTGATGTAATCTTTTCTAGATCTCCATGGAGTATGAAGATCTCCTAAATGGATCCTCTTGCAAGGACCATCACACCATCTTTCAAATTTCCTAGTATAAAGTGAGCAACTTTTGTGAGCTTGTCTACTACTACCAAGATTAGATCATGGCAATTTCTAGACATTGGAAGTCCTTAGAAAAAATCCATGTCAATTACTTGCCATTTCCATTCTAAAACACCATGGGGATATAGTAATCCCACATGATGCATGTGTTCAACCTTAAATCATGGACACTCTAAACACATAGCCATAATGTTGGTTGAATACCTTTTGAATACTTTCTAGAAATATAGTGGTTTTAGATCAACCCTTAACTTGGTTCCTCCTAGGTGTCATGAATAAGGTCAATAGTGAGTTTCTCTTAAGACAAACGTCCTAAAACCTCACTAGTCTAGAACATACATTCAATTTTGGTAACTCAATAACTCACTAGGCTCGGCTCAAACTGATACCCATCATATCAAGTCATATAGATTTTTAGACAAACCTTCTTCATTTTTTCATAAAATTGAACTCCTAGAGAATGTTTTAGAACTTATTCTTAGAAGTTTGTTTGAATAGTAGCCATTGCAACAATGTGCCATATCTTACTAAGAGCATCAACCACTTGATTTTCCTTGCCCTTAAAATAGCTAATGTCAAAATAATAATCTAAAAAGAACTCTAGCCAACACCTTTGGCATGCATTCATATTAGGTTAATTGAAAATATACTTGAGTCCCAAATTATTCATTTTTAATTCAAATAATTTATCTAGCAAGTAATGCCTCCAAAATTGTAATGCATGCACCATGACTACAAGCTCTAGACCATTTTGGGTATAGTTTATTTTATTTGGATAGATTTTTCTAAACTCATATGCCACAACTTGACCATTTTGCATAAGCATGCCTCCTAACCCTTCTTTTGATGCATCTATGACAACCACAAAATGAACCTTGAGATTTGGCACTCTAGAAATTGGAGCTAAAATTAATCTCTCATTTAGGATTTGGAAATCTTATTCACACTTATCTAAGCATACAAGTAATCAACTTTTACTTTGAAGTGATGTGACGGGGTTGGATATTCTCAAAAAGTGTAACAGAAACTTCATGTAATTGCTTGCTAAGCCGATGAGACTTTGCACTTTATGAACATTTTTTAGTGTAGGGCATTCCACAATCACTCTTATTTTTGTCAAATCAATATATATTCCTTCAAAAAAGATAACATGACCTAAATATTCCACCTCCTTTTGGAATAATGCACATTTTGACAATTTTTCATACAACTTATGTTCTCCTAGATACTACATTACTAGCCTCAAATGATACAAATATTATTCCTCATTTTTGAAATATATCAATATATCATCTAAAAAGATGTGCATGGAATTATCTAGGAAGTCTCTAAAAACACTATTCATAAAACTCATGAATGTTTTTGTTGCATTTATTAATCTAAAATGTAATATAGTATGAACTCATAATAATCATATATTGCTCTAAAATTTCCTTCAGGAATATCTTCCTCCTTTATTTCCAATTGATGATACCCTATTCTATGTTTCTATCTTAGAGAAAAAGGTTGCACTGTGTATTTGATCAAAGGGGACAATAATGCATGAAAAGGGGTATCTATTTTTTACCATTACTTTATTAAGCATCCTATAATCTATGCACAATCATAGGGTTCTATCCTTCTTTTTAAGAAAAATTACTAGTGCACCCAAGGAGACACACTAGGTTGGATCAATCCTTTAGAAAGAAGTTCCTATAATTGAGATTTAACTCCATGAGTTCTATTGTGGTCATTATTTATGGAGCTTTGGACTAAGGCTCTAACCCTAGAATTATACTAATTGAAAAATCAAATTCCCTTTGAGGAAGTAGTCTAAGTAACTCTTCAAGAAAAATATCACAAAACTCTTAACGAAAAGGATAATATTTCCATGTAGGTTCCCTGATATCTTTTAACTCATTTATGCACTAATGGCATACATTTCACACCCCTTCCTTCTATCTCTATTAATTTACATAGTTCAAATCTACCTTAGCATAACATATCACTTAAATTATTGGATTTGAACATGGTTTCCGAAATCATCTAGGTAGTCAACTATTTTTGCAAAGAAATCTACTCTTTCCCTATGGTGCTAGAGCCAATTCATCCAGAAGAAAATATCATAACAACCTAAAGGTGCCACATAAATTTTCACTTTGGTGGAAAATGTAGGAAGATTTAACTCAGCTTCAAATAGGCATTACTCTACCCTTTCATTGGCTTGATTTGCATAGTGCATAAACCATGAATTACCCATAAACCCTACTTTCCTAGGAATCTTACTAAGCACTCTAGGTGCCACAAAACACTTAGTATCTCATGTATCAGTCAACATAGAAATGGAACAAATGAAAAGTGCCCCTGATGTTTTAATTAGAGTAAGCTAAAACTTAGCTTGGTTGTTATCATCTACTACACAAATTCTGTACTAAAAATTTGTTTGTTATGATAGTAGAGGATGATCTCTAAAGTTGTATCCTTGATTCTTGTTTGAGAAGCTATTTCCATAATGATCACCTCCACAAGAAAATATCCCCCATGTGTTCCTCTCTTGCCAAACCTCTTTCCCATTCCATTTCCATTCCTTCTCTTAGGCTCATTATTATTTCCCTTAAATCTTGAATCATTGTTATTCTTTGCATCATTTAGCTTATGTTTGGAATTCTAGTTTCAATATCCCACTTCTTATTTTTGAATGATGAATATTTTGAGTTTCCAGACCTTTTTTGGTATTTTTCCCTTGAATAAAACTTATGTTAATCAACATTATTTTACCACAGTCAACAGAGACATTAAAAATTGATAATCTTCATCAAGGGAGTTGATTGAATCCTCATTTAATAATGATAATAAGAGAAAAGAGTTATTAAAAATCCCATCAAAAAATCACAACAGTGATACCAGTCTTAAAAAAATTGAGTAGCTCCTACCAATCATCTTACTAACTACCCAACACACTGGTCTTGTATGTCTAGTAAATGCTTGGATGGCACGCTAACATAAACGCACTACACTAAACGCGGATCGGGTCCCTATTTCCTCTCAATCAATAAGATTTAGTAAATGAACTGCCGATACATTTCCATCAGCCAGACAACCTTCAATAGGATGACTTCCTTCAATCTTACCATTGCTCAAACTCTCACCAACGACCAGCATTAACTTTGGCGAGACTTATTCCCATCGGCCGTGACTTTCTTCCCTCTACTGATGCTCTGTCGAAATAACAACGCGATACATCGTTAGGGTTTCAAATCACACACCATCTAATCTACACTCTACGCCTAGCACATAGAGATGCTAGGGCACACTAATGTGTACACACCTTAGTCTGGAACACCTATATTGTCAACACAAAACAAAGCAAAGAACAAAATGAATACTAGTACATCAAAGCCATTCCACTAATTTTGACAGAAATCTCACCAGTGGAATGCTTCACAGCGACATATGGCAATAATGGAAAATGTAAAATGAATTGAAATCTATAGTTGCACGATTCACAGTTATAAGAAATGGAAATCAAATGGACAAAACATAATTTCTTTATTTCTCCTAAGCACAATACAATCACATTCGATCACTTCTTCAATCTGATTTCATTTGATGATCATTTGGCCATTCCTCTAGGCATTTATCAACTCACCCTGAGTAGTACCGACTGACTCCAAGTGGCTGGGAGATCAATCAAAGAGGCTGGGAAACACTACTGCCTATTTTTGGCATTATTGCTATTTTTAGCATTATGTGATTACAATTGACAAAAGTGCCCTAAGTCACTTGAGACTTATAAAATAAACCTAAACACAAATTGAAATGACATGCATTGGTCAAATAGACCTTATTACAACATAAAACACGATTTTCTAAACAAAACATGATTCAAATGCCTCAAGGAGGCCACCTTGTGTTAGGTGCTCCTGCACCATACACCTCACCTTGAAAAGAACTCATGTCCCATGAGTTGAGTCCTTGTCTTGTACCACCTGTATCCATTACTGCATCATGCCTTCCCCATGATCTCTGGACTGCAACTTGCATCCATGGAACCAAAAACTCATGCCTAGCATTGTAGGCTCTACTCACACCTTGCTATGAGTGAGTTCTTGCAACCAAACCTAGACTTTGCTCATCATTCTTCCTTACTTTCATCTCTGCCTAAACATCTACATTCAAAATCTTGTTTGATGCTTCTTGTACTACTTCTATGGTAGGATATGTTTGCCTTCCAATGCTTGTTGGCTCTAGAGGACAAACAATGGTTCCTACTATGATAGCATCTCTTTCTTTCCAATCAACTTGTGGCTGCATGCAGACCTGCACTTTGACCTTTTGCTGATCCATCTCAGACATTACCATCTGATCTTCATCATTCAAAACTGAAATCACCTGCAAACTGTGATCTTTGGTAACCCCACTCCTTGAGGTATCCTCAGCTGTCATTGTCTCTCCTTTATTGCTGTTTACAAACTCTTTCTTACCCATCAAAATGATCTTGGCTACCTGCTGTGTTGCAGTACCTTCTTGCAATGGTGTCATCACAAAAGTCTTTCCATCCTTCTTGATGGTGTATGTGTTAGCATATCCATCATATAATGCTTGCCTATCAAATTGCCATGGCCTACCTAAAAGTAGGTGACAACACTCCATGGGCAAAATGTCACATAATTTTTTTTCCTTCTATTCGCCAATCTGAAAGTCAACATACATTTGTTCACTTACCAAAAGTGATTGACTGTCACTTACCCAAGATGCTCTATAAGGAGTTTGATGAGGAATCCTTTCTATGTTCAATTTATCCACCATTTCCCTAGACACCATATTATTTGTTGAACAAGAATCTATGACTACCTTGCATATTTTACCTTTGCTTTTGCAATTGATCCTGAAAAGAGCTCTCCTTTGTGATGGTTCAGTCTTCACTAGTGCTTGGAGCAACATCCTCTTGATCATCAGACTTTCTCCCACTTTTGATGCCAACTGCACTTTAGGAGATGTCACAGTCCCTGCATCCTCTTGAGTCAACGTGGTTCTTCTCTCATTACGATAAGAAGTTGAGGCCTTCTTTGGACACTTATAAGCTGAATGCCCTATCTGATTATAGTTATAACATCTCATGCTGGATAACTTGGATTCTCTACTTGTTCCATTTTTCCCATCTCTGTCATTTGGCCTTCTTCCTTGGTAGCCTCCTCTACTACTTGAGTCTCCAACTTGCTCTTCGTGGCTAGACTCACCACTAGGCCTTTGGTTAGGACTTCTTCCTCCAAAACTGCCTCAAAAATTTCTATCACCTTTTCCTCTACTCTGCTGCTCACCTTTCCTCTTTAGCTTCTCCTCAGCTCTTAATGCTACTTGAAAACATTTTTCCACAGTTTCAGGTGTAAATAAACTTATCTCATCTTGAATATTGATCCTCAGACCATTTAAATACCTTGCTACCTTGGCTTTTTCATCCTCCATGTACCTGAAGCAAAGAGTGTATTTATGAAACTCCTCGGTGTAAGTAGCCACATCCATATCCTTTTGCTTGAGATTCTACATTTTCCTATAAATCTACACCTCCTAGTCAGATGGAAGGAACTGGGATTTGATCTTCTCCAACATTTTGCTCCACGATGATATCATACTCTTTCCAGTCTTTACCCTTTCTCCATGGGTGTAATTCCACCATGTAAGGGCAACACCTTTGAGTTTAGTGTTTGCAAATTTAACCCTCTTACTTTCAGGAACTTCCTTCTATTTGAAGTAGTTGTTCAGAGCCTGAATCCACTCCATAACTTCATCAGCATTCATCTTCCCACTGAACATGGGGACATCTATCTGAGCCTCTGAAGAGTCCTTGCCACTTTCCTTGATGGCTTCCAAAAATTGCTTTTGTTTAGCTGGTATCTTTGCCTCTTCTTGTTCCTCTACTTCTTCCTCTTTCTCTTCTTCTCCATCTAAATCTTCCTTTATCCTTTTACCTATCTTCATTGCCTTTCATTTTGCCTGGAGTGCTTCCTTGACCCCATTTTTGATCATCTCTTCCATTTCTTGACCACTTCGGTGGTCATCCCCTTTGGAGGCATATTGCTAGCCTCTCCATCACTCTCTCTATCTGACATAAACATTCATAGACAGTGCCAGCACTTCTGCAAATCCTCAATTTGAATACAACACAATGCTCAATCAATTGTCCCTCCTACACGCTGCTTCGCAAACCCATTCCTCTCATCCAACAACACATCCTGGAGATGCACTACCACTCTCTCTTGTAGTGGCCTCACTCTATACCCTCTTCCAACCAAATCTCTATTGGTGAATGGTCTTGACAAACCTCAGCATCGTCTTCCCACGCACTACAGGAAAGGATTCATCTGCCTTCAAAAAAATCAAATACACAAACACCTCTGTCCAGAGCTTTTGCTAGCTCTGTTACCAACATGATGAGGAATGCACTACACTAAACACAGATCAGGTCAGGGTCCCTGTTTCCTCTGAATCAATAAGACTTAGCAAATGAACTACCGATACATTTCCATCTGCCAGACAACCTTCAACGGGACGACTTCCTTCAGTCTTACCATTGCTCAAACTCTCACCGACAACCAGCATTAACTTTGGTGAGACTTATTCCCATCGGCCACGACATTCTTCCCTCTGCCGATGCACCATCGAACCAACACCGTGATATGCTGTTAGGGTTTCAATTCGTACACAGTCTGATCTACACTCTTAGCCTAGCACATAGAGATGCTAGTGCACGCTACTATGAACACACCTCAGTCTGGAACGCCTATACTGTTGACACAAAACAAATCAAAGAACAAAATGAATACTGGTACATCAATGCCATTCAACTGATTTTAATAGAAATCTCACCAATGGAATGCTTCACGGTGACATACGACAACAATGGAAAATCCAAAATGAATTGAAATCTACAGTTGTACGATTTGTAGTTATAAGAAATAGAAATCAAATGTACAGAATAGAATTTCTTTATTTCTTCTAAGCACAATACAATCACATTCGATCAGTTCTTTGATCTAATTTCATTAGATGATCATTTGGCCATTCCTCTGGGCATTTATCAAATCGCCCTGAGCAGTACCAACTAACTCCAAGCGGCTGGGAGATCAATCAAAGTGGCTGGGAAACACTACTGCCTATTTTTGGCATTATTGCTATTTTTTGCATTATGCGATGTCTATTTTTGGCATTATTGCTATTTTTAGCATTATACGATTACAATTGACAAAAGTGCCCTAAGTCACTTGGGACTTACAAAATAAACCTAAACACAAATTGAAATGACATGCATTGGTCAAATAGACCTTATTTCAACACAAAACATGATTTTCTAAACTAAACATGATACAAATGCCTCATGGAGGCCACCTTGTGTTAGGTGCTCCTGCACCATACACCTCACCTTGAAAAGAACTCATGTCCCATGAGTTGAGTCCTTATCTTGTACCGCCAGTATCCACTACTGCATCATGCCTTCCCCATGATCTCTGGACTGCAACTTGCATCCATGGAACCAAAAACTCATGCCTAGCATTGTAGGCTCTACTCACACCTTGCGATGAGTGAGTGCTTGCAACCAAACCCAGACTTTGTTCGCCATTCTTCCTTACTGTCATCTCTGCCTGAACATCTGCATTCAAAATCTTGTTTGATGCTTCTTGTACTGTTGATATGGTAGGATATGTTTGCCTTCCAACGTTTGTTGGCTCTAGAGGACAAACAATGGTTCCTACTATGATAGCATCTCTTTCTTTCCAATCAACTTGTGGATGTTTACAGACTTGCACTTTGACCTTCTACTGATCCATCTCAGACATTACCATCTGATCTTCATCATTCAAAATTGAAATCACTTGCAAACTATGATCTTTGGTAACCCCACTCCTTGAGGTATCCTTAGCTGTCATTGTCTCTCCTTTATTGCTATTTACAAACTCTTTCTTACCCATCAAAATGATCTTGGATGCCTACTGTGTTGCAGCACCTTCTTGCAATGGTGTCATCACAAAAGTCTTTCCATCCTTCTTGATGGTGTATGTGTTAGCATATCCATCATATAATGCTTGCCTATCAAATTGCCATGGTCTACCTAAAAGTAGGTGACAACACTCCATGGACAAAATGTCACATAAATTTTTTTCCTTATATTCGCCAATCTGAAAATCAACATATGTTTGTTCACTTACCAAAAGTGATTGACTGTCACTTACCCAAGATGCTCTATAAGGAGTTTGATGAGGAATCCTTTCTATGTTCAATTTATCCACCATTTCCCTAGACACCATATTATTTGTTGAATGAGAATCTATGACTACCTTGCATATTTTACCTTTGCTTTTGCAATTGATCCTGAAAAGAGCTCTGCTTTGTGATGGTTCAGTCTTCACTGGTGCTTGGAGCAATGTCCTCTTGATCATCAGACTTTCTCCCACTTCTGATGCCAACTACACTTTAGGAGATGTCACACTCCCTGCATCCTCTTGAGTCAATGTGGTTCTTCTCTCATTACCATAAGAAGTTGAGGCCTTCTCTAGACACTTATAAGCTGGATGCCCTATCTGATTATAGTTATAACATCTCATGTTAGAGAACCTGGATTTTCTACCTGATCCATTTGTCCCATCTCTATCACTTGGCCTTCTTCCTCGGTAGCCTCCTCTACTACTTGAGTCTCCAACTTGCTCTTCGTGGCTAGACTCACCACTAGGCCTTTGGTTAGGACTTCTTCCTCCAAAACTACCTCAAAAATTTCTGTCACCTTTTCCTCTACTCTGCTGCTCACCTTTCCTCTTCAGCTTCTCCTTAGCTCTTAATGCTACTTGAAAACATTTTTCCATAGTTTCAGGTGTAAATAAACTTATCTCATCTTGAATATTGATCCTCAAACCATTTAGATACCTTACTACCTTAGCTTTTTCATCCCCCATGTACCAAAAGTGAAGAGTGTATTTATGAAACTCCTCGGTCTAAGTAGCCACATCCATATCCTTTTGCTTGAGATTCTACATTTTCTTGTAAATCTGCACCTCATAGTCAGATGGAAGGAACTAGGATTTGATCCTCTCCAACATTTTGCTCCACGACAATATCATACTCTTTCCAGTCTTTACCCTTTCTCCTTGGGTGTAATTCCACCATGTAAGGGCAGTACGTTTGAGTTTAGTTTTTGCAAACTTAACCCTCTTACTTTCAAGAACTTCCTTGTATTCGAAGTAGTTGTTTAGAGCCTGAATCCACTCCATAACTTCATCAGCATTCATCTTCACACTGAACATGGGGACATCTATCTGAGCCTCTGAAGAGTCCTTGCCAATTTCCTTGATGGCTTCTAGAAATTGCTTTTGTTCAGCTCATATCTTTGCCTCTTCTTGTTCCTCTGCTTCTTCCTCTTTCTCTTCTTCTCCATCTGAATCTTCCTTTATCCTTTTACCTATCTTCATTGCCTTTAATTTTTCTTGGAGTGCTTCCTTGACCCCAGTTTTGATCATCTCTTACATTTCTTGAAATTTCTTGACCACTTCGATGGCCATCCCCTTTGGAGGCATAGTACTAGCCTCTCTGTCACTCTCTCTATCTAACATAAACATTCACAGACAGTGCCAACACTTCTGCAAATCCTCAATTTGACTACAACACAATGCTCAATCAGCTGTCCCTCCTACATGTTGCTTCACAAACCCATTCCTCTCATCCAATAACACATCCTAGAGATGCACTACCACTCTCTCTTGGAGTGGCCTCACTCTGCACCCTCTTCCAGCCAAATCTTTATTGGTGAATGGTCTTGATAGACCTCAGCATCGTCTGCCCACACACTATAGGAAAGGATTCATCTGCCTTCAAAAAAATGAAATACACAAACACCTCTGACCAGAGATTTCGCTAGCTCTGATACCAATATGATGAGGAACGCACTACACTAAATGCGGATCGGGTCCTTGTTTTCTCTCAATCAATAAGACTTAGCGAATGACCTAACCATACATTTCCATTGGCCAAACAACCTTCAACAAGATGACTTCCTTCAGTCTTACTGTTGCTCAAACTCTCACTGATGACCAACATTATCTTTGGCAAGACTTATTCCCATCAGCCATGACTTTCTTCCCTCTCCCGATGCACTATCGAACCAACACTGCAATATGTCATTAGGGTTTCAATTCGCACATAGTTTCATTTACACTCTATGCCTAGCACATAGAGATGCTAGTGCATGCTACTGTGAACACACCTTGGTCTGGAAATCCTGTACTATCGACACAAAACAAATTAAAGAACAAAATGAATATTGGTACATCGATGCCATCCACCGATTTTGACAGAAATCTCAGTAGTGAAATGCTTCACGGCAACATACGGCAACAATGGAAAATGCAAAATGAATTGAAATCTACAGTTGCACGATTCACTGTTATAAGAAATGGAAATCAAATGGACAGAACATAATTTCTTTATTTCTCCTGAGCACAATACAATCACATTCGATCACTTCTTCAATCTAATTTCATTCGATGATCATTTGGCCATTCCTCTGGGCATTTATCAACTCACCCTGAGTAGTACCATCTGACTCCAAGTGGCTGGGAGATCAATCCAAGTGGCTGGGAAACACTACTGCCTATTTTTGGCATTATTGCTATTTTTAGCATTATGCAATTACAATTGACAAAAGTTCCCTAAGTCACTTGGAAGTTACAAAATAAACCTAAACACAAACTAAAACGACATGCATTGGTCAGATAGACCTTATTACAACACAAAACACAATTTTCTAAACAAAACATGATTCAAATGCCTCATGCAGGCCACCTTGTGTTAGGTGCTCCCTGCACCATACACCCCACCTTCAAAAGAACTCATGTCCCATGAGTCGAGTCCTTGTCTTGTACCACCTATATCCATTATTGTATCAAGCCTTCCCCATGATCTCTGGACTGCAACTTGCGTCCATGGAACCAAAAAATCATGCCTAGCATTGTAGGCTCTACTCACACCTTGCCATGAGTGAGTGCTTGCAACCAAACCCAGACTTTGCTTGCCATTCTTCATTACTGTCATCTCTACCTAAACATTTGCATTCAAAATCTTGTTTGATGCTTCTTGTACTACTGCTATGGTAGGATATGTTTGCCTTCCAACGCTTGTTGGCTCTAGAGGACAAACAATGGTTCCTACTATGATAGCATCTCTTTCTTTCCAATCAACTTGTGGTTGCTTGTAGACTCGCACTTTGACCTTCTCTTGATCCATCTCAGACATTACCATCTGATCTTCATCATTCAAAATTGAAATCACCTGCAAACTGTGATCTTTGGTAAGCCCACTCCTTGATGCATCCTCAGCTGTCATTGTCTCTCCTTTATTGTTGTTTACAAACTCTTTCTTACCCATCAAAATGATCTTGGCTGCCTGCTGTGTTGCAGTACCTTCTTGCAATGGTGTCATCACAAAAGTCTTTCCATCCTTCTTGAAGGTGTATGTGTTAGCATCTCCATCATATAATGCTTGCCTATCAAATTGGCATGGCCTACCTAAAAGTAGGTGACAACACTCCATGGGCAAAATGTCACATCAAGTTTTTTCATTATATTTGCTAATCTGAAAATCAACATATGCTTGTTCACTTACCAAAAGTGATTGACTGTCACTTACCCAAGATGCTCTGTAAGGTGTTTGATGAGGAATCCTTTCTATGTTCAATTTATCCACCATTTCCCTAGACACCATATTATCTGTTTAACCAGAATCTATGACTACCCTGCATATTTTACCTTTGCTTTTGCAATTGATCTTGAAAAGAGCTCTCCTTTGTGAAGGTTCAGTCTTCATTGGTGCTTGTAGTAATGTCCTTTTAATCATCAGACTTTCTCCCACTTCTGATGCCAACTGCACTTCAAGAGATGTCACACTCCCTACATCATCTTGAGTCAACGTGGTTCTTCTCTCATTACCATGATAAGTTGAGGCCATCTCTGGACACTTATAAGCTAGATGCCATATCTGATTATAGTTATAACATCTCTTGTTGGTGAACTTGTATTCTCTACCTAATCCATTTGTCCCATCTCTATCATTTGGCCTTCTTCCTCGGTAGCCTCCTCTGCTACTTGAGTCTCCAACTTGCTCTTCATGGCTAGACTCACCACTAGGCCTTTGGTTAGGACTTCTTCCTCCAAAACTGCCTCAAAAAGTTCTGTCACCTTTTCCTCTACTCTGCTACTCACCTTTCCTCTTCAGCTTCTCCTCAGCTCTTAATGCTACTTGAAAACATTTTTCCACAGTTTCGGGTGTAAATAAACTTATCTCATCTTGAATATTGATCCTCAGACCATTTAGATACCTTACTACCTTGGCTTTTTCATCCCCCATGTACCAAAAGCGAAGAGTGTATTTATGAAACTCCTTGGTCTAAGTAGCCACATCCATATCCTTTTGCTTGAGATTCTGCATTTTCCTGTAAATCTGCACCTGATAGTCAGATGGAAGGAACTAGGATTTGATCTTCTCCAGCATTTTGCTCTACGATGATATCATACTCTTTCTAGTCTTTACCCTTTCTCCTTGGGTGTAATTCCACCATGTAAGGGAAGCACGTTTGAGTTTAGTTTTTGCAAACTTAGCCCTCTTACTTTCAAGAACTTCCTTGTATTCGAAGTAGTTGTTCAGAGCCTGAATCCACTCCATAACTTCATTAGCATTCATCTTCATACTGAACATGGGGACATCTATCTGAGCCTCTGAAGAGTCCTTGCCAATTTCCTTGATGGCTTCTAGAAATTACTATTGTTTAGCTCATATCTTTGCCTCTTCTTGTTCCTCTACTTGTTCCTCTTTCTCTTCTTCTCCATCTGAATCTTCCTTTATCCTTTTACCTATCTTCATTGCCTTTAATTTTACCTGGAGTGCTTCCTTGACCCCAGTTTTGATCATCTCTTCCATCTCTTGAAATTTCTTGACCACTTCAGTGGTCATCCCCCTTTGGAGGCATATTGCTAGCCTCTCCATCACTCTCTCTATCTGACATAAACATTCATAGACAACGCCAACACTTCTGCAAATCCTCAATTCGACTACAACACAATGCTCAATCAGCTGCCCCTCCTACACGCTCCTTCACAAACCCATTCCTCTCGTCCAACAGCAGATCTTGGAGATGCACTACCACTCTCTCTCGTATTGGCCTCACTCTACACCCTCTTCCAGCCAAATCTCTATTGGTGAATGGTCTTGACAGACCTCAGCATCGTCTGCCCACACACTATAGGAATGGATTCATCTGCCTTCAAAAAAATCAAATACACAAACACCTCTGCCCAGAGCTTTCATTAGCTCTGATACCAATATGATGAGGAGTGCACTACACTAAACACGGATCGGGTCCCTGTTTCCTCTCAATCAATAAGACTTAGTGAATGAACTACTGATACATTTCCATCAGCTAGACAACCTTCAATGGGATGACTTCCTTCAGTCTTACCATTCCTCAAACTCTCATCGACGACCAGCATTAACTTTGGCGAGACTTATTCCCATCGGCGATGACTTTCTTCCCTCTGTTGATGCGCCGTCAAACCAACACCATGATATGCTGTTAGGGTTTCAACTCGCACATAGTCTGATCTACACTCTACACCTAGCACATAGAGATGCTAGGGCACGATACTGTGCACACACCTCAGTCTAGAATGCCTATACTGTTGACACAAAACAAAGAAAAGAACAAAACAAATACTTGTACATCGAATCCATTTGACTGATTTCGGCAAAAATCTCACTAGTGGAATGCTTCACGGTGACATACGGCAACAATGGAAAATGCAAAATGAATTGAAATCTACAGTTGCATGACTCACAATTATAAGAAATGTAAGTCAAATGGACAAAACAAAAAAAATTTATTTCTCCTGAGCACAATACAATCACATTCGATCACTTCTTCGATCTGATTTCATTCGATGATCATTTGTCCATTCCTCTGGGCATTTATCAACTCACCTTGAGTAGTACCGACTGACTCCAAGCGGTTGGGAGATCAATCTAAGCGGCTGGGAAACACTACTGCCTATTTTTGGCATTATTGCTATTTTTAGCATTATGTAATGCCTATTTTTGGCATTATTGCTATTTTTAGCATTATGCGATTACAATTGACAAAAGTTCCCTAAGTCACTTGGGACTTACAAAATAAACCTAAACACAAACTGAAATGACATGCATTGGTCAAATAGACCTTATTACAACACAAAACATGATTTTCTAAATGAAACATGATTCAAATGCCTCATGGAGGCCACCTTGTGTTAGGTGCTCCTGCACCAGGTACCCTAACAAAAACATGGTCATAAGAGTGAAATGCATTCAGTTACACATGGACAATAGAGATATTTGACTTTGAGTTTGGGTCCAAAACTTATTAACAAAGATGGTTACATCAAACAACACATTGGATTTGTGTACAATTACTAACAAAGGTATTCAGCCCTAATTCTAGGTGTAAATTCTATCAACAATGATGGTAGAAAATAGAGAATACAATAGATTTTTATCTATTTAATAAAACATCTTAATAGACTATGTAAATGGTCATAGAAACAACAAAAGGTTTGGAAGATATTAAAATAGACAGTGATGACAACTTTAGATAGGTAGGTTGAATGATCTATAATTGACAGTGATAACATTGTGGCTAAGAAAATCACATGATCTAAATTTGACAAAGAAAGCAATACCCAACTATGAGTCAAGGACTGCATGGTCCTCTCATGGCCTCTATGCCCCAACTAGAGCTATAACTTACTTATCACATAAAATAACATCCTCTGAGCCGCAAAACCATGGACAACATGAAACTTATGACTCAATCAACTCACCAAACATAACTAGGGTGTAGTCTTAACTAGAGATATTATCAAATCAAAGATAATATACAATCAATATAAACCAATTCTAATATCAAATCAATATATAAACCTATATTGAAATATAGATCTCGACATTACTATTATCTATTTGCAAGACTAAATTAGATAATAGTATTATAGCATAAATTGTTCAATAGAGACATAGTTACATGTAAGTTCTCCCTTTGAACTACTTCTCCTTCATGCTAGCTTGGGTCTTTCCTTCTAAACATATACAGTGCTACTAGAGATTCTATGCCTCCATTTCCCTTAGATAAGATTTATTTTTCTAGTGTTACCCATATGCAAAAATGAGTCTATCCTCCTATCTTAGCCTTGGCTAGAAGAAGAAGAGAATGGTCTAGCTATAATGCAATATTTAGGGAAGTAAATTACACATTATAAAACAATATTAGATAATTGGAAAAACTAGAGTGAGACTAACCTTATGAGAGACTACACATAAATATTCATAGCCCTTATTATGGTAAGGAACTAAAAATCATAATTATATTATGCTATTGAAATAGCGATAATAATCGACTTTAAAATATTAAATGGAATAATAAAATAAACTATTGAAACTATTTTTTGATGACACCTAACATGCTCTTATGCATCTAACATGCATCAACATGCAATCATATTACCAACTTACATAGACCTGAAGAAGGTTCTTAGTTAATTTGGATCTACTATCAACTTGTCACTATCTATCATCTTCTCCTAGATGATACTATCCCTCCATGTGTGGTGGGGAAAAGGTTATCCTACATCCACCTCATATCCAACCAGATAGTAATTAGTTTGTTAGGAAAAATAATAATCATAATTTAAATAGATATCAACTACATATAATTAACTTTGATATCATCAATATTGTATCAAGATAAACAAAGTATTAATTATCTCATCACAATGGGATACAAAATACAATAATAAATATTACATTTGTACACTCATCGTGTTCCAAATAGGTAACCAAAAATGTTGAGTGGCATCCTTCCCCATTAGAAAAATCATCATGATGGCTCAATTAAACGTGATAATAAAATTCTATTTGATGTGATCATTTCCTATTGAAATGGGAAAATGGTCAAACTAAATGCGTAGATCTTTTCTTGATATGTTGGAGCCTTGACTATTGATCTAAAGGCAATCAACCTTTGTCATTGATTTGAGGTCAAATTTTAAAGTTATTAGTCAAATAAAAAGTGCCTAGGGATTTTTAAGTGTTAAGCAACATGAAGCAAGTGTTTAGCTAGAAGAACTATGAAATATGAAAAGCATGTTGTGTGGATAGGTGAGAAATATTATAGAATCTATAGGACTTGACTATAATAAGTAATGGTTTTCAATGCCCTATGCCTATGGAGCTATAACAATAGCATAAGGGACTGCACTTTTTGCATGCAAGTTAAGTAAATTCGATCAAGTGGGCCCTAGTTAGAGAATGTAAAGGTAGTAGTTGGGATGTCATTGGAGGTTTTATGGAGCCATGTGCCATGTGTAAGAAATATAGGTGGAGAAGTAAATGAGAAATGATAGAGGGCTTATTGCAAATGTATATTCGAAGATTGAACCTAGTCCTTAAGGCATGGGCTACCATTTCAATAGTTATTTAGCTCTAGAAACCCAAGAGTTAGGTGCTTGTATGCTATTTGCATGCACTACTGAAGGGAACTTTCTCATAATCCTACACATAAATTATATCTGAGAAATATTACAACTATTTGTAGAATAAAATAAAGTCTATTTGAGAATACATTTCATGTTGAAGCTCAAGTTAATTGCTTGAACAAAATTTGTATCTTGTTGTGCTATTGATTTACAACAAGTTGCATTAGTAGAAGAAATACAAGACATGATAGACCCTTATATATACATGTTTTTCTCATGAGAAAATATTTTTGGGCATTTATTGACAAGGCTATCTATATCAAATTTTAGGATAATCAACTAATGTATCTCATAATTTGAAGAGCCTGAAGCATAGGTCTTCGAGATAGCCCTCTATGGTTTAGATGTCTCCATGTTTAACATAATTTTTTAAGGGATATTATAATAGGCTTCTAGGGTCACATTTGTTAGCATGTTATTCTATTGCATAGTTGGTTATTGCAGTAACTATAAAGCCGTTTCAAATTCTTTGTTTGAAAACTTTTTATAATGCGTATGGGATTTTCTTGAGTAGGCACAGAATATCAAAGAAGGTTTGGTGAAATGATTCTCTTATTTATTTGATTTTGAAATGTGTGCATTTCTTATTCATTGTTACAAATTCACATAAATACCTCACTTTTAAATTGTTTCACTATGTTTCTCAATGAGATAGGTGCTAATCTCTAATGACTAAATGATGAAATCCTTTGTTGAAATATTTTCCTTTGTTCCTCCCATTTAGTTTAATGTAGATTAGGTCCTACCAACTTATGTAACTCAATGTAATCAATTTGTACTCAATTGTTTGAGAACTAATATCTTACAAACATTTAGAGATTTATACTATTTTGGATTTCAAGGTTGCACATGAAGTAAATAAACCATAAGGGGATTCATATATGGAAATGCAAATTTGTTTAATATCTTTCATTGCATGTGTAACTTGTTCATTATCTGCTTTGTAAAAGGTCCTTTTTGTCAATTTAAAAGTAAGCCAATATGCTTAATGCTCAGTGACAAATCTATGAGTTGTTTGTATAAATTTAGTGTGTGACTTGTTGAAGGCCTATTGTGTGTTAGTGCTCTTTATTTATCCCTCATTAAACCTCTATGATCACCCTACTTGGTCTTATGGAGCCAAAAGTGTAGAGGAGTTGTCCAATACTATTATTTCACCTCTAATTGCCTACAATTCGATCATGACTTTTGCCTCATTAGTCTATTTTAACATACATTCTTGGGTCTAGGCATTGAGTTCCTTCTCTAAGGTTGTGGGTTAATAGTTTTGAAAGCCAATAAATATCATGTTCTAGGGTGAGTGTTTCTTCTTGTCTATTCATGTGTGTTTCTTTTGTTGAAAATGATACTTCTATGTGCATCTTGATACACAAGCAACAATCTTAATCACCTCTAAGTCTTAATCATTGCCTTTCTTGTGACATGCCATTTAAATTGGTATTGTGGTTAAATGAAAGTTATATTTATGAAGTGGCACAAAATATTTTTGTTATATTAATAAAATAGTAAAATTTGTAAGATGAAGTGCCTAGCCCATTTACCAAGAACACTCGACAAATATTTTGCATCTATATTCTCTAGGCTACCAAAGAATTTTAACATTTAAATGCTTTAAAATATTTTTATTGTTTGTATCAGTATTCATATGTCTGACTTCTTCAATAATTTATTTCAACCTACTATTGTAAATTCTTAACCAATCTTCCATACACAACACAACAATTATCCAAATTTATAAAATACAAACATAAAACACTAGAAATAAAAAAAAACTAAATATAACATATAAAAAAATAATCTTATAAAAATTTATTTAAAGTTAAAAAATAAGTTGCATACATAAACTTTCCTCTATACATGATTGTGCATCATCTTTCCACACAACTTTTCTTCCACGATCTTAAATGCATATTAGCCTCTACGGAAATTCCTAAAGCTTGCACAATTTCTTTTACGCCAATTTATCAGTAAGCATCGTTTTAGAAAGGATGTTTTTATAAGAAATTCTAAATCTTGGAATCAACAAGCATCGATTTAGAAAGGATCATATTTCTAAAAGTTTCTAAACCTAGGAATAAACGAAAAAAAACTGTTGTCCACTCTAAACGCCTAGTTCCATAAGATTGTCTAAACTTGCGAGGTCTCTCATTGACAAGAGAGGGCTCGACATTTTTACCGGGCTACTTGCCGCCGTAGAAGACGACCAAACCGATGCCTTCAATGCCGACGACAAATTGGGTTCCCCAAAATCCAGGGAGTTGAGTACCACTGACGTGGACAAGCCTGAGCTCATATCACGATGAACCCGCTGACTGTACACAGCTAGCGGCAAATCCAGAGGAACATATGGCAATTCAGCTTCCATTTTCAATATCTTTATCACCTCTGTCATTTTGGGTCTTAATGTGGGATCTAGATGAGAGCACAGCAGCCCCACCAACATCAGCCGCTTCATTTCCTCGGCATTGAAATTTCCATTCAGTTTCTGATCTGCGGCATCCAGGAGCTTTCCTTTTCCATACAAATCCCAAACCCACTCTACCAGTCTGGAATTATGTTCATCAAGTGTGCGGTCAGCGGGCCGCCTTCCGCAGGCAATTTACAGCGTAACCGCCCCAAAGCTGTACACGTCCGCCTCTGGACTGGTCTTCCCCGTTATGTAGCACTCGGGAGCTACATATCCCAGCGTGCCCGCCACCACGGTCGTATGGGAGGCTGCCTGATCACGCTTCATCAGTCTTGCTAAACCAAAATCTCCCAGCTTGGCATTGAAATTGGAATCCAACATTACGTGGCTTGCCTTGACATCTCTGTGAACAACACGCTGGTCCCATTCTTCGCGGAGATAAAAAAGAGCAGACGCTATGTCACATGCAATACTATATCTTAGCTCCCAATGCAGAGTAACCTTCTCCTTCCCAAAAATATGTTTATCCAGACTCCCATTCGACAGGTATTCGGAGACCAGAAGTAACTCGCCTTTTTGATGGCACCAGCCTAAAAGCTGCACAAGGTTACGATGTCTGAGCTTACTGATTATGGTAACTTCAGAAACATACTCCTTTCTTCCTTGTTTGGAGCCTTGGGATATTCTCTTCACTGCCACCGCCTCCCCTGTGTCGGTCAGGATGCCTCTGTAGACGCCACCGGAGCCGCCTTGCCCAAGCTTTCCATCGTCGCAAAAGTTTCTTGTCGCAGCACTCAGCTCGGCGTAGGAGAACTTTCGGGGGCCGTGAGAAAACCATTCATCCAGCTCCACATCGCTTTCTTCCCTTGCCTCACCTCCGCTTTTGCTCTTTCTGAAAGTCCACCGCCAGCCAACAAATGTGGAACCACATACGACCACAACGATGCAGGACATCGATATCAAAATAACTGTGACGCTTGTAGGATGAGCCGCTGAGATTTCCCAAGAGTATTCACCAGAGAAATTCCAAGCGATCACAGTGTGTGTCTCTCTTAAGTCTCCAGTGGAAGCCGAGAGGCCAACCTTGATGTTTTCTGGAAGAAATTCCCGCAGATCTATGTCATAGGTAAACAGCGGGCTTTCGGGATTAGAAACATTAGTGTTGCTAGAATTATCCAAGAGAAAGACTTGCAGCCTCTTTTCTCCGCCGTCATAATCTACCCAGGCATCCCACCGTTCTCCGTTGCTGAGATTTTGGGCAGAAAAGCGAGGGTTTGGAGTGGAGTTGTTGAGCGAAACATTGAGCTTTGATTAGACGTTATTGACGTCGATCCCCACATGATTGTCATCGGGATCCCATTTATTCTTGTGAGTGTCAAATTCCACGGCAACAATCTGATAGTATGATCCATTATAGGTTGTCAAGTTAAACAAGCCAAGATATCCCCCAGAAGCATGCATCGGTTGCTCCAACTCGAAAGGCGCCAAGAAGAAAGCAAGTCCGTCTCCATGTTTGTATCGATCATCATCATTGGCTATGTCGATAATGAATTGGAAATGGGTAGAAAAATTTGCCAGAGCCCGAGAGGAGTTGTCCCATAGCGGAATAGGCTTATTATAAGCCGCCCAGCCGAAGCTGTTGTATATCCTCCCTGATGCTTCGGTGAGCTGCAGCTTGCCTCCTTGACTGTCGGTTTGATATTGGGCATCATTTTCGTATTTAATATTTCTGAAAGGAGGGAACTCAAAGCCAAGGCTTCCACCATGTGAGAATAAAACGAAAGAAGCAAGACAGGATAAGAAGAGGAGGGCGGGTAGAGGCTGACAGAGCTTGGCCATCCGTATATCTTTGATGATAATTTGTTGGTACTATTAACGATTTCTTTGTATATCTGTTTTGCAGGGACTTTGGTGCACTCTACTTCAACATCGAACAAACACAGAAAACGTTAAACTTCTTACAGGATTTCCCGTCGAGGGGACTCTCCGTGTCGCCATGCTCCATTGTTTTCGTTATGTGGACAAACGGCATCGTTTTTTATGACCATAAAATTATAGCATTAATAATAGTTTATGGCTGTCAGGTATAGTCCGCAAAATGCTGGATAGCTTATATTTAGAATCTTTTTAATAAAATTTTAAATGCCCTAGTGAGCTTACCGTCTCTAAGAATAATCGTTTATATTATGATATGTTTTTTTTAAATAATTATAAGGTAAGCGATCTATCCGATGGTGATAATTGTATTATATATGTATATATTTTTTAATTTTATATTTTGGGTTTATCTTGATTAGATTGTCCTTTATATATTGATTAGTGTATAAAATGATATATTTTTGTGGAAGTTAACAACTAACCTTATCTTAGCCTTGCTGGCACCTACAATTTTTTTTTGTTTCATTGTGCCCATTTTGTCCCCAGAATCCAAAAGTCCTATGCATATGTCTTAGCCAAGGTCACCATTGGGTAGAACATTCAATTATGAACAACTTTGCCTTTTGAACCATGTCAAAATTCCTTGAAATGAAGAAGTTATGCTTCTTCAAAGTTTGGTTGTTTATGTTTTTGCCTTGGTCAAAAAGTGGTTTCTCCCTTAAATTTTTTTTTCATATTTTGCCGATGTCTGTGTTCACCAAGAGAAAGAGCACAAGAAGAAGTTAGTTCAGCAAGGTCGTCTTGGTTCAAACTTTTTTAAGTTCATCGATACGGAGTTCTCCCAACGGCCATTTCGCCGATAAGGCTAAGGAAATGGAAAGGACTGCCCTTTATTGGATGTTTTGTTGAAGACTGAACTTTTCTCCAAGTTCGTGTTTTTCACAATTTGCCGACAAGGCGATAATACATGGCAAACGAACAAAGAAGACAAGTTTCTTTTTTATACTTTTCGTCGATAAGGCAAATATAGGCAAAGATAAAAGGTTCTCAAATGGTTCTTTTTTCTGACAAAGGCTAAGCATAAGGAATGAAGGCAAGGTTCTAAAAAGTTCCATTTTGTCGATAAGGGCAAAATTCTCTAAGGCATAAAAGGGGAAGAAAGTATTCAGTCGGCAAATCGGCGGATGGCTGAACTAAGGAAATAGTTCGGATTTGTGAGAGTTTGCCGATAGCTCATCTGGCCGACAAGGTCTAAGGGTAAGTAAAGTTGGTTTGGCAAATGACACTTTTGCCAATAATGTAGAAAAGGGATGAGTTAGCAAAAAATCAAAATCACTGATAAGGTGACAAGGAAGATAAAATGTGACCATGGCTGAAGAGTTTGAGAAATCACATATTTGCCGATAAGGTAAATTAGCTAGCCAAGTTAAAAAAAAAGAGTAGTTTGCTAACCAAGGAGATGATACAAGGCCAAAGAAGGCGCCAAGCTTCAAAAAGTGGTAGATTGCCGATAAGGTGAAAACAAGGAACAAAGAAGATAGAGCTTAAAAAAGGAAAGAAGTGTCGATGAAGTAGAAAGAGGGAAACAAAGGAAAGTTCACCAAGAGACAAAATTGCAGAAATACTTCCAGAAACAGAAAATGAAGAACATTGACCGATGAAATGGGAAAATGCAAAAAAGTACTGTTAGTGATCAGATGCTTCAAAATAGAAATGAAGGATGACACACTGGGAATGTTGTTAATACTTGAAATAGATAATTCCCTAAATGTATGCCATCATTGTAGGGATGCACAAACTGATTTGTACCTAGAATTTATTGAGCCTGCATAACAATGTTGTGCAGATGGGCAGCGCTGTAAAATTCTTTAATGCACAAAGGATAGATCAGGAAAGTCAATGTTATAGGTGGCAGGGAAGGATTAGAAGCTTCCCTCTTTATTGTTCAGAGTACAATTGGAGTGCAAGCAATCTTTTTCTGATTGGTTGTAGAGGCAGCAGGGCATGGGTCTCAGCCCCAACGTGCAAATCTTTTGACAGATTTGGAATTGGAATTTAATGCAACGTGGGTGCATTCCTTCATAGGATGTGGCACCTGAGGGATTGCACTCAATTTGAATTGAATGTTATATATGCATTCTTTTCAGTTATGTTAAGGGTTGGTCATTTCCGCAATTTCTCAGCAGGGTTGTGAGCTCTAGGAGGTAGGTTCAGAAAGGATATTTTGCAGACTTTGTTTATACATGAATCAGTCATGAAGTGTATGTAATATAATTCACAAATATTTGTATCAGATTGTTGTTTTTCTCTAATGTTGTAGGTATTTTTCCTAGTAAACTATAATCATAGTTACAATTTGCTTTTGCCACACTTCATGGTATGATTGTAAGCTCTGATTTGATGAATGTGACAGTTGTTAATCCATTCCAAGTTTTGTGAATGGTCATTTCAATATTACATAGGGAAGAACAAGTTATAGTTTGGGATTATTAAGTATTTTCAATAATCTGGTATTGATTTCTTTGTATTTGATTCGTCAAGTAGGCAGTTATACACTTATATATGATTGTTTCCCTATGTTTCACATTAGACTCTGTAGCCCAATGAATAGGCACCAGTTTGAGTAGCCTTCGATCACCCATCTTCAAAATAAAAAACTATACATCTTACCTTTCAAAGCATAAGTAGTCTTTATGCATCCTCATTGTGTAGGATTGCACTTATCAACTATATAGGGGTCATACAACAATTAACTTTTCTTAGTTCAGTGATAGATTTGGGGCTAAGAGAGCAATCTAGGTTTGGTTGTTATTATTTTTAGTTATTCATCTAGTTTGATATAATACCTACTTAGGTATAAAACCCCTTGGAATATTCCTCTAGAGTTTAAACTGAGCTTGAAGAGCAGAGGAGTTTACCCACTCCAATAGTTGGCCAAATTTTCCCAAAACTTGTTGATAAACTTCTTCCTTTCACCCTGACAACAATCCCTAGCCTAGGTGATTTAGGAAAGTTTTAGAGTTTTATGTCGCTATAATTTTGGGAACCAACATTTTGGCACCACTATCAGGGATAAGATTACATTAGCTGTTGCTGGGTTTTAGGTAGTTGGATTATTTTTTCAGACCTCTGTAATAGCACCTTTCCAGTGGCGTAATTTGTTGTTGTGTGTAAATGGAAGCCCGTCAACTTACAACAACATTTTGGCACCGTTGTTGGGGAGAAATTATTTTTGTTCAAATTCAAAATCCTTGGTAATAGGGAATCATTTTAGTTCTAGTTGATGATATTGAAAATACAGTTTTGTTCTAATTTTCTTCCCAGCAAGGGAGTGGTGACATTGTTTTGTTAACCCAGAATTAATTTTAGTGTGAAATAAGTTTCAAAATGGATAGAGGAAGAAACCAACAACAATTTGGACATGAGGAATCCTCCAGTAATGCTATAAATAGAAGGAAAGAAAAAAATACCCAATGTGATACCTACAAAAAATGCCCAAGACAATATATTTGTCGACCTCAGAAGCCAATACAACTATACATCTGAGGACTCTACTGATAACATGCTTAGAAGGAACATAAGACATAATAGAAGTGATTATGATGTTAGAAGGAATGAGAATGCTATTACTAGAGGAGGTAGAGATAGTTCTTAGGGTCCACATCTGAGAACATATGGGATGCCCAATGATAATTAAGAGATATATCAGGATGCCAGGCATCTTGATTCTCCCATGAGGTCACTTGGAAGTTAGCATGATATCATTCCTAATGAGGGTGATCAGCAACATCCTGGTGATGAAGAAAGAGAAATGAAGATCCAAGATGAGTTGGATCTGCTCAATCACCTCAGAAATAGACAAAGGGAAGTACATGCCTTGCTTGATCAACAAGAGGCTCTACTAGCCCAACAAGGCTTAGATCAGACTGCATAGCAGTAATGTGCATGTCAGCAGCAATATCACTAGCCACAAAATCAACAGAATAACCAGAGACAACGACAAAAATGTAACATGGGAGGGCAGAGCATAAATTAGGTCCCTGCTCACAACATAAACATGCAGCCACCATAGAATCAAGTTAACCAGCAGCCTGGCAACATTCAACACATTGGCCATGCTCAGGAAAGACAAGCACAAAGGTTTATTGCATAGAAACAGTCATTCAAAATTGAAAGGTACAAGCATCTTGATTTCATTGGTATTCCTAACTTTCCTAATCCCATTCCAACTAAGATTAGAGGGAAGATTCCAAGATTTTAGGGCAACAACACTATCACTAGTGAGGGACACCTGAGAAATTTTATTAATGTCACTAATGAGTATGAGATTGAAGATGAGGATGTGATGATGAAGTTGTTTGTGCACTCATTGTAAGAAAGTGCAAAAGAATGGTGCAAGGCTCTCCTTGACAATAGCATTGATTCTTAGGAGGAGTTCATGAGAATTTTCAAACAATAGTATGTGGATATGATTGATCCCAAATTTGCCCTTCATGAGCTCACAACCATCAAAACAGTCATCAATGAGATAGTAGTTGAGTTTAACAGCCATTTCATCATGACTATGAGAAAGGTACCTCCTCACATGAGACCTAATGAGTCAATGTGTTTAGTTTTATATTGTGGTGCATTTGATTCAAAGCTTGGTTATTGTTTGAGGGACAAGAGCCCATAAACATTAAGAGAATCTTATGCTATAGCAATAAATATTAAGAGTAATATGAGAGCTTCAGGCAAGCATATTAAAAGGGATGATGTGAAATTGTCCCAGCTTGACAAGGTTGTTTTCAACAAACCCCTCACTACTGATGATAAGTTGGACAAACTGTTTAAGGTAAAATTTGTAAGAGGGTTTGATTTGATGGTTTATGTGAGTCCTCCTTTCACCTTAAACATTCAAAGACTTTAGGTCAAGTACGAAATCTACTATCAGGCCTATAGTCACTTAAAATGTAGGGAAAATTGGCATTGTGTAGATTTGTTGTTCATTTATGACCAATTATGCTCGAAACCCTAATTATGCGAATTCGGAAGCAAACAGACAAATCATAGAAAATGCTCACATAGAGATATTAGATGACAATCAAATGCATACCACATTTTGAAGTTTGGAAAGTGGAACAGTCAGTGACTAATGAGCAGGTGCCCTAGTCCAGTGCCACCATTTTTGTCAGGATCTAGAAACCTTGTTTGCAACCTGTTCCTACTGTCCTGGAGATTTTCCTATTGTGGGATCTAGAGGACTAATGAGTGGGCACCTGAGTCTAGGTCCCTATTTTCTCTTCTGATTTGCAATTCTAACAATCTACACTACTCTCTTGCAGCTCCACTTTTTCTACTCCTGCAACCTATAACCTGTAATCATAGAAAAAGGGGTTGGGGGTTGTGGTGTTTAGAAGCTTGCCTTAGTCAAGCCTCAAAGAGACATTCAAGTCTTCTGAACACTGTTGTTAGAGAAAGAGTGTGTATCCCTACGGGATAGAGGTGAAATCCAAATAATAAATGATTGAAAACACAATTGATATCACCTTGTAGTGAAGATCTCATGGAAGGAAGATGCTCTTCATGCCATGAGGAGATGGATGCCAAATTTGTAAATACAAACACAATAAGAACTCAAAGTCTGCTCTTCAACACACAATGAATGCCTTGAGTCACTTTAACATGAGCCACAAGTACGCAATATCCATCTAGTTTACAAATGAATGCCTAAACATGCTTATATATGCAACTACAAACATTCCCGCCAAGAATTTCGTAATTGAAACTTACCATGTCAGCATAGAACCTAAATAACGGTCACAAACTGACACTTTCAAATTAGGCCTAACCTAAAATAGGGTAGGACTAGGGTGTGGACACCCAAGTTCACCCCCTATTTCAGGCAGGATTTGTCATAAGTTCATCCCCTAAGTCCAAATTGCCATGGAACTTCAGGGTTTTCTCATCGAGAAGTCAGATTAACATGAAAAATATTCTAAATGCATAAACAAGACCCAGGAGCTAAACCTTAAGAGGGAAAAGCCCCCAAGGGGACATTTTCCAATGTAACATTTAGCCCTCACTTTAATGTATATATAAACGCAAGGCCAATACATGCATTAAAGTACGGTCAACAAACACAACAAACATGCCAAGCACAGAGAAGACACACCAATCACAGAGAAGATAGTAATAGACACACAAAACATGGAGAATACAACATTGAATATAGAGAATGTAGAGAAGACAAAGATGATTTCTTTTCTTTTTCTTTTTCATTTTCATATATGAAATGCAGATTCAAGTACAGGAAAGTAAACACACCACCCATAATGCAGGAGGGACTCATCGCCACCAGTCTTTAACTGCATATGGGGCAACACACACGCAATACACACCAAACAAAACAAGCATGCCATACAAATCCCAAAGCATAGGAGGGACTCATCGCCACCGGTCTTTAAACTATTCTTGGGAACAAACACACAATACACACACACTTGGAAGACACGGAGAAAACATGGCAGACAAGCAATGGAGTGTTCATATTTCTAGGTTCAACACCATCTCAGGCACATTACAGGCATAGACCAATGATTGTGCTTCACCACAACAATCACCAAAGACACGCTTAAGGGTTGAGTTAGTCACAGAACCGCTCCCTACCTCATGATGAGGACTTTTGAAAATGACAGGATGTGCACTCTCCATGAGAAATACACCATCCCCGCCTCCGCAGAGGGCTTAAGATAGAAAATGGATGTGATATCCCTGCCTCTGCAGAGGGCTTAAATGATAGATTTCAAACAAATCTCAGAGTGCAGGAGGGACTCATCACCACCAGTCTTTAAGACTACACTTAAGAACAAGCACATTGCTAACATCTACAATAGATAGCTTACCTTATATATGCCCCCACCTTAAGGTGGTTGATATCAGGTATCGATGTCAAGCACGTTAAGGTAGGAAGAAAACACACAAGGGAACATGAGCTCTCACAGAGCCCATGCCCCCCGGAGGTGACATGTATATTACAATCACCAAATGTTCCCACAAACACATCCCTGCAAGAAAAGTGTTAGTGTCCATATAATCGTGATAAACAACAATGAATATGATCAATCACACAAAGAGCCAGGGCTATACTACGAATTCAGAGATTGAGGATAATCGTGGGGCTATATCGCAAAAATCTCAGTATCAAGTGTCACCAAGGTGAGATTCAAAGGCAAACAAAGTGCACGGAGCAACAGTATCATTATGTTCTGTAAGTGCAATAAGACATCATCAAGATTGCATGAAAAAGTGCATGGAGTGATTCTACTAGCCAAGTGTCAGATAATATATATCAATCCCATCGTCATATAGGAACTAAGTCCACTTTTTGATTTCTTGCTAAAGGGACACTAGGTCCATATCAGTATAAAATGTTTTTCGTCATCTGCCTGCTAGATAGAAACACTAGAGGAAGGGAAACAATAAATTGAGAGAGGAGAAACAAGCTCCTTAGGGACAATCACATAGGTTGGTGTCCCCAAGTCACCAACCGCGATGCTATGTCCGTAAGACACAACACACAACACTGAAAAATAGAGGAGAAGCATTATAGAAGAATGATGATACAAATAGAAAAAGGGTCACAATAGAGGCAGTCTCCTAGTATCCTAGACCTTACAAGAGAATCAAGGGTCATCCTAGGAGGCCTAAACAATACATAACACATCACAGGGGAAACACATCACGGAGGTAAAGGGGGAGGAATGCTTACCTAGTAGGGACATCAATGCTAGAAGTCACCATCCTCCCAAATCTGAATGCTAGAAAGAGGTGAAGGTTGTTCCATTTGTCTGTCTAATGTATTTTGATTACCTCCTGACCCTTGAAAGGATAATGGGGGAGGGACCTCAACATAAATACCATCTCTCCATGGACGAGGTGAATTTTGAAAGTTTGCCTTATCCACATCTATTACACTGAATAGCTCAAGATATTCATAATGGTTTTGTGTTATTGTTATATCATTCTCTAATGCTTCATCTTGGCTAGGAAGAGCATTGGAATTACTAGAGCCAACCCTAGTCTTCTCATCAAAGGTTTTTGAACATTCAAGTGGTAAATTTTTAGTTTCCACAGGTTGTAGCAAATGGTCACAAAGAGAATATGCATCATCCAAAGCTTCATCCTGTCTAGGGAGGTAGGAAGGGATGGCAGAGTAGTGTTAAGAAATGTTTTAATGATATCTTCTTCTTGTGCCAAAATATCCTCACTAAGTGGGGTTATGTTGGGACAAGTCTTTTTACTCGACAAATCACCCATTGCTCTATCATTCTTATAGGTCTTAGAAAGAATTTCCATTATACCATCATGCAATGAAGGGAGAGAGGGAATACTATCTTCACCACTACTTTCCCCATGGTTATTTTCAGAAATGAAATTAGTGAGATTTTCCAATATTGAAGGGAAAACACCCACGATAGTGAGAAAGCTTTCAAAATAAGCTAGTGTTCAAAGGATATCATAGGTAGTGCTTACGAACAAGTCAATACCATAGATGTAGGCTATTTGATGCAAGACTTGAGGATGTTTATTAGTGAATTTTAAAAAAATATCATAATTCATAATGTACTCAAATAAATCTTCCAAAGATGAATGATTAGGAGAATCCATGAATTCAAAATTATACGTGAAAATGACCTAAAATGCTTGATTTTTTCAAATTTTTTCAATGCAAATAAGTGAAAGAAAGGGTATTGTAAGGAAATATATTAGGTGAAGAAATTAATATGTCTGATATAAGTCCAATAAAGCCATAAAATCCTTCACAACACACTTTTGATGCAAACCTAGGATGCTGATAAGTCAAAACCTAGTGAAAATGCACTAAAACATGCAATATTTCACAACTTTTCAATGCAAAGACCCAACAAAAGGGGTTTTGTAAAGAATTTTAGGTGTAACAGATTATATCAGTAATATCAATCACCTAAAGCCATAATTTTTTTCACAACATTCTTGGAGTGCAAATCTAGGTCAAATATAGCCAAAATATGCAATTTTCTACCAAATTTGATGCAGTGGCATCGCGTTCATCAATTTTGGATTACATATTTTTATATATTTTCAATTTTTGGGTTTTGTTGTTAAACCCCTGTTGCCTGGCATATGAGGAATCTTCTGTCACCCGAGTGATAGTAACTTGATTGGCTTTTATATTTTATCTCCGTCAACCATTATTTGGGCAATTTATTTTCTAAGGACGTGGCTTATAGATATGTCCAACTTAAAAAGGCAAAAAAGCCTCAAAACGTGCATATTAAAAATGGCCCAACTGGAAAAAATATTCTTTATACTCTTTTGGTGGATCAGCAAGATTAGAAACAACAATGAATCTCTATTAAACCTCTACAGGTTGTGGACATCATGGTTGGTATTCTTCGGCATTATACTAAGTAGTCATGCTGAAAGAATCAATGGTTTCTTTAAATTAGAATTGCAGAAGCGATTTAGGGCTAACTCCATGTTGGATAGTGGTGTGATTGTGGAGGCAGTGATGGTTTCAATATGGCAGCAATCATTCTACATTTATCTTCTTTTATAGACCATTTGAAGAACACATTCATTCACTGGCCATTGTTTTGGCATTAACGGTTCCATTTCTACATGGGTCATGGGCATCATAAGGCGTTATTATGCAAATCGATGGAGGACTTTTGGGATCACTGTTGAGTATAAAGGAAAGAAAAAGATAGCAGTTTGAGCAAGAAAAAGATAGAGGCATCACATGTTGGCCGAAAGGATTGAGCGACGTAGATGAAAATCTGAAGTAGAGTAGAGAGAAGGTGTAGAGTTGATCATATGAAATCATAGTTTGTTTTAAAGGTCATTTGGGAGCTATGTAATGACTGTTCTTGAGAATAATATAAACTTTTCTACTCTATCTCTTTTCATGACATTTTGCTGTGTAAATCCATTGTCCTGGTCATTAGTTTGGACTAGTTAAGACCGTGTTGAAGCTTGTTCAACCTCCTAGTGTTCTTGATTTGAAGTTCCTGTCTTTATATTTCTACATATCTCGTTAATTGTGTTGTCTATAAATGGGTGTTTGGGTCTGATTCTGTACCTCTCCCATCAAGTGGTATCAGAGTGAGGCTGGTCTTGAGTGCTGAGTAGATCACCAAAGAGAGGCAACTTAGCCAGGACTAGTGGGTGTGGGAAAAGAGTCAAGTGGTTGTGTCTCGAGTAAACCCTAGGAGAATTTGTTGCAGGACAGAAGAGACATGTAATTATAGAGGGTAGAGAAGGAGGCACAGAAGATTGATTGCAGAATGCAAGTTGGTAAAGTATTGCAATAGTGAAGGAGATGAAGATTACAGTTACAAGACCTGTTGTTATGCCATCGTGGGATAGATATTGGGATTGTGTGGAAAAGAGAAAGTTCAATGAGGAATTGCAAAAGATTTCAAGTCGATTGGATGCATTGGATAAATATTATTTTCTTAACACTGATGTAATTGTAGGAAAGAAGGAAGTAGAAGATCGCAAGGAAGCAATAGACATAGAAGAAGTTGACAGCAAGAATGTGAAGGATGCTAATGAGAACCGCAGACATTTTGGTAAGAAGGAAGATTATAAAGTGATAGGTAATGACCAAAGTATAGATTCGCAGAGGTTTGAAATTATTCATTTTGATAATCAAAATAATGCTGAGTTTGATGCTGAGGAAATTATAGTTCATGCTTTTATTCCTGAAGATGATAACTGTGATGAAGATGAAAAGAAAACCATGTTTGCAAATGAGGATGAACAACTAGAAGTGCAAGACAGTTCGAAGCCAAATTTGGAAGGTGAAAGTGTAAAGGTGATTACAACAGAGAATTAAAACACTGAGGCAGATAGACTGACAGATGGAAAAGCTTTAAATGATTTATTGGTTGTAGAAATGAAGATTTCGGATGTAATTTCTTTTACACCTAGTAAAGATGAAGTTTGGTTTGAGATACTACCAGTAGATGATTGTGATTATGAGTCAGAATGGTGGAGATTTCAAGTTAATAAGGAAAATCGAAGGAGGAAGTATGCATAGAGAGAAATAAGTCAACAACTGCAAACAATGAAACTTTGAAGGCAATAATGCAAGTTTGGAAGTGCAGAATTGAGAAATTGGAAGATGAAAAAAAAGAAAGTAGAAATACGGTTTTCGTCACAAACCTCATGAGTAGGAGCTCATGATTTTTTCTGCCTAGGGAGTCTGATGCAATGGCATCACGTTCATTAATTTGGATTGCATATTTTTATATATTTTTAGTTTTTGGGTTTTGTTGTGCAGCTCTTGTCGCCTGGCATATGAGGAATCTCCTATCACCCGAGTGACAATAACTTGATTGGCTTTTATATTTTATCTCCGTCAACCATTATTCGGGCAATTTATTTTCTGAGGACATGGCTTATAGATATTTCCAGCTTGAAAAGGCAAAAAAGCCTCAAATCATGCATATTAAAAATGGCCCAGCTGGTAAAAAGATTCTTTATACTCTTTTAGTGGATCAACAAGATTAGAAACAACAATGAACCTTTATTAAACCTCTGCAAGTCATGGACATCATGGTCAGTATTCTTTGACATTATACATCTATTAATAGTAAGTAGTCATGCTGAAAGAATCAACGGTTTCTTTAAATCAAAATTGCAGAAGCGATTTAGGGCCAACTCCATGTTGGATAGTGGTGAGATTATGGAGGTAGCGACAGTTTCAATATGGCAGCAATCATTATACATTTATCTACTTTAGCAGACCATTTGAAGAACGCATTCATTTGCTGGCCATTCTTTTGGCATCAACAGTTCCATTTCTACATGGGTTGTGGGCATCATAAGGCGTTATTATGCAAATTGACGGAGGACTTTTGGGATCACTACTGAGTATAAAGGAAAGCGAAAGATAGCAGTTCGAGCAGGAAAAAGATAGAGGCCTCACATGTTGACCGAAAGGACTGAGCAACGTAGATGAAAATCTGAAGTAGAGTAGAGAGAAGGTGTAGAGTCGATCATATGAAATCATAGTTTTTTGTAAAGGTCGTTTGGTAGCTATGTAATGATTATTCTTGAGAATAATATAAACTTTTGTACTCTATCTCTTTTCATGACATTTTGTTGTGTAAATCCATTGTTTTGGTCATTAGTTTGGAATAGTTATGACTATGATGAAGCTTGTTCAACCTCCTGGCATTCTTGATTTGAAGTTCCTGCCTTTATATTTCTGCATATCGTGTTAATTGTGTTGTCTATAAATGGGTATTTGGGTCTTATTCTGCACCTCTCCCATCAAAATTTCAATGCAAAAGAGTATGACAAAGGGTGTTGTGAGGAAAATGATGAAGGATAGAAAATTATAATAATGATAACAGCCACCTAATGCCAAAAAATCTATCACAACACACTTATAGTGCAACTCAAGGTCAAACCCTAGGGAAAATATAGCCAAAATATTTAATTTTTCACCAAATTTCAACTGTAAGAGGCCAATAAAAAGGTGTTTTAAAGAATTTTAGGACGTTCAGCAGATAATAACCCTGATAATAGCTAATTAGTGCTGAAAAACCCTTTACAACATGCCTAACATGCAAATCTGCAGAGACGATAAGGCCAAATCTAGTGAAAAATCGAGGTTTTCAAACCCTAGGCATGGAATTTTGCAAGAAAACCACTATGATGCAACACTACAGTTAGAAATAAGTCCTACTGAGTGTTTTAAAATGGTAGTAAAATCTGAAGATTTTGACTACAAACCCTAGCTAATGCAAAACTAGGTTATATGAAAAAATGCACAATTTCAAGCAATTTTCAACAATTTAAGCATAAAAATGCAATCTACATGAATGATGAATGATGAATTTCTATATTTTAAATCAGATCTGATGATAATGATATAATTTTTTTGAAATTAAATGCAAACTAATTCAAATTATATGAAAATACAAGCTAAAAATGCCAATTTTTTTGAATTTTTTCAAATATTTCAATTTGTTTGTAATTTTTCAAATGCAATAAGATGAACAATGAAATGGATGAATGAAATGAATGTAAATATGAATCAAAGCACTAACCAAGGTGCAAAATTCAATAAAAACACAGGTTCACCAAAATGTTTAAGGTAAAATTTGTAAGAGGGTTTGATTTGATGGTTTATTTGAGTCCTCCTTTCACCTAAAACATTCAAGGACTTTAGGTCAACTAGGAAATCTACTATCAAGCTTGTGGTCACTTGGAATGTAGGGAAAATTGGTATTGTGTAGATTTGTTGTTTAATTATGCCCAATTATGCTCAAAACCCTAATTATGCAAATTCAGAAGCAAACAGACAAATCACGAAAAATGCTCGCACACAGAGATATTAAATGACAATCAAATGCGTACCAAATTTGAAAGTTTAAAAAGTGAAATAGTCAGGGACTAATGAGCGGGCGCCCTAGTCCAGTGCCACCATTTTTTTCAAGATCTAGAAACCTTGTATGTAACCTATTCCTACTGTCCCATAGATTTTCCTGTTATGGAATCCAGAGGACTAATGAGTGGGTGCCCAAGTCCAAATCCCTATTTTCTCTTTTGATTTGCAATTTCGATAGTCTACACTGCTCTCCTACAGCTCGACTTTTTCTGTTCCTACAACCTGTAACCTACAATCACAGAAAAAGGGGTTGGGGGTTGTGGTGTTTAGAGGCTTGCCTTAGTCAAGCCCCAGAGAGACATTCAAGTCATCTGAACACCATTTTTAGAGAAAAAGTTTGTATCCCTATAGGATAGAGATGAAATCCAAATGATAAATGATTGAAAACACAATTGATATCACCTTGTATTGAAGATCTCATGGAAGGAAGATGCTCTTGATGCCATGAGAAGATGGATGCCAAATTTGCAAATACAAACATAATAACAACACAAAGTCTACTTTGCAACACACAATGAATGCCTTGAATCACTTTAACATGAGCCACAAGTATGTAATATCCATCTAGTTTACAAATGAATGCCTAAACATGCTTATATATGCAACTACAAACATTCCCGCCAAAAATTTCGTAATTGAAACTTACAGTGTCAGCATAGGACCTAAATAATGGTCACAAACTGACACTTTGAAATTAGGCCTAACCTAAAATAGGGCAGGACTAGGGCACATGCGCCCAAGTCATCCCCCCCTATTTCAGGTAGGATTTGTCATAAGTGCATCCCCTGAGTCTAAATTACCATGGAACTTCAGGGTTTTCTCATCAAGAAGTCAGATTAACATGAAAAATACTCTAAATGCATAAATAGGACCTGGGAGCTAAAAATAGGGACTACACCTTTGGCAAGTGGACGGTGGGTGTTGTTTGAAGCATCCAAGTGGCATATGGGAGTTGGAACTCCCAAGATTCAGGCATGGGAGATATTGGACACCCAAGATGGCCTCTCACATCATAAAATAATGTAACATTTCATTTTGGGAGGCTAATGACATTTTCTCTCTTTCTTGCATAGCAGATGCTTGTGTAACTTTAGTGGACAGGGAAACCATTGAAGACGAAGCTTGTTGCCGGTGGACATGAGTTTCCAGCAACCTGAGGGCAGTGTTCTTGGGTTGATATAGCAATCTTATCTTAGATATTGCATTTGTGCAGACAAGATTTAGTAGTACAATGTTCTTGTGTTGTTGTAGGATTTTGTAGTGATTACGTAGTGTGTTTAGGAGTTGTTTGTGTTGTTGTTCGCATTTGTTGTTGTATGGGGTTTGGTTTACTGTGTGTACTACAGTAATACATTATCTACAACATCATTCTACAGCCATATCAGTTTTGTGTGTGAATCTAAGAGTTTGGAGCCTTTGTAGTGAGTTATTTTATGTATATTTCAGCATTTTACTTAATGGGTTGTGGCTGAAATTACGGATTTGTTGTGATAGTTTGCTGTTGGGTAAATATTATGTATCAGATCTGCACATATGTGTTTACATCAGAAAATAATAATAAAATTGGTTTGGAGTTGTGTTGCAATATTTTGGATGGTTTATTGTGCAAACTAGTCACTAGTTTCTAGAAATTGTGATGCCTAGTTGTGTTGTTAATGCAAAGTCACTTTCAGATTTTGTGGGGTTTTAATAAAAATCAGATTGGGGACATTTCAATGTACACTTATAATGTGAACCAAAACTTGCACTCACAAATCATTAATCAAGTCAGCTACTATCACTGATCATCACAACTTGTCCAAGCAACAACCTCCATACATCCAGAACCAAGATCAATTACAAGGTCGACCTATTCTTCATCTATCTGCTCTATCAAACTATTAACCCGATACTTAGATGCTAATAAGTATTGAATCCTTCATCACCGAAGGCCAAAACTCTGGATTTAGATTATCCTGACAATGCTTATGACTCCCTCAGATCCATTTTTGACTTCCCAGACTTAGATAAATTCTGATTCTGACTTCTGGTAAGAACAAATTGAGTTATGTGGATGGATGGAATAGTCTTAGTTGCCATCAATGACAACACCTGTCATGCTTAGCAGTGTCTCTTACCAACAATCTCCCCCTTTGGCATTGATGGCAACACTTAGTGAAAAATGACTAAGTGTTACACATTTACTCCCCCTTAATTTATACTCTTATACTTCGCCATTGATTTTGGAGCTCTCCCTTTACTGGATTCCTCGTTTTTCACTGTTCTTCACTCCCCCTTTGACATCAATGGCAAAGGATGGGATCCATAGGCCAAAATTTTTAAAAAATCTGTATATAGTGCCGCATATGTACAACCAATCCTTAAGTTATATTTACATGAACTTGAGTATGTCTACAAAACTATTTTTCAATTGTTCAAGTTCAGAGGCCCAAGTTCTTTTCATGCCATCCAAAATTGAGATGTGTCCACTTAGTAAAAATGCATATACTTCTGCCTTTGTTAGATCTGAAGGTCATTTGTCTAAATTGCAGTCTGAGCTTCTGATAGGGCATTATACATTGTCTCTAACTTAGGGCCAATCAATCCCCGGAGCTCACACATTCTCTTCATAATATTACCCTTTTCTTTAACAAGCCTCTTTATCTCATCGGTAAAGTTGATTACTTGACATTCCTGACTTATAGGAGAAACTGTTAGAGGATCAAAATTTTGAGATAGATTTGACAACTTTTTTTCTTGCTCCTTTATCTTCTTTTCAATATCCTTACTAACTTTGGGCCAGGATAGACAAAACTTGTATATATCACTTCCATCATTTAGAGCATTTTGAATACTCTTTATATTGATACCAAGTATCATCCTATCATACCCTATTAGGCTCTTTATTTCACTAAATCTCTTATCCAAAAACTCATTCCTGACTTTAGTTTTTGCAGACTTCTCAAAAGACTAAAAAATGTGTACTTACAGAGTTTAGAAGATTCTTTAGATGTCTGAAGGGAGAGTCAGATGGATTCTTTTGGAGGGTAGGCATTATCTTCTCTAGTACACTAGATGCAAGACTTAACAACTTACTATCTTCTAAGTGAGACTTTAATATCTTCTCGCTTGCCTTGGCCTGAGTGAAAGATGCTACCTTCATCATTTGGATCGGAGAGAGATTAGCTAGGTGGATTGGTCCTTGAACCAGTTTTGGTTCATCAATCTATAGCATTTCTTTACTCAAAAAGTTCTTTACTGCCTCTGGAGTGTCTCTTGCCACAACGTCCAGCTCACCTTCCTTTGAGTTTTATCAGTGGTAGTATCAGAACTGTTTTGTTTGGATGCATCAACATTTGCACCATCTTCTTATGTTTTATCTTTCTTTTCTTCTTCTTTCTCTTTCTTTGATTTACTTTTATCTGTTTTATCTACAGAGGAACTCTTTCCTATGTCTTCACTACTTGCTATTTGTTCCGGAGGGCTTTGTATGGTAGCAATATTATCTTCTTTTCCAAATTGATTAGGTGGAGTTAGAGAATCTCCTGCATCATCAGTTTTGTCTACCATCTCTGTATCTTCTTTGCTTATTTTCTCCTCTTTTGGAATAGAGGAGTCATCAACTTTGGTTTGTTGCCCACTAACATTTACTTTTTCAACATCCGAAATCGATGAATCAATTCCATCATCTATCTCCTCATAGGTTTACTCTGGAGGATCTAGAGTATTACCTTGTTCATCATTTCCTTTTTCAATTTCTTCTTTTGGAACTTCTTGTTCCGGAACTAAAGGATTGACTTCCTCAACTTGTTCCTCTGAAACAATATAGTATTTATCTTTGTCAAGGGCTTTTCTCAAAATTTCTTTTGTTTCCTTTACAATTTCCTTAGCTTCACCAAGCATTAACTTGCTCATCCTGATCTTGCTTTTGAATTTCTCCTTAACCTCCTTGAGGATTTTATCAGCTTCTCTTCTAGTCATTACTGGACATAGGGTGGAGAGAACATATTCTCTGAGTTCTATGTGTTTGTCCTTGGCGGCTTCCTTCCTCATTTCTAGTATTTTCCTTAAACTTTTGGGAATTTCTTGTAGAATTTCTAGTAGAGCTCTATTGAATTTATTCAACTACAGGATGGTGGCATCCTCCAGGATTTTCTTATTTGCTTCATCAAAACTATCATAATATATTATGATAGGCTTTAGATTCCCATGAACAGTAATTGATTTTACAATTTGATCAATAGTCATAGCAACCTTACCAGTCTCTTGCCTTTTACTTGCCTTTTTGCTTCCGGAGGGTTGGTTCTCAAAGGTCTTTTAAGTCTTGGCTTTGTTTGATCTCATCTCTTTAACTTCTTCATTTGTTTCTATTTCCTCATCATCTTTTGTGCTCTTGTAGGTTCTTGCACAACCTTGGTTTTCTTCCTCTTTCCTCCTTCACCAGATGGTGTGACTTCCGGTGTCTTAATGGGGATAGACTTGGATTGTTCTAAGACAATTGCTGAGCTTCTTGTTTTTCTTGAAGAGCTAGGTGGGACTTCCAGAGAAGCTACTAGCTCACTTTTTGTCCTTTCTTTTGAAGTTTACTCAACTCTTATCTTCATCTCCTCAATCCTTTCTTTATTCTTTCTTACTGCTTCTTTGGTGATGCCAATACTCTCAGTATACATTTCACCTTGCCTTTGCACTTTCCTTTTAGTCTCTGGCTGTCTGAGATCCACATGTAGTTTTAGACTTAGCTCTTTGTATGTTCCAACTCTTTCAACAGATGTGTCTCTTGATTTGCTCAGGAGATGTTGAGCATACATGTCCAAGACTCTTTCATCAACCTCATATCCCATAGGCAATATACATACTATCCGAGGTTCCATAGCCACCATCAAGCACTGATTAGTGTCAACCATAAAGCATATTTCATTTTCATATTTCTCTACAACTAACTTAGAGATTCTTTCTCTTGCATGCATCATACTTTGAAAGTTTTTGAAATAACCCCAAATAGCTATTTTCTAAGCTTGGGAATTACCAAGGTTGCATAGGTGATCTCTTATTTGCCATGCTACTTGTCTATCATTTGGCCAGTGCACACCTTGAGCTTCAGGCACTTCATTCATAAAATAGAAGAAGAGACATATAATCAGGGAACCATACTTGAAGGTTTTTTTCTTGTCTTTCTTTATTTTGTTCACATTTTCAATCAACTGATTTTGTAGTAGTTTACAAATGTCATAATCAACATTCTCCTTCAACATTTGGTAGGCTGCATATATTGCAGTTCTGGAGATAGAATTTTCCCTGCTAGAGTGGTAGACTTTGTGGCCAATCACCATGGAGGCAAACTTAACATCTGGTTCTATGATGTCAGTGATTGTCATTGCTCTTTTATAAAACTTTACACTAGTTGCATCAATGACAGTTTGGTTTTTCATAGATTTTAACATGGGTAATCCACTAGTTGAGTTAAACCCAATCACAATTCTAATGACATTTTTGGTGATCTTGAATGGTTTCAGCAACCATATGAATTCATCATGCATCTGACTTAATACACATCGAACCCATTCACTTTCATCCAATGTCAGGAATTCAATCACTTGAAGAAAGTGTTTGCTCTCTAGGGTTTCAAATTCTGATTTCAATTGATTATCCTATCTTTTAGATGATTTTCAAATAATTCAAGAAGTTTAAGATTCCCAAATTCTTCTGCATTGCAATGTATATATGCCCTAATATCTTCAACATGCAGAACTCTATATGGAACATGAGAAAAAGCACCTAGCGGATCAACTTCTACAGACTTGTATGGATGTTTCTTAAATTTTGGATGTGGCCTCTCAGTAACATTTACAACCAATGGAGTAGCCATCTGCAACAATGAAATTCGGAAAGCTTTATAGAAAAATACCTCTTTCACAGTTTAGGGTTTCACCTTGAATTGTCAGATGTGATTCTTGCTTGACTTTGATCTTCAAATTTTTTGGTTCTCTGCAAGTCCTTTCTCATAGTTCACTCCTTTTCTTTTTTCTTGAATGCAAAGTGTTTCAAATGATGAATGAAGAAACCTTTTATGCCTTTGCAAAACCTAATTCGCTATTGTAATAAATGCACTGCTTTGAGTCATCTAGTTACCCTATTTCTTGAGACAACTTCTCATGAATCACTTCAAAAATCTTCTTATCTAGTTCTTTTCTTTCGAAAATCTTTTCAAAAGATTTGTAATAGTCCAGATCACCTTTACTTATTGTGCCAGATTCAGGCACTCACATACTAGCTAGGGGAATTAGATTTTCAATGTAGCTCCCCCTAAGCCAGAGTTCCTGATTCAATTCCCAAAGGAATTATTAGCACCGGATTCCGATACGGACCCATTACTATTGTTCACAATTGTTTTCTTGACCCATGTCTTGCTCATTTCATTTTGAATCTCATTCACATCAATTTTTTCTTTGCCTTTCTCTTGTCTCCACTCATTTGGTTTTCTATTTACCGGACCCCTTCTTTCATTGATCCTACTTCTGTAGAATCTTGCAATATGACCAAATTTATTGCAATTAAATCACATAACATTTCTTTGCTTATATACTTGATTTCCTCTTGATCGGCACTGATTAGCCATGTGTCCAAATCCATTGCAAGAAAAACAATAGCCATTGAAAGAATTTCCATTAGAGTTATTCATTATCATACTTCTACATTCATTTGATCTATGACCATACCTCTTGCACTTGAAGCATTGACCGAAGAAGGATGGACCATTTTGAATTGCTTTGCTTCTACACTAAGTAGCTTTATGGCCAAATTTATTGTAGTTGAAAGAATTTCCATTGAAGGATGGATACCTTTGAGCATTTGGCTATCTTACCAGAGGTCTTCTAGGTTTGTTTCTTCCGTTTCTTGATTGAAAATTTCTTTATCCAGTTTCGGAGCTTTCACCTCTCTCATAACCAAGACCATGCTTGTCATCAATCTTTTTTTGTCCTTCAAGTTTAGTTGAGCTTATTTTGAACTTCTCCTTATATTCATTTGCAACTTCTAGGTCATGTTTGAGAATGACAATTTGGCTTTCAAGTTCTCTCTCATTGTCTCTGCTTTCTTGTAGATCAGACTCTAGATGGCTAGTTATTCCATCCAATCTACAACATTTTTTAGTTCTTTCTTTTAGTTTTTGATTCAGGTCTTCTTCAGTTTTCTTTCTATTTTTAATTTCTTTGGTTTGCCTCATCACGCCAGATTCCATCTCAATTTTTAGAACATCAACTTCTTTTGACAGCCTTTCACATTCCTTTGTCTTTTCTTCCAAAGCTTCATTCATGCCATTTTCTTCAGTTAAATTGGATAACTGCAAAAGTAGCTCCTTTCTTTTTTCCATATATTTCTTTCATTTATCTTTTAACATTTCAATGGTATCATCAGCATCTTTAAGCTCATCTCTCAAATTCGATATTTCTGCTTTGGACTGACCAAGATCTTCTAGGGCCAACCAAAGTTGATCCTTGAGTGAGCCCATTGAAACTTCTTCCAAGATCTTTCCTTAATTTGTTAGGATTCTTTCAAGGAACTTGGCTCTGATACCAATTGTTGGAATTAGAGAAGACAATTGAGAGGGGGAGGGTGAATCAGTTGTCACAAAACTTTAATTCTTTCTGCAATTAATTCTTCCTTTTATCATTTAACAATAGATCAACAATATAACCATGGAAAACAAGAATTATAAACATATGAGTAGCAACACAGCAACACACTTGACACCAAGATTTTTTACGTGGAAACCTAGTTAAGGGAAAAACCACAGTGGAGGTTAACCCACAAAAGATTGATACTCTGTTAAAAGTATTACCAAAGGGAAACGCATATGCATTCAGGCTCACTACCTACAGAAAGAAGATTACAATGAATTTGAACTGATAATAGCATCTACCAATGCAAGGGTTCAATTTCGGTTAAGTACATAATACTGACTTGATACACTTCATCCTTACTCTGCTTTGTTTACTGTTCTACTAACATCCGAACCTTAGATCTCTACCTTTTTCATACTTATTCCATAGTCACCTCACACACACACCAAAATCATTCAAATCCATTGGCTATATATATCCACATCCTGATCTTCAACCGCTTCTCAGTCAGTTTTAAGAACACTTAGAACTTTATTAAAAATTTTGCTCTGTCGGCTAAATCCATGTATGCTTGTAATGCGGACCAAAACTTGCACTCACAAATCATTAATCAGGTCAACTACTATAACTGATCATCACAACTTGTCCAACCAACAACCTCCATACATCGAGGACCAAGATCAATTACAAGGTCAGCTTATTCTTCATCTATTTGCTCTGTCAAACTGTTAACTCGATACTCAGATGCTAATAAGTATTGAATCCTTCATCACCAGAGGCCAAAACTCTAAATTTAGATTATCCTGACAATGCTTATGACTCCCTCAGATCCGTAGCAAACTATGATCTACCATCAAAGAGATCTGGACCAAGATACTGAACCCTATCATGTGCTCTATTTCTAACTTCTTGGACTTAGATAAATTCTGATTCTGACTTCCAGTAAGAACAAATTGAGTTATGTAGATGGATGGAATAGTCTTAGTTGCCATCAGTGACAACACCTGTCATACTTAGTAGTGTCTCTTGCAAATAGGTACTTCCTTTGTGCCACTTAAATCCACCCCTCGCCGTCACAAACCTTATCATATACCCAAGACATATGTTGCCATTCCACCTCCATCATCCTACAAATGTCAAAAGCATGTGACCATACACCTTCTTCCATCCACTTTACCTCCACTCCTTCCAACTCCTACTATCCCTCCATCCACTTTGCTTCCACTTCTACCAGCACCTAGTTATCTATTTATCCATAAATCCCCTAAAATTCCTAATCATGACCAACGAATGCATATAATGTTTAAACATGAACCTTCCACTCATTCCACCAACCCCAAGGGATATAAAAATAAAAATGTTGATACATCCTTATATAAAGAAAAATATCCTAAAAATCCTCATTATTTAAAGAAAAGTACATCCAAAAATCTATTTGGGCCCATACTTTTAAAAGAAAAGGCCAAAACTAAAGTAGTTTGGGTTCCTAAGCAAAACTCAAGCAAGCCAAATGGAGCATCAACATCTCAAAAATCCCAACCATCCCCTTCCATCCAAAATTCCCATTCCACTCAAACATTCCAAAAATCCCACAAGTAAAACAAAAATCACAAAAATACTTCATCTATGTGGGTACCTAAGTTACTACGGCACCCATCTCCTAAGCAAACATTGCCATTACTTCCTACACCACCTACACATCAAAAGCTTCAGTATTTATCACAATGTGTGCAACCCTTGGTCATGATTCCTTTCCATACCTCCATCTCCCCATCTTTCACCCATTATCCTACATATTTCACCCATCGCCTTCCTATGGTGCATGCTTTTGCATAAGTCTTTCATCCATCTTTGCATACGTTCTCCATAATTCACTATCTTTCCTACATAATCCACATCATAATCCACTATCATTCCTTCCATAATCCACCATCTACCTACTTCATCTCACTCTCATGAAATCTCATACCAACATCTATGAGCATAATGAGACTTGGTATGGTCCATGCGATGACATCCATCCCTAGTGGAACTACCACCTGTCATAAAACTAGACACTTGAGTCCCTCTCATCCATATTTCACCTATCTTATCCCAAAAAAAAAGAGAGAGAAGAAGAATAAGAGAAAAATCCCTCCGTCCAATGGTGAAAACCACCCCTGGTGGCACCCTAGATAAGTATCATGATGAAAACTTGGAAAATAGGCATCATGTGTAGGTTGATCTTCTATGTCACTTACCCTTGGGAGCACATTGTCTCATCGACCCTATCATTTTCTTTCCTATCTTACCATACCATCCTATCATCCTTATCCTACATATACCTATTCATATTGTTATCCTTTCATCCTCTCTTCCTCCTTTTGATCTTGATGATTAGGCGCACAATGTTGACAAATGTTTGAGATATCTCTTGACATACCTTATCCCCTTCAAAATAATCCTATCATCCTCCTTCATCATAAGGTTTTGTCATGTCAAATCCCTAGCCCTACTCCTAGACTAGAGTAAGTTATTCCTATGCAAAATAGTTTTTTGGAGATCACATCCACCCTATCTTATGCATGCATCCATTCTATCCCTTATCTCCTATCCTTTTATCCAACTGTCAAATCCTACATACCCCAATGCAAGGGAATCAGAAACATGTCAGACATATACTGCTTCCTCCATCTATTCAGATTTTAGGTTTCAATTTATCCTTTCTTACCACATCCATCTAACCACATAAAGATACCTATCATGGCTTGTTGTTCACTCGTCCTTATCACCTTGTCCCATCAGAATTTCAATCTAGTCCTTCATCCATCATCTCATCCATTATAAATCCATCATTGCTACCATTGTCAAAGTACGTCACCTCTAAGCTATCACATAGGCAAGGCCATCATTGATGAGCCCCCGAGGCTTCCCTTCCATCCGTATCCTTAATCCTATTGTAAACCTTTGCATATCTTCCATTCATCCATTCACCAATGTCATCCTTCAAGGTCAAACTACGTCGCCTTTGAGCTATCACGTAGGCAAGGCCATCATCGATGAGCCCCCGAGGCTTTCCACCCTCTAGGTCTTAGGTCCACATGGTCCACACCCCGAACTATGTTGCCTCTACACTAGGTCAGTCCCTTAGGGCCCGTCACATCGAGTCTTTCATCGGTTCATCCCTATGTTTCATCCATAATAACTAGAACCTTTACTTGACTGGGGGCATAATCCTTGACCTAGTTGGAGAATTAGATTTTTGAATGTCACAATCTCAGAGGATAACAATCAGGATCATGGTTTTATCACTAGATGGCAAGTAGCACAACAAGCAAGCTTTAAACATCATCTTGACAAAGAGACATTAAATGAAACCTGACAACACCACCCTGCCTAAAACTAGCAAACATGACTCTATCAGTCATTGCATGAAAAATATATCTATGGCAAGAAGGTTTAATGGTGTTTTAAGTCTTATATCATGATTTTTGTTATTATGTCTTTTTATGCTACTCAAGGATGTCAAAAAATAGAGCATCTATGATGGGGGCATAATTATTTTATTTGTTTATTGTTTGTGGGTTTATCTTTAGTAATGTGAAGCCTTGTCTAAAGACATGATCAACAAAATAATCATCAAGGACATCAGGGGTCTAAACATGAAACATGTGTAATCCTTTTATGTTGATATGCAAGCAATACTCAAGTCATCTTAGTTCAATTATACTTAGATGCTTGTATTAACTTGGTAAATCAAAATCCATGTAAGTAATACTCAGGTCATCATGGTTTAATTATATCTAGATGCTTGTATTTTCTTACAACATTTTAAAAGCTCAATGATGAAACAAAGTACTTCAAAAACTTGTACAAGAAGATGACAAAATCCACTATCATAAATACCAAATTGCATTTAATTTCATTTATAAGCATTTCATACATATCATTTCTGCAAGTGGCTTAAGATCCAAGTCCTTTCTTTATCTACATCTCTTTATCTACTCACCCTTTTCTCTCTTTTTCATTTTGAGAGCACACCGATTGTCCTCTTGAGGGGGCATCATCATCATCATTCATCTTATTTGTTAACTTACCATTATATTTCCTTGTCACCCTCACTCTTGAGTGATTGGGGCCTCACGAATAATCAATCCAAGCATCATTCTGATCATCAAATCAATCCAAGCAATGATCCAAATGCAAGTCCATCCTTAATCCATACCAATCAAGTGAATCAATCTTGTCAAATTATCCAATCACAATCAATGATCTTGATCCTAATCTTGTTGTAAACCAATTCAATTAATCAATCAATCGTCATCATCAGTGGGATATGTCTTTCCTGCATCTTTGTGTTGATCTAGGGATATATCGTTCCCCACAATGAAAAACACTATCATTAATTATTATCAATTAATCATTGGTTTATAGCTTGACAGGGGCATGTACCTTGTTTGTTCTTGTGTCATTTGTGCATACTTTCTTGCTTGCTTGTGTGTGTTATCATTTTATCTTGCATAACATGTCATTCAACTCTTTCATCGCATCTCTTATCTTGCATCCTCCATTTTCTTAGCCATCCTTTATCATTTTTGTTCATCGTGAGATTGTTCGTCATCTTTTTTGCCAAAACCATCCAAGCTAACCAATCTCCCGAGGGGGCATCCTATCACCATTAAACCTATACTAGGGGCAAACTGGGGCACGTATCATAAACAGAAAAATTTTATTCTTTGAAGCAACGTGATAAAACACATTGCATCAAAGAGGGGCAAAATGTATACACCTAAAAATGCCTAGTGTCAAATTAAATAAAAAATTTAATATTTATTTTAATTCTTATTTCATCTATCAATTAAATAAATATTCTAATTTATTTAATCAGTTGATTATCCCAAAAATTAAATAAAAATCAATTTATTTATTAAATCATCTAAATTCCTCTAATGTCTCATCTAATTAAATAATCCCAAATTATTTAAATAATCATCTACCCTAAGTCTTAAATTCATAAATCCACATCACTTTCTACCTCACTTTACACCTCACCATGTTGTACACATAATTAAATATTTTTAATATTTAATTAGCTAATTAACCTCACCCACATGTCATATTTATCATCTAGTCATCCCTATTTCTTCTCCACATGTGTCCTATTATCACTCAATCACCTTTATGCTCAAAAACACTTGTCTTTCTAATTCTAGTTCATCTCTCACATTCCCACAAGTCAAGAGTCTTTCTTCCACAATCTCCTTAAAGACTTCCACCTTTAACTCATAGGTCATTTGTGAGCACAATGACATGTGGCTCATGGATCCACTTATTCCTCTAACTTGTAAACATAGTAGGAACATTTCCCATGATTATCTCCCTCAACTCCATCTCAACCGTACACATCACAGATAATTCCTCTAGTCATGGATCTATCGACACTTGGACTTGGCCTCTCTTTAGCCTATAAAAGTAAGGTCCTCACACCCATTTTGCATCCACTCAAGCTTTAGTAATCTTACTCTATAAAAATCCTACCAGCGTACCTTTGGTAAAGTATCCTCATTGCATTTGCATAATCTCATTATCATCACAATCATCCAACCATGGCATCATATCTCCATTATCCATCTTCATAGAGTTGCATTGTAGTTTCATCTTCATTGCACAATCCATTATACAACCATTCTCTTATTGTCATCTTCAAACAGCAAGGAAGTACAACTTCTGAGAGCTCCATTATCATATAAGATCAAGACGAGATAGGCAACAATGGAAGTCACAGGGTGAAATCGGTCTACGAAGGTAATACCTTTGTTTATTGCATTTTATCTTATTTCCATTGAGTTATTGGATATTTAGTTGTTTAAAACTGTTGTTCATAATTTCCATAACACAAAGTATTCATGACTTTCCATAAGGCTAGGTGAAGAATAAACTATAAGAAAATTGATACATGATCAAAAGTTTGCTATTGAAAAACCAAAATATACTAATCCTCATGTAAAGAAAAATGCATTCTTGCATGCTCACTTCTCAAAGCATAACATAGATGCAAACCTAGCATTAGATCAGTAAGAAGTGCCTCTCTTTTGCAAACTGGCTTCTCCTGGGTAGAGTGGATTTTATTTCAATTTATGGCTAGTTGAATCCATCTCTTGTTTTAATGGAGTTGATCTAAATGACTATACAAGGGGATATGACAATAAATGAGATGAAAAACCAAAATTGTTACACTAATCTTATAGCTTCAAATAGAATGTCAACAATGTACTTCAATTATTCAACAAAAACATTCCAAAAATGTGCATCTACAACCTTCATATGCAAACCTTTTTCTATAATTCCTTGATAGTCATATACTCATAAAAGTTTGACAAAGACTCAACATTTTATTATAAACTTAGTATTATTAATGTTTCAAAAACATTTTTTTAATGAGTGGGATATATACGCTCATTAAAAAGGCTTTATAATATTGTTTCAAAATTTCATATAGTCTAAAAAGTTAGTTATTGGTTGGTTATGGAATAAGAAAACTATAAATACAACAATTTCCATTGTAAAGGGGTTCTTCTTTTCTAGAAAATAGGGATTCTTACACAATGTACAAAATGGGAGTGATAGAGCTTTCCTTTTTTGATTGAATAAAGAATAATGATGTTGGTCATAGAGCCAATATATTGTCTCTTTGTACTATACATTATTCATGTGTCTAATGTGTAGTCTTTCTCTATATATTTTCTATTATGTGTGAAACTTAAATGTTTTCCTTATACAATTGGGATGAAACTATAGGTATTTTTCTGATTAGTGAGACATGAAACTCCTAGTAAATGTGTCTTTCATGTGTTCGATAGCATTTCTCCTTTGAAACCCTAGACGTATGTTTCATATTCAAATGTTCTTCCCTAGGAATTGGATCTTCGTACTGGTTCCTTTCCCTTGTGTAATATTTATTTATCTTTTTTATTTTAGTTTTAGTTTAGTTGCCTTTCCTTCTTTTTGGGCATTATCATACCCTAAAAAACTAAAAATCATATTGGGAGTTGTCCCTCTCAAATACAAAGTAAATTTGTTAAGTAATAACAACTTCTCCAACTATTGGAATGTTTTCCACTGACTGTTGGATGAGTCACATTGAAATTTGCAGTAACAAATCTATTTACCAATAAGAACCATGTGCCATGTGTAAGAAATATAGGTGGAGAAGTAAATGAGAAATAATAGAGAGCTTGTTGCACGTGTATATTTGAAGAGTATATCTAGCCATTAAGGCATGGGCTACCATTCTAGTAGTTTTTTGGCTCTAGGAACCAATGAGTTAGGTGCTTATATGCTATTTAAATGCACTATTGAAGGGAATTTTCCTATAGTCCTACACATAAATTAAATATAGGGAAGATTACCCCTATTTGTAGAAAAAATTGCATCTGTTTGAGAATATATGTCATGTTGAATCTCAAGTTAATTGCTTCAACAAAAGTCAACTATCTTGTTGTCCCATTGATTTGCAACAATTTGCATCGATAGAGGAAATATAGGGCATGATGGACACTTATATATACATGTTTCTCTCGTGAGAAAATATTTTTGGTCATTTTTGTACAAGGCTATCTATAGTGAATTTTAGGATTATCGAGTAATGTATTTCATAATTTGAAAAGGTTGAAGGATAGGTCTATGTTGAGTCTATACATGGTGTAGTCTTTGAGATAGCCCTCCATGATTTGGATGTCTAGTCATGTTCAACATAAATTTTTAAGGGATGTTGTAATAGGTCTCTAGGGTCACATTTGCTAGCATGTTGTACTATTATATAGTTGGTTGTTGCAGTAACTATAAAACATTTTCAAATTCTATGTTTGAAATTTTTTCATAATGCATATGGGATTTCTTTGAGTGGGCATAGATTATTCAAGAAGGTTTTGTGAAGTGATTATCTCTTATATCTTTAATTTGCAAATGTGTGCATTTCCTATTCTTTGTTACAAATTTTCATAAATGTCTCACTTTTACATTGTTTTACTATGTTTCTCAATGAGATATGTGCTAATCTATAATGAGTAAATGATCAAATCCTTTATTGAAATATTTTTGTTTGTTCCTCCAATGTAGTTTAGTATAGATTAGGTCTTTCTAACTTACGGAACTCAATGTAATGAATTTGTGCTAAATTGTTTGAGATTTCATATCTTACAAACATTTAGAGATTTCTACTAGTTTGGATTTTAATATTGCACATGAAGTAAATATAGCATAAGGGGATTCATATATGGGAATGTTTTTTTTGATATATTTTGTTGCATGTGTAACTTAATGATTATTTGCTTTGTAAAAGGTCTTTTTTGTCTTTTTAAAAGTAAGCTAGTATACTAAATGTTCAATGAAAAATCTATGAGTTGTTTACATATAAATAGTGTGTGACTTGTTGAAGGCCTATTGTGTGTTAGTGCTCTTTATTTATCCCTCCTTAGACCTCTAAGATCACCCTACTTGGCCTTATGGAGCCAAAAATGTAGAGTAGTTGTCCACTCCTATCATTTGGCCCCTAATTCCCTACAATCCGATCATGAGTTTTTCCTCATTAGTCTATCTCAACATACAATCTTGGGCCTAGATATTGAGTTCCTTCTTTTAGATTTTGGGTTAACAGTTTTGAAAGCTAATAGGTAGCATGTCATAAGGTGAGTGATTCTTCTTTCTATGAAGTGTGTTTCTTTTGTCGGCAATGATACTCTTATGCACATCTTGATATGTAAGGAACAATCTCGATCACCTCCAAATCATAATCATTGTCTTTCTTACAATATGCCTTTTAAATTGGTTTAGTGGTAAAATGAAGGTTAAATTTGCCAAATGGCACAAAATATTTTTGTTATACTAATAAAATTTACAATTTTATAAGATAAAGTGCCTAGCCCATTTACCAAAAACACTCAACAAATATTTTGCATCTATATTCTCTAGACTACCAAAGAATTTTTTTTTTGAGAAGAAAGGTGGCGAGACACAGTACAAAAAACAGACTTACAGTCTGAGCCATTTGACCAAAAGGGACGAGAACCGCCATCAAACAAAAGTAGTAAATAGAAATTAAAAAAAAAACTAGATATACATGCATTACATATCAGAACTTAATCTGAATAAGATTCGTGAGGATCTTCTGGAGGAGGGAGAGCAAAAGGAAGGATGAGCGCCAGTGTTCCTGGTGCTTGTGGTGGGCCTGATGCAACATCTAGAGTGTGGTGACGGAGAAACCTTATCGCAACGAAAACCTCCTTGAATCTGTCTGTCATTTCTGCCGAGAGCCGGAAGCAGTGGGCGTTCAGTGCTCCGTTGAGAACATTATAGAAATCCACCCAAAGTCCTCTTTGCATAGCATTGTAGACAGACGTTGTATGGTGCGATGTCTGTAGGAGATTTCTATCAAAGATGCCACCAATGAGAGCGGACCCCTCCTAAAAATCATAATCCACTAGGGCCACCCTCCACCTTTCTGAATTGAAGAACGATGAGTGTACAAGCCCGAATCCAATAGCCTGAACATATTTATAGTCTTGTAGGATGTCAAACAGGTTAGAGATGAAAGTCGACGCAATCTCTGAACCCTTGATTTGTCTATCTGCGGTTTGAAAGAGATAGAAGCCCAGTACACAACGGACCACGAACTCCACATTATGACAATCAATCTCAAAAGATTCCCTCATGTTCACTGTGTTGATCGCTCCTAAATACGAAGGCTCCCCAATCAGGGTGGGAAGAAGGACACGAAGAAGATTAGCCTCCCATACCAAAGAATTTTAACATTTAAATGTTTTGAAATAATTTTGTTGTTTGTATCACTGTTTATATGTGTGCCTTCTTCAATAACTTATTTTAACCTATTATTATAAATTTATAATCAATCTTCTATATACAATACAACAAATATCAAAATATATAAAATACAAACATAAAATGACAAATAAATAACCAAATATAACATTAAAAATAAATAATATTATAATAATCTATTTAAAATTAAAAATAACTTGCATACACAAAACTCCTTCCAAAATCTTAAATGCAGACGGAAAGGACAACGTGAACATTAGCCTCTACGGAAATTCCTAAAGCTTGCACAATTTCTTTTACCCCGATTTATCGCAAGGTGAGCATCCTTTCAGAAAGGATTATTTTGCTAAAAATTTCCAAATCTATGGATTCAGCGAATAAAACTGTAGTCCACTCTAAATGTCTAGTTCCATAGGATCGTCTAAACTTGCGAGGTCCGTCATTAACAATACAGGCCACAACATTTTTACCGAGCTATTTACTGCCGTCACTGCCGAGGAGTTTGACGACAAATTGGGTTCCCCAACACCCGGGGAGGAGAGAACAACTGCGGTCGACGAGCCTCACCTCATATCACTATGAAGATGCTGACCGTACATATCCAGAGGAACATATGGTAATTCAACTTCCCTTGTTAATATATTTATCACCTCTCTCATTTTGGGTCTTGAGGTGGGAACTAGATGAGAGCACAGCAGCCCCACCAACACCAGCCGCTTCATTTCCTCCGCATTGAAATTTCCATCCAGTTTCTCATCCGCCGCATCCAAGAGCTTTCCTTTTCCATACAAATCCCAAACCCACTCTACTAATCTCGAATTATGTTCGTGAAGTGTGCGGTCAGCGGGCCGCCTTCCGCAGGCAATTTCCAGAGTAACCGCCCCAGCGTGCCCCCAACCACGGTCGTATGGGAGGCTGCCTGATCACGCTCCATCAGTCTTGCTAAACCAAAATCTCCCAGCTTGGCGTTGAAATTGGAATCCAACATTACGTTGCTGGCCTTAACATCTCTGTGAACAACAGGCTGGTCCCATTCTTCGTGGACATAAACAAGAGCAGACGCTATGTCACATGCAATACTATATCTTAGGTCCCAATGAAGAGTAGCCTTCTCCTTCCCAAAAATATGTTTATCCAGACTCCCGTTTGGCAGGTATTCGTAGACCAGAAGTAACTCGCTTTTTTTATGGCACCAGCCTAAAAGCGGCACAAGGTTACGGTGTCTGAGCTTACTGATTATGGTAACCTCAGAAACATACTCCTTTCTTCCTTGTTTGGAGCCTTGGGATATTCTCTTCAGAAGGAGGGAAGTCAAAGCCAAGGCTTCCTGCATGTGAGAATAAAACGAAAGAAGCAAGACAGGATAAGAAGAGGAAGGCGGGTAGAGGCTGACTGAGCTGGGCCATCCGAATATCTCCTTTGGAGGATCTTTGCTGATAATTTGTTGGTATTATTAACAATTTCTTTGTATATCTGTTTTGAAGGGCCTTAAGTCTGTTCTTAAACATCACTCATTTAGTCTGTTCTCTCGGACATGCGAACAAACGCATAGAAGACGTTAAACTTCTTACAGTGTTTCCCTGTCGAGGGAACTCTCCGTGTCGCCTTGCACTCCATTGTTTTCGTTGTGGACAAACAGCGTCGTTTTTTATGACCATAAAATTATAGCATTAAAATAGTTTATGGCTGTCAGGTATAGTCCGCAAAATGCTGGATAGCTTATATTTAGAATCTTTTTTATAAAATTTTAAATGCCCTAGTGAGTTCACGGTCTCTAGGAGTAATCGTTTATATTATGATTTGTTTGTTTGTTTGTTTGTTTGTTTGTTTGAGGTTAATAATTGTAAGGTAAGCGATCTATCCAATGGTGATAATTGTATATTATATATGTATATATTTTTTAATTTTATATTTTGGGTTTATTTTGATTAGATTGTCCTTTATATATTGATTAGTGTATAAAATGATATAATTTTGGGGAAGTTAACAAATAACCTTATCATAGCCTATCTTTATTATAACATATCTCTAATATCTGGATTTAATTCTACATCTACTCAACTCATTTGTCACTTTAGTTCAAATCTATTAGTGTAGAATAGATCCAAGTCATTTATATGTATGAAGCTAAACTCCAAACTTTTAAATTTAAATTTCTTAATGTGAGCCCATGATTTCCTCTTTTACTAGCCATTATGAATTGACTAAAACACAGCCTATTTCAAATTGCACACTAGGGTGGTGTATTTAAGGAGCTACCCTAATTCGTTTAGGTCATCAAGGATTATCATATGAGCACTGATATTATGGCATCATAACTACATCATATGCTTGCATCATCCTCTTAGGCACACTACATGCTTGTCTATTGTCTTCAATCTTGGTTCATCACCGTTAAATTGGTCTACCTAGGGGCTTGACTAGAGAAAACATGACTCTCACTTAGCAAGTTCTAAAACAATATTTGTAAACATTGTTTTCTTAGATATAGATCAAAGACATAGATGTGAGCAAATTCTAATTATCACATTTTGGCATGTTCTTATTCCCATGGGTCTAGATTCATGATGTAGAAGCATCTAGGGTCTAAGATCTATCTTGTATCAACTAGAAATATTTTCTTTAATATTTGTTTATTTTATAGGTACTTTACTAGTTTTCTAGATGTTGTGCAATAGTGTCAATGAAATGTGCAACACCACATTTCACCACACTTATATTTTCATAGGTACAATGGTTCATATGTATAACCACAGACATAGTTGAGCCATTAGTGACACTACAAGGAACTGTAGTTAATAATAATTGGTTGTCCAGTTGAGATCATAGATTACACCATGTGTCTAGCACATTCCATTCAAATTTCATGTGATGTTCATCCTTGTATATGTGTTTTACTTCTAAAGAGTTAGTTGGGACAAGGATTGGGTTATTTACTATATAATGGTAGCTCATTTGAACAAATTGACAAGTATTAAAACTTATTATAATTCTCAAAGTTACCTACATCATTATAAGTCTTAAGAGGGGTCATCGTGAAAATCCATTAAATTTGGGGACTCCTAATTCTGAGTCTATTAGAAATGATAATAGTACACATTTATTTTTGGGACCTAAGATCCTTATCACATTAATCTATGAGCATGTACCATGTTGCCACCCAGCACACTTCATTCTACAACTTATACATAAGAGGTCCAATATGATTTGAGGATAGGAAGAAATAAGTAAGAAGAAGACATAGATAGAAACCAAGATAGGCAGACATATATAGATAGAGAGAAAGGATGAAGGAAAGATGGAAGAAACATGAAAGATTGATCACAAGATCCATTTTTTGATTCAAGACTAATGCCTACCATGTAATTCAGTGCTTATGTGATTAAGTTAATAAAAAAAAACTATTCTTTATATGTCATTTCTATTTATTTCTATTGTGTTATTAACAATGTTTAGATTTGGAAGTCCTATCAAGGCTACAAGGTTAAATAGTCCTTAATTGGTCTTTCCAATCTTGACTATATTAGATGGCATTAGAGTAGAGAATGCGAGTTTGACTGTAAATTTTGTGTATTCAAATTTTTAGCACCATGAGTCTTCTAACTGAAGAATTTTGGGTAGAAGAATCCCATGACTTGAATTGGTCATGGGGAAACTATCAAGCAATGAGGTAGTTCAAACTAGATTTGAAGATGCCGCTTTGAAGGATGGGTAGAGGCCATAGTATGTTTCATGTTTTAGAACACATTGAAGAAATGTTTGATATAATAAGGAATGTCCAAACTTAGTTGAATGTAGTATAAGAGGACAAAAGAAGAGTTATTGTAAAGCCTAGGTTCAATAGTAGTGATGATTAACATGAGGATGGACTAGTTGAATCTATATCATGGTTGAAGATAAAGATAAAGTAAATAATGAAGATAAAGTATATAGAATGTTGAAGGTTATTTCTGGACTTGGTAAGAAAAGTAGAATTAATTTGTCTACTTATTTTATTAATTTAGATCTTCAGGGATATTTTAAATATGAGGTGAAGAGTAGAAAAATGACAAGTGGAAAATAACACAAAGATCATGCAATAAACACAATACTTTTCAGCTCAAATCACTCTTAATCCTCCTATAGTGGAATTAGAGTGTTCCCTTATTCTACTTGATATGCTTTCTTGATATGATGCATTTGCTCAAATGTGGATTGCATAATGAACCAACATAATCTTGTTCCTTGTGAAATACTAGATCTTTTCATTCATTTCTTCATTAGTCCAAATGACTTTATTGAGAGGGATATTTATATGCACTTGTATGACAAGATGGATTGCTAGGATTAGATTAGAGATGGATGGTTAAGATTTGATGAGACATGGATTAAGGATGAATGGTTGAGATTAAAGGTGTATGAATTGACAAGATTAAATGATAAGACATTATGGGAAGGGTAGGCCCTATCCTCAAGTGAATGGCCAAGATTAAGAGGTGAATTTTGAAATGAATAGTGTAGGTTAAGGAGTTAGTTATTTTTTAGATTTTTGTGCAAGTTTGGTAGAGAACAATTAATCAAAAAAAATTATTTAATTAATTATGCAATATGGGTGATGTAGGAGAATTAAATTATTTAAATAAATAAACTTTATTTAATTAATTTAACTAGAGGATAAAATGAACAAATTTATTTAATTAATTTGGTGATGGGAGATTTTAGATTTAATTAATTAAATAAATATAATTTTATTAATTAATTGGCTAATAGAAGGGTCCTAGGATGAAAGTGTCACAAGATGGATGTTTAGGTGATGCTAGTAGTGTCATAAGGAAATGATCAATTTTAGATGTGTACATTTTTCCCCTCTTTGATATGACGTAGTAAATAATAGAAGTGTGTTGTACGTCAAAGAAATAAATTATGCTCCAATCAATTAAAGGGATGGTAATATAATGATGCCCACTCAACAGGCCATCTAAATTTGTTTTGAGTGGTCTCTTGAAAAGTAGAAGAAGGGGTAATTAGAAGCAGATGAAGAAGATATGCATAAGAAAATTGGATGAAAAAGGATGTGGGATGGGGAAAATTAGTAAGATGAGACAAGAATAATTAGTGTGGATTAAACAAGGAGGATAAGCCCTAAGGTATGGTGTAGGTTTGGATCATTTGTAGATTAGATGGGATGAGGGATGGATGAGGGAAATGAAGAGAGATGAGTGGGATTAGATTATGCTAGTATGTTGAGAGCAATCCTATATTTTGATATAGAAAAGGATATTATGCACCAAGGTATAAGGAACTAGGGCGTGACAAGGTATCCATTACATAAAAGGATGCCCCAACACATTAGGTTTTTGACAACCTTAGTGAGTACTGTGATGAGACAACTGATAATGTCACAAGAAACCCTATGTCGTATAGTACCATGATATAAAAGACCATGATACCATTGTGGAAAGTAGGTTATAAGGACTGGTGCAGATGCAAGATAAAATGATAACACACACAAAAAAACATATGTATAGTTGGGCACCATGATATGGAAGACATTGATGTCATTGTGGCAAGTATGATGCATGGATTAATACAAATGTAAGTAAAATGATAACACACAAGAAATCAAGCAAGCATGCACAAACAATAAAAAAGACAAACAAGGTTGTTTCCCCTACCAAGTTGAAAACTGATGATTGATGGATTAATGATTGATTGGATTGATTGATTGATAGATAAGGACAGTGTTGTCAGTCAAAGAACAACACTAGGATTAATTGATAAGAATAGTGTTGTTGGTCATAAAACAACACCAGTTTTGAGAATGATATATCCCAATGATGATGATGATGATGATTTAAGTTGATCAAGTTTGTAGCAAGACTGGGAACAAAACTAACATATGATTTTGGATAATTAGCTAGATTTCCCTACTAGATTAGCATGGACTAAGGATGGTTTGCACGTGGATTTATTGCTTACATTTTTCTATGAGATTGTTGCATTGGATTGCTTGTGGATAGAATTTTTGTTGGATACCAATGACAAGGGAACACCAAGTCTAGGGACAAGGATGAAGGTAGGATCAGATGGATGAATGAAAGGATTGGTGATAGTGGATGGGAGATTCATGATGGATGGATGGATCAAGGGATTGGTAAAAAGGGATGGGATGGATGGAGGGATGCATGGTGGATAGATGGAGGAGTTTAGGATGTAATATCGAAGGACTATATTGGATAGGCATCATATGTCCCACTCTAGGTATTATGCTTAAGAATTTGCATGACAATGGTTACAATGATAGGGTGATAAGATTTTTTTGGAAAAGATTAGGTATATAAAGAGATATCCAAAGCATTTTTTAACATTATGCCCTTGTCCTTATCAATATCAAAGTGGAAGGGGAGGATATGTTGGTTAAATCGAATAGGTATGTAGATATAATGGATAAGGATGATAGGATAGGAGAGAAATGATAGGATGGTATATATGAGAAAACTTACCCCAAAGTGTAAGTCACATAGATGATCAATCTACACATGACACCCATAAATAGGTTTTCATCATGGTACTTATCCAAGGAACCATGAAATGGTTTTCACCAATGAATGTGAAAGGAAGCAAGGTACAGAGAACACACTTCCTACAATTATCTAGAGAGAAGAGTTACATAAAATTATATCCTTCAAAAACTATAGTAATGAGATTCACAATACATGAAAGATAAAAAACATCACATGCAAATACAAAATCTCACAACACAAGATGTACATGGGAAAACAATTTCAAGTAAAAAACCCCACACTCCAAAGCATAGCCCAAAGTATTAATCTATAAACAATGAAGGTTACAATACACTTACAGAGCCAATCTCTTATAGGAGTTCATCATTATTGATATTCTAGAGTAATTCTGATAGCATTATAGCACTTGCAAATGAACCATACAAACTATTCTAACAAGCACCTTATTTATAGAGAATATCACGGATGAAGGAAGCTTCTAGAGCAAGATACAAGAGGTGGGCTTCCAAATCCACATGGAACATATTTCAGTGCATATTAGAATGCAAATGGCACTTGTACAAGATTCCCTTTCACCTCTTACAACCCTCCAAACTTGGGTGCCCCAAATTTACCTAAAATATGTATGACAAATGCACTTACACTGTCATAAAGTCTATCATATATGAAAACACTTACAACTGTAAGAGAATATGTCATAACTAGATAATAATAATTAATTCTCTTAAAAATTTTCATAACCCAACTTAGGTGCTTAGATTCCCCATGCAAGAAGCTTTGCAACACTTGTCCATCTTGTCATAAAATTTGGTTCTTACACGTCATAATCTATCATAGGAATCCATCATAGAATATTGACTTACACATATTTAAAGATACTGACACATGGCAAATAATCTCTACCAGAAAGTGGGATGCAACATTCCAATATATGAATAAATACATCCTTGTCACCTTCCATGTCATCTGTTGATGCGATAAAAACTCACCGTGCCATGTCACACTAGATGACAAAATATGATGAGCAAGAAAATACAACTTAGGCAAAAAATAAATATACATTAAATAAATTAATAATAAGAAATAACAAGGTTTTAAAGACACCTTAATTCCCAACATTCTCCCACTTGTCAAACACCTTTCTAGAACTAATTTGAAGAAGTATTTGATAGGGGCTAACAGGCTCATAGACTCTGAACATCATCTAAACTTATTTGTGCTCATAGGATTCATCAAGGCATCTGCAACATTCATCAAAGTAGAAACTTTCTTAAGTTTGACATTTCCATCAACCACCATGTCACAAACAAAATGGAGTTGAACATCAATATGCTTCATTCTAGCATGGAAGGTTGCATTCTTTGCCAAAAAAATAACACTCTGATAGTCACAACAAATAGTAATCATCCCTACATCAATCCCAACATCTCAACACAATCTATTAATCAAAATGGCTTCCTTACAAGCATGAGTTTCTACCATGTACTCTACTTTTGTAGTGGACAAAGTGACTACAACTTGTTTCTTACTCATCTGACTAATAGCACCACTAAACATTGTGAACATATAAGCACTGGTGGATCTTCTGCTATCAATGTCACCTGCCCAATTTGAATCCATAAATGTCTTGCTAGTCATAAGATATGTAAGACACCATCAAATCATCTAACTCTACCATCACAAATTTTTAGATGAATACTTCTACAACCACCAATATCAAGGAAATAGTTGTCACCTAAATACACCTTACCACCATCAAATTTTTCATACTTACTAAACCAGTTTCTATTAGGAGACTTCATGTGGAAATATGCACTTGAGTCTATCAACCATGCATTATCACCTACACGAGTGGCCAAGGCTGCAATAAAGGCATCTCCATCTTCTTTCTCAGACTCAGAATCAAAATCTTGCTTCTTCTTCTTCTTCTTTACAGTCCTTTCAGAAGTGGCCATTTTTGCCACAGTTCCAACATATCACCTTGGACTTGCTAGGATATTTTGATCTCCCCTTATTCTTGGACTTAGAATGACCATGCTACTTCTCATATTTGCCTCATTCTTTTGGTGTTCCTTGAACACTCAAAGCCTCTTTGGCATTTAGAGATACCCTCCTTCTCATTTCCTCAGAGAGTAGAGAACCAAAAACATCCTCCATCTTCAAGATGATTGAAGTGCTCCCTATGGCCATGACTAGGCTATCCCATGAGTTTGGTAGTGAACAGAACAAAGTTTGGCACCTTTCTTCTTCATCCATTTTCACCCCAACTGAGGTCAACTAAGTCACCATCATATTGAAAGTTTCTAGATAATCATAAATCTATCCACCTTCATCCATTCTCAAGGAATACAACTCCTTCCTCAAGAAAATATTATTTACTAGAGATTTGGCTTGGTATATCTCACTCAAGTTCTTCCATATCTTCTTCAAAGTGGATTCTTCATGGAGATTTATTAGAATCGAGCCTACAAGACATAGTCTTATGAGACCTTTATCTTTTCTATCCATCATATCATATTGTGTAACCAAAGATGGATTTGTAGGCCTCTGGACTTTTTCATCCACCGCATCCCATAGATCTAGATCAATCAATAGATCTTCCATCTTCAGCTTCCAAATTTCAAAGTTCATGCCAAAAAACTTCTCTAACTAAATTCTCCTAGATGTGCTTGCCATCTCTACTATTCTGTAATACAGAATGTGAAATACTTTGCACAAGCTCCCACTCAAACCATGATTAGCTCAAAAAACCCTGTACCCAATAAATAGAACCAAAACTAACGAGGCTTTGATACCACTTGTAAGGAAGAAAAGGTGTATGGAAATGCTTCCTACGCTAATCTTGAGAGGTAATTATGCATATTTTATTACAACTATTACAAAGATTTCAAGAGACACATGAAATAACATAAATAGAATAACAATAAAACCATAACACAATGATATATGTGGGGAAAACCCTTTCGAGAGAAAAACCCCACTCTAAAACCTGCACAATGTATTATTGAAAGTCTAGAAATAGATTACAATACACTTGCAATGCAAGTTCTTATAGGAGTTTCCACCTCAACTCAATACTGGAGAATTTTTGGCAGCATACTGACTTGAAAACAAAACTCATTTCAAAACTCCTCAAGCCTTCAATTTATAGATTTCTTCCAACCTGGAAAACCATTTGTGGTTTACAAAACTATTTGCTAAAACTCCCATGAGGTGTGGTGCCCAAGATAAGTAAGATTCTAGGCTAAAATTAGGCTTTCACGTCCAAAATATTCTCCCCTATTTTTGACCCTTACAGTTGTCATAGAATCTATCTTAATATCGCTAAAATTGGCCCTTCCTTAATATACTACTATGTGGCCATCTTTTGACAACTAATAAATGATTTTCAAAGCACCGACATGTGGCACAAGTGCCAATTAAAAATTCAAACGCCCCTCTTTTATGTTGGAGCTAAATAAAATAATAACCACCTGTGGGAAAATATTAAATGACAAATATAAAATAATAATTTTTTTTTTTGCAAGGTTGAGACACCTAATTTTCCAACAAGATTGTCTTTTATATGTCAAGACTAGTGTATAAAATAATATATTTTTGTGGAAGTTGACAAATAACCCTTTTTAGCCTATCCTCATTATCACTCATCTCTAAGATCTGGATCTGACTCCACATCGAGTCATTCACCACCCTAGTTTAGATTCATTCTATTTTAGTCTTTCTTTTAGATCATTCTTTATTTAGTTAGTTTTTCTATGCTTTCTTCTTTTGAAGCTTGGGTTTAAGCTTTCATGTAAAATTTGTTTTTAAAGTAAAAAGTTTTTTTTATAGCTTGTTGTTAAAAGGACATCATATATTTGGATGTAAACAACCTATTATGATATGAGAGAAATATGGAGTTGCATTACTTTAATTTATTTTATCATTTAACTTTACTAAATGTCTAGATAATAGTCTAGTTTAGTATAAGAGTTATTTAAAATCCATTTTCTTTGTTTGGTATTAGATCTAGTTTAGTATAATTTTTTTTTAATTGTGTAGATCACATGTTAGTAGTTCTCTTCAGATCAAATATTAGAATGGAAAATAGAAGCAACTTACCATTTCAACTTCCATTATTTATAGGAGAGAACTATGAATATTGGAGCATTAAAATGAAGACCCTACTATTATCCCAAAATCTATCAAAATTAGTGGAAGTAGGATACATCAAACTTGTAGATCAAAATTATTTCAATGCTTTGATGTAAAATCAATTAACTGAATTGAAAGATGAAATAATGAAGGACAATCGATCTCTATTCACTATTCAATGTACATTGGATAATTTCAATTTTCCCCCATATTGTTGGCATGACAAAATCAAAGGATGCATGAGAGGCTTTACAAATTGCATAGCAAGGATTTGAAAAAGTTAGAGTGGTAGGACTTCAAACCTTTAAAAGAGATTTTAAAATTTTATGAATGAAAGAAACTAATTGCAATCAATATTGGGCTTAAGGTATTGTGAACTAGCTTATGATTCAATGGGAAGTTGTTATAAAGAAGAAAATTGTAGAGAAGATTTTGAGATCTCTTCTTATAAAATATGATCAATGGTAATATCCATTGAATAAAGCAAAGATCTAACCACATTCAAAGTGGCAGAGTTGGTACGTTCTTTGTAGTCTCATGAGGAGTGTATGCAACATTCTATAGAGAGCCTAGTGCAATCTTTTTAGTCTACTACAAGAACTAAAGAAAAATCTACAACTCTTTCTCAAACAAATAAATCTCAAGGGGATCCTTCTATTAGTAGAGGACATGGAAGAGGAAGAGCAAATTATAGAGGAAGAGGAAGAAATTCTATGGATTGTAGAAGAGTCCAATGCAAGTATTGTTAACATTATGGACATTATGAATTTGAGTGTAGAAAGAAATCTGACTTGAATAAATCAAGATCCAACTATATTAAAGAGTCTTTTGAAGATGCAAATCATTCCACATTCTTCATGTCATCTAACTTGGAAAAAGAATAGAATAAATATGTGTGTTTCCTAGATATTGGCCACTTAAATCATATGATAGTTAAATTTGATCCCTTTGTCAAATTAGATGACTATGTGAGAATTGAAGTAAAATTTGGTGATCATAAAGATGTTGATGTAATGGGAAAAGGTACACTATCTATAAAGAATAAGCAAGGAGAAACTACTTTTATTCATTATAGTTTGCATGTGCCGAAATTATAGCATAATCTTTTGAGTATTAGGCGATATGTAGAAAAAAATTATGAAGTTGTGTTTGAATATAATTGTTGCAAAATATCTGATAAATAAGTTATTTATTATCTTGTAACAAAGTCGTTAGTGCCACAGAATAGGTTATTTCCTCCCATATTGCTTTCCACTAAAGTGCATGCCCTCAAAGCAACCATAGATGACTCGTGGTTATGGTACCAACATTATGTACATTTGAGTTTTCAAAGATTGAGTTTGATTCACAAGAAGAATATGGTGGAAGAACTTTAGCAATTTAGGCAACAAAATAGTTTGTTCAAGGTATGCACTTGGAAAGAAACACTAAGATATTTTTTGGTGAACAGATCATGGAGGGGAAAAGTGTTAGTGTAAATAGAGTCATTATCTAACTAGTCTAGATATCACCTTTTAGAAGGATTGACTTATTCACACTAGCTTAAGTCCAACTTTGGGCTTCTTAGCTTTTTGTCTCACTTTGACATGTGTCCTTAGCTATGTGAGATACCTATTTCATTTTGACTTGCCACTTGCCCTCACACATGTCGTGTGAGTTAGACAAATGTTGCATACTTATATGGGTAGTCAACAGTTGATTCCTACCTTCCAATCTCATTCTGCTTGCGTATTTATGCAAGGCTTCAAAGTGTACTTTTACACTCTCATTATATATGATAGATATACTTATTGTGATCATATTTTCACCTATGGAAGGTTTTATTCTTTGTGCTTGCTAATCTTGGCAGCTCCAACATGGTATTAGAGCCATGCTTGCATATTCGTTCCTGAACCGGTCACTCCAACACTTAGCCCTATCATCGGAGCATCATAGAGCCATACAAACCTCGTTGTTGAGTCCAAAAGGCTCAAGAAATGAAGAATAGCCTTTCAATTGGTGTTTTTGGTAAAGTCATTTTTTTGCAAAACTTTTACCCTCGTGCTTGAATAGTATGTTTTTTGGTTAAAAAAATCAAACTTTTTTTTAGCAAAGGACCATATTGTCCCCTACCCTTTTGGATGTGTAGTGGAAAATCTTTGGCTTGCAGCTTTTTTAAGAAGGCATCTCACCTACTCGGCCATCCAATCCATTTTGTATGGATTTTGTAAAAAAATTGCAATTTTTTTTTTTTGCAGAGGGCTATATTGTCCCCTACAATATTTGTATTCTGAGTCAATTTTTTGTTGTGCAGGTTCCTTTTTGTAGCTTCTATGGCCTATCGGCCTCTGCAAACACCACGCCCTCACAGCCTGAGCTTCACATCTTCCTTCAAATAGGCATGCTCAAAGTACTCTAGTCTTTATCATGAGATTTTTGACCAGTTCTAGTTTTTTGGTGTTCTCGGCCCTGTCATTTTGGCCCCAAATTGGGCTCCTTGAAGTCACTTCCCTGCACATCTATTTGATGTTCAACCTCTTCATTAATGGGTTTTTATTGCACTTTCGGCCTCGTGGCCTCTCAACCACATAGTCACCTCTTCCTTTGGAGGTCAAGGGTCATAGCCTAGTCACGGTCAACAAATCCCACAATTCAACATCGGCTTCTCAAATCAACAGACCTGCACACTCTTGGCGGTTGGCATTTTTCCTGCCACAGTCACATTGTAGAGTCATTACTTGGATGCCATCAACCTGAGGTTACGGTCTCCAGGGTGTCCACGCTGTTGTTCACAGTTTCCAGTGTTGGCTTCCATTGTTTCAGTACTTCAATCAAGATTATCGACCTTCTGTAAGACCTCTATCGACCACTACTCAATATTCATCCAACACGCAGCCGCAACCACTCTTAAGCCAACAATCTGGCCCTGTCGGCTCTTGAATTGGCCATGTCAACCTGAATCTAACAATCAAGCCTCCAGTTCCGGCCCATTCAGCAATCCCAAACTTGGATTTGACCCTTAGTCCTTCTTTTCAGACTACACAGTTCAACATTGGTGTCCAAATTGGACTTGGCCACTCTTCTTTTTTTGTCGACCAGTTCACATGCAACCAAGCTGGCTCCTACTTGGCCACAGACTCCGTCACTAAGGTCTTCTGTTCACGAAACCGACCCTTGTGGCCCTATATTCGGTCACATTTTGTGTTTGGCAATTTATGTTTTATCATTATTGTAAATGTTAACATTTATTGTTAACATTAGTTGATGGAATTTATTGCCAACTTTTACTGTTAAGGTAACAATATTTGTAATAGCAAAATTAACACCAATTGTAACCATGCCATAAAACTTGACCGCTAGTGGTTAGAAAACCGACAATGACATCAATTTCTACCAAACAGAGATTGCCAAGGGCTTCTCACTTGTGGAAGGAGGCAATTTTTTTCAAATTGCTACAACTTTCAAACCATTTATTGGTTTTTTACAAATTTGTAGTCTATGAATTTACCTATTTCCGTGTATTTCACTGTGGTGAATTCAAACTATTTTTTTTTATCCTTTTTGACTAGTTTTTTAACCTTCGAAGCCATTTGCAATCATAATTTTTGATAGGGCATAACTTTTGCTCATGTTATTGAAAATTAGGAATTTTTTTTAAAAGTGCTTAGAATTTTGTAAGGAATTCAAAATTGCAAACAAACTTAAGATTCTAGTTGCACATTTTGTCAAAATCACCATAAATTATAAATGGTCAATTTCATATCCGATCTTCAACAAGTTGCAATTTTTCTTGCATTGTTTTTGGGGGGCCTTCTAAAATAGTCATAATAATATTTTGGGGGAGGGGGGGCAAAATTTCATTTCTACTTGGATATTGCTTAAAATTTGATCATATATATTGCCATGGATGACATGCATAATCCCTTCCATTCGAATATTCCTGAAAAACCACATAATAAATGGAAGATCAATTATGGATATTGTGGGATAAAATGACATACAACAGAAGAATGACATTATTGTAAAATCAATGAACTAAGACAACTTCTTCATGCATATCAAATTTCTATTTATCATTATAAATCACTTTTCGAAAAATCTCCTCTCACTAAGCCAACTTGTTAGACACCACCGTTAGTTGGGTATGTACATTGTAGTCAAATGACTTACATTGAGATCTCATCTCCACCATCACCTATTGCTACATCTAAATCTAGAGTTGTTATCTCCATGGCTTCCAGTGATTCTCTACACTAGGATATGGTTATCGTATTTCCAGATCCACCACATCAGGATGCATATTTACCTAATATTTCATGTTTTTTCATAGAGTCTCACCTTGCAGATTTGGAAGACACTATTAAGGATATTTAGTTCCTCTTTGATGACACCTTCAATGGAGTTGCATCACCTTACTATTCTTAAAAAGTTGTTCTTCATACCCCTCTTCTTCAGTCACATTTTGACAATGGATTGGAGACATTTGAGAAGTTTTTAGGAGATACATTTATGTCTTCAGATCATGTGTAGAATTCAGAGAAATTCATCCTTATTCCTACATGTTCCTATTAGGAATAGGAAGCTTCTTTGCACACTTTTATGGTTCTTTTTCTTCCTAAGGGGATAAATGTGGTTTAGTGTTTGTGGATCATCTTCAGCATCCAGTGTCAAGCTTCTACACATAATACTAGACATATTTTGAGGGGAAGCTATATGGTTTCTCTTCTCATCTCAGTTTTGGGAGGATCCATCTCTTCACATGGAGTTCACTCCTACACATTTTCTTGGGGGGTCGCATTGACCTTCTCATTCTTTCTCTCCTATGGGGAGAACATATATTGTACATTAGTGTTAGAAGTAGTCCTTGAGGGGTCATGTATAGTCCTTCTTTCTTCTTCACTTGTACAATTCATTCATGCATCATTTCTCTTTTGGAGGATTTTTTTTCCCATTGGGTTTTCTTTCTTTCTCCACTTTATGAGAGATTTATTTGTACATGGGTACCTAACATGGCCTAGTAGCCAGGACCCATCATCTTTCTATTTTCCCTAAGTTGCACTTGATGTGGGTGTTAGTGTAAATAGAGTCATTATCTAACTAGTTTAGATATCACCTTTTAGTTCTAAGGATTGATCTATTCACACTAGCTTAAGTCCAACTTTGGGCTTCTTACCTTTTTGTCTCACTTCAACATGTGTCCTTATATAATGTGAGACATCTATTTTATTTTGACTTTCCACTTGCCCTCACACATGTCATGTTAATTAGACAACTATTGCATACTTGTAGGGGTAGTTAGTAATTGATTCCTACCTTCCTACCTCCTTCTCCTTGCCTATATATGCAAAGCTTCTCATTGTACTTTTATACTCTCATTGTATATGATAGATATGCTTATTGTACTCATATTTTCACTTGTGGAAGGTTATATTCTTTGTTCTTGCCGATCTTGACTACTCCAACAAAAATCTCCTCTTGATCTTGTGCATGTTCGCAATCTATGGTGATGTGTAGGAGTAGTCCTTGGGTAAGAATCTTCGTTCTCTTAACTTTTATTGATGATTTTTCTTACCACCCACATGGATTTATTTTTCTAATAAAAAATTTGAAGCCTTTGAATGCTTCAGGAATTTCAAGGCTACAGTTGAAAAGAAAAGTTAGTATTATCTCAAAATACTTAGAATAGATAAGGGGGAGAATTCACATTGAAAGATCTATTTGAATTTTGTAACAATTATGGCATTAAAAGACAACTTACTATAACCTATACCCCCAGAAAAATGGTATTCCAAAAACAAATAACATTACCATTATGGAAATGGAATGAATTATGTTGCATTCAAAGAACCTTCCCAATTGTTATTGGGTAGAAACTTAGTAGCAACAATAGTATATATCTTGAATTGAAAGTCCCACAAAATTAGTGCATAACATCACCCCTAGAAGGAAACTTATAGTGGTTATAAGACTTATATGGCTCATTTATGTGTTTTTGGTTTTCCAACAATGTACATAGTCCAATTCAAAAGCAAAAGAATATGGATACAAAATCACATCTTTGTATCTTCGTGGTGATATGCAACAATAATCCTTGGGTAAGAATCTTTACCTTTTTAATTTTATTGATGATTTTTCTTGCCACACATGGATCTATTTTCTTAAGAAAATTTTTGAATCCTTTGAATGCTTCAAGCATTTCAAGGCTATGGCTGAAAAAAGCACCTGTTTTATCTCAAAATACTCAAAATAGATAGAGGGGGAGAATTCACTTTGAAAAAATCCTTTGATTTTTGTAACAATTATGGAATCAAGAGATAACATACTACAACCTATACCCCCCATCAAAATGGTACTCCGGAAAGAAAGAACCATACCATTATGGAAATGGCATGAAGTATGTTGCATTCGAAGAACCTTCCCAATTATTATTGGACAAAAGCAATGGCAACAAAAATATATATCTTGAACCAAAGTCCAATAAAATTAGTGTAGAACATCACTCAAAAGGAAACTTGTAGTGGTCATAAGCCTTTTCTAGTTCATTTCTATGTCTTTAGTTGTCCATCACTAATGCAAAATCCTAGCTTTGTATCTTTGTGGGATATTTGGATGCAACCAAAGGGTATATATTTTATAATCCTAACACAAAGAATGGATTGTAAGTTGGGACATGTTTTTTTATGAAGGGGAGTGTGGCAGTGGTAAAAAGATGTACAACTAAAAACACCAGTAATAGTGGACATAGAAGATGAAAGTGCTCCTCCTCTCCTAAAAAGCTCAAGTTGAAGTTCAAGCTCTAGTAGTAACTCAAGTTTGAGTTCCTTAAGATCAATTTGACTAAATTATTCTAATAACATAAATCTAGGTGATAGTTCAAGTCAAAGATCTTCAACAAAGGTATGAAGTTTAAATCCAATTTATTAGAGGAGTAGTAATATGAACAAAGATTTAATTTTTATTTACTTAGTAAAATACAAGTTGAACCCTTTATGTATGAGGAAGTAGTGAAAGAGAAAGTATGGATTAATGTTATTAATGAAGAGATGGAAGCAATTGATAAAAATAATACATGGAATTTAATACAACTTTTAAAAGATAAATAGGTGTTTGGTGTCAAATGGATTTATAAGCTAAAATATTATGTTGATGGTTTTGTGAATTGACAAGGCAAGATTAGTTTCCAAGGGATTTGCACAAACACCTAGAGTAGATTGTTTAGAAACTCTTGTTGTAGTTGCATGATTTGATACCATCAATATTATATTTGTAATTATTGCACAATACAAGTGGCCCATATATTAGATCGGTGTAAAATCATCCTTCCTCAATGGTTATATATATGAGGAAGCCTATGTGGAGAAACTCATGGGCTATGAAACTCTAGGAAAAGAACACTTGGTTTACAAGATGAAGAAATCTCTCTATGGGTTAAAGCAAGGCCCTTGTGCTTGGTATACAAGGATTGATAGTTATTTTTGAAGAAGGGTTTCAACAAAACTGACTCAAAGCCAACATTGTATGTCAAACATGTTGATAATGATATTCTCATTATTTTTATTTATGTTGATGATCTTATGAATATAGGTAATATTAAAGATCTAATGGAGGAATTTGAGGTAAACATAAAACAAGAATTTGAAATGTCAAATCTGGGAAGTTTAGACATTTTTCCTTAGTGTAGAAGTGCAACAACAGTATAAAGGTATATTCATTTCTCAAATCATTTAGTAGATTTAAATAAATTTTTTTAGAATGATGTCATGTATAGTAGTTGCAACTCCTTTAGCACTTGGTGAGAAATTGACCAAGGAAGATGAAAGTTCAAAGGTGGATGCTACTTTGTACAAAATTCTAGTTGGGAGCCTCATGTACCTCACTACAACTAGAATTGATATTATTTATGTTGTGAGCCTTATCTTTTGGTTCATGCAAGATCAACATGAGTCTCATTGACATGCTACAAAAAGAATATTAAGGTATGTGAGTGGTACAAAAAAATTTGGCATCCATTACTTTTCCACTAAAAATTGTGAACTATTAGACTACATGGATTTTGATTGGACCGGTTTAGTGGATGAAATCAACATCTAGTTATGTAAATTCTTAGTTGGATCTAGAGTTGTATCATAGAGTAGTAAAAAGTAGATCTAAGATGTAACATAAGGTTCTTAGTCATTGCAATTGTACTATTGTTATCATAATAGATAGTAGTGGGATGTCCTTGGAATAAGCGTAGATCTTCAAAGATCTATCCAATCCATATGGCTTGACCACTTGCTATTGTGTTACTAATATATTCTACTTCAGCTGAAAATATAACTCCTTTTTTTAATCTAAAGTAGAATATGTTATTGACACAACAAGAAGTTGTCAAGCCATATGGATTAGATAGATCTTTGAAGATCTACACTTATTCCAAGAACATCCCATTGTTATCTAATATGATAACAATAGTACCATTGCAAGTTGATATTTCTTCAGTTGAAGTAGAATATATTACTGCCACAACAAGTTCTCAAGCCATATGGATTAGATAGATCTTTGAAGATCTACAATTATTCCAAGAACATCCCACTACTATCTACTATGATAACAATAGTACCATTGCAAGTGGCTCTTTTTTCAGCTGAAGTAGAATATATTATAGCGACAACAACAAGTTGTCAAGCCATACGGATTAGATAGATCTTTGAAGATCTACACTTGTTCCAAAGAGCATCCCACTACTATCTACTATTATAACAATAGTACCAATGCAATGACTAAGAATCTTGTGTTACATGCTAGATCTAAACACATAGAGCTTTGGTTCCATTTCATTTGAGATCCAATTTATGATGGGCAAGTGAAACTACAGTTTTGTCCTACATCTGAGGAAATAATTGATATCTTCATTAAAGCTCCTCTTTAAAGGAGAAGTTTGTAGATTTGAGACACCCATTGGGGATCTTTGTTAATCATTAAGGCGGAGAATGAAGATATTGCTAATCCATGTGTTATGGACATTATTTAGCTTTATTTAGTTTAAATTTATTAGCATGTTTCCTATTTCTTTAATTTTAAAAACTTTGTTCTATTTTAGTCTTTCTTTCATAATTCTTTATTTAGTTAGTTTATCTATGTTTTCTTCCTTTCAAGCTTGGTTTTAAGCTTCAATGTAAAAGTTGTTTTCAAAGTAAAAAGATTTTTTAAAACTTGTTGTTAAAAGGATATTATATATTTGGATGTAAACAATCTATTATGATAGTAGAGAAATACAAAGTTGTGTTACTATTATTTATTTTATCTCTCAACTTTTTAAAAAATTTATGATATTCTAGTTTTATGTAAATGTTGTTTAATGTTCAATTCCTTCAATTCACACTATTTAGATGGATGGCTAACTAATTTTAATCAAGTCAACAAGTGAGAGCTCATCTCAAAACAATCTTTTGATAGAAATATCCAAATGATAACAAGGGATGTGCTGCTGCAGCAGTCCCTACCTAAAGCTGCAAGTGCCCAGAGTAAAAAGAAAAAAGTTGGCTCATAGTAGGGAATTCCTTTGTAAGGTTCAAATTATGAAATGCCTTTTAAGTTGGCTCACATTAGGTAATTCCTTTGTAGGGTTCAAATTATGAAATGCTTTTTGAGTTGGCTCACATTAGGGAATTCCTTTGTAAGGTTTAAATTATGAAATGCTTTTTCTGTTGAAAGAACATAATGTTCAGACTATAGGGGAGAAATCACCTTTATCAAGTCTGCCTTATCCCATATACTCAGGAGCCCTTTGCGCGCTTTCTCAGCAGACGACCAAAGAGGCTTTCTAAGATTTGGATCATAAGATAGTAGGGCACCTCCTTGTCTTGCAACCTCCATGGCTGCAAGATGAGCTAACTTCATTGGTTCTGCTATTGAACTTATTGATCCATATTGAAATATTGATGCCTACATATAATTAGAACAATCAAAGAAATCAACTACCCATAGAAATCTTGAAATAACACAATTGCTTTTCTAACCCACTTATGACAAAAGAAGTTCCTCACCTAATGATAGTTACACAAAATGTGTTATTGCAGAGTTCTTGTTAACTATTACGAATAATCCATTCTTCTGTTTGGTGTAAAAGATTGAATATGTAAGACAACACTATTTTTTTTCTATTTGAGCATATTACAACAATTAATGCAATTGGATTATTTAAAGCACTACCAACCTTCTAGATTAAGTTTGTATCTAGCTCAAATTCGTGAAGAAACATATCAGCACTGGGATTGCGGTAGAACATAAACTATCTCTCACCATCCACCTTCAAAGTCACAAAAGCAAGTGTTGTTCTAGCATTGGAATCAAATATGATTCCCTGCTCCATAACATTGTTTTCCCTCAAAATGCTAGCATGCATGTGCCCAAACTCATCATCTCCAACCTGCACATAACAATAAACCATATGGAATATTACATATTAATATCTTCATGTTGAAAGACTGTGCGTAAACATCAAATGGCCCTGTCAAATCAGCGACCAAAACCTTTGGAGCCAATTTAACACACATCTTGCTGGACTTTTAAGATTTTAAAAGAAACATAAAATAAACTGAAATAGTTGTTGGCATAATAGTCATAGTAACAATGGTATTACATTGTTAAATTTGCATTTATAGGTTAGTTTATTCATATTAAATAAATGTTAGTTTGTGGTAGTTACATTCCCGTATAGAGGTTATGTATGTAGTTATCAAATAGTTAAAGGGAAGAGGCTTTTATAAAGCCAATGTAATGCAATGTGAAAATCATCCAAAGACAATAATATATTATTCTACGTTTTATGTTTTGTTGTGTTAAAATGGTTTGACCTAGTTATCTGTGTTTGTGCTCAATATATTTTAATATGGGATCAGAACGTTAATAGTTTCTATGCCTGCGATTTAAAATTATGTGAAGGATCAAGTGGAGGAGAGACTATTGAGGAAAATGCTAGCCATAGCACATGATGACCCATTGAATTGGGTGGTTAAGAGTTTGGCCACTATATATGCTTGCACTATGTTTAGTACAATGGCCTAACGGTTAGGGGAAAGCCAACATATAAAGAATATATCCTTGGAGACGTAGACAAGGTGTTGTGAAAGAATAAAATATAGTTTGAAGCTGTTTGAAGGCCATTGAACTTATTGTAGGTCATTGAATTTTTGTTGCATTTAGTGAAGACGTGTAAGTAGAAGTCTCATTCCATAGTATATTGTGAGACCATATGACATGAGTAGTTATGAGTAGTTATGATTAGTTTGAAGGAGATTGCGTAGAGGCAACAAGAGTTTGTAAATTCCTTTGAAGATCTAATACATTTTTTGTGCTTTGAGAACTAAAGGAGAAGTGTAAAGTTGTTTGAAGTGTGCTACAAGGCACTAAAATCTACAACTACAAGATGTTGAATTGTGATACAAGGCATTGAACTTCTAAATACTTCGGTTACATACATTTTCTTACCCAACATTACTATTAGGTAAGAAAAATTTGCTTTTGGTTTCTATTTTGAAGTGGCACGTGAATATTTTTAAGTGGTGGTCAGAAATTCAAAGAGGGATCTTAAATTTTGAGAAAGTGTGATAATTTTGTTATGGTAAAATATAACGAAAGTGGTTGTGAAATTCTAGAGTTTTTATATTTTTATTTGGAGTAATAAGGTAAAAATTGTTGAAGGCTTAATTTGATGAATGTTTAATAATATCTTGGAGGTATAAGGTTGACTAGTGTATGGGTCCATTATTAATCGAAATTGACATCATTAATTTTAACATTTCAACATGGCCACACATTATGTTTGTATTCCCAATGCCATCCATTCTATCCATGATAGAAATTTGAGAGACTTGCATACTTGTGCTATTGAAGAGTCTAATGCAAATGGATAGAGTGTAACCGCATCATATGGGAGGAAGGCGGCATCGGAGGATGGAGGACTTTCCATCATCTCAAGTTAGCTTCTCGCTTTGAGATGATGCTTTGCATGAGAAGCATTTTTGGTTTTGGTTGTTTTGTTTTTCTTTGTTGATGTTGACGGATTTGAAGAATGTATGTTATGTGAAGATTTTGTTTTGGAGACAGGTTTGGGATTTGGTGTTGAGCTCAATATGGATTGTTGTCCAGTGAGCTTCAGAGTATATGATCAAGAATTATACCCTTTCGTAGTCACTAGACAATGATAGAGATCTGTTGTATCTCTTAGGGATTGTTGTCGAATAATTCAAGACTCTGTGATTTGAGAGTTCGAGACTAAAGAGGTCAAGAACACAGCTTGAAGCTACACCTTTCCAAGGGTAGACAAGACAACATGATGGAGCCCCGCTTGGTTCAACATTTGTTCTTTCGGAGAAGATCTTCTATAATATGTATTCATATTATATAATCAGCTTTGTTGGGTATATTAGCATTCAGGGGGGTCCCTTGGTACTATTGTAGGAACAATGTAATAGGGGGGGAATGTTGGCATAATAGTCATAGTAACAATGGTATTACATTGTTAAATTTGTATTTATAGGTTAGTTTATGCATATTAAATAAATGTTAGTTTGTGGGAGTTGTTACATTCCCATATGGAGGTTATGTAGGTAGTTATCAAATAGTTAAAGATAAGAGGCTTTTATAAAGCCAATGTAATACAATGTGAAAATCATCCGAAGACAATAATATATTATTCTATGTTTTATGTTTTCCTATGTTAAAATGGTTTGATCTAGTTATCTGTATTTGTGCTCACCATAATTCAATAACAGTTCCATATAAGGAGGTACTGTCTAAAAAGGAATGAAATTCCACTACAGGGATATGTCACATGAAGATGGACATCTTGTAAAGCATCATAATGATAACATACACAAAGAGATGAACCCATAAAGCCTGATATTAACTGGAAGTCCTAACATTAGATGGTAGAAAGCAAGACTCATATTCGAAGATGAGTCAGATAATGTTTTTTATGTGGCATAGGAAAGATAGTCCTAACAAAATAAATATAAACACATCACGATTATATTTATCTCTGCATACATATGATATACAACAGTTCAATTTAGCAATTTAGACTACTCTCCACATGACCTAATCAAATAGAAATAAGCCACACAAGATCCCCTAGATTTGGGTGTTCCACAATCATGTACCCATCAATGATCCTGAATGAAGGATTATATGAATTAATTATTAAGTGTCACTGAAACAAAATGACTTTCTGATAAAAAAGTATTCATTCAAGCTGCATTATTATAAGAAAATCACTATTAATCTGATCTGCTTCATTAACCTTCCTTGACTGGTAGTTGACACTAGGTTTAGACCTATATCAAATTGTGCACCAAGTTTTTGCAGCCAATCAAACTCTAGCGATTAGGGATCTTATGATTTTACTTGAAATCAAGTAAACTCAAACATGGAACATACCATGGTTTTAACTAACATGGAAATTAGAATGAAATGCAACTATATGCAGATTAATACATCGTAATAAGAAATCATTGCAATGACAACTCTAAGCTAGAAGAGAAAGTAGCTAATACAAGAAAACAAGGACTTGTATTCTAAAGACATCTTAGTTTTGAATTGTTACAAAATGAGCACTTAAGATCCTATGAGCTTATGAGAACATTAAATAAACTCAATAACACTTTGTTATACCACAGTCCACAGGGTATTAAAATAGAATGAAATACCACCATGGGTAGATACTACAAAGTACATTCATATCCATAGGTTGAAACTAAGAAATCACCTCAAACATGGGGTAAAACATGACACAAATATACCCATGTTGTAGGCTTTCTTAATGGTATATAAAAGAGTGTGTGACATGGTTTCAGTAGGTAGAAGAAGAAAAAGCTTAACCATTGCTATGTTGGGTAGAGTGAATAAATAGAGAAAGTGGTGAGAAAGATGAAGATGACCATTGCTACCAATAATGCTACAATGGAAATGAGTCCTTGATGGCAGAAATGACTATACAGATCACAAATTGCGCTCCAAAAAGTGTGAGAATTGCCTTTCGTAGCAATGTACTAGAGCTCCTGGGTGGAGGCGGTGGTACTTAGGATTGGCTAGCTGGGTTTTGTGTGTATTTTAACAATATTTGAACAATTGTTTGACAAAATGTATAGAAGAATTTGCATAGGTTCTAACACAATTTTTATTTCTTTGCCAAGGTACACAAACTGATGTTTATATTATGCAACATAAATAATCCATACAACACTTCAAATGTATGTAAATGATCACATTTCATTACTCAACATGTGCAGATAAGCTATAGAAAACCAGGCACCATATACAGTTGATAACAAATGAATATAGCAGCTGACCGTTACTTGATGATTTCAGAAATTCTGGAGTTTGCTAAGTCAGAAATAATGTTGTTGTTAATAGACTGAGGCGAGATTGTCCTATTACACCCAAAAAACAAACCCTTTAAAAATGGATTTCACAAACATTCTCTCTATGAAGTATGGAAGGGTTGCTGGGATAACTCATATTAATAATATTTGCAGGGCTAGGGCTATAAAACGGAAAAGGCGAGGGTTTGCTAATTCCGTCAACTGACGAAGATTCACCAACATAGGGTTTGGGTTTGGGCTTACATTCATTGTTGCCGGTGTCATTATTGTTAATCTCGATAATCTTGTTATTGTTATTATTTTCCTCTTGTTTTGGGAGTTCTTTTGCGGCTTTTCCATGGCAGAGGCCCATGATAGGAGCAAATTGTTTAAAAAACAACTGAAAAATTAAAGATCCAAAGAAGCTTTACTCTTCCCAGTCACTGACTAAAGTTCCTTAATACTATTTGAAAGATATATGGTACTAGAAGAAGTACATGTTGTTGTCTCACAAAATGCCCTCAAAATAACACTTTAAAGCCACAAATCTCACCAGGATAAAGCTCGCCCTGTCAATTGAAACTCCAAAAAAAGACCAAAAAACTCATCTGAAATTCAAGCACTGAAAGCCCTCATATTTTCCAGTCTTCTATTGATCTGTCAAATTGAATAGTGCAAAGGTGTCATCAATCCACAAAAGTTATTCTAAGCTTGTTCCTAAAAATAAATTCGCGTTTCTCTGCCTTTTCAAGGGAGTCAAGACTTTTGCCTGGTGAGAAGAAAGATTTTCGTCAGTGTTTGCAACTCAGCAGGGAAGCATGTATGCAAAATGTGGAAACATATACAAGGCACGTGAACTATTTTACAAGATGCCACGCATGACCTGCACAAGACCTGTCTTGGCTGTTAAAAACAAGTTAGAGAACCCTAATGTTTATTTAACAGATTTAGGAAACAAAAAATCAACTACCAATAGGCTAAAATAGCTCTGACGAATCAGAAAATCAGGTTTCAGTAAATTATGCAATACAAAAATCATTGAAAAACACAAACTTTAGAAAACATAAATTTTTTTTGCTATTGCACATTTTCCAAAGCTTAACTATTAAACTCAAGTGAAAACAAGAGTTACCCTGCCTACGGTAGGGACTAATAATTAATTTTCCAATTATCGTTTTTTTTTTTAATTTACCAACCGGGGTGCAATAACTCTCTATATCGTGGATTATAATTTCTATTTCATTCAAAACATATTTGGTACAGGTGAAACTATGTACAAGGCCCGTTTGGGCGAATCTTATTACAAATGTTTTGAACAGCCGGGCAAGGGGTTCGATCCTTTTAAACAGCTGGCACGTTGAACCTTTTAAATAGCAGAGCCACGAGGGACGGCATTGTCAACTGGCACGACAACGTGGCTGTTTAGATGAGAACAAGAGCAAGTTCCATACCAGGTCGGTATCGATGACAACCTAAAGCAACGAGGAACGGCGCTGTCGTATACAGCGACAGGCAAATTCACAGTAACATCTGGCAATTGGGCTTCAAATTTCAAGATCTTTACCACCTCTCTCATTTTCGGTCTCGCTTTTGGATCAGGATGAGAACCAACAACCCCAGCAACAGCAGCCGCTCCATTTCGTCGGCTTTAAAATTCCCATCCAATTTTTGATCTGCTGAATCCAAAAGCCTTCCCTGGCCATACAAATCCCAGACCCAATCGACCAGTCTTTCATCCAAGCTCCGATCCAGCGGTCGCCTGCCGCAGGCAATTTCCAAAGTGACAGCTCCAAAGCTGAACACATCGGAAGCTGGACTGGCCTTTCCCGAATATACGCACTCGGGTGCCAGGTACCCGTACGTACCCGCCACCACAGTCGTATGGGAGGCCGCCTGATCACGCCCCACCAGTCTTGCCAAACCAAAGTCACCGAGCTTGGCGTTGAAATTGGAATCCAACATTACGTTGCTGGCCTTGATGTCTCTGTGAACAACACACTGCTCCCATTCTTCTTGGAGATAAACAAGAGCAGAGGCTATGTCACATGCAATACTATACCTTCGATTCCAATCCAGAGTACCCTTTTCATCCCGAAAGATATATTTATCCAGACTCCCGTTTGGCAGATATTCGTAGACGAGAAGTAACTCGCCCTTTTGATGACACCATCCTAAAAGCTGAACAAGGTTACGGTGTCCGAGCTTACTTATTATGGTAACCTCAGAAACATACTCCTTTCTTCCTTGTTTGGAGCCTTGGGATATTCTCTTCACAGCTACCGCCTCCTTCGTGCCGGGTAGGATGCCTTTGTAGACGCTACCAAAGCCGCCTTGCCCAAGCTTTTCATCGTCGCAGAAGTTTCTTGTCGCAGCACTGAGCTCGGTGTAAGAGAATTTTCGGGGACCCTGAAAAAACCGTTCGTCCAACTCCCCATCGCTTTCTTCACCTGCTTCACCACCGGGCACGCTTTTTCTGAAATTCCATCTCCAGACAACGAATATGCAACCGCAGACGACCACAACGCTGCAGAACACCGATATCAAAATAACTTTGACAGAATTGTTAGGGTTCTGTCTTTGGGAAGTGTTGTTTAGAGGAGCAGCAGCTGGTAATTTCCACGAGTATTGACAAGAGAAATTCCAAGCACTCACAGTGTGTGTCTCTGAGTAAAATCCAGTTGAAGCCGAGAGGCCAACCTTGATTTTTTCTGGAAGAAAGTCCCTCAGATCTATATCATAAAATAAGATTGGGATTGGAGGTTTAGAAACATTAGTGCCATTGGTGTTACAGAAGAGAAACACTTGCAGCCTCTTTGCTCTGCTATCATAATCCACCCACGCGTCCCACGGTTTCCCATTCTTGAGATTTTTATCACAAAGGCCGGAGTTTGCAGCTACGTTTCCCTGAGAAACGCTTCGCTTGGAAGAAATACTGTTGACGTCAATCCCCACATGGTTGTCGTCAGGATCCCATTCGTTCTTGTGGGTGTCGAATTCCACAGCAACCATCTGATAGAATGATGTGTTATTGAACAAGCCAAGCCCTCCGCCTCCAGCTTTCAAGGGTTGTTCCAAGTCGGAAGGCGCCAAGAAGAAAGCAAGTCCATCTCCCAGACCGCTTCCATAATTATTGCCCCTGCCGATAATGAATTGGAAATGACTAGAGAAGTTCGCCAGAGCTCGAGAGGAGTTGTCCCATAGCGGAATTGATTTATTGTAACTAGCCCATCCTGCCTGACTGGTTAAGTCCCCATTTGCTTCGTCTGTGGTCAGTATTATGAGCTCCTCTCCATGAAAATATGCATCATATTCGGTTTTTATATCCGTTTTAGGAGGGAACGCAAAGCTAAGGTTTCCTGCATGTGATATAAAAATGAGGGAAGCAGCAACACAGTAAAAAAACAAGAGGTCATACGGAGTATAACAGAGTTTGGCCATCTACATTAACTGCAAAAGAAGAGGGAGGGCATACGCAGGATGACAGAGCTGGGCCTTGGATGTATCTTATATTTGGCTATTCAATCGGTCGGGCAGATTTCATGGAGACCTGCGAGCAAAACATATAAGACGGTTGAGTTACTCTCAATTAGTTATCGCCAATAGACAATTGAGTTTCCCAATGACTGGACTCCGCGTATGTCGTTTTCCAGTTTGACATTTTTTTTTTATATGATGCCACGCGATCATCATCTACGTTAAAGGCATATTTGAATATCGAATCAGTCTGGCAGACTCCATAGAGACACACGAGCAAAACATATAATACGGCCTAGTTACTCTGAAGTGGTTGTCGCCGAAGAGCAGTTCGGTTTCCGAATCATCAGAATCAACGTATATCGCGTTTCACTTCGACAATTTCTTTTATATGATGTCACGTGGGCTTCATCCGCCTCATTTGCATATATGTTACAGAAGGGAATAAAACCCTTTTTCATAAATCTTGGCAAATTAAATCAAACAAAACAATTAACTATGATTAACCTAGATTATTAGTCCCTCTCGAGGACTATTGTCTCCACTTTTTTTTTTTTTTTTCATTAATCTGTTTGGGAGTTTGTGCAGATGGAAAACTTTATCTAGTTTTTTAAAATTTATGTATTTTTATTTTATTGATTCTTAGTATTTTGATGGGTGTGTTCTAATTTTAAAAGAAAAAGAAAAAAAATTATAACGAATCAAATTCTATCTAGTAAAAAATAACTTGTTTCCTAATGTTTATATTTATGCATATTACAAACAATGAATCAAATGCTATCTAGTCAAAAATAAATTGTTTCCTAATGTTTATATGTATACATTTATTACAAACAACTTGCTTAGTATCCAACTCATCAAATTAATGTTTTTACTTAAGTTTTCCTTCATATCATATGTGTGATAATTTGCATTGTCTTGGTCGACATGAATGCAAAACATGGAGGCATGCAAGAGGTTGAAATTGCAAGTAGAAGATGCATTTTCTTCAAGCTCTATGATTGTACTGACATACATGAAGTAAATGAGGGAGTAAGGGTGTGTTTTTGTGGCAGCCACCAAGGTTCAAACCCCTGCTGGGCCAAGGAGCTCACAGGCCTTGTGCCTTCATTGGGCTGACGTGCTAGCAAGATATGTGCCTTCGTCAAACTGTCATGCTCGTAGGTTGTGGGCCTTCGTTGGGCTAATGATCTTATAGATTTGACCTTGGTGATAATGCCTTGGGGACTAAGACCCCCCAGTTGTGGTCTCGACGATAATGCCATGAGACTGAGACCCCCAAGGCATTATTGCCAAGTTCAAACCCGCAAGCTAATTGACCCAGTGAAGGCCCACACCCTATGAGCACATCAACCCAGTGAAGGCACAAGGCCTACGATCTCTTTGGCCCATCAAGGGTTTGAACCTTGGTGGCCACCACAATAAATATGTGACTTGACCACCGAACCATGCTCGACATGGTTCGGTGGTTATATAGCCAATAAGGGCATCATTTAGTGGTCAAGTCGTATAGTTGTTTAGCCACCAAGGTTCAAACCCTCACTAGGCCAAGGTGCTCGCAGGCCTTGTGTCTTTGCTGGGCTGACGTGCTCACAAGATATGTGCCTTCATTGGGTTTTTATGCTCGTAGGGTGTTGGTCTTGACTAGGCCAATGAGCTCATGGGTTTGAACCTGGCAATAATGCCTTGGGGACTGAGACTCCCACTTGTGGTCTCGAATATAAATATGTGGGAAGAGATCCATCGTAAGGGTCTCTCTGGGCTCAGACTAGGTTATTAGCCTAAGTTACTCCAACAAAATACACACTCACACACACACAAACACAAATATATATACTTTTATGGCTTTCCATGCTGTCAATAGTTGGATTGAATTGTATGTATATATAGTACTATGCATATGCATATTATCAATGTGTGTACATATAGTATGTATATACATATATATGAGTTTAATTTAAACTTTAAGGAAATCCATAATCTGCCATAAGAAGAACTAATATGTAAAATGATAGTATAGCTTCAAGTCCACAAAATTTAGGTAGTGAATGTAAATATTTAATAGTTTTGTCAAAACCATGATGTGGGAAAGCCCCAAAAAGTAGAATTACAATGGAAATAATCCACTACTTGAATGAATAGTTCCATGAAACTAGCACAAATTTACTAGAAGGTGCATTTTGTATCCATGTCTACCAAGACAGTGGCAGCTACAGGATCTATTAAAATTGACCTATCTTGTAAATAATTAAGTTGTTTTCTAATGTTGGCACTACCCTAGTGGACATGAATGATAAATGTGGACTTGTATATTCATTTTTTCTTTAATCATGTGTTGTTTAGCTCTATGTGAGAGCTTTTTGGCTATCTATTTCTACTGGTTTGCTACTCTCATAGTGTTTTTAACAGATGGGACAAAACCATATAATGTGAAATTGCAAACTTGTATTGAAAACCAAGTACACTTCAATTGCTACCAAGTAGAATGTAATGAACATTAAAATTCCATGATGCTTAAACAAAATCTACTTCCCAAACTTTGCACTAAATGTCATTATGCAAGTAGAAAAATAAAGAACTTTTCTAATGCCATTTCTTTTGGTTGATCATGTTTTTTAGATGCCCATTGGAGTTTTTCTAGCTACATTTATAATTTTTAATTATGTTAATTACAATTTATTTGTGAGAGTTAAGAGTGAAAAACTATTTTATTTGTCAAAGAAGGCATATAGTGTGGAGTTTATAAAGTAAATTGTGGTAAGGTTTGTGTTCTAGAGTCATCTTGTTGTGGTTGGTAGTGGTTAGATGTGTGATTGGTTTAGAGCATAGACTTGTCACTTTTCACAAAATGGTTTTGGTGGGCTTGTTAAATATTTACATTTGCTAACCCAATGAATTTACCTATCAGCTATGCTTGAAGGTTGAATAAACAAGTACAAAAAACACAAACATAAATAGACACAAAAAAAATCTCACACAAAGATGATCAACATGTACTCAAACAAAAAATTAAAACATGGTTACCCCTTCATTTACGTCATACTTGTTGGTACAATCATATAGCTTGAAAACAATGCATCTTATGGTGGTAATTTTATCCTGCTACATTTTCTTTAAGCCTCCTACATCCCTCCACATTTTGCATCCATGTCCCTTAGGGTAGTTTAACGTTCGTCATCACATATGTAAAGTTGCACAAATTCCCAAATGTACATATATATTTAATGATGGATATGTGTATATATGGGTGTGTAGATATATATGATACATGTGTACATAAATGATACATATGTATGTGTATACATATATATTTAAGATTTTTTTAAAGTTACTCAAATTTTGAAAGGTATGTATATGTGTGCGTGTGTGTGTGTGTACACATATATTTATGAATAGCCTAAAGTAATTGAGATTTCTTATCAAACATGTTTTACAGGATGATGAGCACTTCAAGGTCTTTGAAATGAATTTGCACCTTATATATTTGGAAATTTAAGCCACTTCAGTTAACACCATAGTAAACTACAAGAATCTGTAAATCTCATGCATATAATATAAGCTACGAAGAAAATTAATTATTTATGAATAAATTCTTCTTTATTGAATTTTGTGTTATGTTCTTATGATGGAAGTCCAAGCTTTGTTCCAAAGCTCTCATTTTCACACATGTTGCAACCATGTTGAGAAAGGTTGCAGTGCCTACCTTTAGACCTTGTCATAGGCATGGATACTATTCCATTCACTTTTTGCATTAACCTACATAGGAGTTTGTGCAAATGGAAAAATTAATCAATATTTCTAAGCTTAATCTAAAGGTGATGTTTTTGTATTTTTTATCAAATATAATTGATTCTTAGCATTGTGTTTGGTCCATTCTAATTTTACTTGCGGGTTTGTATTAAATATTGATTGAAAAAAAAAAAGAAACACGGCCAATCAATTTGTTAATGGGCTTGCTAAAAGTATGAACCAAAACATACATATACTATTCAACTTCCAATCTTGTAACTGTATTTTAATATTGAGCAATAGTTCAAATGATAACTATAGATTAGCTTGCGTCAAGTTGATGATATGCAAATGTATATTTATATTTAAGAATTGTTTAAAGTAACCCAAATTTCCATATGTATATTCATGTTTTTGATACACACATATAATAGATATGTATATATTGTATGTATATTTTTGAGTTGCCTCTTAAGTCATTCATTTTCTTTGTCAAACATATTGTATGAGACAATATACATGTGCTCTAAGCTCCTTGAAATGAATATGCACCTTGTACATGCTTGTAAATTTGAGCCACTTTAGTGAACAATACAAATATTCAACAATGAATTTGTGCATGAATTATTCGTTATTGAATTTTGTGCATAGGTAACTAGTACATCTTACAAAAACCCACTTTCAGTTATACTCTAATGCATGTTGAAACCCTCTTCCAAAGATATAATCAAATGTAGGGAAGGTCATCTTGAACATATGCTACAATCATGGCATTCCATGAGACCACATTTTTTGAGGAATTTTGTCAAATAGTTCATGTGTCTTGTCTACTCTATAGAGCACAAGTTACAACTATATAACATCTAATAAAAATCACTATTCCATTTATGCTTTGATGGATTTCATACCCTATTCCAAATCTCTCATGTTCATGAAAGTTACAATTATGTTCGCAAAGGTTGTAGAGTCTAGTTTTATACCTCTCGATTTGACTCTACTTTATTCTCTCACATGGAATTATTTTCAATATCAACAAGCAATGAAACTTGTTTTGTTCTTTGTCTATGCATTTACATTTTGCATAGATGTCTACCAAGGTAGTCACAAGCTCTACATCCAATGAAATTTCTTAGAAAATATACAACACTAGCAAAACACTAGAAATAGACACCCAAAAAGTTGTCTTACATTGAACTAAACAACATAGTCTCAAATGAAAATTGAGTATAATCTTACTGCCCTTTTTTAGTTGATATGTATAAGTACAACAATCCACATTTCTCACTGGTGTCAACCAATATCGTTCCAACTACAACAATTAACAATATCCTTCTTTTATTTATGCCCACAACTTGAGCTAATAAGCAAGTTGATCATAATACATCTTCTAGTAAAATTACACTTGTTTTCTAGGACTAGATCATTTTTTTTTAATTCTTTCCATTTTAATGCTAATTATTGGGGTTTTCTCATAGCATGGTTTTGATAAAACTATTAAATATTTAAATTTACTTGCTAAAGTTTGAGGGCTTGAATCTTTCCTATCATTTTGGACAATAATTATTCCCATGTGTCAGGTTATGGATTTCCCTAAGGTTCATATTAATCTCATAACTATGTGCATAAGCACACTATATGTATATACATCACAAATCTTTATATGCATAGTATATATCTCATAGCTTTTACACAACTTATCAAGTTTACCATATAAGACACCAAACTCTATCAATTAACACAATTAATGCTAGGATGTAAAAATGTTTGATCCTAATGTGATCATCCTAGTATAATTCTATCATGGTTCATGAGAAGACATGATTGGATTTAATTTTCACGACTCTATGAATCTATAGAATCAACTCTATAGGCATTGATACAAATGAAGACACTTGGATTTCCATTTAGATTTTTTTGACAAGTCATAAATCTACCAAAATTAAATGTTCAAGCCCAACTAACTAGATTTTATCCTCATTTAATTCTTTAGCTACCCCTCCAATGATCAACAATGAGGTTCTAGCCATGTCATTGTCTATGATATGCTTGCACACAATCAAATATAATTAGATTTTGATAGATATTGGTAAAGTAATTTATTTACATTCTTTATAAAATTACCTTTAAAATAATTCCTAGATTCACACAAGTTTTGAATTATCTAGACATATTTTCATGTAAATAATCATTACATTTATGTTTAGGATGATTCCACTTATCAATATTATAGGGTACTTCTATCACATTTAATTTGGCATGACATAATTATTAGAGGTGTACTATGATGTAAAATCTATAATAGAGATAAGCCATCAAGATTTATTGAATCAAGATCCATGTGGAAACACTAGATGAAAGATATTATGGAAAGGGAAGAAGCATGGATATAGTCATGAAATATCCTAGGTTCAGGTCTTACATATAATGTAGGGAATTAAAATAATGTATAACAAAACTTAAAATATTCACTTAGCTAGAGTTTATTCACATGTATGGCTCTACATGATGATTGTGGATGACATGTTTACAATAGTTTACGTGAGGAAGTGATCCAACTATTTCTCACTAGTGATTTGAAATTCATAGACTAGACACTAAGCAATCAAAATGTGAGACATGGATAAATAGGCTAGATAACATGACAAGAGTCTACATGCAAGGTGATGAGCATACGTATGTATTAGGAGCCATTAAAATGTTGACAAATTGGTGTTTGGGATCTATAGTTAGACATAGGACATAAAATTAATGAAAAATTAGAAGCAAGGAAAGAAACAATCAAGTTGTATTTGACTTCCTAGGTCAAATGTGCACTTGGGCTTGAAATTCTAAGAGAAATCTACATGAGCGAGCAAGTATAATAGGGTACATATAAATATTTGGGATCTATATTGATACTTGAGACTCAATACATGATAAACTATGGATTTGAAAGGGCTCGATAGGTTAAAATTTGTATGGACTTTGGGGTCCTCCAATCCACTAGACATAACATACATTTATCCCTAGATGCAAAAGCCCATATATTCTCAGATCTATAATCCATTCCAGTCTTAGATGAATTAGAGTCATGATAATTTTAACATTGAAATACATGAGATAGAAGTTAAATGTGGTGTATACATGCATCCAAGTCCAATTTAGGTTGCGGGTGGATAAATACATGAGACATGGTTGACACATAAGATACTATAGGAAAATCAAAATAAAACATGTGTTAAAAAACTAAACACATGAGACAAAGGAGGGAAGTAGCTTGCAATAGTGGGCATGCCCCATCATATAGATACAACCCTATTTGCAATGCAACACCCATAGAGGCTATGCCCTTAAGGCTATGGCCCTATGGGATTTATAGCCCACAATGATGTAGAGACAGGGGTATTACAAAGAACAACCACAATCACAATCAACAATCACAAGGCAATGATGATTTAGGATAGTAGGACAAGGCAATGATGATTTAGGATAGTAGGAATTGAATCATGATCTTTCAATATATACTTATAAGGTATGGATAACAAGGTTTACATTCATGACTTTAACACAACAAAAATAATACAAGTTGTCTGGTCACTTTCTGACACACCTGGTCTCTTAAGGACAGTCCTAGGGCAGGGGGTTTTGATGAACACAAGGAACATAATCAATCAAAGGATTTAGTTTGTGGAACCTTCTAACACCTCTTCACATTCCTCAAAAATCAGCAACAATCAGATCTTCATGTTTATATCAATGCCATGTCTTCTTCATACAACTGGCTATCTAATACATAGAGATATCAGACCTACTATGCACAAAAAACCATGTGCAATCTTCATTGTTTTAACCTAAACATTTGAGGCATGAAAGAACATATAAAAAAAGGTCTTAATACAAAATTTGAGGAATTTCCTCCATGGGAAATGAGAGAAATCATTACTTCTTAGTTATTGTTACCTTAGGTAGGGTTCTTGGCACCTTTCAAAGAAATAGCTATTTCTCCCACAATACTTGATGAAATTTAATGAAATAAAAACCAAAAGAAAGTAGATTCAATGCTTAAACTTTCCCAATTTTATTTAGATCAAAATATGAAAGGTACAATCCATGTACAACTTGCTGCAACAACCTGCAACTTTTAGAAAAAAGAGTCTTCTAGGGCTTCTAATGGTAAAATTGCTATAATTTTCTCTAAACTTAATGAAATTTAACCAAACCAAAACCCAATGAAAGGTAACTCAATTATATTTCCAACCATACCACTTGCAGGTTGTACATAGGCTGTATAGATCATATAATTGTAAAAGAATAGTCAAAAACGTGGAAAAATACCAATGTCTTTAATCCTCAAAGATGCAAATTGTCATTGATCTCTTCTCCAACCACCCCACTTGACTTGGAGAGTCCAAAATATATCATATACAATCATTTCAAACTTTTTGAAACCAATTTCAACCAACTAACCAACCTATACAACTACCATGACAACTTTTGAAAAGTTGCTTAACAACTTTTTGACAACATTGTGTAACTTTTACATCTTTTATCCAACCGACCCCAAACTTTCACAAATGACTCCAAATGATTATTAATGGTCCAAAATGACCTTATTGACAAAAAACAACACAAAATATGACAAAAAATTAAAAATTGATCTCATATGCATGAGGGTGCCCCTACACCATACTCCCAAGGGGAAGAAAAACTCAAGTCCACTTGAGTGTAGGACTGCAATAGGTGTGTCCGTTATGTCTTCGTTTTGAAACCATCTCTTAGGTTCATTTTTTCTCTTTGAATTTCCTACCGTGTATGGATTTGTCTTTTGTGGTTACACTGATGCCACCTTTAGGTGAACTTACCATTAGTATCCCTTTGTCTTCTTGAAGTTCATCTCCTGTCACCATGTGTGCTTCATATGTGACTATCTTAATTTGTAAACCTATTGTCTTCATTGTTTTGCCATCCTCTTCTTTGGGTTCTTGCATGCCTTGATACTCAATGTAGTGCACTCCCCCCTTTCTCCTTGACCTTCTCCTCCATGAGGTAAGACAAGTAATTTTATACCATACTTGAGACCTTTGCTTGCTTCTACAAACTGCATATCAGACTCTTTCCTCATTTGATAAGCTCTAATAAGCTCAGGAAAATATTGAATAGAATTAAGTATTACCTTACTCAAAGGAATTTCTCCTATCTTGCCTTCATACTTAAGGGTTTCAACTCCAGAGGGATTACACAAATACATACCATAGCTTTGTTTTTCTACCTTTGTAAGACCTACTTCATCCATCTTCTTCTTTGCCTGAGATTGTATCAACTCATGCTTTCTTTCATTTTCCTTGTTTCTCAATTTTGAAAAACTTTACTAGAATCCATGGAGGTCATGGCTAGGACACTAGTCATCCAACTTTTTATTATATATATAACACATTTATTTATACTATATATATTGTATCTATCTTAATTGATTTCTCTACTGTTGTATATAGCATTGCAAATATGCATAATGATATATTATTTTTATTTCCATTATTATTTAATCCTCCATTTCTCTTTTACTAAGTATGATTTAAGTTTTTTATGTAGGGTATGGACATCCACCATGTGCAAACAGAAAATAACCAGTCCTTAAAAAATGCATTCAAAGCATAGGCCTGTAGATTGAACCATATAAACTAGATTTGACATCATGCCTTAGAATGATGTGGTCTCATGGGGTGTTATCCTTGCATGCATTTCATACAAAGAAATAAAGTTTATTATTACTTTTCTAAACAATTAAAAAAGTACAATTTTTATATCATCTACAAGTTTAAAATGACTACTATTTTTCCTCGTAATTGGTATTATAAGTGATACATCAACTTGAAATTAAATTATTTAAGAATTCACATATATACCTTAATTTTTTTTTTTCATACAAAATAAATCTTTCATAAACAATTCTAAAGGTATTTTTTAATGCACAAAAATTTAAGAAATATTGTAGCATTAATGCAATGCCAAACTATAAACATCCTTCAATACACAAAAAAAATAAGGCACATAGTTTAATACAATAGCAAGGATAGTTTGGAATATTACAAAGAGACCTACAAATCTTAAAGTAGTAAAATTTGCATGTCAAATAGGTAGGAGAAAAAAATAATTGTAAAAACTTACAAGTGATGACAATTCTACAAGTGGAAACATCTATAAATTTCTCCCTGTAGTTATAAATTTTCCTATAATAAATTATATCAAATAGAAGGTACTCACTTACCAACCATATGGAATCATCAAGCCTTTTGGTATAGCCATTCCCTGACCCATGAGGCCACACTAGGACATGTAGGGTAATATGACTTAGATATTTTCACAAGCTTTTTCTACAATAAGTTGCAATATTCTTAGGTTAAGACATAATGGACCTTTTCCAAGAAAACCATGAAACGGGAAAGGCAAGGGGGATTCTACCCCCATAGGAAGATAGAGGGATTTCCAAAATCCCATACCAAAATTACCCATAAGTACACAAATGACCAATTGAAACAAATTATTCCTTCTTTATAAATCCATAAACAACCAATATATTATCTATTTTCTACTCAATATCTTCTTCTCCTCACCACCAAATTCCAATCCACTCCCTTTGTCTACTCATACATAATTTAGCTTTAGCTTCCCATAAGAGGAACACATTCTCTTTCTCTACCCCACACTAGGTCTACTCCCAATCATGTGGGAGACCATAAACCAAGGTTAAACAAATTTATAACTTATAGAAAGTGGAGTAGGTAGAACAAAAGTCAAGACCTAATTTTTTTTCCAACCTTTCCCACAACTATAGGAAGTAAATAATAATGTATATACCCCAAGATAAAATGACCAAGGGAAATAATAATCTACCATAAGCATTCTAAATTAATAATTATGATGATGATGTACATACTTAAAGATATTAATTTTCCTATATCAAAGAAAATTCATCTAATAAGGAGGAATTACCTACTTCAAATATTGTCTAGGTATCATTGCACACCCCTATAAAACATATAACTCCTTAATTTTAAATGAATCTTTTGAAGTTAATATTTTTATCCCTGAATTATGCAATCTTTCAAGTTTCTAGCTCCAAAATCCTAGTAATGAGCCCCTAAGAAAGATGAATGTGTAGCTAAAAAGAGCCCATCCCATTCCTTAGACACATGGTTAGTTTTTATTTTTTCATGCATGTAATTTGTCATTCTGGAGAAAGTGGATAGTAGATGGAGTATGCTTGTCGCCTTCCTCAATCACAACATGGATGATTATAATCACTTCCATTGTGCTACTATGATTCCCAACCTAGGGTTTATTTTTACACAAAATAAATAAGAAAAAATACTTCATCACTTCTTAATGTTGTTTAATATATCGAATCTGAGTTACATAATTGTTTATGAAATTTCCTATAGGTTTTTTTATTAGAACATTTTCCCTTGAGTCATCAAACCCTTATCTCTTCATTTAAATTGATATATTCATTCTGCATTACAATAGAAGATATATAATCTCTACTCTATTATGTATCTTCTTACTTTCATATCTCTATCTTTTCTACTTTCTTATATCTCTATCTTAATTTTTACTTCTACTTCTACTATTTATATATACATATAGTTACATTGGGGACATGTTCCTTACAAAGCATACCTATTCCTACCAGGCCTAGTCAGTCTTGTGCTCCACAATCCCTTTGTGACCGTATGCAGTGGGTTCTGGCTGTTGTCTTGACTCCTGCTAGCAATTATAAAGTAATATGAACCATTAAAAATAAAATATAAATGAAAATTACAAACCCTTCTTGAATCCTAAATCTTGTGCAATACCATGCCATTTCAATTAGAGATCCTCAAAGAGTTTTAGCATCTCTAGTTTTTAATAAACATCCACTATGTACAAGGCTAAGGGCAATCCATTATTGAAGATATTGTTGATCCACGTGTTATGGACATCATTTAACTTTATTTAGCTTTATTTAGTTTTAGTTTTATTTGTGTGTTTCCCAAAAAAAATAGCTTTAAGGATTCGTTCTATTTTAGCCCTTCTTTTATCTTTATTTTAGTTAGTTTTTCTATGCTTTCTTCTTTTAAAACTTGGTTTTAAACTTTCATGTAATTTTTTAAGGTAAAAATATTTTTCAAGATTGTTGTTAAAATGATATTATGTATTTGGATGTAAACAACCTATTATGATATGAGAGGTATATAGCACTACTTTTAGGCTATTTAAATTATCTCTCAAGTTTGTTAAATTTTTATGATAGTCTAGTCTAGTGGAGGGGTTGTTTAATATCAATTTCCTTCATTTGGTAGTAGAGAAAGTTGAAAAGTTTCTTTAATATACAAATTACAAGTTAGTAGTTCTATTTAGATTAATTATTAGAATGGAAAATAGAAATAACACATACCATTCCAACTTCCATTATTTATAAGAGAGAACAATGAATATTGGAGCATCAAAATGAAGACCCTGTTATTTTCCCAAGATCTCTCAAAATTAGTGGAAGTAGGATACGCTGATCCTATAGATCATGATGCTTTCAATGCTTTGGTAGAAAATCAATGAAATTAGCTTAAAGATGAAAGAAATAATGACAATCAATCTCTATTCACTATTTAATTTGCATTGGATATTTCAATTTTCACCAATATTGCTAGCATGACAAAATCAAAGGATGCATGGGAGACTTTACAAAATTTCATTCTAGGGATTTGACAAAGTTAGATTAGTAAGACTTCAAACTTTTAGAAGAGATTTTCAAAATTAAATAATGAAAGAAATTGAGTCCATTCAATATTTTATCACAAGTGCTCAAGGTATTGATAACTATCTTATGATTAAAGGGGAAGTTGTAACAGAGAAGAAAATTATAGAGAAGATTGTAGGATCTATTTTTCTAAAATATGATCTAGTGGTGAGAGCCATTGAAGAAAACAACATTCTATGATCAAACTAGTAGAGTTGGTAGGTTCTTTGTAGTCTCATGAGGAGTGTATGCAACATTCTATAGACAGGCTAGTGCCATATTTTTAGTCTACTATAAGAATTGAAGTAAAACCTTCAACTCCTTTTTCTTAAGTAAATAAATCTCAAGGCTATCCTTCTATTGGTAGAGGAAGGAAAAATTATAGAGGAAGAGGATAAATTTCTATGGATCATAGAAGCATCCAATGCAAGTATTGTGAATGTTATGGACACTAAGAATATAAGTGTAGAAAGAAGAAATATGATTTGAATAAGTCAAGAGCCAACTATATTGAAGTTTATTTTGAAGATTCAAATCACTACACATTCTTCACATGTAACTTAGAAAAATAACATCATAAAGATGTGTGGTTCCTAGACAGTGGTTGCTTAAGCCATATGATAGGTAAATTGTTTATCTCTTTGTCAAATTAGATGAATCTATGAGAAGTAAAGTAAAATTTACTGATCATAAGGAGGCTGATGTAATTGGAAAAGGTACCCTTCTTGTAAATACTAAGAAGAAACTACTTTTATTCATGATACTTTGCATGTGACAAAATTACGGTATAATATTTTGAGTATTGGGTAGCTTGTAGAAAAAAATATAAAGTTGTGTTTCAAGATAATTGCTATAAAATATTTGATAAATTAGTTAAGTATCTTGAATCTTGTAGGAAAGGCTTCAATGCCATAGAACATGTCATTTCCTCTCACATTCCTTTCCACTAAAGTGCATGCCCTCAAAGAAACCATAGATAGTTCATGGTTATGGCACCAATGTTATTTACATTTTAGTTTTCGAGGACTAATTTTTCTTCACAAAAAGAATATGGTGAGAATACTTCTAGAAATTTTGGCAAAAGAAGTATTTTTTTTAGGGTGTTCACTTGGCAAGCAACACCAAGATCTAGATTTTTTGGTGAACAAATCATGGAGGGCAAAGGATCCTCTTTAGACTATACATTCTAACATCTGTGGTGAGATGCAAGAGAAATCCTTGGGTAAGAATCATTGTTTCTAACTTTTATTGATGAATTTTCACACCATCCATGGATGTATTTTCTTAAGAAAAAATTTGAAGCCTTTGGATGCTTCAAAAATTTCAAGGATATGGTTAACAAGTAAAGTAGGTATTATCTTAAAATATTCAAAATAGATAAAGTGGGAGAATTTACTTTGAAATATTTCTTTGATCTTTTTAACAATAATGGCATCAAGAGATAGCTTACTACAACCTAAAGCCCCTTGCAAAATGGTATTATAGAAAGAAAGAAGTATACCATTATGGAAATGGCATGAAGTATTTTTTAATTAAGATATAAGGTGGTTTTGAAGGGACCATAAACCCTTTACAAGGCCAAAATTATAGAAAAAACATAGCCAACTAGCTATAACAAGGACAAAAGAGAGCTAACAAGTAGCTAGATGGAATTAGAGAAAGCCAATAAAAATAATAGAAAGATAAAAGATGATCACCAGACCAACAAAGACAAAGTTTGTGTAGCACTTTCACTACTTATAGCTCCATGGTGAGGAACCCTTCCTTGAAGATGTTTTCACCTCTGCCACTAATTTATTTTCTAGTACAATGATTGATATTGTATCTTTTGCCCTTCTGCATCACAACACCTCCATCCTTATTCCCCTACTTTGAGACTTCAACTTTCCCATTCTTATTTAGATACACTTAACTCCTTAATCTCCTCTTCCAACAGTTGTAATCTAGTATTCAATTTATCCTTATTGATGTTAAGATTGAGGTTTTCCTACATAGCATTCCACTATTGGGGACCTATTCATCTTCCTTCAGAACTAGGATTTTCCCTATATACTTTTGTGCCAATGTAGCAATTTTAATATTCATATGGTTAATCTCCATGAAAAACCATTTAGAGAGATGATGGTGTATCTTCATTTCTTGCATGTAAGTCCCACTGAGTAATCTAACAATTGATTAATAACACTCATATCTCCCTTCAAGGAAGTTTTATTACATGGTTTAACCTCATTTTTTCTCTAAGGGTGGGAACATAGACTGGGGATTTCAAGGAAGTCAGCCCTAGCCATCGCTCCCCCCAAATTTTAGCCTTGTCATTATTTTTACTCTTTTTATCCTTTTCCCTTGTATCCCCAATATCCTCAAAGTCAAGGTCATCCACCCTTCGATCTCTAGACAAATCAATAAAAACATTAGCCCCCTCTAAACTAGTGGCTAAAAATATCTCCTCATAGTTATCCTCCTCCATTGTTGAGGACTCGACATTAATTATTTTCCCCTCTTATTGAGACAAGGCTTTATTTCACCTTAAGATTGGTCTTTTTCTAGTGATATAAAATTAAAAAATCCTTCATCACAACTTCTAGAGATGATAATGGATAGAAATGAAGAGAAATTTTGTGGTGGAACCAAAAACATTCAGGATAGTAAAGTGATAAGTGAAAAGGGTTGAATGAATCTACTCTCTAAGGTAATGTATTTTGTGATAACCATGGTCATGGTATTGTAGGGCTCCTTGAGAAAAGTAACAACATAACTCACCTAGAAAAAGTTTAATGATTCACCTTTATTAGTCCAATATTTTCTTGGCTTCTTCCATCATCTTTATATCCTTAAAAATATTTCTTGGGCTTTGATCGCTAACCTAGTGGCTTCTACGATAAATCACCATCTTCATTCCCATCATCTTCATGTCCCTGGTGTGCCACTTATGAGAAAATTTGGCCACCATGTTGAGATCACAGGAATTCACCTATTCAACAAAGGGGGTGAGCCATCTATCCTCTAGAATCCTTCATGCCTTATGCTTATTTTTGAGTTTATCACAAGAAATATGCTTTGTCCTATTTTTATCACCACCCATGATCCCAAATAGGTTTGGGTCCCTCACTATGCTGGTCTTCAAGGGGTAGTGACAAACTAGAACCTTATTCACCTAGTCATTTTCCAAACCCTCATACTTCCAAGAACAAGAGGGATGAATCCCATGACATTGAAATAAAAATAATTTCACACATACACCCTCATGATCATTCTTCCTGATGATGGAAGCCAACTCTTACCCCACGAGTGCACGGGAGGGTCCTTATAAATGATGATTAATAATATAATCATTATAAAAATAATGTGACCAAAGGAGATCAGCCATCGACATCATGTTTAGCTAGCATAATTTCTTCAAGAGACTAATGAAACCCTATACATCTCTTTTCACCCCTTGAACCCACTCCCTTATTAGTAAGAAAGTTAATGACCCCATTAGCCTCTCTAAAACTCTGTTGAATTTTACTATCACTGAGAGAGTCTATAATGTTTATGCAGTCCTATAAAAGACTTTGGATGGTCCAACTCATCTTCTTCTTTTTCTTGAGACATTGAATATTGTTAAGAGAGTGACCTTCAATTATGCAGCATTGGATACCCATGTCTTTAACCAATTTTAGCCCTTGGTAAGTTGCAACATCTTCTGTATAGTGATTAGTTTGCATCCCAAGGTATAAATTAAAATCCTCTTTGATGTTACCAAGATAATCCTAGATCATCCCACACAATTAAAGGGGTTGGGATTGCCCTGGGAGGCCCCATAAAAGTTTAGTTTAAACCAATCATGCAAAGAGATACCATTTCATATCTTTTCTTTCTTTTTTCCCTCTTTTGAGTTGGATAGATATATCAAAAATCAGCTCCCAAGAGTTAACACTTTTCTTCTCCACATAAAAAATAGGAATCATACCACCATCTAAACACTTGGTCTAGAGAGACATAAAAATTTTATCTCTTATAGCACAATAAATATTATAGGCCAGTCTAGTAGATTAATTCATGGACTCCATGAAGATCCTATTGTTTAATTCTTTCCATAACCCTCACTAGATATGAGGTAAAGATAAAGATGACAAAAACAAAAAAGAGGGTTTGGAGAAGGGGAGACCCAAGAATGAATCAAGTCCACAACACTATGTTGCATTCAAAGAACCCTCCCATTCATTATTGGATAGAAGTAGTGGCAACAATAGTATATATCTTGAATCAAAGTCCCACAAAATTAGTGTACAACATCACTGCTAACAAAACTTGTAGCCATCATAAGCCTTATATGGCTCATTTATGTGTCTTTGGTTTTCCAACACATGCACATATTCCAATTCAAGAGTACAAGAAGTTGGATGTAAAATCCCAACTTTGTATGTTTGTGGTGATATGTAGGAGCAATGCTTAGGTAATAATCTTGGTTTTTTTTTTATTATTGATGATTGTTCTTGCCACACATGGATCTATATTTTCAATAATAAATTCGAATCCTTTGAATTCTTGAAGCACTTCAAGGCTATGGATGAAAAGTAAAGTGTGTATTATCTCAAAATACTTAGAATAGATAGAGGGAGGAATTCAAGCTTTGAAAAATTTCATTGATTTTTGTAACAATTATGGAATCAAGAGATATATTACTACAACCTATAACCCATAGAAAAAATGGTATTGTGGAAAGAGAGAATTATACCATTATGGAAATGGCATGAAGTATGTTGCATTCAAAGAACCTTCCTAATTGTTATTTAGCAGAAGCAATAGCAACAACAGTATATATCTTGAATCAAAGTCCCATAAAATTAGTGTAGAATGTCACTCTAAAGGAAACTTGTAGTGGTAATAACCCTTTTTTGGCCCATTTATGTGTCTTTGGTTGTCCAACAATTATACATATTCCAATTTATAAGTAGAAGAAGTTCGATGCAAACTCCCAACTTTGTATCTTTTTGTGGCATATTATGATACAACTAAAGGGTCAATATTTTATAATCCTAACACAAAGCAATGAATTGTAAGTTGGGATGTGGTTTTTTTATGAAGGGAAGTGTGATAGTGACAGAAAGGTGTACAAAAAAAAATATCAATAATAATGGACATAGAAGATGAAAGTGTTCCTCCTCTCCCAACACGCTTAAGTGGAAGTTCTAGCTCTAGTAGTAACTCAACTCAATTTTGAGTTCTCCAAGCTTAAGTTCACCAAGTTCTTCTAACAGCACAAATCCAAGTGATAGTTCAAGTCCAACATCAAATCAAATCTTTTTAAGAAAGGTATGAAGTTTAAATGAAGTTTATTGGAGGATTAGTAATATGAACCAAGTTCTTAATTTTGCTTTGCTTAGTCAAATACAAGTTGAACCCTCCATGTATGAAAAAGTAGTGAAAGAGAAAGTATAGATTAATGTTATTAATCAAGAGATGAAAGTAATTGATAAAAATAATACATGGTAATTATTACAACTTCTAAAAGATAAATAAGTGTTTGGGGCCAAATGGATTTCTAAGCTAAAATATCATGTTGGTGGTTTTGTGAAATGGCACAAGGCAAAATTAGGTGCCAAGGGATTGACACAAACACCTAGAATAGATTATTTAGAAACCTTTTCTCTAGTTTCAAGACTTGATACCATCAAGATTATATTGGTAATTACTGCACAATACAAGTGGCTTGTATATCAGACAGATGTAAAATCAACCTTCCTTAATGGTTATGTAGAAGAGGAAGTCTATGTGGAATAACTCACGAGCTTTCAAACTCTAGGAAAAGATCGGTTAGTTTACAAGTTGAAGAAATATCTCTATGGGTTGAAGCAAGCCCCTCGTGCTTGGTATGCAAGGATTGATAGCTATTTTTTAAAGAAAGGTTTCAACAAAATCCACTTAGAGACAACATTTTATGTCAAACATGTTGATAATGAAATTCTCATTATTTTTTTTTATGCTTATGATCTTATTTATACAAGTAATAGTAAATCTCTAATAGAGAAATTTTAGACAAACATGAAATAATAATTTCAAATGTCAAATCTAGCACTCATGCATTATTTTCTTAGTGTGGAAGTGCAACAGTTCAATCAGAAGGTATATTCATTTCTCAAACCAAGTATGTAGTAGATTATTAAAAAAGTATAGAACGACAACATGCAAAGAAATTTCAACTCCTTTAGCACTTGGTGAGAAATTAGCCAAGGAAGATACAAGTTGCAAGGTGAATGCTACTTTACATATAAGTGTGGTTGGTAGCCTCATGTACCTCACAACAACTAAACTTGATATTATGCATGTTGTGAGCCTCATTTCTTGATTTATGTAAGATCGACATGAGTCTCATTGGCATGCTGCAAAAAAGATATTAAGATATGTTGGTGGTACACAAAATTTTGGCATCCATTATTATTCCACTAAAAATGTGACCTATTGGGCTATATAGATTTTAATTGGCCTAGTTTTGTGGATGATAGAAAATCAACATTTGGTTATGTTTTCTTAATTGTATTTGAAGTTTTAACTTGGAGAAATAAAAAGAAGGCAATTGTGACACATTTTTAAGCTGATTTTGAATATATTGTTGTAACAACAAGAAGTTGTCAAGCAATATAGATTAGATGGATCTTGGAAGATATACACTTATTACAAGGACACCACAATGTTGGAGTACAGGACCGCTGAGAGGGGGGGTGAATCAGTGGTCTATAAACTTCAAAACTTTGTACACCTTTAATCCACTAGACACAAAGATTAAAGAGAAATTAAAGATTCATCAAACACATATACATATACAATGATAAGTGTGATGGCAAATACCTTGATCAAAAATAAGATATTAGGGAACAAATATAGAGACAATCAATAAAGAACCATGACACATGTTTAATGAGTGGAAAACCCTTAAAAGGGCTAACAAACCACTCTTCAATGTTTGCACTTTATTATGCCTCACTGGCAAAACAAAATCTCACTGGTTACATTTAGTATCTCATTGACACAGCCTCATTGGCAAAAGACCATGCCTCATTGGAAACCAAAATGTCTCCCTAACAACAAGAAATGTCTCACTAACCATCAGATATGTCTTACTGACATAAACATCAAAGATATATATACAAATTAGAGGGTTACTATGTTTCACTGTAGTACAACACACCTTATGTCTCCCTTGACAAAATAGGCACCAAGAGAAGATTATCAAGCATTTAACAATACCTCCTAATAGTTTATTGTTTCAATCAAAAAGAAACCAATGTGACTTACATGGATCATGGTATCAAAAATGTTCAATGCCCTGACACTATATGTCCAACCATCCATACATCCTCTTTTACTATATGAAGAAACTTAAGATACTTCAATACTTCATTCATGTTTATCTTTGCATCATTCACACATTCTCAGAGAAATACAAACACTCACATTTCTTAGAAAACCTACATCATCCATACTTTTCTCACACCTCTCTGTTACAAATTCAAATACATCTTAGCAAACTTAAAAACCCATTAGAACCAATAATGGATATTCACAATATAGACATTTCTCACATTCCCTCAACAGGTCTTAGTGTTATATATCAAATCTTCAACAACATCTTGAAAAAATATCGTACAGGTCTTTTTATAAATTTTCCTAGCCATTTTGTTCATTGGAGAAACTGCCTATAAGGTAGTTAGAGCACCTTGCAAGTAACCGAATTGTCAAATTAAAAGACATAAATGAACCATTGGTATTTGAAATGCTTTTAAACTCTAACCGTAGATCATCCTCTTCATGCTCCCATAACTTTTAATTATAACATTTGATCTTTATTTGGGCACCCGACATAGGAAGCACAACTGGGAGTGTCAGTTTCACTAGGTTGAGGGGTCGATGGGGGCATGACAACAAGCCCCTCAACATTATAACTTAAGTTATAGTGACTGATTACTACAAGTCAACAATCAATGATAAGTCAAGCACTGATGGGTAACAAAAAGGTTATAACTTAGTGTAGTTTATGAGTTTGCTTTAGGGTTTGGACCCCTAAAGGCTAAAAACATCAAACCCTAACCAAGAAAAAGTTGTAACCATGATAATCTCCAACATAGAATGACAACTCACTGTCTCAAAGCACTCTGACCTCTTCCATCATGACAACAACCCAAACATCATGCCACTTGCATGACTACAATGCACATTGAACATTCTAAGTATTAGCAAGAACCAAGACATCACCTAATTATCATGAAGCATCTAATGAAGCAACATCCTAATCTCTAGGCTATTGCTGGGGATATAAGCACTGGTAGGGTTGTGGTTGGGACCCCTAAAAGTCCTAGTAGGACCCCGGTGGGCCAGAGTAGCAAGTCTCATTCTTTTGCTAAGGTAGTTAAGGATGGTCTCCCCTCTGGTGTTAGGTGGTCAGGGCGTATCGCTGGCAAACCTGCTCTGACAGTTAAACTCATCGATTACTCTGAGAGCGGCTTGGAAGAGTCCACTAGGGGGGATGAGGATAAGGAGATAGAGGTTCAAGACATATCTGGGGATGTTGAGGATAAGTAGGGGACTCATGATATGGGGGCTACCACTGAGGAAGTTGTTGACTCTGCCGACAATGCCGACAAAGCGGGTGAGATGTTCGTGGAAGAGGCTGAGGATGATATGGCCACTGCTGCTGGTCTGGGAGCTGATCTGGCAGGTCTAAGGGCTCGCATTGAGAAGCTAGAGTAGAACCTCTCCATTGTGCTCAGGAGTTCTATTTTCCTTAATATTTCTGTGCTAAAAAACCTGGGGGTGCCTATCAATGCAGATAATGATGATCTTGCTAAGAATTTAGATGACATTATTAAGTATATGGTTAAACAAGGAGAGAATTTGCCTCCTTAGTTTCTGCTGTTATTTTGGTGATACTCTGCTACTCTGCTACTCTATTTTACTTTCTTATTTTTGAGGCTGGTTTTGCTGGTTATGATGGGATTACTATCTTAGATTAGCAGCTAGTTTTGCTGGTTATGCTGGTTTTGATGGGATTTCTGTTATGATGTTTCTATTTTGGCACTTCTTGTGCTTGCTACCTGTTTGGCCTGTCTACTTTTTGTAAGGGTTTGGCCCCTTGTTTTGCCGCCTTATATTATCAAAAACATCCTAATCTCTAGATGAAGCAACATCCTAATCTCTAGATGACCAACTCCTGAACTATGTCATATCCAACATGAACACCATGTCATATTCATGTCGTATCCTGAGATCCATCCTTATATCCATATGAAACATACACATGAAGACATCATACATACCAACTCTCCAAGTAGACTGTATATGTCATAAAGATCTTGAACCAACATTATCAAAAACCAACATCATCACTGTATTAAAGAACCAAGTCATAGAACATCATGATCACCATAGCATGAAACAAATTGTCATAAGAACTTGAATGTTACTTGAGCATGAACCATCCTTGGGCAACTCAAGGCAACTCAACTGAACATCAAGATCATGAGCTCTTATAACTCAATTATGAAGTATAATGAAGGATATTATGAAGACCAAACTCCACAAACATGAACATCATATGTACTTTAGCAACTCTGTGAGATATGATGAAGATTACTCCACACCACAACATCACCTCAGCATCATCAACACTTTTGACATCAATGATCCAACTTTGACATCAATGACAAATCATCAACAATCTCCCCCTTTGTCATTGATGGCAAAAACCACTCCAATTTCTCTCCCCCACTTTGACATCAAATGACAAGGTTGCACAACTCTCCCTATGCTATAGCACTATCCAATCACTACTCATAAATATCACTACTGATTACTGGAATGTGTCCAAGCAATTGGGGAAGCAAAAATGCATGTTCACTATTTTACCATTGACCAAGAAAATGGTGTATAGGTATGAAGAAGCATAATTCACTTTGACCTTGTAAGGAAGGACCAAGCACGCTTACACTTTGCAATGAACACCATGGCACATCTTGCCATCTGTCAAGGTAAACACTGTCCTCAACATTGACACCTTTATCCTATTGTGGTGTAGGAGCACCAAGGGGCTTGGAGTGAGCCCATGTGTATATAACGCATTTTAGTGTAATGCTTTTGTTTTTAAATTAGGAAGGCGTAGGAAGAAGTTTATACATATTCAAATTTGGATCCATCGAAGTGAGAGAGCTCATTGGTGAAGCTTTTTGAAGTTATGTTGATAGCTGGTGTCACACCGATAAAAAGGGTATATCGGTGAAAGACCAAGTAAGTCTCACCGAAGTATAAGACAAAGATGAGGCACATCAGTGTGAGATATGACATCGGCAAAGGATGATAGGAGGTCTGGCCGATGTTAAAGTCACACCGACAAGTACAACAGAAACATGACATCGGCAAAGGATGATAAGAGGTATGGCCGATAGCAAAGCAGATATGAAGCATATCGGTGTGAGATGAAGATCGGAAGACAGGTCAAAAGTCTGAGCGACGGAAGGAGTCTTGCCAAAAGTGAAGACAAAGAAACTGCTATTGGTAAGAGTGTTGATATTGGTGAATAAGTATTAAGTTTCACCGACAGCGTTAGTCTTGGTGAAAGTGAATTTGGTGTAAGGCTCATCGGAGTGACTGAGGATATCAGTGGAGAAGTTAAAGGTGTTGCCGATGGGAAAGAGTCTGGCTGATGGAATAGGGCAAAGGCTCATCAGAGTGACTAAGGATATCGGTGGGAGAAGTTGAACATTGGCCGAAGTTGAAAGTCACACCGACAAATGTGAAGGGAAGACTCATCGGGTTAGAAGATGGGTATCGGCCAGAAATGAGAAGGCACCTCCGATAGCAAATGTCCTACCGAAGGTAAAGCAAATGTGTATGTCAATAAGACAATAGATTATCTTGCTGATGAAAAAGTGCAGGCATATTTCAGTATATGCGAAGGAGCAATACGAATGGAAGAAACCCTAATCGTCTGATAATGAACATGGGTAGAAATTATATAAGGTCAGATTCATTTCTGTGAAGAGGTTGGAAACCTGAGATGCTACGAATGTAATAGAGAAACTTCTGATAATAGAAACATTGACAATTTGAATCCATTTGTATTTTGTCTGTAGAGTACTTGTATAATCTAGTTTTGCAGTAGAGTAGACAGTTTAATTTCTATTCTTTTGTTTCTATTTGCGCAAGATGTCTCTGTCTTGATGCCCCTGCATTTTCCTTGTAGAGTCATGGAGGGTTATCAAGCAGAGACCTTGTTTCTTTTGTTTCTGTTTGTGTTAGTGATTGTGGTGCAGGAGCACCTTGGCAAATCAAAGTTGTCCTAGACAAATCTTTAATTTTTGGTTAAATTTCTAATGATTTAATATTGTATTGAGGTCCATCAAGTCATCTTTCATGTGTTAAGATCCTAGGAGGGGTCTAATGTTTAAGTTTTATGACAAGTTGTCATACAAAATGGAAAATCCCTAAAAATGTATCTTTCAAAAATGTAAAATGAGGAAGGTGAAGGGTCACCTTGTTCCAATTTGTTGGAAGGAAGTGGAAACTGAAGAGACAAATGAGGAATGCCTTTATTAAGGCCTTGTAACATCCAAATAAGGTGTGGGTGGTTGATTAGTAGGTTTTGATCAATAGAGAAAACACTGTTTTCATGTATTTCAACAGAAATTGACTGTTTCCTGTAGTTGTACGGACCTGTACGGACAAGTACTGGTGCCAAATTGGTTGTAAGTGATAGTCCTATCAATCACCCTCCATTTCCTTTTGGTTGCATGTATTTTGGTTTCATTTTGCACAAGATATTGTATTTTTAGTAAAACTGTCAAAACCCTGATTTAGGGTAACCTGTTTTGGGAAAAATGCCATAACTTTTGTTTCCACTGTTGGATCTTTATGTAACTTGGGGAAAATGTCTGTAACTATGTTATCTACAATCTGACTGAAGCGATCGAGCTTATTTTGTGTTGTGTGGAAGTTATGGATGACTGTTCGTGGCATTTCACAGTGACATTTCTAAGTTTGAACCCTTGTAGCAGCATTACTAGTCCGTTTTTAGAGCACATTTTCCAAAGTAACCTATACCCATCTTAGAGTATGCTGTGGGGAGGCATAATGGGTATCCAATGCATGTCTTAGGTTGACATTTGAAGGTCTGTGCGAAAAGATAAGAGGACTGTTCTCTTTTTCTAGGGAGACAAGCCATTTAGAGGATTTGTGAAGCAAGTGCATGTTCCGGGAGTGATCTGCCTTAACCAATAGGTGGGATGAGTCATTTGGTACCCCAATACAACCTTTCCATGATCATACTGGAGTTTCCTTCTGCTGTTCCCACTTTTGCATAAAGGTCTTCGTTTTTGGGCTTGTAGGTGAAGTAGAACCTTGTCTAGTCCGTCTATCTTTCACCATTCAAAGTTCCTCTGCATCAAATTGGTATCAGAGCTTAGAAGATTCTGAGCATGTAGATAGAGCACCGAAGGAGGCAATCTACACCAGGAGTTTGAGATGAGCATTAGTTTTTACTATCTGATTCTTGTTGAGAAGTTTTATGGTTGCAGGTGCAAGTTCACTCACTGCTGTAGGCAGACAGGAAGGTCTGTCAAGAGGGCCAGAGAAGATGGTCCATTGGTTGTCGCCAACAGTCTTGGGGAGAGAGGCAAGAGAGGACTCCCAGGTGAGGGACAGAAGTGTTGTTGTAGCAGGAAGGAGTGGACTTCTGATGCACCTTGGAGGCAGCCAGTCAAACTCCATTAATAGGAGTCATAGTTGGAAGGTAAAAAGGAAGCAGAGGAGGCATCAAGTCAAGGTTGAAGACATAAAGAGGCAAAATTTATTTGAAGCAGACCACACAACTCTTGGGACAAGAGTTTTCTTCATGCTGAGGAGTATGGTGCAGGAGCACCTTGGCAAATCAAAGTTGTCCTAGACAAATCTTTAATTTTTGGTTAAATTTCTAATGATTTAATATTGTATTGAGGTCCATCAAGTCATCTTTAATGTGTTAAGATCCTAGGAGGGGTCTAATGTTTAAGTTTTATGACAAGTTGTCATACAAAATGGAAAATCCCTAAAAATGTATCTTTCAAAAATGTAAAATGAGGAAGGTGAAGGGTCACCTTGTTCCAATTTGTTGGAAGGAAGTGGAAACTGAAGAGACAAATGAGGAATGCCTTTATTAAGGCCTTGTAACATCCAAATAAGGTGTGGGTGGTTGATTAGTAGGTTTTGATCAATAGAGAAAACACTGTTTTCATGTATTTCAACAGAAATTGACTGTTTCCTGTAGTTGTACGGACCTGTACGGACAAGTACTGGTGCCAAATTGGTTGTAAGTGATAGTCCTATCAATCACCCTCCATTTCCTTTTGGTTGCATGTATTTTGGTTTCGTTTTGCACAAGATATTGCATTTTTAGTAAAACTGTCAAAACCCTGATTTAGGGTAACCTGTTTTGGGAAAAATGCCATAACTTTTGTTTCCACCGTTGGATCTTTATGTAACTTGGGGAAAATGTCTATAACTATGTTATCTACAATCTGACTGAAGCGATCGAGCTTATTTTGTGTTGTGTAGAAGTTATGGATGACTGTTTGTGGCATTTCACAGTGACATTTCTGAGTTTGAACCCTTGTAGCAGCATTACCAGTCTGTTTTTAGAGCACATTTTCCAAAGTAACCTATACCCATCTTAGATTATGCTATGGGGAGGCATAAAGGGTATCTAATGCATGTCTTAGGTTGACATTTGAAGGTCTGTGCGAAAAGATAAGAGGACTGTTCTCTTTTTCTAGGGAGACAAGGCATTTAGAGGATTTGTGAAGCAAGTGCATGTTCCGGGAGTGATCTGCCTTAACCAATGTGTGGGATGAGTCATTTGGTACCCCAATACAACCTTTCCATGATCATACTAGAGTTTCCTTCTGCTGTTCCCACTTTTGCATAAAGGTCTTCGTTTTTGGGCTTGTAGGTGAAGTAGAACCTTGTCTAGTCCGTCTATCTTTCACCATTCAAAGTTCCTCTGCATCAGATTGGGCTATCAGAGAGAGACCATGTGAACTTGTACTAGGCGAGCTGTGCTATAGCCCGGCTACTATGCAAGTTACAGTCTAAGAGACAGGGGTGAAAACAGAGTAGAAGAAGTTGAGTACCAAGCAATTAGAACCCTAGACCCAGAGAGGAGGGCTAATAATGGGCTCAAGAAGGCTATAAGCCTTGGAGTTGAGAATCTTGGAAGCAGTGAGGGAGAAGAAGAATTCCTCACACCAAGAAAGTAGTGTCTGTATTGGAAATAATAGACAAATAGATGTTTCACCTCTGTAATAGACTGTTTAGGTTGAATTAGGCATTTTGGGGTAGAAAATGACTATAAGTACTTGAATTGGTAGGGAGATCTGGGTATGATTTAGGTCTTGAAGTGTTGGTTCAAGATAGGTTTGCTAAACCCATAGGCCTCCCCATCAAATTGGTATCAGAGCAAGTTAAAGATTTGGGCTATTCCTAGGTTGGAATAGAAGAAGTTGTATGTCATCACCGAGTTCAAGTGAGTCTGTAGGTTCATCCAAGAATATGGTGACTAATGTAGAATTGGCAAAGAAGGTTGATGATCAAGAAGAGGAGAATAGGCTCCTACAGGAAAGATTGGCAAAAATGGAAAGTAAACTGGGTGTAATGATGGAGAAGACTAAAGAAGTCAGGCAGAAAGTAAACAAGGAAAAAGGTGTGTCTATAGAAGATGAAGAGCCCACACCTGATCCTAAGATGGAAGAAGAACCTTTCTTGAAGGCCTTGAAAGCCATGAGTGGTAAGACATTGGAAGGAGTTCCTCTTTTTAGTGGAAAGATGGAACCTGATTTAGTTATGGAATGGATAGAAGGTTTAGAAAATCACTTTGAATGTGATGGAGTGAGTGAAGCACAAAAGGTGAAGGTGGCTAAATCAAGACTCAGAGGAGCTACTTTGACATGGTGGAAATTTGTTCAAACAGAAAGAGAAAAAGAAGGCAAGAAACCTATAGCTACTTGGAAGGGTATGGTGGCTAAAATCAAAGAAGTATACATGCCCGGAGATTATGAAGTCTAGTTGTACAAGAAATAGCAAAATTTGAGACAAAGAGAATTAGATGTCAATGCATACACTGAGGAGTTTCAAAAACTATGCCTAAGGTCTAAGGTGATGGAAGATGAAAATGCGAAAGTAGCAAGATGTCTCAATGGTTTGAGGTGGAGTATTCAAGAGGAAATTAGCTTATTCAGCCCTACAACAGTGCATCAAAGCTATCAGCTAGCACTCAAGGTGGAGGAGAAGAGTAAGAAGAAGCAAGAAACAAACAAAAAATCAAGAGGAAGAGGTAGAGATAGCAGAGGAAGAGGAAATTATGGTGGTAGGAATACTGATCAAAGACCCCAAGGAGAATCCAAACTCACAGAGCAGAGTGGAGAGACTAGTAGTAAAGGAAACTAGAGAGGAAGGGGATCTAACAGAGGAAGATCAGGAGGATCAGGCAAAGGATCCTACTTTGCCACTATGAAATGCTACAATTGTGGTCAATTGGGCCATCCAGCATATAGGTGTCCTGATAAGGGCACACCTTCTTCTCAAGGAGTTGATAAAAGAAATCATTATGTACAAGATGATGCTTCAAGCAGCAAATCACCTGAAGTCAGTCTAGCCTCAGAAGTGGGAGAGAACATCATGGTAAGGAGAACCTTGATCAAAGAACTAGTGAAAGTTGAACCAAGCCAGAGGAGAGCATTATTCAGAATCAGATGCAAGATTATGAATAAGGTATGTCAAGTAATTATAGACTCAGGGTCTACTGATAACATAGTGTCTGAGGAAGCAGTTAGAAAACTAAATTTGTAAAGAATACCTCATTCAAATCCATATAGAGTCACATGGTTAAATAAAGGTCAGCATGTGATAGTCAATGAGCAAACTTGGGTAGAGTTTGGTATAGGTGGATATAAAGACAAGGTACTCTGTGATATCCTACCTATGGATGCATGTCATCTCTTATTGGGCAGACCATGGCAGTTTGACTGGAAGGCCATACATGATGGTGAGAAGAATGCATATTCTTTTCAAAAAGATGGTGTCACCTATAAAATTCAGTCATTGGAAGATGCAGAAGCAAATAAGACTAAGAGTCCTAGTATATTAGTTGTGAGTGGTAAAGATTTTTTGAACACTCTTAAGGAGGATGGTATTGGTTATGCTATCATAGTGAAGCCTAAGGATGAGCAAAAAGACAAAAAGGTAGTGATCCCAAAAGAGGTGCAGACTATACTGGAATAGTATAAGGACATCATTAGTGATGGAACACCAGCAACACTACCTCCATAGAGAACTATAAGCCATCAGATAGATCTGATTCCAGGAGCATCTTTGCCTAACAAAGCTCCTTACAAGATGACTCCAGAACAACATAAGGAAATAACCAGACAAGTACAAGAATTGCTTGACCAGGGGTTGGTTAGGAAAAGCATAAGGCCTTGTGCAGTGCCTACAGTGTTGGCACCAAAGAAAGGAGGAACATGGAGATTGTGCATAGACTCTAGAGCTATCAATAAGATCACCATAAGGTACCGGTTTCCAATTCCCATAATTGAAGATCTTATGGACTATTTAGGAGGAGCTAAGTATTTCACTAAGATAGACCTGAAAAGTGGTTATCACTAGATCAGAATCGAGGAAGGTGATGAGTGGAAAACAACCTTCAAAACCATGGAAGGACTGTATGAATGGCTTGTTATGCCATTTGGTTTATCAAATGGTCCCAGCACATTCATGAGGCTCATGAATGAAGTCCTCAAGGACTATACGGGTAAATTTGTAGTTGTTTATCTAGATGATATCCTGATTTTTAGTCAAACTAAAGAAGAGCATCTTGAACATGTAAATACTGTTTTGAAAAAGTTACATGATGAACAACTAACCATAAATTTGGAGAAGTGCGAATTCATGAAGCAGGAATTGGTATACCTTGGTTTTGTGTTGTCCAAAGTAGAATTGAAAATGGACAAGTCAAAGGTAGAAGCCATATTGAGTTGGCCTACTCCCAGAGCAACAACTGAGGTGAGAAGTTTTCATGGCTTAGCTCAGTTTTATAGAAAATTCATAAAGAATTTTAGTGCTATTTGTGCACCCATGCTGGATACAATCAAAGGTGGGATGAAAACAAAGTTTCAATGGACACAATCAGCTGGTAAGAGTTTTGAGTTCTGAAGAAAGAAGTTGCCACACAGCCAGTGTTAGTGCTGCCTAGTTTTGACAAGTTGTTTACTTTAGAATGTGATGCTAGCAATATTGCAGTAGGTGCAGTATTCAGCCAAGAGAATAGACCAGTAGCCTTTTTCAGTGAGAGGCTAAATGAAGCAAAGAGTAGATACTCTTCATATGACTTGGAGCTCTATGCTCTAGTCCAAGCACTTAGAAAATGGAGACATTATCTCCTACCTAAGGAATTTGTGGTGTATACAGACAATCAAGTTTTGAATTTTCTAAACTCACAAGATAAGTTGAGCCATAGGCATATCAAGTGGATGGAGTACTTGCAGTATTATACATTTACAATTAGGCACAAGAAGGGATAGCTCAACAAAGTAGCAGATGCTTTAAGCAGGAGGCTGCTCACAGTACAAGAAGTGCAGTTAAGAAGTATAGGGATGGAAGAGTTCAGAACTATTTACAAAGAGGATGAAGATTTTGCTGAAGCATACAAGGTCTGTCTAGACTTTGAAAATCGCTTTCATAGTGAATTTGCAAATTACACATTGCAACATGGATTGCTGTTCAAAGGTGGACATTTGTGTGTACCAAAAGGATCCATGAGAGAAAATCTCATACAGGAGAAGCATAATGGCAGTTTGAGTGGACATTTTGGTCTGAACAAAACATTGGAGTTAGTCCAGAGGTTCTACTATTGGCCGAAGATGCACAAAGATATCAGAAAGTATGTGGAGTAGTGTATCATCTATCAGAAGGCCAAAGGAACTTCTTCAAATGCTGGACTGTATCAACCATTACCAATTCCTTCCAGACCATGGGATTGTGTAAGTATGGATTTTGTAGTTGGTCTACCAAAGACTAAGACTGGTTTTGATAGTATTTTTGTAGTTGTTGATAGATTCAACAAGATGAGTCATTTCATTCCCTGTAAGGTGACTCATGATGTCAGTCATATAGCTCATTTGTTTTTCAAAGAGGTCATAAGGATTCATGGACTACCAGCAAGCATCGTGTCTAATAGAGATGCTGAGTTCATGGGACATTTCTGGAAAACTCTATGGCAGAGGTTAGGAACAAATCTGTCTTTTGGATCAGCCTATCATCCATAGACAGATGGCCAAATAGAAGTGGTGAACAGGACATTGGGCAACCTGTTAAGGTGTTTGACAAAAGAATATGGACAGAGTTGGGATCAAGTCATTTATCAGGCAGAATTTGCCTATAATGATAGTGTGAATAGGACTACTGGAAAAAGTCCATTTGAGATAGTATATGGAATGCACCCTCGAGGTGTATGTGAACTCCGACATCTTGGAGACATGGAATATAGGAGTGGTCATGCGAAGGATTTTGCACAGTCTATGAAGGAGATACATGAACAGGTAAAGAAGACATTGATGGAAAATACCCAGAAAATGAAAGATAGGGTAGTTGCACACAAGAAGGATATTCAATTTGTAGTTGGTGATTTAGTCATGGTTCATTTGAACAAAGCCAGATTACAGAAAGGGATGCCAACCAAATTGTAGATGAGACGGATTGGTCCTTGCAGAATTCTGAACAAGTATGGCAACAATACTTATAGAATTGATTTGCCAGCAGACTTGACAATTTCACTAGTGTTCAATGTTCTGGACCTGGTACCTTATAAAGGTCCTCATCCAGTAGCAGTGGAATCTAGTTCAGAAGCTGCATAGACAGTAAGTGATGTGACCTTGCTGTCTAAACTCAAACCACAGGCTGAGAGAATTCTAGATTCTCGTATGCAGAAACAAACCAGACATGGTGTGTATATGGAGCATCTTATCAAGTGGAAACAGTTGCCAGAAGCAGAGGCTACCTGGATTACAGAGTCTGAGTTCAAGAAATGGGGCATTGATTTTGCCTTGTTGTCACCGGAGGTGACTTGACTTCTTCCGCACAGGGGGAGTATGGTGCAGGAGCACCAAGGGGCTTGGAGTGAGCCCATGTGTATATAACACATTTTGGTGTAATGCTTTTGTTTTTAAATTAGGAAGGCGCGGGAAGAAGTTTATGCATATTCAAATTTGGATCCATCGGAGTGAGAGAGCTTATCGGCGAAGCTTTTTGAAGTTATGTCGATAGCTGGTGTCACACCGATAAAAAGGGTATATCAGCGAAAGACCAAGTAAGTCTCACTGAAGTATAAGACAAAGATGAGGCACATCAGCATGAGATATGACATCGGCAAAGGATGATAGGAGGTCTGGCTGATGTTAAGGTCACACCGACAAGTACAACAGAAACATGACATCGGCAAAGGATGATAGGAGGTCTGGCCGATAGCAAAGCGGATATGAAGCATATTGGTGTGAGATGAAGATCGGAAGATAGGTCAAAAGTCTGAGCGATGGAAGGAGTCTTGCCGAAAGTGAAGAAAAAGAAACTGCTATTGGTAAGAGTGTTGATATCGATGAATAAGTATTAACTTTCACCAACAGGGTTAGTCTTGGCAAAAGTGAATTTGGTGTAAGGCTCATCAGAGTGACTGAGGATATTGGTGGAGAAGTTAAAGGTGTCGCCGATGGGAAAGAGTCTGGCCGACGGAACAGGGTGAAGGCTCATCGGAGTGACTAAGGATATTGGCAGGAGAAGTTGAATGTTGGCCGAAGTTGAAAGTCACACTGATAAATGTGAAGGGAAGACTCATCAGGGAGAAGATGGGTATCGGCCAGAAATGAGAAGGTACCTCCGATAGCAAATGTCCTGCCAAAGGTAAAGCAAATGTGTATGTCGATAAGACAATAGATTATCTTGCCGATGAAAAAGTGCAGGCATATTTCAGTATATGCGAAGGAGCAATACGAATGGAAGAAACCCTAACCGTCTGATAACGAACAAGGGTAGAAATTATATAAGGTCAGATTCATTTCTGTGAAGAGGTTGGAAGCCTGAGATGCTACGAATGTAATAGAGAAACTTCTGATAATAGAAACATTGATAGTTTGAATCCATTTGTATTGTGTCTGTAGAGTACTTGTATAATCTAGTTTTGCAGTAGAGTAGACAGTTTAATTTATGTTCTTTTGTTTCTGTTTGTGCAAGATGTCTTTGTCTTGATGCCCCTGCATTTTCCTTGTAGAGTCATGGAGGGTTATCAAGCAGAGACCTTGTTTCTTTTGTTTCTGTTTGTGTTAGTGATTGGGCTATCAGAGAGAGGCCATGTCAACTTGTACTAGGCGAGCTGTGCTATAGCCCGGCTAGTATGCAAGTTACAGTCTAAGAGACAGGGGTGAAAAAAGAGTAGAAGAAGTTGAGTACCAAGCAATTAGAACCCTAGACCCAGAGAGGAGGGCTAATAACGGGCTCAAGAAGGCTATAAGCCTTGGAGTTGAGAATCTTGGAAGCAGTGAGGGAGAAGAATAATTCCTCACACCAAGAAAGTAGTGTCTATATTGGAAATAACAGACAAATAGATCTTTCACCTCTATAATAGACTGTTTAGGTTGAATTAGGCATTTTGTGGTAGAAAATGTCTATAAGCACTTGAATTGGTAGGGAGATTTGGGTATGATTTAGGTCTTGAAGTGTTGGTTCAAGATAGGTTTGCTAAACCCATAGGCCTCCCCATCATATTGTAACAGCTACACAAAAGCAATCCTAACATCTGTCAAAACAAGCCATCACTGCATCGTGAAATACCCTCAAGAGCATTGTCATCATCATGAAATTAGACTACATAGAAGCATTGTCACTTGATCACTATTAACTTGATTAAGGAACTACTTCAAGGCCACTAAAACAATGTCACACCACAGTGAGCATTCAAACTAAATCTCTGCCAACACTAATTCATGTGAATATTCATTGTGTTTCACCATGACTAACCATCACAACTCATAACCTAATCCACTGTAATTGTAAGAACATCATCCATTGGCACTTGTAAACACTAATTTCATGATTCAGGAAATGTTTCAAAAGATTACTAAAATACCATTATCAGATGAATGGATGAAGGATTAGATGTTACTACATGTCACATGAGTGTATACCATGAGTTCATTTGTAAGAAGCAAAGAAAGAAGTCCACTGCATTCTATCAGTGATCAAAATCACACCATAGCATCTACCATCATAGTGGACTAGAAGATATTTCATTAAGCACTGTTGAAGTCCATTTGGTACTATTCCCAATGTCAAATCTCTTCTTGACAATAAAGTAGAACTATCACCATCTTAGTTTCATCATTAGGCCTCTAAATAACATATGAGCACTAGGAATGAAACAACCTCTTTCATAGTCACTATTAGAGTGGTAAGACTAAACAAACAATCCATGCCATATTCATCAAGGATAAAACATATTAAATATGCTACTAATATAGGAATGAAAGAACAAATAAAGGGCACTAAAGTATCTTTAATCTTGTCAGTTTGTCCACACAAAGACTGCATAAAGAATATTACTATTAACTATCTTCGTCCTATTCACTATCTTGTCTCAGTTGTCAAGGTGAGACAAACTTACCGCTACTATCTTGTCCATTTGAACTTGCATAAGCATCAGATTAATCATAAATAGTGAGTCTAGGTGCATCAAGCCAAACCCAATTGTCAGTTTGTCATTTTGCTTATCCTTCCACAAATAATCACATGCATCTCTTCACTTTCTTCTATTGTTAAAGATGATGGTGAGAGATCAGACCTTTTTCATCATTTAACATTCAAATCACCAAGGATACTCAACTATTACTGTCATGTAAACTGCACCATGAACATATGTCAAAGACTATTGTTATCACTAACATAGACCTTCCTCTCATTATGAAAAAACACTAAAGCAACTGAACCATGAACACTTAACCATACTGAACTTCATGACCACATTAATATTAATATATTGATATAATTGTGTTCCACATAAACAAAGCATCAACAAACTCCTCCTTATTATACCTCTGATCTTCCAATAAAATTTGTTAGCATCTCTAAGTTCTTTCCACTCCTGCTGCTTACATCCAAGTCTGCATCACCCTTTTACACACCAACAATATATATTCAAAAATAAACATTATAACCATTTCGTAAAGATCTCATTATTGTGAACTCAAATCACTCATCAAAGAACTGACAACCTTCACACAACCCTTTTAAATTAATTTCCCTAGCCTTCTAAGTCTTTTGCACACCCAAACAGGGCAGTTGGAGAGTCATTTAAGAAAGCACCTGTCAACTTTAAGGGAGAAGAAAATCTGTTACAATTTTAAAATAGATTTAAATCTACACCTTTGATCTCTCCCTTTGCGCCTTTGATCTCTCCCTTTGCGCCCTTCATACTTTAAACACAAGCCATCAATTTTGATTTAGGCACCCAGACTTAGGAAAGGTGACCGGGTAGACCGGTGTCTTCAAATGAGGGTAGGTCAACAACTATGACTTAAGAACCCTTAAGCAAGTCGCCTTTAGTGATTTGACTTGTAAAAACAAATCACTTTCATAATAAAACAAAAGGTAACCTTTACAAAAGATGGTTATACAAAGTGTGCCTTATGATAAAGTTCTAGGGTTTAATCATAAAAACTTAGGGTTTTAGGTCCTTTAGGTTTAGATTTATATCTAACAAAACCTTGAATTTATACCTTAACTACTTCAATATCTAACACCTTTAAGAACTAAGCCTTCTACCAATCATCAAATCTATTCCATTTGTATTCATCATAGGATGAATGATCAAACACAACAACATAATACCCAATTCGCCTTGGAGTTCAATGACAAACAATGGATCCTTGATCATTATTGATAAGTTCTTGAAGTCTTCACAAACATAGTACATGAACATCATGAACCTTAAGCAATGAATCCTGAATCATCATGAACCCACTTGAAGCATGGTCAACTCCTTATGCTGAATAACAACATCATGCATTGATGCTTTGATGCAGAACACAATATCACTAACATTTGTCAATAAGGATAAGCCTTGAAACTTTTAGGGTTTTGAACCCAAATTCAATTGACTATGAATGTGAAACCATGTTCCTCTCCTATTCACCATATGCAGACCTTCAACCATGAGATCAAAACCTTTGATGTTTCTTGATATAGAATATTTATGCCTCGATAAAGTGATTTTGATTCAAGAGCTAAATGCAAGAATGAATAATGTCAATGCCAATGCCAAAGAATAAATCATGACAAGCAACAACCTTAAATCATGACAAGCAACAACCTTTGACTGATCTTCTTGTTTTCACCTTGGGGTAAAAGATATGACATTAAACATCTCCCCCTGACTCCATGCTACTTTTTATGCACTTGGAGATGCCTTTTGTGCATAAAGCACAGGCATAGGTTCTTTCTATTTTTGTTCATGTTTCCTCCTCCAAACTTTCTCAAGCTCTTTTCTTTTCTAAGCTTTTACAGACTCTTCCTTTTTCTTCGTTGATATGTTTGCCCTCTTATTTTGATTAGGTGAATTTTCACTAAATTTCTTCTACAAAATTGTGCTATATGTCCAAGTTTGTTACACCTATAGCGTATGACCTTATAACTAACATGAGGAATAAAATCATATTCTCTTGACAACCAAGAAGGACTTCTATGATCATATCTTCCATGCATCCAACAATCTCTTTCTATGTACCCAGATCGGTTACAATTGTAACATACCACATTGTAACTCTTATTTGTCATTCTATAAGGACTTTTATTCTTATGCCATTCAAAATCATTTCTAGTATAAGTCCTATAATCTCTATCTCTATGACCATAGATATGAAAAGAATAGAAATAACCATGAAACTGAGAGTAGTTGTACCTTGTTGAATGGTATTGCCTGACAGGTGAAGATCTTGAGGTTCTACATGTCCTTCTACCTTCATCAACACATTTATCTTCTATCTTATTTGTAGGAGCAGAAACATGATGACCCAAAACTATTTTCTTCCTTGGTGTATTCCTGACTTTAGAAGTCTTCCCTTCTTCATATCCTATGCCTGTAGTGTCTTTATGATGATTTTGCTTCCTCAAAAAGTCATTTAAGAATTTAGTACTCTTTTCAAAATATAGATTCTTGTCCAACTTAGAAGATGCCTTTTCCAATTCCTTTCTCAAAGAAACTATTCATAACTCTTGTTTTAGGCATTCATTAGTTTTGACTTCAAGATCAAATTTTGTAAAATCAACTATCCTGTTTGCTTCTTCTATCTCTGTCTTTAGACTGATAATAAGTTTGTTAGACTCTTCAAGATCTAAAGAAACTTTTGCAAGATCTAAAAGTACCTTGTCCTTGGAGTCTTTTTCTTGTTGAAGTTGGCCTTCTAGTCTCTGATTCTATTTTCTGAGTTGCTTGATTATATCCAGAGCACACAAGAGTTCACCTTCTATATCAACCTCAGACTCATGTTCATCATACTCTTGTTCATAGTCATCTTCACCCATAAAGAGGTCTCCTTCTTCGTCATCAATCTCAACAACAAAATCATCTTGTCTTTCATCAAGTTCTTGGTCACCTAGACTCATAATGAAGTCTTCCTTTTTATCAAAACTCTCAACTGCAAGACCATTCTCTTTATTACACTTTGTATCAACATTCAGGGGCGACTCATGCAACAACTCATTAGTTGACTTGATTGGGACTTGTTTTACATCCTTTTGCTTGACATCTATCCTTCCTCTATTTCTTCTACACTTTCCCATAGTTCTCCACTATCAGGATCTCCTAAGTTGATTAAACTTTGAACAAGGAACCCAAGGCTCTGATACCACTTGTTAGAGTACAAGACCACTGAGAGGGGGAGGGTGAATTAGTGGTCTATAAATTTTAAAACTTTTTACACCTTTAATCCACTAGACACAAAGCTTAAAGAGAACTTCAGGATTCATCAAAGACATATACATATACAATGATAAGTGTGATAGCAAAGACCTTGATAAAAAATAAGATATTAGGGCACAAATATAGAGACAATCAATAAAGAACTATGACACATGTTTTATGAGTGGAAAACCCTTAAAAGGGATAAAAAACCACTCTTCAATGTTTGCAGTTTATTATGCCTCACTGGTTATATTTAGTGTCTCACTAACATAGCTTCATTAGCAAAACACTATGCCTCACTGGCAACTAAAATGTCTCGCTGACAACAAGAAATGTCTCACTGACCATCAAATATGTCTTACTGACATAAACATCAAAGATATATACAAATTAGAGGGTTACTCTATTTCACTGTAGTACAACACACCTTATGTCTCCCTTGACAAAATAAGCACCAAGAGAAGATTATCAAGCATTTAACAATACCTCATGATAGTTTACCATTTCAATCAGAAAGAAACCAATGTGACTTACATGGATCATGGTATCAAAAATGTTTAATGCCCTGATACTATATGTCCAACCATCCATACATCCTCTTTACTATATGAAGAAACTAAAGATACTTCAACACTTCACGCCTCTTTGTCTTTGCATCATCCATACATTCTCAAATAAATACAAACACTCACATTTCTTATAAAACCTACATCATCCATACTTTAATCACATATCTCTCTGTTACAAATTCATATACATCTTAGCAAACTCAAAAACCCATTAGAACCAATAATGGAAATTCAAAATATAGACATTTCTCACATTCCCTTGAAAGGTCTCCATCTTATATATGCAAATCTTCAACAACATCTTGCAAAAATATCATACAGGTCTTTTATAATTTTTCTTGGTCATTTTGGTCATTGGAGAAACTGCCTGCAAGGTAGTTAGAGCACTCTACAAGGAATCGAATCATCAAATTAAAAGACATAAATGAACCATTGGTATTTTAAATGCTTTTAAACTCTGACTATAGATCATCCTTTTCGTGCTCCCGTAACTTTTAATTATAACCTTTGATTTTTATTTGGGTGACCGACATAGGAAGCAGAACCGGGAGTGTCAGTTTCACTAGGTTGAGGGGCCTATGGAAGCACGACAACAACCCCCTCAACATTATAACTTAAGTTATAGTGACCAATTACTGCAATTCAACAATCAATTATAAGTAAAGCACCGATGGGTAACAAAAAGGTTATAACTTAGTGTAGTTTAAGAGTTTGCTTTAGGGTTTGGACCCCTAAAGGCTAAAAACATCAAACACTAACCAAGAAAAAATGGTAACCATGATAATCTCTAACATGGAATGATAACCCACTGTTTCAAAGCACTCTGACCTCTTCCATCATGACAACAACCCAAACATCATGCCACTTGCATGACTACAATGCACATTGAACATTCTGAGTATTAGCAAGAATAAAGACATCACCTGATTATCATGAAGCTTCCAATGAAGCAACATCCTAATCTCTAGATGACCAAGTCTTGAACATGAAACCAACTATAGAACCATGCCATATCCAACATGAACACCATGTCATATTCATGTCATATCCTGACATCCATATGAAATTGATGCAGGTGCACCCCGGGCAAACTGGAGATCTACATCAATAAAATATATTTTAGGTTTTTGATTTCAGTTTTGGCTTTTTTTCATTGGTTTTGTCAGTTTTACTTCAGGAGCATTTGTAATTTTAACCTCAGTCGAGTCTAGGCAAATTGGTTTAGTTTGAAGTTTGTGAAATTTGGGATGTTGTCTTCTCAATTCATAGTTGGTGTAGATCATCTGAATAGAATCCTAACAACAAAGGAATCTTCATGATGGTGTCATATTGCATACTACTCACCCTCATGCAATGTAATTGTTTAACGAATGTGAAAACTTTGTTCTCTATAGTATATAACACTATTAATGATATTTCCCATGATGCTTGGCTTTTCAAAGCCGGGATATTGGCACTAATTTAAGGGAATTTTGGTACATGTTGGCAACCTCAATGATGAAGAAAGATTTTTCAAAAATGAAGCATTTTCTAATTCATAAAGCTTCGGTTCTCAAGAAGTATCCTACACAACTTTTTCTTGTCACCTTAATATGCTTAAGGGGTTTGTTACAATCATCTGCCATCATCTTAGCTGTTGAACGTTGTCTATTTACTTGGGTAGTTGGATTTGGCATGAATCAGACAAGTGTGATGCTCAACGATTCTATAAAACGAGAATATGGTCATTTCGATTTTATTCTTCGTGTACAGGCCAAAGAAAGATACTAAAGCCACATTCTTGGAATCATTCGTTCAATTCATTTCCCGCCGCGGCCATAACGAAGAAAGAGTTTCAAAGTGTTTTCTCCGTAGGAACTTTGTGCATCTTTCACATTTCGAAGTAGCCCATTCCTGATGGGATCCTCCATAGCCTTGCAAGAGATTGCCAAAACCTTTCTTACACGTGATCAACCATGCAACAAGTGTTTGAGAATGAATTTGCCTTATTTGTATTCCTTAGTCCTCATCAAAGACGTTTCAATAATGGTTTTGGAAGACATTGAAACATGTCGATTCCTCCTTGAATAATGATTACACCAAGAAGACTGCATCAGATGCGTTCACAATAAACCTTTTGCTTAATGCACAAGTCTTGGAGTGCATACATGTTATATAAATATAATCTGAAATAGAATAAATAGGCGATGTTTATATAAATAACTATTTGGATGCAATATAAGACTGATCAATGAAACGCTTCATATTCGAAGAGCCCCTTGATGTTCTATGGTATCAAAGGATTTGTAACATGTCTTACCAGATTAAAAAGCCTTGTGGCTAGAAAATGTAGTCATCGACTATTTGGAGAGAATAGAGGCTCGACCAAAAAGAGTAGAGGGAAACTTGCAAAGACTGCGAGTTGAGGCGCCTAAGGGTGCAGAGTGAAGAGAGAGGCTGTGAGATTGTGATGGTGTAGATGTGTTGCAGGGAGATGTTGTTTGTAGATTTGAGAGAGAGGAGCTGAGAAAATCATTAAAACCCATACATTCTAACAAATTGCAAATTTATATTGTTTTGTGAATAAAATTAGTTATTTGTTTTGTTAAAATCAAATTGGAATTGTGTATTGTGTGTGAGTTTGTGAGTTTACAGCAAGAAGGCATTTCTGTCTGCATCAATTGGTATCAGAGCAGGTTGTTCTTGAGCGTGGAGAGTATTGACCAAGACTTGTAGAGTAGTAAAGAAGGCAGATGAGAGAGCTCGAAAGGATCATTGCAGGTGTGTGAAATTCTGATCATTTGAGAGTTTGAAGCCGTGAAGATGAGAGTGAGGATGTGTGAAAGGTTACAGCAATAAAGTGTTTGAGAGAAGATTGAAAGCCCAGGGTAGGTATGGAGGAGTCCTACAATAGTGAGAGTGTGAGGAGACATTACTGTGAAGAGAAAAAGAACAAGAGGAAAAAGTGAAGTTTTGTGATTGGTTGGGTGTTGACGATTCCTGTGTTGAAAAAGGACAGAGAGAAAAGATTGATGGCTGCAATTGAAAGAGAGGCACAAAGGTTTCGAGAAGAACTAAGGCAAGAGTTGAAGGACAATGTTAGAGAAATCATTATGGAGGAGAAAGTGAGTAGGAAGGAGTCCCATGTTTCTTCTGACGAGTGTTTGTTTGCAGGTGAGTGTGCATGTGCAGAAGGTGATGAGAAAGTTGTTGCAGCAATGGAAGAAAGTCCTTTGGAGGATGATAATATAGTAGTGGATGAGAGTATGGTTGAAGAAGATGAGAAGGTGAAAGAATGTCTAGAGGTTGAAGCTGATAACAAAGATGGAGATGATCTATTGCCAAAGATTTTAGCAATGGAAAAAGAATGGCTTGAAAAGATTGTCGATGGAGGTGCGAAGACAAACATTGTGGCTAAAGATGAGAGTAAAGAAGATGTTGGAGCAGTGAAGCAGAATGAGGTAAACTCTGTTGTTTATGAGTTTTGTGATATTGAGTTTGAATTGCATGTACCTGATGAGATGAGTAGCATGGTAGACAAAATTGAGGAATGTGTTGATGTGGTAGAGTGAAGTAGAGATGCCTACATACAGGTAGAAGCTATAGAGAATTTGACAAGAGGGATTTGGTGGAGGTGGTCGGTATGCGATGGGTTGAAGCCCATGAAAGTGAAGGACGAGAAGAGAGGAGTGAGGATGTGGAGAGTTAGCCTTTAGAAGAGAAGGATGATCTACAGTGGATATAAGTCCACGAGGGGAAAGAGGAGGAAGAAGTGGCGTTGTTGGAGGAAGGTGGTGTGTGTTCCGACATGATGCTGGAAAAGGTGGAAGAAAGATTATTTTTCATCTCTTTCACAGTGATTGAGTTTGTTGCAGGTTGGTGGTAATTTGAAAGGGTGATTCTATCACTCAACTCTACTTTGTGAGCCTATGATCACAAACTTTTTACCCAGCATGTTTGATGCAGGTGCACCCTGGGTGAACTAGCAATCTGCATCAACAAAAAATATTTCAGGTTTTTGATTTTAGTTTTGGCTTGTTTTCCATTGGTTTTGTCAATTTTGCTTCAGGAGCATTTGTAGTTTCAACCTCAGTCGAGTCTAGGCAAATTGGTTTAGTTTGAAGTTTTGTGAAATTTGGCATGTTGTTGGCTCAATTCATAGTTCGTGTAGATCATCTAAATACAATCCTGGCAACAAAGGAATCTTCATGATGGTGTCATATTGCATACTACACCCCCTTGTGCAACAGGGATATGTAATTGTTCAAAGAATGTGAAAAATTTGTCCTCTATAGTAAATAACACTATTAATGATATTTCCCATGATGCCTGGGCTTTTCAAAGCTAGGGTATTGGCACCCATTTAAGGGAATTTTGGTACATTTTGGTGACCTCAATGATGAAATCTTTTTAAAAAATGAAGCATTTTCTAATACATAAAGCTTTGGTTCTCAAGAAGTATCCTACACAACTTTTTCTTATCACCTTAACATGGTTAAGGGGTTCATTACAGTCAATTGCCATCATCTTATCTATTGAACATTATCTATTTACCTGGGCAGTAGGATTCGACATGAACCAAACAAGTGTTATGCTCAACAATTGTATAAAATGGGAATATGGTAATTTCAATTTTATTCTTAGTGTGCAGGTCAAAGAAAGATACTAAAGCCACATTCTTGGAATCATTCATTCAAGTCATTTCCTCCCATGGCTATAATGAAGAAAGAGTTTCAAAGTGTTGTCTCCCCAGGAACTTTGCGCATCTTTCACATTTTGAAGTAGCCCATTCCTGATGGGATCCTCCATATCCTTGCAAGAGATTGCCAAAGCCTTGCTTACACGTGACCAACCACACAACAGGTATTTGAGAACAAATCTATCTTATTTGTATTCCTCAGTCCTCATCAAAGACGTTTCAATAATGGTTTTGGAAGACATTGAAACATATCGATTCCTCCTTGAATAATGATTACACCAAGAAGACTGCATCAGAGGCATTCACAATAAACCTTTTTCTTAATGCGCAACTCTTGGAGTGCATACGTGTTATATAAATATAATCTGAAATAGAATAAATAGGCAGTGTTTATATAAATAACCGTTTGGATGCAACATAAGACCGATCAATGAAACGCTTCATATTTTAAGAGCCCCTTGATGTTTTGTGGTATTAAAGGAGTTGTAACATCTCTTGCCAGCTTAAAAAGCCTTGTGGCTAGAAAATGTAGTCGTCAGCCATTTGGAGAGAATAGAGGCTTGACTAGAAAGAGTAGAGGAAAACTTGCAGAGACTGTGAGTTGAGGCACCTGAGGGTTCAGAGTGAAGAGAGAGGCTATGAGATTGTGACGGTGTAGATGTGTTGCAGGGAGATGTTGTTTGTAGATTTGAGAGAGAGGGGTTGAGCAAATCATTAAAACCCATACATTATAACAAATTGCAAATTTATATTATTTTGTGAATGAAATCAGTTATTTGTTTTGTAGAAATCAAATTGGAATTTGGTATTGTGTGTGAGTTTGTGAGTTTATAGCAAGAAGGAGTTTCTGTCTGCATTAGAAACATACACATGAAAACATCATACATACCAACTCTCCAAGTAGATTGTATATATCATGAAGATCTTGAACCAACATCATCAAAACCAACATCATCATTGTATCAAAGAACCAAATCATAGAACATCATGATCACCACAGCATGAAACAAACTGACATAAGAATTTGAACCTTCCTTGAGCATGAACCTTCCTTGGGCAACTCAAGGCAACTCAATTGAACATCAACATCATGAGCTCTTATAACTCAATCATGAAGTATAATGAAGGATATTATGAAGACCAAACTCCACAAACATGAACATCATATGAACTTTGGCAACTCTGTGAGATATGTTGAAGACCACTCCACACCACAACATCACCTCAACATCATCAACACTTTTGACATTAGTGATCCAACTTTGACATCGATGACAAATCATCACCACACAGGTCTAGGTGATGCCACAATATTGTGTCCCACTTTTTGGCTTAAGTGGGACACTCGAAATCAACATCTTTTAGTAGTTTCCAATTTGTGTCTATTATAGGAACAAATGGTCAAGAATTTAAGGATGATGTAAACGAATGAGTTGTTGAATTTTTTATATAGATTCAAGTTATATATTTTTTTAATTTTCTTAACTAATTATTTCTATAATTTTTATTTTTATTATTTAATCAATTTTTATTTTTCTATTATTTTTTATTCAGTGACATTGTTCCACCATGCATAACTTTCACTACAAATACAAAAATTCTATAATTTATTGGAATCAGATCATTGACTTTAATGTCTAGTGGATAGATATTTTTTGTTATTTTTTTATTAGATATTTTATTTATTATTAATTTTTAAATTGGTACTGATAAGAATTTCAAACCTGGTGCATAGATATTTTATTTCATCACACATTTTTCTTAGAATACATATCAAAATTTAAATTTAATTTTTTATTTAAACAAGGACATCTATGTGGAGTGTAGTGCATTGTTTGAGATTTTTCTAGCAATGTTTGTTTATTTTCCTAGTATCTTTAATAGAAGTCATTGTTTTCTCATAATAGACCAACATTAGTTATAAAATTTGTTAAAAATATAATATTAGAGAAAACATAATACATAATATAATTTTTGTAAAGTTAATACTAAGGGCTACATACCTACAAAATGACATTTCCAAATGTATTGATTTGATCCCCAAAAAGGTGAAGAAAAATTGATTTTTTGTTAGTATTTTGATAGGTGCGAAGGAACTCTATCAACGGTTTGATTTAAGCCTAGGGGTTTCTATCCAAGGGGATTTGATATAAGAGGGTTTGATCTAACCTCCTTCAATCAAACCCCCTTGGATGGAACCTTTCTAGGCTTGAATCATTAAGTTTTTTCTAAAAAACATGTCATTTCAAGTAGAAATCAAGATGTCTCGACACACTATTGTGGGCTTAGCTCACTACTCTCTACTATGATAGAAATACCACCATTGCAATGACCAAAAACCTTGTGTTTCATGCTAGATCGAAACACATAGATCTCCAATACCATTTCATTTGAGATTTGATTTAGGATGGGCAAGTGAAACTATAGTTTTTTCCTACATCATAGCAAATCATTGATATCTTCACAAAAGTTCTTCCAAAGGAATGCTTTGTAGATTTGAGGCACATGTTAGGGATCTTTGTTGATCATCAAGGGGGAGAATGAAGATATTGCTAATCCATGTGTTATGGACATCATTTAACTTTATTTAGTTTAATTTTATTGTCATGTTTCTAATTTTTTAAAGCTTGTTGTTAAAAGGATATTATATATTTGTTTGCAAACAATCTATTATGATACAAAACAAATACACAGTTGCATTATTGTTATTTATTTTATCTCTCAACTTTGTTAAATTTTTTTGATATTCCAGTTTAATGTAAAAGTTGTTTAATTTTCATTTCCTTCAATTATCACTATTTAGATGGATGGCTAACCAATTTTAAACAGCATAGTCACCAAATCAAAGCTCATCTCAAAACAATCTTTTGACAAAAATATTCAAATGAGAATAATGATTTTTTCAATAATCCTACTTTTGTATCAAGATACAAATCAAGGTGCACCTAACTGAACCATATGTAACTCTCTCTATATATAAAAATGATTTTTATGAATTTTTAATATTTTAGAAGAATTAGCTGGTGAATTATAATTTCTATTTTCACTCAACATATTTGGTGCAGTTTTGTTTACAAGGCCGTTTGGGCGAAGCTTATTACAAATGTTTTCCTAATGCCACTCTAAAATACCATAACCAAATGTTACATTAGAGAAACGAGGAAAGAGGGAGGATAAAAAATACCTAGTTAGTACCACTACGAATTCAGAGATCGAACAAGTTGAAGGAGAAGAAAATGATGTATACATAGCCTAGCAGGATGCTACAGATGTCAACGCTGATCAATCATTGCAGAATTGGTTAACACATTCCAATTGAAAATACGTGGTCAGGATTCTTCCCTTTTATGTAGCCAGCACGTCGAAACTTTAAACATTTTAAATAGCCGGGCCGGGGATTCGATCCTCTTAAACAGGCTAGCACGTCGAGCCTTTTAAACAGACGGGTCACGTGGGACGGCATTGTCAACCGGCACGACAACGTGCCGGCTGTTCACATGAGAGCAAGAGCAAGTTCCATACCAGGTCGGTATAGATGACAACTTAAAGCGACGAGGAACGGCGCTTTCGTATACAGCGACAGGCAAATTCAGAGGAACATCTGGCAATTGGGCTTCAAATTTCAAGATCTTTACCACCTCTCTCATTTTCGGTCTCGCTTTTGGATCAGGATGAGAACACAACAACCCCAGCAACATTAGCCGCTCCATTTCGTCGGTTTTAAAATTCCCATCCAATTTTTGATCTGCTGAATCCAGAAGCCTTCCCTCGCCATACAGATCCCAAACCCAATCGACCGGTCTTTCATTCAAGCTCGGATCCAGTGGTCGCCTGCCGCAGGCAATTTCCAAAGTGAGAGCTCCAAAGCTGAACACATCGGATTCTGGACTGGCCTTTCCTGAATATACGCACTCGGGTGCCAGGTACCCCAATGTACCCGCCACCATGGTCGTATGGGAGGCCGTCTCATCACGCCCCACCAGTCTTGCCAAACCAAAGTCACCGAGTTTGGCGTTGAAATTGGAATCCAACATTACGTTGCTGGCCTTGATGTCTCTGTGAACAACACGCTGCTCCCATTCTTCGTGGAGATAAACAAGAGCAGAGCCTACGTCACAGTTAATGCTATACCTTCGGTTCCAATCCAGAGTACCCTTTTCATCCCAAAAGATATATTTATCCAGACTCCCGTTTGGCAGGTATTCGTAGACTAGAAGTAACTCGCCCTTTTGATGACACCATCCTAAAAGCTGAACAAGGTTACGGTGTCTGAGCTTACTTATTATGGTAACCTCAGAAACATACTCCTTTCTTCCTTGTTTGGAGCCTTGGGATATTCTCTTCACAGCTACCGCCTCCGCCGTGCCGGGCAGGATGCCTCTGTAGACGCTACCGAAGCCGCCTTGCCCAAGCTTTTCATCGTCGCAGAAGTTTCTCGTCGCAGCACTGAGCTCGGCGTAGGAGAATCTTCGGGGGCCCTGAGAAAACCATTCGTCCAACTCTCCATCGCTTTCTTCACCTGCCTCACCATCGGCTACGCGTTTTCTGAAATTCCACCTCCAGCCAACGAATATGCAACCGCAGACGACCACAACGCTGCAGAACACCGATATCAAAATAACTTTGATAGAATTGTTAGGGTTCTGTCTTTGGGAAGCGTTGTTTAGATGAGCAGCAGCTAATAATTTCCACGAGTATTGAAAAGAGAAATTCCAAGCATTCACAGTGTGTGTCTCTGAGAAAGATCCAGTTGAAGCTGAGAGGCCAACCTTGATGTTCTCTGGAAGAAAGTCCCGCAGATCTATATCATAAAATAAGATTGGGGTTGAAGGTTTAGAAACATTAGTACCATTGGGGTTACAGAAGAGAAACACTTGCAGCCTCTTTGCTCTGCCATCATAATCCACCCACGCGTCCCACTGTTTTCCATTCTTGAGATTTTCATCACAAAGTCCGGAGTTTGCAGCTACGTTTCTGAGAGAAACGTTTCGCTTGGAAGAAATACTGTTGACGTCAACCCCCACATGGTTTTCGTCAGGATCCCATTCGTTCTTGTAAGTGTCGAATTCCACAGCAACCATCTGATAGAACGATGTGTTATAGGTTGTTTTATTAAACAAGCCAAGCCCTCCGCCCCCAGCATCCAAGGGTTGTTCGAAGTCGAAATGCGCCATGAAGAAAGCAAGTCCGTCTCCGAAAGCGCTTTGATTATTATTGCCCCCGCCGATAATGAATTGGAAATGAGTAGAGAAGTTCGCCAGAGCTCGAGAGGAGTTATCCCATAGCGGAATCGATTTATTGTAAGTAGCCCATCCTGCCTTACTGGTTAGGCTCCCTTTTACTTCGTCAGTGGTCAGTTGTATGATCTCGTCTCCTTGAAAGTAGGCATCATGTTGGGTTTCTATATCCGTTTTAGGAGGGAACGCAAAGCTTAGGTTTCCTGCATCTGATATAAAAATGAGAGAAGCAGCAACACAGTAAAAGAATAGGAGGGCATACGGAGGATGACAGAGTTCGGCCATCTGCACTAACAGTAAAAGAAGAGGAAGCCAAACGGAGGATGACAGAGCCAGGCCATCTACATTAGGTAGTATTAATATCCAGATTCCACTATGACAACTTGTGGCTTCCGGGGCCTTAGATGTCACGAGGAATTTGTTAATGCTTTACTGCACACGCATGCTGGCCGGTTCTGGAGGCAATTCAGTTTCCTAGTGATTGGAATCACCGTATGTCGTATTCTACTTTGACAATTTTTTTATTTATATGATGTCAAGTGGCTGTCATATACCTCAGAGGCATATTTTAATATTGAATGAGTGAGGCAGACTCCATGGAGACCCACGAGCAAAACATATAATACGGGGAGTTACTCTCAAATGGTTGCCGGCAATTCAGTTTCCATCGGACTCACTTTACAATTATTTTTATATGATGCCACGTGGCCGTCATCAGCCTCATTTGCATATATGTTACAGAAGAAATCAAATCAAACCCAACAACCCCGAGACAAATGCCTTCACCTTTTTCTATTACTAGCAGTTGCATGACGTGATCGCACAACGATTCTGCCATAGGCTGTTTGTAGGGGAAGCATTGAATTTAGGAGTTCATGATTTTCGTTATATTATTTTGTTTAATATATTTTTTTAAAAATAAATTTGTGAATTTTTTTATTATCTCATCTAAATGTAAAAATGATAAATAATTATTTAATATTTAGGTTATGCATAACAATTATTGTTTTATGATTTCTTCAAAGGTAAACAAGTACTTCCTTTTAGATTTATTTGCTTGTATAAACGATACCAAATAAAAAGGATTAATAGATTTTGAATCATTATGAGATAGCAGATATAGTCACTACAACTTTATATGACCAAGCTCATACCATTCCAGCACCGTCAAAATGTTTGAATGTTTTGTTGATACAAATTGACCATTTTGCAGCTGAAATATCTTCATGAAAATGGATTTGTTGAAGAGAATTTACATCCTTTATAAGCCTTTTTTGTTTTTATTTCCTAAATGAGTACAAATATAATGTAACATAAACAAAATTGCATCTAAGTAGAAAATGTGATAAATAAATGTTTTTTATCCTATAGATAAACACTGCAACTTTATATAACCAAGCTCATACCATTCTAGCATTGCCAAAATGTTTGAATGTTTTGATGATACAAATTGATCATTCTGCAACTAAAATATCTTCATGAAAATGGATTTGTTGAAGGGAATTTACATGCTCTATAATCCTTTTTTATTTTTTTCCTAAATGAGTGCAAATATAATGCAACATAAACAAAATTACATCTGAATAGAAATATTTCGCTCTATCGAGATCTACTCTACATATATTCCCAGAATGCTTCCCACAGCAACAACTTAATTCCTTGTTTTTCTGAGAAATGTATTTCAGTGAACATTTGTATAGGAAATCTTAGTGAGACTTCTACCCAGGGGTGTTACAAAATGATAAAAGTTGAAGCACAACTCAACTCCCCTGTAATGGAACAATGTTTGCCCCACAAAAAGTACTTCACCTCTAGAGTCGAATGGGAAAAATAGGACTTTGTCAAGCCTTAATAATGGAAATTTTATATTAGAGGAAATGGAAATTAAAGAAGAGTTGGAGAAAGAATTTGAGAAGGAATTAGAGGAAGAGATTAAGGATGGTATCCTCGTTCTTACTCACAAGGTTGTACAACTACATGCTCACTGCCAGGAATTTAGAAAAGGGGAACATCAATATCACACATCTGATTTTGACATGCCATTGAAGTCATACAATAGTGCCCTGCAGGACTCATGGTGTGGTTCCATCCTATACCCAAAATTACCTATGTGTGTGGGTGTTATCAGTCCCTTAGCATTGTCATCTTCTTGTAGAGAAATAAAAAGCTCTTCTTTTCACAATGAAGGCAAGTGTTTCAACAGTCCCGCGTACCCAAAAGATCCACAGAAGAAATTCAAAAATGATTTTGATAGGGTGAGGACTTTAATGTTGGAAGTTAATTTGAATTCCCCAAAGAAGCCCAATTACAATCTTACAGACTAGGGAAGGTTGACAAATGATTCCCCTAGATTTCCTCATGCTCTATTTTCAAAACCCAAAAATGAAAAAAGGTGTTCAACTAGTGAGCTTCATTGTAGATGCCAGTGCCATGGATGTTAATGTGTCCACAATACCCACTCTTTTCCAAAGGAAGACAGTGAGCTCCCTTTGCATGGAAAATTTTATGCCAAGCTCAGTCCAAAGGAAAAACTTTGTAGCACCAGACATATTTGTATTACCCATGGTGTTGCTTCCAGAAAAATGGTTAGTAGAAATGGAAATGGAGAGCCATTTATCAATGCATATAACATTTGTGGAAGGGATGTTGTCAAGAGTAAAGAGGAGAAAAGAATGGTTAACAAGGGAATTTCATGTATAATAGATAATATTATAAAAGAGCATGGACATAGGGTCCTTGGTGGAAGTGACACAGAGGACAAAGACAAGACAAACATCATACAACAATCAAGAGAAAAAAGAAGATGATGAACAATGCATATGTGTGGTATATAGATAAGAAAGCCATGTTGGGAGATTTTGTGAATGAATTGCCCTCATCCTGCCCAAAATCCTACAATAATAAAATTCCCAACATGCTCCCAACATTGTCAATTGTTGCAGTTGCTATGGAGGAAAATGGATGTATAAGATTTTATGACTAGTAATAAGTTGGTTTCTTCTTCCCAGCTTCCAGAGAGTGTCGAGGCACCCAAGCCCTCCAATGGAGAAATATATCTATGTATGCTATCTGATGAGGAGCAACATGGGCCAAAGGATAAAGGATTTGACTGACTCTAGATTGACCACTCTAGAGTCTTGAGTAAAAAGGAAACCTTGGAGGAGGAAAAGTCTTTGTGCGAAGTAGAGAAGGTTGCCCTTGAAGTTTAGGAAATGCACTTGGCAAGTGAAAAGTTGTGGGATCTTGCAAACAAAATTTAATGGTGAGGAGATGGGTTCATTGTAGGATGATGAGGAAGTCAACTTATAACTATTTCTTAAATAGTAGCCCCTTCAAATTTTCAGACCTAATTTGCCATACTTGGGCATTGTTTGATTTTCTATGCTTAATATTCAAGAAGTTGACATTGATCATTAACAACATCTATATAAATGCACTCATTTAATTTTTCATTCATTCAACCAACGAAGTACCTACAAATTGTCTTTTGACAGATACAAAATTTTAAACAATGCTTTCGGTATTGCATTGACATCACAAATTGCAGAGTACCATGTTTTCTTTTAGCATATATTCAAGAAGTTGACATTGACCATTAACAACACATACATAGTATTTCTACTTCTACTGATGGATTTAAAGTTTTTCTATTCTTTTTTCCTTTTCTAATAAGGCAAAATTCATACAAATAAATAAACTCACAAGTAAACATAAAGTAATACTCTGTCAAGTACTATTTCAGGTTAAATATCAACAAATGATTTCACGATGATGATTATACATGAATGACTTAGTAAACTTAGGTTTCATTGTGATTAGCATGGGATTGAAATTGTGTCAATTAATTTTCAAATATGTTGTATCTTCAAAAATCTACATAGAAAATAAGTTTATCCTCAAAATCTAGATGGAAAAGACACATCAAAAGGGTAAACTAATAGAGGTGGTTGATGTGAAAAATTTGATAGAAGAAAGACTTGATGAAATAGATGGAAGCCCATGTAATAATCTGACAACCAGAAATGACACCTGCACAAAAGCAGAAGGTGGGACAACAATGTAGACAATCAATAAACCCCCATTCTAATTGCATTAAAATATAAAAATGGTAATATAAAATTGCATCAATACAAAACTGTACAGAATTAGGTACTATAAAAGTATTCCAATATCCTTACAAACTTTCAGAGTTTACCTAAGTTCCTAAGTAGCTACAGAGCAAAGATCTTTATGGTAAATCATGCTATACATAGAAGAAACAGAGACATGATAATTCAAAAATAAAATTAACTGCAAACTAAAAAATACAAACATTGATATTTATATCCAATATCCTTGTTTCGCTATGTGCCATTCCCATGTTGGATGAGGCAAACTATTGTTTTTTTTTTTTTTTGTCAAAATTGTTCATAGAAAAAAAATCCTATGTAAAAGTTGTCAGGTTTAAAATATGTATATAAGAGTACTTATTTTGGATGGACCTGATCATCAATGATGTAAAAGAAAGAGTTTACAAAGCTGCAGAAACATTCAGCCAAAAGGATATTGTATTGGAAAGCCTAAAATCATAATTCACATTATTCCATATTCCCTTCTTATTGTTTGGAAATGCCACCTCCTGATACAAATTTATATTAAACATTTTATTCCAAAGATAAAAGAACCACCTCTTTTATATATACACTCTTATAAAAAGATCAACTGCCTAAGAAAATATTAACTGACACATCATTATCGTTCAACTTTCAATGTGAAATGACTTCAAAGTTAAATCAATATACTCGAAACTGCAATGAACAGTAGGGATAACTAGCAGCCACCAACAGTAAACAAGACAATTTTATGACAGAGACAAAGATGCACCGCGGGGCCATGAAAAAAAATAGTCAGCAATTATTAATCAATCTATGTGCATTAGATGATATTGTTCATGGCATCAAAATGCAAAAATCGAAGGACATTTTATTAACACAATTAGTGTGAAGTGTCGAAGACCTCAATGTGACATTGCTATGTCTATTTCTATCACTGGAATGTTTTTGGTTGGTGATACTTACAGGCTTTTCTTGAGTAGAATGTGTGGAAGTGAATCCACAACTCTCTCTGAAGCACTGTAACATCTAGGTCATTCTTGAATTCCATGGGTAGTTTTGACAGAAGTTTTAAGTAGGAGTCCCATGGACTTTGACACTGATGATCAACAATTCCTTGTAGTACATAGCAAATTGGCGAGCTACTTCATCTAGTTTCTTGTTAGAAATAAGAACAGGTCATGAGGCATGAGTTTTTGAGTGAGGTTATGCTTGTTATAGTTTATACGTATCATGATCAACAGCTGTAACTTAATAACACATTTTATTATTATAGGCAACACACTTTGTGTTAATTTTTAGATCAAATATGTTGTTATGTAATTGTCTCTTACTTGATCCCTTTGGATGGTGAATCTACTGCCATATATACTCGATTAGTTTTAAGAGTCATGACTATTCCAATCGATGCTACTTTTGACAAACTTTAATCATGTTTGTTAATTTGTTTGCCACTCTATAATTTATGGTTTATGATTTGGCCGACTTGACTTTAGGCTTACCTCCCGAAGCTACCAAAACATCAACACTCCCTCTTAGTTAGGGAGGTATAGCAAAGTCTTCCTTGATTCCTAGTCAAGGGTATCATGTCTAGTCATAGACTCTCTCAACATGATGTCCACAATGGCTACACCCAATTGTGGGAAGTACAACTCAGTCTCAGAGATGTGTCATATTTCTCTGTCTCAGAGAAATATACGTTACAAGGGCTTTCACCTCATATTTTTCCATCTTAGAGAAATATACGTTACAAGGGCTTTCACCTCATATTTCTCCATCTCATAGAAATATATGTTACAAGGGCTTTCACCTCATATTTCTTCGTCTTAGAGAAATATACGTTACAAGGGATTTCACCTCATATTTCTGTCTCAAAGAAATATATGTTACAAGGGCTTTCACCTCATATTTCACCATCTTAGAGAAATATATGTTACAAGGGCTTTCAGTTCATATTTTTCCATCTCAGATAAATATACGATACAAGGGCTTTCACCTCATATTTCTCTGTCTCAGAGAAATATACGATACAAGGGCTTTCACCTCATATTTCTCCATCTCAGAGAAATATATGATACAAGGGATCTTAATGATGCTGTGACTCCCTCTCCACGAGAGCATCATTCTCCATCACACCAAGCTAGTCTCAGAAGTATGCAAACTTTACCCTGTAAAGAGGCTTGCTGAGGATATCAACCGTCTAATCATTAGTGCAAATATACTTGAGTTGGATTGCTTTCCTTAACACCCTTTCTGACCCTATCATACTTGATGCACCCAATGTACCAGACACTGGCTCTCCCTCTTAGCTGTGAGTCCTAGACTTCACAACCCCTTGCAAGTTCCCTGCCTTGACTTAACCTGATTTGAGTAGATTTTTTAAGACTACTCTCTCTATCACTGCGAGAACCCTGCCTTGACTTCCTTCACTGAGCTGATCCATCCTTTTGATACATTCCTACAAAACCTTCCATGCTACTCAGACTTCTCATCCAAGTGCCACCACAACCACCTTGTCGCACCTTTTGCAATACTAACTCCCAATCGAACTTTGTTCTTGACTTCAATCCAGCTGCATCCTGGATTCTTGTTTTTTTCAATCCTTTGTCCGTCATCATTGATCTCATCTTTGCTACACCATCCCATCGGCCAGCTTCTGTATATATGTGTGACATAAGTACATAATAACTAGCATTTCTAGGGTCCAACTGAAAAAAAAAGAGTTCTGCTACATGTTCTCCTAAGTTAACATTACAATGAATTCTGCATGCACCAAGCAAAGCTACCCATACACCAAAACTAGGTACTACATGCATTTTCTTAATCACATTGTATGCCTCATCCAGGTGTCCAAAACGGACAAGAAGGTCAACCATGCATGCATAGTGCTCCTTCTAGGTATGATTTGATAATCTATAGTCATGCAATCAAAAAATATTGGAGCCTTCATCCATTAATCATGCATGACCACAAGTGGATAGAACAACCATGAAAGTGATGTCATCAGGCTTCACACCTACTTGTTCCATTTGATGGAATAGTGTGAGGGCTTCTACTGCATTGCCATGCGTGCCATATCCCAAAATGATGGCATTCCATGACACTGCATCTCTTGTAAACATTTTGTCAAATACTTGGCATGCAGTATCTATGCTCCCACATTTAGCATACATGCTTATGAGAGAACTTTCCACAAAATCGTCTATCATGAAGTCACTTTTGATTAGATATACATGAATCTCTTTGCCTTGTTGCAGAGCTCCCAGGTGGGCACATGGTGAAAGAATGCTAGCAAAGGAGATGGAGTTAGGTTTGACACCTGAAAATTACATCTCACGAAAGAGTGCCAAAGCAGTATCACCATATCCTCTTTGAGTGTATCCCAAAATCAATGCACTCCAAGAAACCACATCTCTGTCTCTTACAGGTATCTACTCAAAAACTTTGTGTGCACAGTTCGTATGCCCACACTTGACATACATGTCTATAAGTGCACTGCAGACATAAAAAAATTGACTCTAGTCCTCTTTTGATAACATAATCATGAATTACTTGGCCTCCTCTCAAAGCCTTTAAATGGCCAAATGTAGGCAAAACAGTTGAGATGGTAATCGAGTTTGGTTTTATTCCATCACACTACATCTGGTAAAACAATTTCAACACTTCATCAGCATTTCCATTCTGGGCATACCCTGCGATTATAGCAGTCCCCAAGACTACATCTCTTTGAGACATGTTATCAAACACCTGGCATGCATCCTCCAAATTACCACATTTTGCATACATATCTAATAGAGAACACGATACATAATTATCTGCTTCAAATCTAAACTTGATTACAATGCTATGGATTTCATTGCCCTGATCCAGAGCCTCCAATCATGTGCACACAGGCAGAATGCTGGATAGAGTGATGACACAAGACTTCACATCTGCAATCTGCATCATTTTATCAAAGAGTTCCAAAGCCTCCTTGGCAAACCCATTCTGGACATACCCAACAATCTAAAGATTTTTAAACAAACAATATGACAACAGATTTAAAATGAACAAAGAAATAACCATAAAAGATATATGCAAACACAGAGAATAAACCTTTTTATTGCTATTGAAAAACTAGAGAGCTACAGCTCTTTATTACAATGTATTTATTTGCAAAGGAACCTAAATGGAAAAAATAGAAAAAGACAAACAAATGATAGCATGTTTCTACATGCATTATCATGCAACAAACAATTCCTAAAAAACAACTAACAACTACACAGACTTTAAAAAAGAAACTAGAAAATAGAAACTGCACATCTGGCTGTGCCACATCAGTTATCCAACATACTCCCCCTTGTTGTGGAGAGGAGTCACAATACGATCTCAAAGCATCAAAAACTAAACCTTTGCAATTGCCTTGGTGAAAATGTCTGCAAGCTGTTCTATAGTCTTGATATACCTGAGTTCTACTTCTTTCTTTTGCACCAAATCTCTGATAAAATGATATTTCATATCAAAGTGTTTAGTTCTACTATGATGCACAGGATTTTTTGCCAATTTGATTGTGCTCATATTATCACAGAAGAGCACTGTAGGCTGAACTTGTTTTTCTCCAATCTCTTCAAGAATGTTTCTGAGCCATAATGCTTGAGTACCTACAGAGGTGACTACAACATATTCTGCCTCTGTGGAAGAAAGAGAAACTATACTTTGTTTCTTTAAACTCCAAGAGACCAAACCAGAACCAAAAGTAAAACAATTACCAGAGGTAGACTTTCAGTCATCCACACTACCTCCCCAATCAGAATCACTGAAACCAACTAGATTAAATCTTTTAGAATTGTAGTAATGAGTGCCAAAAGCAAGAGTTCCTTTCACATACCTCAAAATTCTTTTAGCAGACTGCATATGTAACTCAGAGGGTTCTGTCATATACCTTGAAACAAGAGAAACTACAAAAGCAATATCAGGGCTTGTGTGGGTTAGAAACATTAGACTACCAACAACACTTCTATAAGTTGTCCCATCAACTCTTTTAGCACCATCCTCTCTACATAGCACAACTCCATGAGAAATTGGAGTGGAGGCTGGTTTACAATCAGCCATATCAAACTTCTTCAACATATCCTTGGCATATTTTGTTTGACAAAGGAAAATGCCATCCTTACTTTGATAAACCTCCATGCCTAGAAAATATTGCATAAGGCCTAAATCTTTCATTTCAAACTCATTCATCATAGCATGCTTGAATTCATCCTTCATCTTAGAACTACTACCCATATACAACAAATCATCAACATATAAAATCACAATAAGAATATCATTACCTTCTTGTTTGTAGTAGAGGGTAGGCTCACTTTTACTTCTCTTGAAGCCATTTTGCTGAAAATACCCATCAATCCTAGCATACCAAGCTCTTGGTGCTTGCTTGAGGCCATACAAGGCCTTCTTCAGCTTGTAGACATGATGTTCTTTTCCTTGCACCTCAAAACCTTGTGGCTGCTCCACATAAATTTTTTCATCTAAGTACCCATTCAGGAAGGCACTTTTCACATCCATGTGATGAATGCTCCATTTCTTTTGGGCTGCAAGGGAAATCAACATTCTAATAGTCTCTTGTCATGCTACCGGTGCAAATGTTTCTTCATAATCAATGCCATACCTCTGTGTGAAGCCTTTAGCAACTAATCTTGCTTTGTGTCTTTCAACACACCCATCACTATGGTACTTAGTCGTGTAGACCCATTTAGTGCCAATTTTTTTCTTGTCATGAGGAAGCTCTGTAAGCTCCCAAGTACCATTCCTATGAATAGAATCCATCTCTTCTTGCATTGCTTGCACCCAAACTTCATTAACACATGCATCTTCATAACACGATGGTTCAAAAAAAGATTGTGAGAATAAAGCAAAATTTATTGTTTCACCTATAGGATTCTCCTCATGTGCTTGGATTGTACTTCTTTGATAGATATCACTTAAGCTTCTTACCTTCCTTGTAGGACTTGGACTTGAATTTGGACTTGTACTTGAAACTGAAGAACTAGATGAGGGGCTATTTGGTGGATGTATAGCACTTGGAATTGAAGTATTAGTTGGCTGCTCATGATCAATATCAGCAATAATACCACCATTCAAAACAGATTTAGACTTCCCAACATGGTGTTTTTGATGACCATAAACTCCCCCTTCATCAAAAATCACATCTCTTGAAACAAGAATACTATTAGTGCGAGGGTTATACAACCTGTAAGCCTTACTTTGCTCACTATATCCAACAAAAATGCATGATTCACTTTTGGGATCTAATTTTGTCTCTTTGGATCAGCCACATGAACATAGGCTAAACAACCAAAAACTCTAAAATGATTAACATTAGGCTTTTTTTCATACCAGGCTTCATAAGGAGTCATCATGTCAAATGCTCTAGTAGGACTTCGATTGAGAATGTACACTGCTATAGCAATTGCATCACCCCAAAAAGAATTGTCTAATCCTTTGGTATGTAGCATACTCCTTGCCATTTCCACCATTGTACGATTTTTCCTTTCAGCTACCCCATTTTGTTGAGGTGTGTAAGCAGTGGTGAGTTGCCTTTTGATGCCATTTATATCACAATAATTCCTAAAATCTCTTGAGCAAAATTCTCCTCCACGATCTGTCCTTAAGCATTTGATCTTACAACCTTTTTCATTTTCCACAAGGGCTTTAAACCTTTTGAATGTATCAACGGCTTCATCCTTGGTCTTCAAAAAATAAACCCAACACTTTCATGAGTAATCATCAATAAAAGTAATGAAATATGATGACTTACCCAAACTCTTTGTCTGCATAGGACCACAAATATCTGAGTGAACCAATTGAAGTGGGTAATGGGCCCTCCATGCATTGCCTTTTGGAAATGACTCTCTTGCATGTTTTCCTTTAGCACAACCTTCACAAACTTTCTTGTGTTCTTGAACCTTAGGCAAACCATAAACCAAAGCTTTTGAAGTGAGAAACATCAAACTATGAAAATTCAAATGTCCATATCTGAGATGCCATAACCAACTTTTATCCTCATATGCCAGATTGGCAAGATGGCTACTATGTTCACCAAACTTCAATGGGAACATCCTATTCTTTGAGATAGGCACTACTGTAACCACCCTATTGCCTTGATTTTTATCATAAATTGTACATTGCTGATTTTCAAATACCACCTTATAATTCTTCTCACACAACTGCCCAACACTTAATAAATTATGCTTTAATTGTGGAGTGTAATAAATATCGGTCACACATTTCTTACCTTTTTTTGTATTCACCTCCATAGCTCCTTTAGCTGCAACCTCCAAGGACTTGTCATCACCAAGCTTAATTTTAGATTTGAAACTTTTATCCATTGTAGAAAAAATCTCATTATTTCCTAACATGTGGTTAGAACAACCTGAATCTAAATACCAGACTTCTTTAGAACTATTTTTAGCTTTGTCATATGATAAGAATAAATTATTAGGAGAAGCCTCATCATTCTCATTAGCATAATTAGCACTTCTATTATTGTTACCTTCTTTTAATCTGCATTCCCTTTCAAAGTGACCATACCTATTGCAGTGATAACATTGAACATTTCTTTTATCAAATCTACCTCTACCTCTTCCTCTTGGACTACCTCTTTGTCCTCTATTTCCTCTTGAAGAATTTTGATTTTGACCTCTGCCTTGGCCTTAATTATTTTTGGTGCTTGTGCTAGCATTTTCATTCTTTGTAATTTGTACTTTGGAAGCAAAAGCCTTCTCATTACTTTCTCTAGATGAATCTCTCAATCTTTCTTCATGAGACATGAGAGATCCAACAAGGTGATTAAACTGAAGAGTAGTCAAATCCTTGCTTTCTTCAATGATGATGGCAACATTGTTCCACCTTGGTGTTAGAGACCTCAACACCTTTTTGATCACAACTTCATTGTCCATAGTTTCTCCAAGAGTAGCCATTTTATTAACTACATCTTTTACTCTTACACAATAATCACTCACATTTTCACTTTCTTGCATCTTCAAATTCTCAAATTCTCTTTTTAATGCCTGCAACTTCACAACTTTGACTTGATCACTACCTTGGTAAGCTTCTTTTAGAGTCTTCTAGGCATCTTTAGCTGTCTCTGCACCTGCAATTCTTGGAAATAGGCTCTTATCAAGAGCTATTTGAATGTGAAATAAAGTCTGTGCATTCTTCTTCTTAGCTTCCCTCTTAGCTGTTCTATCATTCGCTGCAAGAACATTCCAATCAGCTGGTTCTTCATATCCCGTTTCTACAATTTCCCATAAATCTTTACCTATCAAAAAAGTTGTCATCTTGATGCACCAATAATCATAATCAGATCCATTAAATTCTAGGATTGGCAAAGAGTTGGAATTTGACATGATAAATTTTCTAACAAATTAACCTGCTCTGATACCAAATGAAGATTTTTAAACAAACAATATGACAACAGATTTAAAATGAACAAAGAAATAACCATAAAAGATATATGCAGACACAGAGAATAAACCTTTTTATTGCTATTAAAAAACTAGAGAGCTACAGCTCTTTATTACAATGTATTTATTTGCAAAGGAACCTAAATGGAAAAAATAGAAAAAGACAAACAAATGATAGCATGTTTCTACATGCATTATCATGCAACAAACAATTCCTAAAACACAACTAACAACTACATAGACTTTAAAAAAGAAACTAGAAAATAGAAACTGCACATCTGGCTGTGCCACATCAGTTATCCAACACAATCATGGCAGTCCAGGAGATGACATTTCTCTGAGGCATTTTACATTCATTTCCTCACAAATGCTCTCCTCCATGGAAGTGATCTTCCACTCCACATGTCTTTGTGCAGCCACTCATGATGCATTTTCTTTGGCAATATCTTTCATGACAGTGGTGTCTTTTGTGAACAATTTCAAAGGCCACAGTACATGGATTGTTGTAGCTTACAAGTGAACATCTCATCTTACACATATGTCATAGAGAGTTGCAACTATGCCGCCTAGCATGGTTAGGCTCTTGAGCACAAAACTCATTACAATTTAACACTGCAGCTAGCGGCAACCATGTATCACTAGAGATGAAGGAAGTCACAATGAAATTTTGAGCATCAGAGATATTCATCACATGATAACCAGGCCATGTGACCCTTTGTGAAGTATTTGCCCCAGGCCTACTATTATCATATTCACCATAATATAATGTGCTCAAGGCAGAGTTTCCATACCATCCGGCTGGCTGGATTAAACTGTCTAAATAAGATTGCATGTGAACAGTAAGAGAGTATAATTTCCATGGCCTACCTAGGTATGTGGGGAAAGAGTTGATAATAGGAACCAGATCAGAAGTAGCAGTAACATTACAATTGATAATAGATGTTCCTATGTTTTGATTTGGATCTGTTCTACCTTGAGCTGTAAAAGTATTATTCTATTGGTCCATGGGTTTTCGTGCCAAAATATTACATCTCTGAAAAACTATTGCGGCATTGCCAAAGATGAAATCCACAGTGCCGTAGATGTTGCAATCTCTATAGAATTGATGGAGGGAGTGAGTGTAGAGAGTATCTTGTTAGCCCTTGATACTGCAACGGTAAAAGCTGACAGATCAGAGTACACTCGTAAAGCTACAGCCAAGAATTTCTTTGCACTTCCCGTGTTTTCAAATGTGATATCGTGTGCACGAAAACCTTGCCCAACTACAATGAAAGTTGTAGAACTAAATGTAGTCCATCCGTCCACAACGCTTCTATTCCCAGTAATCACAGTGACATCTATTCCATCTCCAATTAGCATAATATTGTATTTGTATTTCTGAATCTATACATATTCCTTGTACACTCCTGCGGTAATGTGGATCACATACCTCTCTTTGCTCTAGTTGGGAGCAGCACTGACGGCATTAGTAATGGTGGTGTAATTCCCGCTACCGTCTTGTGCCACCGTTACAACGCCGCCATCTAAAATGCGACCACTTGAGCTGTGCAGAATCCACCTTTTGTCTGCCCGAGACAACCATGACGGAGGCCCATCATCAACCCATCCATATTGTGACAGAAAATGTGGTTGGCTATGGACAGGAGCCTTCCCCGCAATATAAAATTTCTTCATCAAAGCTAGACTAGTGCCTACAGAATCTAATGCGTTAGATATATCATCGGAAAAGGAGAACTAGTTAAGGTTTAAATTTGCTTGATCGAGGCCTTCCAGATAGGTGACCTGATAGGTTAGGGCTGCACTCAGATAACTCTAAATATCCACTGCATTCTTCCATTCCAATGTCGTGTTTGTCGAGTCTATCAATTTTATCAAACTCACTGTCAAATAGTCCATCGTAAGATTGTAGAGGAAACTGCAATCCACCATAGCTTGACTTTGCATTGACCACCTGCTCTAATACCATGTTAATTTTTAGATCAGATATGCTGTTATGTAATTGTTTCTTACCTGATCCTTTTGGATGGTGAATCTACTGTCATATATACTCGATTGGTTTTAAGAGTCATGACTATTCCAATCAATGCCACTTTTGACAAACTTTAATCATGTTTGTTAATTTGTTTGCCACTCTATAATTTATGTTTTGTGATTTGGCTGACTTGACTTTAGGCTTACCTCTCGAAGCTACCAAAACATCAACACTTTGTGATCAGGCGGTGGTGGTTTGCAGCTACTGAAAATTTGCTGAACTGGAATTCAGACAAAACTGAGTGATAATTGAGAAGAAGAAAAAATGACATGTGTTTTCTAAGAGAAGAACATAGCTAGGATGACAATTTTCTGGGGAGCAAAAGCTCCCTCATATAAGCCTATCGGCTAAATATGTAAATGAGAGTTTGTGTAAATGGAAAAATTAACCCAGTTTTTTAATTTAAAGGTGATGTTTTTTAATTTTATTTTTTATAAAATAATTGATTCTTTATATTTTGATTGGTCTATTTTAATTTTTTGAATATGTTCTTTTTTACAATATTTTTTTATGAATACTTCCTATTTAACTTAAATTAAAAGTCAATAAATAATACAATATTCACAAAAAAGGGGTAATGTGGTAAAAGGCACACCCACGAAGTCTCAAAGTCTTAATAGGTAAACAAAATCTTTAAACACAGGTGAACAAAATAACAAAGGGCCAGGCACGAAGAAAACTAAGCAACAAGTGCAATACCAGTAGAGGGAGGAGGATCCTGATCATCAGGCTTCCCCCAAACATCTCCAAGGATGACATCATCAATCAGCTCCCAACTGTTGAGAGCACCAGCACCATCTTCATTCTCCTTGAGGGGTGGCTAAGCACAAACTGGGGAAATGGTGAGCTACAGACAGGGAAATTTTTTAGTGTCAGGCCAACTAGTATCCTGCCTTGGAGATGGCAGTCTGGAAGGCTAAGACCATCCTCCACAGGTAGTAGAGTCCCTTGAGGGTTGAGGGCCATGGAAGTGAGAGCCATGATCATGTTGGTCACCATGGTTATGTTGGGAGGTTTGACTACGACATGCCGACGCCCTCGAGAGGAGGTGGAGTCTGAAGGAACTTGAGCAATAGTGCAAGGGGCATTGTCCCAATGGTTCGAAGGCTCCTAAAGATGCGCAACTTTAAGTGCAACTTTGCTTGCTTGCACTTGAATCTGCATCAGAACATTAGAACAAGTGATAGCTTTAGTGTACAAAGAAATTTTTTTATCAAAACTACAGTGATTGAAAGTAGCAGCATTCCTATCCTTCCAAATCCTAAAAAGAATTTCCACCCTAAAAGCATGCAATATATGAGTATATTTGCTTGGGAGGTAGGGCCAGTCGCCAAGTACGACCATATACCAAGAGAAAGGAGTAGGTGTGAAAGGTGTGAACAAAACATGGATCCAATTCCAATCTTCCTAAGCTTGAGGGAAAAGCCAAAATATGTGCTTGAGAGAGTCAATCTTCCTGCAGAATGGACAATGAGGGATAGATAGGCCCATATGAACCAGACGAACTCCCAAAGGGAGGCCTTGGTAGAGAAAACAAGTAAAATGGACCAATTTAGGCTCAAACACTATAGACCAAATGCATTAAAACCGTCTGTGCTAGGGCCCATGAGAGGATTGAAGTTACCAGCGCTGATTTAGTTGATCCACCATATACAAGTGTGGGGACAACCAGGAATAACCTTTGAACAGTCTGTAATTCTGAAAAGGAGTGTCTGGATACCATTTCCAATCCTTCCACCAAGGTTTGAGAAGGAATAACATCAATTATTGAATGGTAAGTTTCTTGGTCTATGTTAAGAAGCCTATATTTTTGTTTGAACTCAAGCCATGATAAGAAATTCTTGGTGGCCCTATGCAAAAAGTCAGGCAGAACTTGAACCCCATGTTTGAAAAACTTTAATGAATGAACCCAAGGTAGCTTTACAAGTAACATATCTTGATTACTAAGAATAGGGGACCACCAAATGGATTGATGATTAGTGGATAAACCATTATGAAAATCATCTCTATCCCAATGAAGCCAGGGCCTGAGGGCTTCCCAAGCCTTCAAATTCTCTTGATAACAAAAGTACCTTATATGGAAATAGGTTCCCTCACAGTGAGGAGGGTTCCTAAATCCAAGCCCTTCCATGCTGGATGACCTGTAGGAGTGCCAGTGCAAATGCAATGGCGAATAAAAACTCTTGAAGTCCCATTCCCTTACAAAGCTCAAATGATCCATTTAGCACACAAGGTGATGACTTTTCAGTGAATGGAAATCAATCCAAGCCCTCCAGCCTCATGAAGGAGGCAACAAAATTCCCAAGAAGCTTAATTAAAACTTTGATGCCCATCATTGGAAGCCTAAAGAAAATCTCTAAGGAGTTTCTCATTCTCCAAATAGGAGGCCTTAGAAGGGACCCGACATGAGGAATAAAAATCATGTTTGACAGCCAAAATTTTGGAACAAACTTGAAATTTACTTACCAAAGAAAGAGGCTTGGTAATCTAGTAGTGTAACTTCTTCACAATTGACATAATAACAACCTGTCACAACTCTGAAGGAGAGGCTTGGAACACAAAGGGTTTTTTTTAAAATTTTTGATTAAAATAAAAAGGAAGAAAGGCCACAGCCAATCAAATTCCATCTAGCAAAAGAATAAATTATTTTCTAATGTTTATATGTATGCATATTACACACAACTTACCTACCAATCAGCTCATCAAATTAATATCTTTGTTTAACTTTTCTTTCATATCGTATGTGCCATAATTTGCATTTCCCTAGTAGACATGAATGCAAAATGTGGAGGCACGTAGTGTTGAATACACCAGGATATTGAGAGGGGTGTTGAATGAGTATTTAAACGAACTTCAAGTATTCCAAAGCAGATTAAAACTTAAGCATTACAGTATTAACATAAATATGAAAGATCAACACAATGCACATCAAAACATAACACCAGATATCCATTGTAAACCCAAGAAGGGAAAAACCACAATGAGGATTAACTCACAATATATGAAGCTCAAATAATAACTTTTTTTTAGGGCTACAACCAAAGGAAGCTACTACTCCCTGCTGACTATGTTTTAGGGAAACAACCCAAGGAAGCTACAACTCCCTGAAGAAAAGTTTTAGGGTCACTCCCAAGGAAACTACAACTCCCTGCAGAATTTGTTTTAGGGCTACAACCCAAGGAAGTAACTACTCCCTGAACTGAGAATGAACTCAGGAAAGATTACAGCATGACAGTCCTTCTACTGTCTAAAAATTGACATTGAAGTTCACACCTTTGATGATTACAATTCTGGCTCTTCACACTTTCTTCTGATGATTGGATTAGTTAGGCACACACTTCACTTCCCTCCTATCACTAAAATATCTTCAAGATGAATCAGGATAGCCTCTAACACTTAGATGCTCTTTCTCCTTTAGTCGAACATCACAATGCATATGATTTTTCATATTTTGTTCTTCATACTCTCACATGTTCATCTTCGCAATCATGCTTTACCTAGATAAACTAGGTTCACAATATATACATGATATTACATTGATTACATTGCAAGTCAGCTAATACAACAAGAATATTACATTTTACAAGTCGGCCACATATCACAACATGATACATGCATAGGGCAAGCCCTATCATAAACAACACCCTACTCCAGAAGGAAACACATGCCTTGTGGATCCCAACACATGCTTTGTATAATCCTAAATATCATTCACAACATCATTCTTTAAGAAATAAAATCCGCACGTCACACCTATTTTCAAAATAGGTCACCCTTAAGTAAGAACTCCTAAAGCTTGTAGTACAACTAGACACATAGAAGATTAAACATTACTTGCAGTACACCAAATCACTGGATACTTTACAAAGGTATGCATTGGACCTCTTTGATCATGCTCATAAAACCGCATTGACAAAACTTAACACCTAGAGATATGTGGAGCATTCAAGCCAATCTTCATCACTAATATACTCTGGTAAGGTACATACTAGCACTACGACATTCATAACTTTCATTGCGGAAGGCATACAAACTTTATTTCTTGGATATAACATCTTCACAACATACTTAACTTAGATTTTGAATTACATGACCATATTTGCAAGTGTGGAGGAATGCGGATCATTTTCCCAAACAGTCTCCCAGATAATTTCCTATAGCATAAATCTTCATCAACTTCTGGAGACCAAAACTTTCTTGTGATCTTATGACAACTCATGCAGACTCAGAAACATACATTTTATTGCTTCTAATTCCCATATTAATATGACTTCTTGATGCTTCATATTTCCATCTTAATATATCATTATACTCAACTCTACATTGAACGAGGCATGGCATCCAACCATGAACTTCTAATTCCCATCTTAATATGTCTTCTTGATTGTCACCGGATAGGACATGACATCCAACCATGAATTTCAACAACCCACTATGACATCAAGAGCATCACTAAATCTTTGTTACTATATTGGTATATCATTATCACAAACTAAGTACTGACCTTATGCTAAGTGTTGACATCAATTACACTAAGTGTTGACATCAATGACAACACAATGACAACACATATTGCTAACAATCTTCCCCTTTGTCATTGATGAAAACACACACTCCCCCTTAGATGTTCATTTCTCTCTTTCTCCCTTTAACATCAAGGATAAAAGGCAATTGCTTCTTTCCCTTAGGGCAGAAACTCTCCTCCTAAGGTGCACATTTTCTTTCTCTCTCTCTCTCCCTTCTTCAAAGCACCCTCTATTAGCAACCACAACTACATACTCCCCCTGAGAGGTAGCCACCATTAGTCTAGGAAAAAGGATATAGAATGAACTCCACCTGGATAGATGCACCATTATGCATCTAGAAAGAAGGAGGGGCAATTACCCCTAAGCTCTACTGGAGATCCTTAAAGGTGTCTTTTGTAAGAGCCTTTGTGAAAATGTCTGCAATATGATCCTTTGTTGTAACATATTCCAACCTTACTTCCTTATCTACAACCTTCTCTCTCAAAAAGTCATACCTAATTGCTATATGCTTGGTTCTAGAATGCATCATTGGATTCTTGGAAATATTGATAGCACTTGTATTGTCACACAATATAGGAATGGGCTTATCATACAATACCTTGATATCCTTCAGGGTTCATTTCATCTGCAACACTTGTGTACAATAGGATGCTACTGCAATGTACTTTGCTTCTACAGTTGATAAGTATATTGAATCTTGCTTCTTGCTCTGCCATGAAACCAATCTACTCCCTAAAAAGAAAGCACCACCACTTGTACTTCTTCTATCATCAACACAGCCAACCTAATCAACATTAATGTAGGAACTCATATCAAGATCATTACCTCTTGGATACCATAAGCCATAATCCAAACTTCCCTTCAAGTATCTGAATATTCTTTTCAACCTTCTCTTGTGTTTTCTTGGGATTAGCTTGATATCTGGCAACCACACATATTGCATGCATGATATTAGGTCTAGAAGCAGTTAAGTACAACAATCCTTGAATCATAGATCTATAGGAATTTTAATCAACCTCTGAAGATTCATCATTCTTTATCAAGTGACATCCAGTGACCATAGGAGTACTCACTATTTTGAATCTTCCATACCAAACTTCTTCAACATCTCTCTCACATACTTAGTGGTGTAGAGGCAAATTGGATAGGAGAAGATGGACAAACTAGACAAGGTTCTATTCACCCCAAAAGCCCAAAATTAAGACCTTTGCAGAAAAGTGGGAACATCAGAAAGGAACTCATGGATAATCATGGAAAAGTTGATTTGGGGTGTTAGAGGACCCATTCCATTCATTGATTAAGGCAGACCTCATTCAGGACCATCACTTCCTTCACAAACACCAAAAATGGCTTCCAACCCTAAAAACAGAGAACAACCCTGATAACCTTTGACACAGTCCTTCAAATACAAATCTCAGACAATTGGAAGATACCCAATATGGTCCCCCATCACATATCCAAGAATGGTTTTGTGTTCTTTTGGAAGGTATGCCCTAACTAATAGCCCCTCCTAGTGTTTTAGAGCCCCAAATAGGCCTAGTTTGTGAAGCAAGTACCCTTGGGTGAAGGCTTAGAACTCTCTTGACCACTTAGACACATCAATCACATCCAAAAACCATATAATTCAGTCTTCCTTTATTGTGATGATCGACTGTCATCAAAATCCATACTACTGTTGTTTCTAGCATACACTTAGCACATGGTTTTGCTAAGTTTCATTAGTGAAATCCTAGTAATAACAGGTCTCTACCCACAATACCCTTATAATACATTAAAATAGACATCAAGGAACTCATTCCACTGATGACAGAGTTTGATGAGTCAGTGGAATGAAAGAAACATATTAAACTACTGTCAGAACCCTAGTTAAGGGTTTTCCAGACCACTTGTAGAGAAAGGAGGAATAAGAAGTGTCAAGAACTCAAAACATATGCAATTGAGAGTTGACTCACCGAACTATCTTTCCAACATAATCACTAACCACCACTTGACCGTACACAGTCGAGGTATGTACAGAAATAGTGAGGAAACAACAGAACTCAGGTAGAAGTTATTTCTTATTGATTTCTTCACAAACAGTGCTTTCCATGACTTCTCCTACTTACAATGGATAGGGCAGAGCTTTTAAGAAGCCTGCCAAATAGTTTGAAGTGGTTTTCAAGATAGTTAAGGTCAATGGAATGTTTGAAACCATCAAACTATCTTTGCAACTGTCTCATTTTGGACTGCAGCGACTTGTTTAGGCATAACAATGCCTTCAAAACAAATTTATAAAGCAATTAGGCCTTGACTAAGGCATTAGACCCCTTGACATCATTCTAAACTTCTTAACATCATTTTGAACTTCTTGCCATGCATTGACAAGCCTTACAAACATGAAAACTGTCTCTATATGCCTTAAGAAGGGTTTACACATGTGACTACCTCAACAAGATGAGAATAGATACTTGGACATAATCCTTAGTCCTTATTACAATCATAAATGGTCTTCTAGGACCTTATTGAATCAACAAAGCAAAATGGACATCAAAACAAGACATGAGTCTTTTGATTCTCCTTGGTGCTCCTGCACCATACTCCCCAGGTGGAAGGAGAACTCAAGTCTCTTAAGGAAGTAGATCAACAATTGTGACACCATGCTTCAAGATGTCTTCTTCACTCATCCAAGTGGCATCTTCAATAGGCAAGCCATTCCATTTGACAAGAAACTGTTTGTATATCTTCTTCCTAGTCTTCTTCAAGACCTTGGTGTCAAGAATGCATTCCAACTTCAATGGCTGATTGGGTGGAAGACCTTTGACCCAATCTTCATCTCCTGCTACTGTCACATCTACCTCTATTCAATCTACATTAGAATCACCTTTGAAAGGAAACAAATCTGAAACATTGAAGATAGGAGATATGGCCAAGCCTTGAGGAAGTTCAATCTCATAGGCATTGGTCCCAAACTTGTGCACAATCCGGCATGGTCCTATCTTCTTCATGAGGAGTTTGGTTGGCTACCCCTTAGGAAGTCTCTCCTTCTTCAAATGAGCCATGAGCAAATCCCCAACCTTGTATTGTACATCTCTCCTTCTCTCATTGGATTTTTCCTTGTACTTGTCATTGTTCTTTTGAAGAGTTACCTTGACATTATCATGAATGTCCTTCATGGCCAATGCAAAGTCTTCACCTTGAGCACTTTTCCTTTCCAATCCATGGAGATCTCTCAATTCAAGAATACCTCTTGGATGAATGCCATAAACAATCTCAAATGGACTCCACCCTGTGCTCCTATTGGTGGAATCATTATAGGCAAACTCTACTTGAGGGATGATCATATCCCATGCCTCTCCATGTTGCTTGGTAAGACACCTGAGAAGATTTCCCAAGGACCTATTCACCACCTCAGTTTGGCCATCAATCTGAGGGTGATAGGTTGAAGTAAAGGACAATTAAGTGCCCAACTTCTTCCACAAAGTGCGCCAAAAATGGCCTACAAACTTTGGATCCCTATCAGTCACAATGTTAAGAGGCAAACCATGGATTCTGACAATTTCCTTAAAGAACAAACCAGCAATGTTAGAAGCATCATTAGTGCATTTACATGGCAAGAAATGAGACATCTTACTGTATCTATCCACCACAACAAATATACTATCAAAGCCTCTTTGAGTTCTAGGAAGACCCAACACAAAATCCATGCTAACACTTTCCCACGGCCTATTAGGAATAGGAAGTGGCTGATATAGACCAGCATTAGATGAAGTACCCTTTGCCCTTTGACAAATACTACAACATTCAATAAATTTTCTGATATCTGATTGCATTTTAGGCCAAAAATAAAACATCTTCACCTAATCCAATGTTTTATCCAATCCAAAATGACCTCCTAGTCCACCACAATGTTTTTCCTTTATGATGTTCTCCCTCATGGAACACCTAGGAACACATAGTTGGCTGCCTTTGAACAACAACCCCTGCTGTAACAAAAACTCAGAAAAATTAGAATGAGAAGAGTCTAAAAATTGTGAAAAAACTTCATATACCTCCATGAAATCTTCATCATCCTGATACATGTGTTTGAGAGCATCAACCCCTACACTTTGCAACTAAATTTATTGAACCATACACACCCTTCTACTCAATGCATCTGCCACTTTGTTAGCCTACCCCTTCTTGTGTCTGATTGAAAAAGTATAGGCTTGGAGTTACTCAACCCATTTCATATGCCTATGATTGAATTTCTCCTGTGAATTCAGAAAACTAAGTGCATGGTTGTCATTATAAACAATAAATTCCTTTGGAAAAAGATAGTGTCTCCATTTTTTCAAAGCTTGTACCATTGCATACAATTCCAAGTCATAAATAGAGTACTTTCTCTTAGCATCATTCAATTTTTCACTAAAGAAAGCAGCAGGCCTACCCTCTTGACTTAGGACAGTCCCTATAGCAAGGTTACTAGCATCACATTCTACCACAAACAACTTGTTAAAGTTGGGCAAAACAAGTATGGGCTGTTGTGCTACTTTTTTTTTCAGAATTTTAAAAGAATCATTGGTTGCCTTTGTCCACAAAAACTTACATTTCTGCCCCCCTTTGATGGTATCCAAAATTGGTGCACAAATATGACTAAAACCCCTTATGAATTTCCTATAAAATGTTGTCAAACCATGAAAACATTTCACATCACCTATTGTTTTTGGAGTTGGCCATGTCAAAATGGCTTCTACCTTTGTTGGATCCATCTTCAAACTTCCTTGTGAAATCACAAAAACAAGATAGGTGAGTTCTTCCTTCATGAAGACACTCTTTTCCATGTTGATCATCAATTGTTCATCATGCAAATTCTTCAAAATCTGATCTAAATGTTGCAAATGCTCTTCCTTAGTCCTGCTGAAAACAAGAATGTCATCCAAATATACCACAACAAATTTGCCAATGAAATCCTTCAACACTTCATTCATGAGATGCATAAAAGTACTTGGAGCATTAGATAGACCAAATGGCATCACCAACCACTCATAAAGACCCTCATTTGTTTTGAATGCTGTCTTCCATTCATCCCCTTGTTTGATTCTAATTTGATGATACCCACTCTTAAGGTCAATCTTAGAAAAGTATCTAGCCCCACCCAAACAGTCCATTAGGTCCTCAATTCTTGGCATAGGGAACCTATATCTTATGGTAATCTTGTTAATGGCTCTAGAATCCATGCACAACCTTAATTTACCATCTTTTTTAGGGGCTAGGACTGTTGGGACAGCACATGGGCTAAGACTCTTTCTCACCAATCCCTTATCCAACAATTCTTGCACTTGCTTGGCCATCTCTTCATTTTGTGAAGGTGTCATCTTGTAGGCTACTTTGTTTGGCAAAGTAGATCTCGGTATGAAGTCAATTTGATGGCTTATGTCCCTAATAGGTAGTAACTCATTAGCCATTTCTTCTACCATAATCCCCTTATACTTCTCTAGCAACTGCTGCACCTCATTAGGAACTTCTTCCTTACTAGGAACATGTAAACTAGGATTGTTTTTAGGCTTCAAAATCAGAGCATACCCTTGGGTTCCTTCCTCCTTAAGGGCATCTAGAAACTCTTTACCATTCACAATCATGACACTTGACCCAACATTCTTTTCTACATGTTCATCAGGCAATGGATCCATTCTATACTTTTTATCATTCTTAGTTATGATGAAAGAATTAGTTTTACCATCATGTTGTGATTGAACATCATATTGCCATGGTCGTCCTAACAGCAAATGACAAGCATCCATAGGAATTACATCTCACAAAATTTTGTCCTTATATTCTCCTATCTCAAATTCAACCCATGATTGTTCATCTACCAAAACTTGTTGCCCTTTATTCAACCATGATACTTTATAAGGACTAACATGAGGAAGCCTTTTCAATTTCAACTTGTCTATCATTTCAATGGAAACCAAATTTTCAGTTGAGCCTAAATCAACAATTACCTTGCAAATCTTACCATAGGCCTTGCATGTTGTCCTAAACAATGTCTTCCTTTGAGGTGGTTCTTGTGTTTGAGGCACCTTCAACATGGTTCTTCTCATCATCAAGCTTTCTCCTTCATGGACTAGGGCTGCACTTCCAATTGGAGAGTTGACACTTTGGCAATCTTCCTCCTAGATCAATTGGTTCCTTCTCTCTCCTCCATGAGAGTTTGAGGCTTTCTTTTCAGGACACTTGAAGGTTGGATGTCCCACTTGGTTGCAATTGTAGCACCTTCTTGTGAAGATGTTAGGACCTTTCCCTGGTCCACCAAATCTACCTATTCCATTAGGCCTTCTTCCTCTAAAGACTCCTCTAGAACTGGATTCTCCACTTTGCTCTTGGGAACTAGATTCCCTTGGCTTCTTTGGGACTAATTTCTACCCCCAAAACTGCCCCTACCTCTAAAATTTCTGCCACCTCTTCCTCTATTTTGCTACTCACCTTTCCTCTTCAACTTCTCTTTAGCCCTTAATGCTACTTGAAAGCATTTATCCATGGTTTCAAGGGTTAATAAACTTATCTCATTTTGAATATTAAACCTTAAACCATTTAGATACCTTGCCACCTTAACTTTTTCATCCTCCATGTACCCACAACGAAGAGTGTATTTGTGAAACTCCTCGGTGTAAGTAGCCACATCCAAATCTCTTTTCTTGAGATTTTACATCCTCTTGTAGATTTGCACCTCATAGTCTAATGGAAGGAATTGGGACTTGATCCTCTCCAACATTTTGCTCCATGAAGAGATCATACTCTTCCCATTCTTTATCCTCTCTCCTTGGGTGTAATTCCACCATGTAAGGGCAGCACCTTTGAGTTTAGTTTTTGCAAACTTAACCCTCTTACTTTCAGGAACTTCTTTGTATTCAAAGTAGTTGTTTAGAGCCTCAATCCACTCCATGACTTCATCAGTATTCATCTTCCCACTAAACATGGGAATCTCCATTCGAGCCTCCGAAGAATCCTTGCCAATTGCCTTGATGGCTTCAAGGAAATGCTTTTGATCAGCCCGTACCTCTACCTCTTCTTGCTCTTCTTCTTCTTCATCTTTCTCTTCCTCTTCATCTGAACCTTCCTCTATCCTCTTCCCTATCGTCAATGCCTTCAACTCTACTTGGAGTGCTTCCTTGACTCAACTTTTGATCTTCTCTTCCATCTCCTTGAACTTTTTGACCACTTCGGTGGTCATCCCCTTTGGAGGCATATTGCTAGCCTCTCCTTCACTCTCCTCTGCTGACATATACCATGCCTTATACCACCAAAAATAGAAGCTTTTATGGATTTGATACCACTATGGTGTAGAGGCAAATTGGATAGGAGAAGATGGACAAACTAGACAAGGTTTTATTCACCCCAAAAGCCCAAAATCAAGACCTTTATAGAAAAGTGGGAACAGAAAAAAGGAACTCATGGATCATCATGGAAAAGTTGATTTGGGGTGTTAGAGGACCCATTCCATTCATTGATTAAGGCAAACCTCACTCAGGACCCACACTTCCTTCACAAACACCAAAAATGGCTTGTAGCCCTAAAAACAGAGAACAACCCTGATAACCTTTAACACAGTCCTTCAAATACAAATCTCAAACAATTGTAAGATACCCAATATAGTCCCCCATCACATATCCAAGAATGGGTTTGGGTTGTTTTGGAAGGTATGCCCTAACCAATAGTCCCTCCTAGTGTTTTAGAGCCCCAAATAGGCCTAGTTTGTGAAGCAAGTACCCTTGGGTGAAGGCTTAGAACTCTCTTGACCACTTAGACATGTCAATGACATCCCAAAACAACATAATTTAGTCTTCCTTTACTATTATGATTGACAGTCATCAAAATCCATACTATTGTTGCTTCTAGCATACACTTAGCACATGGTTTTGCTACGTTTCATTAGTGAAATCCTGGTAATAACAGGTCTTTGCCCACAATACCCTTATAAGACGTTAAAACAGACATCAACGAACTCATTCCACTAATCACAGAGTTTGATGAGTCAGTGGAATGAAAGAAACATATTAAACTATTGTCAGAACCCTAGTTAAGGGTTTTCCAGACCACTTGCAGAGAAAGGAGGAATACAACAGTATAAAGAAGTGTCAAGAACTCAAAACATATGCAATTGAGAGGTGACTCACCAAACTATCTTTTCAACATAATCACTAACCACCACTTGACCGTACAGAGTCGGGGTACGTACAGAAACAACGAGGAAACAATAGAACTCAGGCAGAAGTTGTTATTTCTTATTGATTTCTTCACAAATAGTGCTTTCCACGACTTCTCCTGCTTACAATGGATAGGGCAGAGCTTTTAAGAAGCCTACCAAATAGTTTGAAGTGGTTTTCAAGATAGTTAAGGTCGATGGAAGGTTTGAAACCACCGAACTATCTCTGCAACTGTCTCATTTTGGACTGCAGAGACTTGTTTAGGCATAACAATGCCTTCAAAACAGATTTACAAAGCAATTAGGCCTTGACTAAGGCATTAGACCCCTTGACATCATTCTAGACTTCTTGACATCATTTTGAACTTCTTTCCATGCCTTGACAAGGCTTACAAACATCAAAACTGTCTCTATATGCCTTAAGAAGGCTTTACACATGTGACTGCCTCAACAAGATGAGAATAGATACTTGGACATAGTCCTTAGTCCTTATTACAATCATAAATGGTCTTTTAGGACCTTATTGAATCAACAAAGCAAAATGGACATCAAAAAAAGACATGAGTCTTTTGATTCTCCTTGGTGCTCCTGCACCACTTAGCTTGAGAAATAAAGATACCAACATCTAGTTGAGCAATTTGAAGTCCAAGGAAGAAAGACATTTCACCAATCATAGACATCTCAAATTCTTTTTGTATCTCCATTGGAAACCTTTTACACATATCATCATCTCCACCAAAGATGATGTCATCAACATATACTATAACTATCAATATCATGTCTCCTTATTCTTTGATGTAAAGATTGCTATCTGTAGTACCTTTCTTGAAGCCTTGCTAAAGTAAGTACATATCTAGCTTAGCATACCAAACTCTAGGTGCTTTCTTGAGACCATACAAATTCTTTCTGAGTCTGCACAACATGTCTAGATCTTTTGATATCTGAAAACCATCCGGTTGCTCAATGTAGACTTCCTCCTCTAGATCACCATTCAAAAATGTTGACTTGGCATCCACCTGATAAACCTTGATGTTCTTGTGAGCAACAAGGGCAAGAAACATCCTGATTGCCTCCATTTTGGCTATCGGAGCATATGTCTCTTCAAAATTAATGCCTTCAACTTGAGAATAGCCCATGCACACCAATTTTTCTTTGTTCCTTACAACTTCAGCTTCTTCATTCAGCTTTTTCCTGAACACCCACTTTGTTCCTATGACATTCTTGTTGGCTAGTTTAGTAACAAATACCCATATCTAATTCTTCTCTATCTGATCCAATTCTTCTTCCATTGCTTTTATCCAATCATCATCTTTGCTAGCATCAGAAAATGTTTTGGGTTCAACTTTTGATAGTAAACACAAGTTTACTTGTTCATATGTTTTTCCAAAAATTCTCCTGGTCAGCACACCTTTATTCTTGTCTCCAATGATCTGATATGCTGAATGATTCTTCTAAACTTACGTTGCTAGATTCTTGGGGATTTGCTCTAGTTCTTGTTTCTTTTCTTCTTTCTCTTCTTCTTCTTCTTCATCTTCAATGCATGGAAATATATCAAATTCAGAGTCCTCTGATTCTTGTGAGATCTGATACAAGTCTTCATCTACTTTGACATTTGTGCTTTCAATCATCTTTCCCAACCTCTTGTTGTAGCACCTATAGGCCTTGCTTTTGGTTGAGTAACCAAGAAATATCCCTTCATCACTTCTTGAATCAAACTTTCCTAGGTCTTCTTCATCTCTTCTAATATGACATTTGTTGCCAAAGATCTTGGAATATATGACAGTGGGAGGTCTTCTATACCATAACTCATAAGGGGTTTTAGTGTTGTTGACCCTCAATTGTACTCTGTTCAAGGTCAGATAGATAGTAGCATGAACTGCTTCCTTCCAGTACATGTCAGGCAGATCTGCATCCTTCAACATTTGCCTAGCCATCTCTTGCACAATCCTATTCTTCTTTTCCACTACCCCATTTTGCTGAGGGGTCCTAGGGGCTAACAGATGTCTCCTAATACCATCATCTTCATAAAATTTATCAAATTCATTTGAACTGAACTCACCTCCTCTATCAGACCTTAAACACTTGATCTTGATATCCATTTCATTTTCAACCATAGCTTTGAAAATCTTAAACTTATCAAAGGCATCTAATTTTTCTCTTAAGAAAGTAACCCAAGTCATTCTAGAATAATCATCAATAAGTAACATGAAATACCTTTCACCTTGCTAACTCTTTACTCTTGTAGGGATACAAAGGTTAGTATGAATCAGCTCCAATGGCATTAGGAAGAGTACTCCTTTCTCTTAAACTTTTCTTTGTTTAATTTCCCATATGACATTCATTGCATGTGTTTGCAGGCTTGGTTATCTTGGGCATGTCTCTCATTGCATGAATAGAGCTGATCTTTACCATGTTGTCAAAGTTGTTGTGTCCCATTTTCTTGTGCCATAGCCAACACTCATTGGATTGAACCACTAGGCATGTTCTTCCATTTACCTCCTTCAGATGATAGATATCACCATATGACTTGATACCTTCTACAACAAGTTTTCTGGACCTTGCCTTTTTGATTTCACAACCTTTATCATGAAAGGTAAGATTGTAACCTTTTCTGCACATCTGACTGACACTGAGAAGATTGTGCTTTAGCCCTTTAACAAAGAGGACATCCTCAGTCCCATTCTTCCCATCAATAGTTATAGTACGCTTTCCACAGATTTGTGATGAGTCAACACCTCCAAACTTGACAACTCCACCATTCCACTTCTCAAGGATGATAAAATTTTTCCTTATCACCAGTCATATGATTAGAGAAACCACTATAAATTACCCAAGCTTTGGCTTCTTCTCTTACACAAAAGACAGTCCATACAACCATTGATCTATCATTATTTTCGTCATCTTGCAAGGCATCAATATTTTCACTTTTCCCAACATCATTCTTTTTGTTACCAATATCTAAAGCCATGAAAAGTTCTTCATCATTTGATTCATCGTGATCCTCATCTTTTGAAGAACAAATGCTCTCTATGAAATACAAACTCCTTTTGAACTTGTCATTTTTGTTACCTCCCCTTGATTCTTTAAGAGGACATTTAGAAGAAAAATGATCAATCTTTCCACAATTGAAACATTTTAAAGGTAACTTACCTTTGTATTTGCCAATGCATTTCTTCAGTCTTCTCACAAAATTTACTTCAACTTCATCAGGGCTTTCATCTTCATCAATAGTTTCATCCTTTGTCTTCTTACTAACTTTGAAGGAAGCTTCTTTCTTTCGACCATCACTGCCAAACTCTCTCATTTCAAAAGTAGTAATGGTACCAAACAATTTGTCTATAGTGTATGTATCCAAGTCCACATTCTCCTCAATAGCAAATACCTTATGACTATAAGATTTAGTGAGAGATCTCAAAACCTTCTTCACAATCTCATCCTCTTCTACTTTATCACCAAGTCATGTGATGCCATCAACCACTTCAATCACCCAGAGCATATATCTAGCAATGTCTTCATCCTTTATCATCCTTAGGGCCTCAAATTTTCTCTTGTATATTTACATCTTTGCTTTCTTTAATACTTTCTTATCTCCTTCATAAATGGTTTCAAGTTTATCCCAAACTTCTTTAGCAAAACTACAACTCATTACCTTTGAAAGTTATGAAACATCTAACCCACTCATGATAGCAAACTTTGACTTGGCAATGTTGTCATGTACCTTAACTTTATCTAGATATGTAGGAGTGGTAGCAGGAGTTGTGTAACCAGTTTTGATAGAGTCCCAAACTCCACACCCTAGAGAATTGATATACGCTTCCATCCTTAGCTTCCAAAAAGCATAATTTGTTCCATCAAACCTAGGTACCTTCCTGAATCCATTATGGGCCATCCCAGACCTTCCTCAAGCGATTAAGCATCCTTCAGAGGAACTTGGCTCTGATATGAATTGTTGAACACACTAGGATACTAATAGGGGGATGAATCAGTATTTAAACAAACTTCAAATCTTCTAGAGAAGATTAAAACTTAAACATTACAATATTAACATAAATATGAAAGATCAACACAATGCACATCAACACATAATACTAGATACATGTAGAAAACCCAAGAAGGGAAAAACCACTGTGAGGATTAACTCACAATATATGAAGCTCAAATAACAACTTTTGTAGGGCTACAACTCATGGAAACTACTACTGCCTGCTGACTTTGTTTTAGGATAACAACACAAGGAAGCTACAAATCCTTGCTAAAATGTTTTAGCGTCACTCCCAAGGAAGCTACAAGTCCTTGTAGACTTTCTTTTAGGGCTACAAGCCAAGGAAGAAACTACTCCTTGAACTGAGAATGAACTCAAGAAAGATTACACCATGACAGTCCTTCTACTGTCTGAAAACTGACATTGAAGCTCACACCTTTGATGATGGCAATTAATCCTCTTGACACTTTATTCTGATGATTGGATCAGTTAGGCACACTCTTCACTTCCCTCCTATCACAAAAATATCTTCAAGATGAATCAAGAGAGCCTCTAACACTTCTGCTCTTTCTCCTTCAATCAGAAATCACAATGCATATGATTTTCATATTCCATTCTTCATACTCTCACATATTCATCTTCCCAATCATGCTTTACCTAGATCGACTAGGTTCACAATATATACATGATATTACATTGATTACATTGCAAGTCGGCCAAAGATCACAACATGAAACATGCATAGGGCAAGCCCTATCATAAACAACATGCTACTCCAAAATGAAACACATGCCTTGCGGATCTAAACACATGCTTAGTCCGGTCTTAAACATCATTAACAACATCATTCTTCAAGGAATAACATCTGCACGTCACACCTATTTGAAATAGGTCACCCTTAATTAAGAACACCTAAAGCTTGTAGTACATCTGTACACATAGAAGATTAAACATTACTTGTGGTATGCCAAATCACTAGATATTTTACAAAAGTATGCATTGGACCTCTTTGATCATGTTCACAAAACCACATTGACAAAACTTCACACCTAGAGATATGTGGAGCATTCCAGCCAATCTTCATCACTAATATACTTTGCTAAGGTACAGACTAGCACTCTGGCATTCATAACTTTCATTGCAGAAGGTATACAGACTTTATTTCTTGGATATAATATCTTCACAACATACTTAACTTAGATTCTGACCCGCATGACCATATTTGCAAATGCAAAGGAATGCGGATCATTTTCCCAAACAGTCTCCCAAATAACTTCCTATAGTAGAAATCTTCATCAACTTTCAGAGACCAAAACTTTCTTGTGATCTTATGACAACTCATGCAGACTCAGAAACATACATTTTAGTGCTTCTAATTCCCATATTAATATATCTTCTTGATGTTTCTGATCTCCATCTTAATATATCATCATACTCAAGTCTACATTGAATGAGGCATGACATCCAACCATGACCTTCTAATTCCCATCTTAATATGTCTTCTTGACTATTACTGGATAGGACATGACATCCAACCATGAACTTCAACAACCCACTATGAACATCAAGAGTATCACTGAACTTCTGTTACTATACTAGTATATCATCATTGCAAACTGAGTGCTGACCTTACACTAGGTGTTGACATCAATGACAACACAATGATAGCACATATTGCCAACACATAGGAGGTTAAAATTGCAAGTAAAAGATGCATTTTCTTCAAGCTCTATGATTGTACCAAAATATATAAAGTAAAATAGGGAGTAAGATTGTGTTTAATTTTTGTTTGAGTCTATATTATTTATCTTTGTGTGAGAGAGGTTTTCCTTTGTCTATTTATGGTTGTGTTTTTTGGTTGTGTGTAGGAGTCGTGTTTGGTCTAGAGTGCAAGTTTTTTTTTTTTTGATGGTGCAAGAGTCATGGTTGGTCTAGAGTGCAAGTTTGGGGCTTTGCATAGTGAGGGTTTGAAGGTTTATTGTCATTTTATGCAATTGTTCTTTCCATGTTAGGTTAGGGATGAAATTTGATTGCTGCAAATATTCTTTTTAAGTGTTTCTCAAATTTTAATGGCTCAAGTTATTCTCTTCACTTTCGGTGTTGAGGATTGTAAGTAAATTAATGGTTTTTCAAGGGGCTAAGCATTAACATTTGGTGATTTTGTATATTTTAGAATGATTTGTAGCATACTTGGGAGTAAAATTCTTTGGGGGAGCATGGAATACATCCTTGTCCTTGTCCCCATAGGCACAATGGTACCAAGTTCTTTGTTGCAGTTCACTAAAAATTTCATTTTCCCCTTGACCTAAATTGCCAATTTTATACGTTTTATTTTTGGCAATGTTGTGGTTGTAAGTGCCTTAGAGCATAGACAAGACACACAAGTTGTTTGAAAAAATGTGTAAAAGAAATATGGTCTCATGGAAAGCCACAATTGCAACATATGTCGAACATGGGCTTGTTGATAAGTCCCTAGAAACTTTTAATCAAATGTAATTGATAGGTGTAAATCTAGACTTCTCAACCTTTTCTAAGTTCAACATATAAAATAACTTCCTTACCTCTGCTTAGATTATTGGAGCTTTGAAAGAGGGTATGGACATGCATGAAAACATAATTGAAAGTGAGTTTTTGTAATATGTAGTAGTTGTAAGTGTTACTTCTAATCACCATTTATAAGAGTCTTATTTTATTGTTCAAGTTGTAACCCAATATTTCTCTCATTTTCAAGACTAGTAGCTAAGTTTTGTGGGAGAAATTGTTACTTTATTATTTGAACTATTGCTAATTTTTTAATGCACTTGCAAGATTGGTAATTCAATAGTGTATGCATGTTTCAGTTAATAGTTTTAGCAATCCTAGAATTAAATTGTTATTATCGACTTGACCCGAGTTGCTCTTTGGAACCTTTCATACTTTTATGGCTTTGCATGTTGTCAAAAGTGGGATTGAAGTGTGTGTGTTTACTAAGGCTTCCAAATAGCATCTTGGATTATATATAAGCCTTAGTACTTTTATGGCTTAAAGTGGGACTAAATTATATGTATATATAGTACATGTATATGTGTATTAGCAATTTATGTACATATAGTATGTATATACATATGTATGAGTTTAATTTGAACTTTAGATAAATCCATAACCTAACATGGGAAGAAATACTATGCAAAATGACAGTAAAGATTCAAACCCACAAAATTCAAGGAGTGAATGTAAATATATAAAAATTCTATCAAAACCATGCTGTGGGAAAGCCCCCAAAATTAGCATTACAATGGCAGTAACTCACTACAAATAGATTTTTCTAGGAAACTAGTGCAAATTTACTAAAAGGTGCATTTTGCATCCATGTCTACCAGGGCATTGGTGGCTACAAAATCTATTAAAAATGCTCTATCTTGTAAAAAATTAAGTTTTTTTCTAATGTTGGCACTACCCTGGTGAACATGAATGAAAAATATGGACTATTGTATGTTTAATTTTTGTTTAATCCTATATTGTTTAGCTCTATGTGAGAGAATTTTTTGGCTATCTATTTCTGGTGTTTTGCTAGTGTTATAATATTTTTTTGACAAATGTGACAAAACCATATAATGTGAAGTTGAAAACTTGTAGTCAAAACCAAGTGCATTTCCAAGTGCTACAAGTTGAATGTAATGAGAATTAAAATATTAAGAGACTTAAACAAAACCTACTTCCCAAACTTTTTACTAAATGTCATTATTTGCCTAGTAAATTATGCAAGAGGAAAAATAAAACAACTTTTCTAATGATGTTTCATTTTATTGATTTTGTTTTTAGAAGCCCATTGAAATTTTTCTAGCAACATTTATATTTTTTAATTATGTGACTAGTTACAATTTATTAGTGAGAATTAAGAGTGTGCAAAGTTGTTTCCTATTCAAAGAAGGCATTTAGTGTGGAGAGTTTATAAAGAAAATTGTGGTTAGGTTTGTGTTCTAATGCTTGAATCTTGTTTTAGTTGGTAGTGGTTGAAGGTGTGCTTTCTTTAGAGTGTAGACTTGCAACTTTGTATGGTATGGTTTTGGTGGGCTTGTTAAATATTTACATTTATTAACCTAATAAATTTATCAACTAGTGATGCTTGAGGGTCATAAATAGATACAAAAAACAAAAAACATAAATAGACACAAAAAATCTCACAAAGAGTTGAACAACACTTAAACAAAAATCAAACATAGTCTTACCCCATCATTTATTTCATACCTTTTGGTACAATCATTGAGCTTAAAGAAAATTCATCTTCTAGTGCTAATTTTAGCCTTCTACATGTGGTCTGAGCCTAATGCAAAATCTAAATTCTCATCAAAATCAACATACCTTGTGCTGTCATAAATCTCCCTCACACTCATTGTCTTTCGTGGCATCAATGAGGCAAGTGTAGGGTTTGAATTACCTCTAGAGCTACTGTTGTTCTAACCTTCGGAGCTACTGTACTACTGACCTTTGGAGCTACTGCTTTGCTGAACTTTAGAAATCCTGATCTCTAGAGTTGTAGATCTCTGGAGCTGCTACATTGTTGCCCACCTCTAGAGCTATTGTTGATGCTAAACACATCCAGAGTTGTTGTTTTCCAAAGCTCTATGGTAGTTTCTCACTAAGATGCCACTCTCTGGAGCTCCTCCGGAGTTGCTATCCTCTAGAGCTTCTTCATCTTCAAGGGGTATTGTGATTAAAATACTCGTGCTACTATCCTCCGTTCCATCCAATGCTTCATTCTTAATGAACTCAACATCCTTGCTGATCACAACCTTTTTGGTGATGGGATTTAACAATTTCTAGGCTTTTGACTCTTCACTATAGCCTATGAAGATACATTTTTCACCTCTATCAGCAAATTTCTACCTCTTCTCTTTTGGCACAAATGCATATGCCACACACCCAAAGATTCATCAGTGTTCTACACTCCATTTTCTATTTGTCCACACCGCTTGTGGAATCCTATCACGAACAGCCTTTGTAGGGCACCTATTCAATAGGTAAATTGTTGTTGCTATAGCTTCACCCCAAAAATCATGTGAAAGTCCTTTTGCTTTTGGCATGCTTGCTGCCACCTCTTGAATAGTTCTATTTTTCCTTTCAGCAACTCCATTTTATGTGGAGTATACCTAGTTGTAAATTATTTTTCAATGCTTTCATTCCTACAAAAATTGAGAAATTCTTTGGAGATATACTCTCCCCCTCTATATGTTCTTAGGGCTTTGATATAGTGGTCATTGTTGGTATGTGGTGACTGATCATGCAAGTACTGTACACTAGTAATGTATCCTTGCCGGGGTTCAGGGCTGGACTGGGCCTTGAGTGGGGGTTCGGGGGTGGCAGCCCCCAAGAAGCAGGGGTTCACAGGCACAACCCCCCCCAAAAAAAAATCCCTCTTTTTTGCACGATCGGAGTCAATTTTTTATTTTTGTTAATTGACAAAAGAAAAATGACATTGCAAAACCCTAATTCTACAAACTTTGAAAAAGCTTGTTAGAAGTGGCTGGGATGTATGTTATGGTGATGTAATTCACAAGATTGTAATCTGTTTTGCACTGGATAATAAAATTATTGGATGGCTAAGTTTTTGTGGATGTAGCCCATATTGGGTGAACCACATTAAATTTCTGTGTTGATCTCTTTTGTGCTATTCCTCATTGTTATATTTGGGTTATTTAATCTTTATATAATTGTTAGTGTTTATTTTTTTGATCTACCTGAACCCTAACAACTGGTATCAATGTAGGTTGTGTTTGATTATGGTTTGCAGGAAGGTCTCACGGTTGAGTGGGAGTCTCACGGTTAAGTGGGAGCAATTGCGGACAAGGGTAAATTGAAGGTAGATAAATTCAATGGACAGAACTATCAATAATGGAAGATGTAGATGGAGGATTATCTTTATCAGAAGGATTTACGGAGGCCATTGGAAGGAAAAGCCAAGAAATTGACAATAATGATTAATGACGATTGGGATCTATTGGACAGAAAGGCACTGGGAACCATTTAGTTGTGCCTGGCACCATTTGTGGCATTCAATATAACAGAAGTGAAGATAACAGATAAATTGATGAAAGCTTTGGCTAAATTGTATGAAAAACCCTCAGCCTCTAATAAGGTATTTCTCATGAAGCATTTGTTTAATCTAAAAATGATTGAAGGTGGATCTGTGTCAGATCATTTAAATGAGTTTAATATGATTACCAGTCAGTTAACTTCTATAAAAGTGAAATTTGATGAAGAGGTGAGGGCTCTCTTGGTTTTATGTTCTTTACGAGAAAGCTGGAATAGCTTGGTAATGGCTATAAATAACTCTATCTCTGGTTCAAATACTTTGAAATTTGATGGTGTTGTTGGTGTTATCCTTAGTGAGGAAATGAAACAGAAAAGCATAGGTGAGACTTCAACATTTGGTAATGCTTTGACTGTAGTGAATAGGGGAAGAACAAAGGAAAGAGGAAAAAGCCCTACAAATCTAGGGAAGTCACAAGGGAAGTCAAAGAAAGGCAGATCTAAATCCAGAGGAAGAATGGATTACTGGCGCTGTAGAAAGGCAGGACACTTGAAGAAGGATTGTTGGTCTCAAAAGGGCAAACAAGAAGATGGACAACATGATGACAGTAAGGATGCTAATATCGCAAGTAATAAATTATAAGATGCTTTAATTCTATGTTTAGCTAATGTTAATGATTCCTGGGTAATAGATTCAGGGGCTTCATTTCATGCCACACCCCATAGGAAATATTTTGTAGATTATGTTCAAGGTGATTTTAGACAGGTATATTTGGGTGATGATGAACCCTGTCAGATTGTTGGAAAAGAAAAGATAAAAATCAACTTGCAGAATGGAAATGAATGGTTGCTACAAGAGGTAAGACATGTTCTAAATTTGAGAAGGAATTTAATTTTTGCAGGACAACTGGGTAGTGAAGGTTGCATAATTACCTTTTCAGACGAAATCTGGAAGGTCACTAAAGGTGCATTAGTAGTAGCTAAAGGTGAAAAGGTAGGCACATTGTATTTGTGTAATGGTAATACTTATTCTACCTTAGCTGTTACAAAAATAGTTGCTACTGAGACAGTTATAACACTTGCTGCAGGGACAAAAAAATAATTGTGGCACCATAGACTTGGGCACATGAGTGAAAAAGGGATGAAGATCCTTCACTCTAGAAAGTTTCTACCAGGTTTGAAGCATATTGACTTGGAGTTCTACAAAAATTGTGTTTATGGAAAACAAAAAAGAGTCTGATTTCTCAAAGTTGGGAAAGAGAAGAAGAGTGAGAAATTAGAGCTTGTTCATTCAGATGTATGGGGACTAGCTCAGGTATCTTATCTTGGTGGCTCTTTCTATTATGTTACTTTTATTGATGATGCAACTAGGAAAACATGGGTGTATTTCCTAAAAAAAAAATCAAAAGTATTTGAAACTTTTAAAAAGTGGAAAGCTTTGGTTGAGAATGAGAGTGAAAAAAGGTTGAAGTGTCTCAGATTTGATAATGGAGGCGAGTATTGCAGCAAAGAATTTGTGAATTATTGTTCATATAATGGAATCTGTAGGCACAAAATAGTTCCTGGAAGCCCACAAAAAAATGGTGTGTCTGAGAGGATGAATAGGACCATTATGGAGCATGCAAGGAGCACGAGATTGCATGTTGAACTACCCTTACACTTTTGGGCAAATGTTGTACATACCACTGTTTATTTAATAAACAGGGACCTCCAAATCCTTTGGATGGTGGCATTCCAAAGGAGGCATGGACGGGCAAAAAGGTAAACTATTCATTTCTAAAAATCTTTGGTTGTGAATCTTTTGTCCATGTTGATAATGAAAATAGAACCAAGCTTGAGGCTAAGTCTAAAAATGTACCTTCATTAGATATGGAGTAGATGAATTTGGTTATCGGTTATGGGATTATGAAAATCATAAAATCATTAGGAGCAAAGATGTTATATTCAATGAGAAGGTCATGTATAAGGATCAGCTACAGGAAAAGAAGCATGAACATGCCAAAAAGGAATATGTGGTGCTGGATGAGATTCTAGAAAATAAAATACCAGTGGTACCTGATGCTTAGCAACAACAAGTTATCCCACAGAATCCTGCAAGTGTTAGACATTCTACAAGGATAACTAGACCTTTAGAAATATTTTCTCTATCATTATATTCTATATTATTAACTGATTCTAGTGAACTTGAAAGTTATGAAGAAGCAATGCAGGTAGATACCAAAAAGTAGTGGGAGCTAGGCATGAAAGAGGAAATGGATTCCTTGCTGCAGAATTAGACTTGGGACTTAGTCCAATTACCTACAGGTAAAAGAGCATTGCCAAATAAATGGGTTTATAGGTTGAAGGAAGAAGATGGAGGCAAGAAAAGATATAAGGCCAGACTTGTGGTAAAAGGTTTTGCACAGAAAAAGGTATAGATTTTGATGAAATATTTTCTCCAGTTGTAAAGATGACTTCTATTAGAACTATTCTAAGTCTTGTGGCTACGGAAGACTTGCATCTTGAATAGCTAGATGTGAAAAGATCATTTCTCCATGGAGATTTGGAAGAGGAAATATACATGCAGCAACCACAGGGATATGAAGTCAAGGGTAAGGAGGATTTTGTGTCTAGGTTAAAGAAGAGTTTGTATGGCCTGAAGCAAGCACCTCGGCAATGGTATTTGAAATTTGATAGTTTTATGGATGAACAAGGTTACAAAAGATGCAATTCTGATTATTGTGTTTATTTCAAGAAATTGGGTAATGGTAGCTATATTATCCTATTGCTTTATGTTGATGGCATGCTTGTTGCCGAGTCTAACATGCAACATATTAAAGAACTTAAGCATAAATTAGCAAATTTATTTGCTATGAAGGATTTGGGTGCAGCAAAACAAATCCTTGGTATGAGGATCACATGGAACAGGACAAACAAAAAATTATTTTTGTCCCAAAGTGAGTATGTAGAGAAGGGGTTGAAAAGGTTTAACATGCAGAATGCAAAATAAGTTAGTACACCTTTGTTGAGTCATTTTAAGTTGACTAAGGAGATGTGTCCAAAGACATAAGAGGAGAAAGACAAAATATCTAAGATCTACCATATACATCAGCAGTTGGCTGCTTGATGTATACAATGGTATGTACAAAGCCAGATATTGCACATGCAGTGGGAGTTGTGAGCAGGTATATGAGCAATCTGGGAATAGAACATTGGAATGCGGTAAAATGGATTCTTCGATATTTGAGAGGTACTACTTCAAAGAAACTATGTTTTGGAGGAACAAATTCTACTCTAAAAGGATATGTTGACTCTAATCTAGCAGGTGATATTGATAGCAGGAGGAGTACTACAAGGTATGTTTTTACTGTAGGAGGTACTGTAGTCAATTGGATTTCAAGGCTGCAAAAGGTTGTTGTGCTTTCAACCACTGAAGCTGAGTATGTTGCTGCTATGGAAGCTAGAAAGGAGATGATTTGGTTACAACATTTTCTAGAGGAATTGAGGCAACAACAAGAAGATAGCCCTTTGTACACTGATAGCCAAAGTGCCATTCATCTTGTTAAGAATTTAGCTTTGCATTCAAAAACTAAGCATATACAGCTCAGATACCACTTCAACCAGTCAGTTTTGGAGGATGGGCAGTTGAAGCTAGAGAAAATTCACACAAGTTAGAATCCTACAGATATGTTCACAAAGGAAGTTACATGGGAGAAACTAATTTCCTCATCAGTTTCTGTTGGCCTTTAGGACTGATAATGATGGATAAAAGAAACCAGCCAAGCCTGAAATCCAGTGGGAGCTACAAGTGCAGCAGTGTCATCAAGGATTAGTCTCCAAGTGGGAGATTTTTTGGTGTGGAGCCTGATCAGTCTCCAAGTGGGAGATTGATGCTATGTGGCGACTGATCATGCAAGTACTTGTTAGGGTTAGTCGGTAGAAGATATCAATTAAATGCAAATAAAGATTAAACAGAGGAATAGAAATACACAGAAATAATAACAGCAAGAGACAAGTTTTAACGTGGTTCACCCAAACTCGGGCTACATCCACCAAACAAAGAGTCCAATAGTAATATCTAATAAATCAAACCAATTACAACCAACAATCCCTGCAACTCAATACCGCTGTAAATGCTACAATACAATATCAATGGAAACCCTAACCCTTAGCTACTTTTATCAAGCCTTATGTCAGTTACAAAAATAGGGTTTTTTTAATGTCAGCTAATAGAAAAAAAAAACTCCCGATGCCTTTATAAAATAATAGGCAATTTTTACTTCGGGGGTGCCCCTGCACTCCCCCGTTAAATAATTTTGGGGGAAATTGTGCTGATAAAAGTGGGGTAAATTTAACCTTCGAGTCTAATTAGACTCCATATAACAACATTACTGTACACTAGTAATGTATCCTCGTCAGGGTTCAGGGCCGGGTTGGGCCTCGAGTGGGGGTTTGGGGGCGGCAACCCCCAAGAAGCAGGGATTTGGGGGCACAAGCCCCGAAAATTTTTTTCCCCTCTTTTTTGCATGATCGGAGTTAGTTGTTAATTTTTGATAACCGACAAAAGAAAAATGACATTGCAAAACCCTAATTCTATAAACTTCCAAAAAGCTTGTTATAAGCGGTTGGGATGTATGTTATGGTGATGTAATTCATGAGATTGTAATCTATTTTGCACTAGATAATAAAATCATTGGATGGTTGAGTTTCTATGGATGTAGCCCATATTGGGTGAGCCACGTTAAATTTCTGTGTTGATCTCTTTTGTGTTATTCCTCATTGTTATATTTGGGTTATTTAATCTACATATAATTGTTAGTGTTTATTTCTTTAATCTGCCTGAACCCTAACAGTCACTTTTCTTTTCAGCTAATGCCTTAAACCACTTGAATTTATCAAAGGATTCTGATTTGTTCTTCAAAAATAAACTCATATTTTCATGTTGTAATCGTCTATGAATGTCATGAAATAAGTATTTCTAGTCAATATGTGGGTTTTCATGGGCCCACACAAATATGAGTTCACCAACTCCTATAGTGCTTTTGCTCTCCTAAAATACCCTGATTGAAATGGTTGCCTATTTTGCTATCCTAATATGCAGGCTTTACAGTTCCAATCAGGCTCTACAATGTTTGGTAGCCCTCTAATGATACCTTTCTTGTACAATAAACTCAAACCAAAAAACTTGAGTGCCCATACCTCAAATGCCAAAGTTTGTATGGGTCTTTAATGATTGTCCTAAAGCTAGATTGTTGTCCCACTACTGTGAGTGCTAGAGATAGTGGTGGAAACCTCACCAAGGATAGCTCTAGAAATAGCGTCAAAAATTCAATATGCGTCTTAAGAGGAAACATTATTGTTTTGTCATCTGCACTACTGCAATCACTTTCTTGTTGCCTCTAAGTTGTCAAATATCATGCACTCTCCATTATCCATTATAATTTTATAACCATTTTGGACCATTTGTCCAATGCTCAATAGGTTTTGTTTTATGCCAGGGGCATAATAGACATCCTAGATCTTCCTCCTCTCACCATTCTTGGTTTGGATGTTGATTGTACCTTTTCCCATGACTGGAACTTTCTCATTGTTTCCCATTTTGATTTCAATTTTTATGCTGTCATCTATGGAGGCAAAGAAGTTTTTGTTACCACTCATGTGGTTGTTGCAAGTATTGTCTAAATACAATACTTCATCACCACTCTACTCAGTAAGGTTAAAAACAATAAATACATTTGACTATTTTTCATTTTCAGACTTGTTCTCATTTACTACATTAGCATTTTGGCTCCCATGGTCACACTATTTCTTCCTACACTCACTAGCATAATGACCAAACTTATGACACTAATAATATTGCACATTGTTTTTGTCATACCTCTTATTAGAACTGTTGTTCTTTTTCTTGTCTTGGTAGGCTGGCTGTGAGGTGCTTGCCTCTTCTTGGCTATTTGAGCCTCCTCTTTTGGAGCTGCTTCTTCCTCTACCTCTTTGACCTCTACCTCCATTGTTTCTTCCTCTTCTCTTACCTCTTGTATTGGTCTGAGCCTTGAAGGCTTGCTCCATGGAAGGAGTAGATCTATTCAATCATTGCTCATGGTTTTGTAGTGAACCCATCAACTCATCCACCATCATCTTGGACAGGTCCTTGGCCTCTTCAATGGGATCAAACCTAGAAGGAAAACTCCTTAGGATCTTCTCAATAATCCTTTGTTCTTCCATTGTTTCTCCATTAATTCTTAGCTGATTAATCAAGGTAGAACCCTAGTGTGTTAGTCTGAAATAGACTCACCATCCTTCATTTTCAAGGTCTCAAAATCTTTCCTTAACAGTTGGAGCTTTACCAATCTCACCTTGTCAGTCCCCTTATAATTTTTTTGGAGAATTTCCCATGCTTTTTTTGAGTAGTTTGTTGTTGCAATATGGGAGCAAATAGCCTTTGTCAAGGTTGCCTCAATCAAATAAGGGTTTTTGCATCCTTCGTCCTTGTTTCTTTCAACTAATTTCTTTGGGCATTTGATAGGGTTGCATAGGCTGCTTGGTCTGTAGTAACTATGAAACCATTGATGACCAACTCCCATAGGTCATTTGCAACCAATATAGTTTTCATTTTCTTATCCCAAATATCATAGTTCTTCCCATCCAAGTTTGTCATCTACTGCAAACCTTTGTTGTCCCCTCCTACCATTTCACTGAATTTAGACAAGACTGTCAAACCCATAAGATTTTCGGTGCCTAGAAAACTAGGGCTTTTCTCAATACCCACCAAATATTGTCTCTATTCCAAGCTGCCCAAAAAATAGGATCTGATACCACTTATTGGCAGGGGATAGCCTTCAATATCACTACTATGATGGAATGAAGGACAAAACAAAACACATAGAGAGACAATAGATAACACAAAACAAATATATATTTATATTTTTCTTTCAAAATTACATTAAAAAACCTTTATAAAACTAATGCAGAGATGCTGCTCTATTTTGCACATTCAAACAATGTTTTGCCCCAACTCCAAAGCTACCTATACTTTCACTATGATGCTACACAAATCCTTTGTTCAATTGTTGTTCCAAACATTCTTTCTTCTACAATATTCTTTTCTTTGTTGTTCACATTCCCTTACATTCTTCTGCTACTGTAAGCTTCCATTCTCTATGTTAAACTCTAACCGTTTCATTCCCTTTTTCCTATTTTGTCTCATTTAAGCATTCAACCACAAAAAATTGGTACCTAACTCATTTATTTCTTGGCAAGGACAGCAAAGGAGGATCCCCAAAAACTAACATGGGGGTTGGCTGCATTTATGACTGTAGATTAGAAATTAATTCCAACAGCTATTAGAACATGCGTATGAATCCACTAGGGTCATCTCAGTCTAGGGTTAGAGACCCTTAGTTCTACACACTTTCAGAGTATGATATCAGCTATGAACATGATTCAAAAAAATTTCTACATGCCAAAAATAAATAGAAAATCCCACAATAAATATAGAGGATCTACTAATTCTTGTCAAAAGGAAAAGGAAATACAAAAGGTAATAGATAATAAATGAATAGAAGCTACGCGTAAAACCATAGTAAGGTGTTCAAAATTGGTATTAGTTATCCATTTTAATATGTTGGGCCTGCTCATTAGAATTGTCCATGTTTATGTATAGTGCCCACACATTGGTGTTCTCCATATTATTGTAGACCGCCTATACATAGAAGACAAAGGTGTGTACCTTATCATTTTACCCTCTTCTCTTATACTTAGTCTAGTCATTGTGATGACTATATTTATCCAATAGTCAATTTGTCCTATCCATAATTATATTTGGTCTGCAATGGTTCACATGGACCCACACTTGAATTCTACAATGCATCTACAACGTCTTGGATCAGCTTGCAGTTCACTTATTCATATATTCTTGGCCCTTTCTTATTGGCCTATGTGCCAAATATTCAAAATAACAAATCGGATATTGTATTTAAAGATAATCCCTACAACATTGGTGTTCAATAAAAATATATCAATTTATAATCATGAATTCTTAATCAAGTAAAGATCAATTCATCAAAGGATCAATATCACATTTAAAACATATTGGAAGGCATTGTTAAAAGCATGATCTACAAATCTGCACCAAAGATGCTACACTAAGCATTTACATCTTCTATCATTATTAAACTAACAAAAATATTTGACTCAATTTTAATTAAGTTCCACACCTCCCATAAGCAAATCCTAGTGTTATTTATTAGCACCCTATTTGTCCTTAAACACTCCCTGAAGGGAAATTAGATTGAAACATTTCAATACAGAAAGAAGTTGTTTATAGGAAAAATGCCTAGTAACCAAACTACACCCATGGTCCCGTCACTAGTCAAAGTCATTCACATACAAAGGATGGTTCAACGTGTTGGAAATATTTGCAATAAAAAAATTAGTGCTAAATGGTAAATGATAAATCTATGATTTTTTAAAATCATATTATTACAAATCCAAAACTACTTCCTTGGATGCTATTACAGGGACAAATACCTTATTTTGTAGCATGAGGTGGTTTATGTTAACACAATTACAAAGCAAAAATTGTAGTGCTCACTATCCCAGAGGCTTTCTTTGGCCTCCATGGAGGTTAAAATCTTATATTGTATTAACATTTTGTTATTCACTATAATAACATTAAGGCCTGTAAATCATGTCTAGATATTAGACAACTCATCCTACATTTTTTTTTGGAATCAACGATTATAAATATTCATATTAAATTACCTTGTAGTTTGTACTACAAAGATAAAGGATTCTCAACCACTGCTCAGAGAACTATTATCAAAAGCAACCCAAAAAAATATCTTCTTTTTGTAGTTTAAATTGAAGCTCCTAAATTTGATTATAATTCATTACAAGTAATAGTGCATATCATATAGAACAAGAACACAACTAAAAAACATTACTAGTTATTCTAATATCATTCGATTCCTTGTAACCAAATTCATCCAATGAAATGCTCAGAATGGGAGCTAGTAATAACATAACACCCTGGCAACATATCACTAACATGTTGAAAAATTACTTTCCAATATACACGAAGCCGACAAAAGACTAGGTTTAAGTACAACTTTTCAACCTTCTGGTAATAGAAAATATTAATAATCTCTTGGGTTTCAAGCTCATATGCTTAATTTGTACAGTTTAATAGATCGTGTACTAAGCTCTCTAAGTTTTTCTAGCATCAACATACCAATATCGACCCAATCAGCCTAATTTGCACACTTATACACATAGCACAAGCTCTCTTAGATTCAACAACAAGACCATAATGGTATTGAAATCCATAAATGTGAGGGCAAATTTACAACACAATGGCTTCAAGCTTAGGTCTTAGTGGAAACAAAAACAATGCCAAATTCCTCTTTGGAAGAATAATACCTATATTTCTCACAACCAAATGAGCCCTCCAATGAAAGCATAGCCAAGGCATGTGAACTATTTTACAAAATGCCTCATAAAGATGTGTTGTTAGAGTTTCAATCCCATGCCTTGTTCAGTGTGGAAACATGTAAAATGCATTTGTGAAGTAAATTGAAGATTTAACTAAATTTGATTATGATGGAGGAGAAATATATTATTATTAGTATTACCTACTATATGTAGTTTCAACAACAATAAAAAATAGGTTGTCAGAGATTTAGTCCAATGCCTTGTTCAGTGTGGAAATATGCAAAAATGCATTAAAAAAGTAAGTTGAAGATTGAACCGAATGTGATTATGATAGAGACATAATATATTATTATCAGTATTACCCAATATATGTATAGTTCCATTGCACAACTTACTGGACATTTATATGTTGACCTCTTAGTTTCAATTTGGTTTAGAGAAGCGAAAAAATAGGTTGGGTATTTTCCTATAAACCATAAAATAAACTTATACAAATTCTTGTCTGAAATTGATTCAAGGACTTCTAGTTAAAGGGAATAAAGTGAATAATGCAATGTTTGTTGCAAAATGTATTTGGTTTGATTAGAAGTACATGAGTCCTACACTACATATATTATATGTACAAAATTATATATGATCTCCTCTTGCATTTTATCCTTAAAATTGACAATCCAAGCCACCCTAGGCAATGAATTTGTAGAACTAACTTGCTAGAAATGAGCTTCACTAGCAAAACACATGAAGTAAGTTGAAGATTGAACTAAATGTGATTGTGACAAAGAAAAAGTATATTATTATAAGTATTACCAGTATATGTATAGTTATATTGCACAACTTGCTTGACATTTATATGCCAGCCTCTAAATTTCAATTTGGTTTAGAGAAGTGAAGAAACAAGTTGGGTATTTTCCTATAAACCATAAAACAAACTTATACAAATTCTTGTTTGAAATTGATTCAAGGACTTCTGGTTAAAGGGAACAAAGTGAATAAAGCAATGTTTGTTGTACAATGTATTTGGTTTGATTTGAAGTACATGAGTCCTACACTACATATATTATATGTACAAAATGATATATGATCTCCTCTTGAATTTTATCCTTAAAATTGACAATCCAAGCCACTCAAGGCAATGAATTTGTAGAACTACCTTGCTAGAAATGAGCTTCACTAGGAGAACACATGAAGTAAGTTGAATCTGATTGAACTGAATGTGATTGTGATAGAGACAAAATATATTATTATCAGTGATAGACTCAAAAACAATAAAAAACATGTTGTCAAAGATTCAGCCCCATTCCTTGTTTAGTGTGGAAATATGCAAAAATGCATGCATGAAGTAAGTTGAAGATTGAACTGAATGTGATTGTGATTGAGACAAAATATATTATTATCGGTATTACCTAGTATATGTATAGATTCATTGCACAACTTGCCTGACATTTATATGCTGGCCTCTGTCTTTCTATTTGGTTTAGAGAAGCAAAAAATAGGTTGGGTATTTTCTTACAAACCATAAAATAAACCTATACAAATCCTTGACAAAATTTGATTCAAGGACTTTTGGTTAGAGGGAACATAGTGAATAATGCAATGTTTGCTACAAAATGTATTTGGTTTGATTTGAAGTACACCAGTCCTACACTACATATATTATATGTCTGAAATGATATATGATCTCCTCTTGCATTTTGTCCTTGAAATTGACAATCCAAGTAGCTCTAGGCAATGAATTTGTAGAATTACCTTGCTAGAAACAAGCTTCACTATGAGTACAAATTTAGTATAATTGGATTGGAATTTATGCAGGACTTTGGTGATTACATTCCTATATATGTTTAATGTATACATTGACTAGGCTAGAAACCCATGTCCCTCAACTCTTATTCTTAGTCCTTTGCAAAAGCCAAAATTTCAATGCTCTGATATACTAAATAGCACCATGGAAGTACAGGTAACTACATCCACAAGGATCTGCAAAAGAATCCTCAGGAAAACAAATTCATCCTCTGGAATGAAATTTTAAAGAAACCATTGATACTAGTTCCCATACTACCAAAATCACTTGACTTACAGTGACTGGTTCCTAACAAGTACAACTACATATTCAATATATGGATGTGTTTTATATATAATGTTAACTAGCCATAATTTCAGTCAAGGGCTTGGTTTCTAGCATGCTCAACCATAATTTCTGTCAATTGGTTTTTTTTATACATATATCAAATGGCTAGAGTTTCAGTCCCATGCCTTGACCAGTGTGGAAATATGCAAAAAATACATTCATGAACTAAGTTGAAAAGTGAACTAAATGTGATTGGGATGGAGAAAAAATATATTATTTTCAGTATTACCTAGTATATGTATAGTTTCAATAATAATAATAAACACTATTTAGTGCATCCCCACTATGCCAAAACACTCCTTACTATCTCCTAGCCTTCAAAACTATACGCTATTTGACTAGCAATATGGTTGTTTTAAGTTAACTTCTAGGCTACACTTTATAGAGAATAGATTTGATATTGTAGACATTTTTAAGCCTGCAATCTCATCCCATCTATGTTATATATGATTAAAAGAATAAACCATTCAATTAAATACCAAATGCAATCCATTCATTAAGATGACCATAAGATTTTTTCGAGCTGAATATAATGGCAAGAAAGGTATGCAAGCTATCTTTTGGAATCAGTGCATTCAACAAAAATATGAAGGCATTCTTCAAACCAGTGTATTCAACAAAAAGATGAAGGCATTCTTGGAACCATGGACCCCTAAAATTAGCGAACACCTGATCACAAAAATATATTATCAAGATTCTATATGGAAATGAATTGTGGAATATCATTTAGAGACACTAGATCTCTATAGCTACAGCTATTGGAAGCCATGAAGGGAAGAAACATAGTCCACAAAAAGACATTGCACAACTTGCTGGACATTTATATGCTGGCCTCTGACTTTCTATTTGATTTAGAGAAGCGAAAAAATAGGTTGGGCTCAGGAGGCACTTCTTTTTTGGGAGCAGATGCAAGTGAGGAGGTTACTTAATTACGAACGATTACAATAACATGGAGCATTCGGAGTACTCCCTCTTCCTTTTTAGCTCCAACAAAGTTTGTGAAGTTTTTTGTTTTTGTACTACTGAAATCAGTTATAGCTTACAATTTTTTTTATTTTTATTTTTGTGTTGTTTACAGCATAAGAAAATTGTAACTCTCCCTATTCTACGTAACTATTATTGGAAAAACAATTGCTTTTCTTAATATTAAAGTTATATATAAAATTATAGTGTGGACTAATATAGATTTAGATCATATAATTTGATAGGGATAAGTGGCTACACTTTTATGAACGGCCAGCATTCTTTCCTTTTAAACAGCCGGCACGTCGAACTTTTTAAACATTTTAAACAGCCGAGCCAAGAGGGACGGCATTGTCAGCCGGCACGACAACGTGCCCGCTGTTTACATGAGAGCAAGAACAAGTTCTATACCAGGTCGGTATCGATGATAACTTAAAGCCACGAGGAACGGCGCTGTCATATACACGACAGGCAAATTCAGAGGAAGATCTGGCAATTGGGCTTCAAATTTCAAGATTTTTATCACCTCTCTCATTTTCGGCCTCGCTTTTGGATCAGGATGAGAACACAACAATCCCAGCAACAGCAGCCGCTCCATTTCGTCGGCTTTAAAATTCCCAACCAATTTTTGATCTGCTGAATCCAGAAGCCTTCCCTGGCCATACAAATCCCAAACCCATTCGACCAGTTTTTTATCCAAGCTCCGATCTAGCGGTAGCCTCCCGCAGGCGATTTCCAAAGTGACGGCTCCAAAGCTGAACACATCGGACTCCGGACTGGCCTTTCCCGAATATATGCACTCGGGTGCCAGGTACCCGTATGTACCCGCTACCACAGTCGTCTGGGAGGCCGCCTGATCACGCCCCACCAATCTTGCCAAACCAAAATCACCGAGTTTGGCGTTGAATTTGGAATCCAATATTATGTTGCTCGCCTTGATGTCTCTGTGAACAACTCGCTGGTCCCATTCTTCGTGGAGATAAACAAGAGCAGAAGCTATATCACAGGCAATACTATACCGTCGGTCCCAATCCAGAGTATCCTTTTCCTCTGAAAAAATATATTTATCCAGACTCCCATTTGGCAGGTATTCGTAGACTAGAAGTAACTCGCCCTTTTGATGGCACCATCCTAACAACTGCACAAGGTTACGGTGTCTGAGCATACTGATTATGGTAACCTCAGAAACATACTCCTTTCTTCCTTGTTTGGAGCCTTGGGATATTCTCTTCACAGCTACCGCTTCTGTCGTGCCGGGCAGGATGCCTCTGTAGACGCTACCGAAGCCGCCTTGCCCAAGCTTTTCATCGTCGCAGAAGTTTCTTGTCGCAGCACTCAGCTCGGCATAGGAGAATCTCCGGGGACCCTGAGATAACCATTCGTCCAACTCCCCGTCGCTTTCTTCACCTGCCTCACCACTGCGTATGCTTCTTCTGAAATTCCACCGCCAGCCAACGAATATGAAACCGCAGACGACCACAACGCTGCAGAACACCGATATCAAAATAACTTTGACAGAATTGTTGTTGTTCTTGACCTTTCCAGGACTTCAATTGACGGGTTCTGTCTATGGGAGATTTCCCATGAATATTCACAAGAAAAATTCCAAGCGTTGACAGTGTGTGTCTCTTTTGAGTCTCCAGTGGCAGCCGAGAGACCAACCTTGATGTTTTGTGGAAGAAAGTCCCGGAGATCTATATCATAGGACAACAGCGGGCTTCCGGGTTTAGAAACACTAGTGTCATTGGGATTATATAAGAGAAACACTTGTAGCCTCTTTTCTCCGCCGTCATAATCCACCCACGCATCCCAATGTTCTCCGTTGCTGAGATTTTGCGCAGAAGAGGGAGAGTTTGCAGGGAAGTTGCTGAGCGAAACATTGAGCTTTGAGAAAACGCTGTTGACGTCGACACCCACATGGTTGTTATCGGGATCCCATTCATTCTTGTAAGTGTCAAATTCCACGGCAACTATCTGATTGAATGATCCGTTATTGGTTGAGGTGTTAAACAAGCCAAGATATCCGCCTAGAGCATGCAAGGGTTGCTCCAAATCGAAAGGCGCCAAGAAGAAAGTAAGTCCATCTCCCGTGTATTGATTACCAATCATCTGGCCGATAACGAATTGGAAATGGGCAGAAAAATTTGCCAGAGCCCGAGATGAGTTGTCCCATAGCGGAATAGATTCGTTGTAAGACGCCCAGCCGAAACTGTGGTCTATGTTCCCTGACACTTCATTTGTGGTAAGCTGCAGCTTGTCTCCTTGAAAGTAGGCATCATTTGTGATTTCTGTGTTTGTGTTAGGAGGGAACGCAAAACTAAGGTTTCCTGCATAAGATGTAAAAAGGACAGAAGAAGCAACACAGTAGAAGAAGAGGAGGGCAGGCAAAGTATGACCGAGCTCGGCGATCTGCATTGGTGCCAATGGTTCAACAACGAACTTCTGGATTGCGGGGTGTTCAGTAGCACACGGAATTGGTTAAGGCCTTCGTGCAGAGGCATAGTTCTGGATGCCATGCATCGTATTTTATATTTTAATGTTAAATCAATCGGGCAGTTTCCGTGGAGACATACGAGCAAAACATATGATACGGTTGAGTTAGGTTGCCTCAAGTGGTTGTCGCCTATGGGCACTTCAGTTTCCAAATCACCGACTCCCGACATTTATCTTTATATGATGCCACGTGGCCGTCATCCGCTTTATTTGCATATGTGTTACGGAAGGGAATAGAATCCATTTTACATAAATCTTTGCAAATTAAATCAAACCAAACAATTAACCATGGTTGACCTAGATTATATGGGTTGACCTAGATTATATTAGTTGGGGTTGACCTAGTTTATATTAGTTGGGATTGACCTAGATTATATTGGTTGACCTAGATTATATTAGTTGGGATTTGACAATTGTAATTAAACGAGGGGATAAGGGTATTGAGTTTAAATAATTATGATGAAAAATAAGTGCTTCTAACATGTAGAATATAGTCGTTTTAATATAGAAAACTAACGTTTGCATCTTGATTAATGCTTCATGGTCTACATAGTTTTAAAAATATTTGTGGGTCAAATTTGAGCTCCTTGGGATTGATCCATGTTATCAGAAAATGTGAACAATATCAATAAACAACTAATTATCCGATAATCTCAATGAAATTGAAACAAATAAGGTCAAACACAAAGACACAATACCTTGCAAACCTTTCTATTTCGTGACTTCCATTGGTCGTCTATCTCGAATTGATCTTGTGTATGAATAGAGCCCTCAGAAGGTGCACTTTCTTGTTTTTTTCCAAGATGACAATGGAGAATGAATGTTGATAGGTTTTGCAAATGAAGAGGATCTTCACAATACAATGATAATGGTAATAATGGTGATAATTGATCTCAAGCTATGGAGGGATTTGTGCCAAAGGCGCACTATGATTTCTATAGAGTAAGTTTATAAAAAGTTTGGATTCTTCAAATGGAGGAATAGGGGTTGCATTTATAGATTTGTGAGAAAGAAGATCAATGGTGTAGAATGAATAAGAAGATCAATGGTTGAGGAAATTTGGGAGGATGTGCGCGAATAGGGAGAGGACAAGTGCCTGCTCTTTCATGCATTAGGGGAGTTAACAGAATAGATTGAGGAGTTAACTGAGAGGATTGATTAGTTAACAGAATAGATTGAAGAGATAAGTGAGCTGATTAGGGAGTTGACTGAGATGATTGAATAGTGAACTCAGATGACCAATTAATTAAAAGATTTGATTGATGAGTTAACTAATCTGACTGGAGGAGAAATAGGACTTGGGTGAGGGGCTATTAGCTAATTAAATATTAAAAATATTTAATTACACGTGCATATGGATTAATTGAATTTTTTTTGGTATTAATTCAATTTTGGAGGAAATAGACAATTTAAATAAATATTTGGATTTATTTAAATATAGCGAATGAGAAGAATTAATTAAATAATTTGGTATTATTTAATTTAGAATGATTTTAGAAGAATTTGGATGATTTTAATTAAATAAATGATTTTATTTTATTTTTTTGAGAGATATGAATCAAATAAATAAATTGATTTATTTAATTATTGATAGAGGAATTTAATTTTATCGCGTTGCCTCAAAGAATAAAAATTTCTGCGATTTGATACATGCCCTAGTTTGCCCCTGGTATAGATTATGACACTAGGATGCCCCCTTGGGAGATTGGATGGGAAGAAAAATTTCGAGGGCATGAGACAGACAATCTCACGATTAGGAAGAATGATAAAGGATGGCTAAGAAAAATGGAGGATGCAAGATAAGTGATGGAATGAAAGAGCTGAATGACACGTGATGCAAGATAAAATGATAACACACACAAGCAAGCAAGCAAGTATGCACAAATGATACAAGAACAAACAAGGTATTGCCCCTGTCTAGCCGTAAAGCAATGATTAATTGATAATGATTGATGATAGTGTTGTCATTGCAGGGAACGATATATCCCTAGATCAACACAAAGATGCGGAAAAGACATATCCCAAAGGCTAGTGTTGTCATTGCGGGGAAAGATGTATCCCTAGATCAATACAAAAATGCGGGAAAGACACAGCTCACAGATGATGATGATTGATTGACTTGGTTTACGACAAGATTAGGATTAAGACCAAAGGATGCGATTAGATAATTTGACAAGATTGATTAGCTAGATTGGTATGGATTAAGGATGACTTGCAATTGGATCACTACCTGGATTGATTGGATTTGAATTGATGATTGGCGACGCCCCAGTCACGCAAGAGTGAGGGTGACAAGGAAAGAAAATGGATAAGATAAACAATGTTGATGATGATGAGGATGATGATATCTTATGTACCTGAGTACTGGATACTTCCTTCATATTCCAAACTACCTACATACCCATATCCACGGGATCAAGGTACCTTAAGTTTGAGATGAGTGATGATATGTAGTTCTAGTGCACTCAATCAATGTAGAAGAGACTTGATGACAGACACAATGATTGATAGAAAATTGATTGAGATTAGATAGAAGAAATGAGAATGAAGGAATCATGAGATTTTACTTGTAAACACTGGCACTTTGAACAAAATCATTATTTTATGGATTGTATACGAAATGTAACTAGATGTGTATGGATGCGGATATTTGTCACCTTGATATTGCAAGTATTTTGAAGTGCTTGATTCATCATTGGGAGATTTTTTTTTTGGGGGAAATGTAAGAAAATACAAGAATTTAAGTATAATTAAACCATGATGACCTGAGTATTGCTTACATGGAGTTTGATTCAGCAAGTTAATACAAGCATCTAAGTATAATTGAACCAAGATGACCTGAGTATTTCTTGTGTATCAATAGACAAGGTTTACACATGTTTCATGTTTAGACCTCTAACGTCCTTGAAGATCGTTATGTTGATCATCTTTTTAGATAAGGCCGTCACATTACTAAAGATAAACCTACAAGCAACAAACAAATAAAATAATCATGCCCCCATCATAGCATCTCTAGTTTTTAGGCATCCTTGAGTAGTGTAGGAAACATGATAACAAAAAGTTAAGATTTTAGGCACCACCAATCAAAACAAAACTTTTTTGCATTAGATGTGTCTTCTTGCCATAATTTAGATAAAATCATTTTGAGTGTTTATGCACTTATTTGTTTTGTTTTGGATAGGTTGATGTCTTGTGTCAAAATTTATGCTTGGAAGCGGGCTTTGTTGCGCGTGTGTGTCTAGTGAAAGGTATCACAATCCTTATTGGTGTCCTCTTAGAACATGTGGCAGTGTAGAATCCAACTCTATAACCAGGTCAAAGAATTGCCCCCAGTCAAGTAAAGGTTTCTAGATTATTATCGATGAAAGACTATGAGATGCCTATGGGAGACTTGATGGGACAGGCCCTAAGGGACTGACCTAGTGCCTCGAGGGATCATCGATGATGGCCTTGCCTACATGACAATGCAAAGGCAATGTAGTTCGACATTGAAGGCTGACTCTAGAATAAACGAACGAACGACGGAGCAATGATAGGATGAAGAAGGTGGATAAGGAAGCCTCAGGGGCCCATCAATACAAGATGGCCTTGCCTACGTGAAGATGCAGAGGCGATGTAGTTCGAGAATGGTACTAATGATGGGGTTGTAGACGACTTGATGTTTTTGGGATTTTCTAGATTTTGCTAATGTTTTGACATTTTTGGGATTTTTGGATGGTAATTGGGATAGCCTAAATGCTAGATACTGATGACAAGGGAACACCATGGATAGGTAAATGGATGGGTGATAATGGATAATGGATGGGTAGGTAGAAGGAAACAAGGATGTGATCTCCAAGGGCTATGTCACATAGGAATAACTCAAGATTTGACATGACAAAGCATATGACGAAGGAGGATGGGAGGATTGGATTATTTTTGAAAAAGACAAGGTATATGAAGAGTTTTTCCAAAGCATGCTTCAACATTGTGCCCCCATATCTCTATCAAGATCAAAAGAGGAATGGAGGATGAATGGACGCAATATGATAGGTATATGTAGGATAAGGATGATATGAGGGTATGGTAAGATAGGATGGAAAATGACAGGGTCAATGAGATAATGCATTCCCAATGGTAAATTACATGGAAGATCAACCTACACATGATGCCTATTTGCCAGGTTTTCATCATGGTACTTATCCAAGGCGCTTGTTTACCAGGTTTTCACCATTGGATGAAACAATTTTTTATTTTTTTTTTAAATTTTTTTTTTTGAATATTTGGATAGGATAGGTGGAATATGGATGAGAGGGACTCAAGTGTCTAGTGCCATGAAAGGTGATAGTCTCACTAGATGGGTGTTGTCGCATGGACTATGTCAAGTGTTCTCATAAATGATGGTAGGGGATTGCATGAAAGGAAGACGGAGTAGGTAGATAGCGGATTATGGAAGGTGCGATGGTGGATAAGGATGCGGATTATGTAAGACTTAGGCAAGGGTGGAGGGAAGGATTATGCAAAAGCATGGACCATAGGAATAGGATGGGGAAGATATGTAGGATAATAGTGGAAGGAAGGGGAGATGGAGGTATATGGAAGTGTCACGGGATGGAGGGGAACAATGACCAATGGTTGCACATACCGTGACAAACATTGAAGCTAATGATGGGAAGGTGGGATAGGAAGTAATGGAGATTTTTGCTTAGGGGATGAGTGATTTAGGTATTTAGGGACCCACATAGACTAAGTATTTTTCTAATTTTTGCTTGTCATGTGGGATGGAAGAATTGGAGACTTTTCGATGGAATGGTATTTTTTGATGGAAAAGGAGAAAGTGGATGGTTGGGATGCCTCATTTAACTTGATGGATTTTTGTGTACGTACCCAAACCATTTTTCTTGTAGACTTTACCTGTGAAGGTATGCTCTTGGGTATATGCAGCTTTCGTGCAGCTTCTAAGGTAATTACTTGTTGCTTGGGGACCCACACCTTTTTCATTTTTGCTTTGAGGTGTGTGGGTGTATGCAGCTTTTGAGATGGGTTTTTCTTTGATTCTTCGGATTGATTTCCTAAGGTAATAGGACCCTTAGGATTTTTGGCTTTATGAAATGATGCATCCCAATGTTTATTTTTGGATCCCATAGGCTTGGTGGAATGAGTGGAAGCTTCATGTTTAGATAATATGTGCATTCGTCGGTCATGATTTGAAATGTGAGGGAATGTGTAGATGGATGAATTTGGCATTGGGAGAAGTGGAAGCAAAGTGGATGGAGGGATAGTAGGAGTTGGAAGGAGTGGAGGTAAAGTGGATGGTGGGATAGTAGGAGTTGGAAGGAGTGGAGGCAAAGTGGATGGAGGAAGGTGTATGGTCACATGCTTTTGACACTTGTAGGATGGGGGAGGTGGAATGGCGACATATGTTTTGGGGATATTATAGGGTTTACGATGGGAAGTGATGTATTTAGAAGGTATGGAGGAAGTACCAACATCATGAGATTGCTTTTCTTGGGGAGTATAACCAAGGCCATAAGAGGGTGGAGGGACTTCGACATGGATAGGCACCAAAATACCTTGTTCATTAAGGCCTAAGCCTTTACCTTGATAGTTCATATTTTGGAGTATGTGGTGAATAATGGGATTATGGGTGATTTGGGCACTAGATACGAGCTCATTATTTGATGGGGAAGGTGAAATGGTAGATAATGGTTGTTTCTCTCCTAAGGAAGAACATTCATGGATGAAGGTAGTGAGACCAAGGAGATAGGATAACAGATTTGCAACATGGTTCATAATGGATGGTGGAGGATCATTAGGATCTTGGTTATCATTATGCTCACTAAGGTCCAAGGTATTGGTTTGATCATTTATGGGCACTTGGGAGGCAAGTGTCTCATCAAGGAAAGTGTGTATTGTTGGATCATGGATAGGACTATGTGGAGGATGGATAGTATTAATGGAGATTTCTTGCCCATGGATGGTTATGGGGTTATGGATAGATGGGGTAATAAGCTCATGACCATGGAATGCATAAAGTTGGCTAAGAGGATCATCATGGTTCTCTTGATCATAGATAGGACCTTGGTTATAGACGGGATCATGATCATAGCTAGGATTGAGCGTGATGGGATCAATGTGCTCGTGTATAGGTTCTTTATCAATGATAATATCTTGATCATAGAAAAGATATAGGTTATGGGTGGGTTGGATTTGTATTTCTTTCTCATGTATGGGTATAGGTTCAAGTTGCTCATGGATAGCTTCTTCATAGATAATATCTTGATCATTGAAAAGATAAATGTTACAGATGGGTTGGATGGAGGTGCTTTGATCTTGATTTAGATAAAGGGTTGATGTTTCTACATCCTCTAGAGTATACTCTCGACATAGCTCTTGATTTTCTTGAATTGAAGTGGAGGTAGAAGACTCTTGGATAGGCTCTTGGTCAACAACATGAAGGTATTCATGGAAGGAGGTTCTTTAATAAGCTCAAGGGGTTGTAGGATTTGACATGGCGTTGGAAGAATCTTTCGTAAGTTCAAGGATAGGAATTTGGGGACATGGTTGACTCCCTACTAATAGCCCTTGGATCACATCATTTGTAGGTGTATGGGTACATGAATGAGGTAATGGATGAGTGGATTTGGAGTTCTCCATAGCTTTTCTTCTGCTTTTAGATTTTGCAAAGAGTCTTTCGAAAAAATCATTTAAGGACTCTTTGGTTGACTGATTAGAGCTTGGGGAACTTGATGGTGGTGTTGGTGTAGGACTACTAGACAGAATGGTATCTAATTCAAAGCTTAAGGTGGTATTTCCCTTGTCAATAGTATCATTAAGACGGGTTAAGGATGCGTGATCTTGGTATCTAGAGGGGAAAGGTGTCGTAACCAAGCTTTTATCAAATGGATAAGGGGATATGTCCTTTAATGAATATCATTTTGTGGAAGATCCGGTTTGTAAATCCCCAGCTTGTTGTTGTAAAGATTGGATTTGTTGTGTGAGTGCTTCTAATGAATTTGTCACATCCTTATCTTTCTTATTTTTGGGAGCTTCAGTTTCATTTGTTTACCTTGTTTCTCTCAATTTTTCTACTCAAAATTGGAAGGTAACTTTACTCCTTGTCACGCTAGTATAAGGAAGTATTTTTGGGATCCATGGCAATGACCCTATCCATCATCTTTGGGAATTTTGGATCTTGGAGTTGTTGAAGGAGTTCCTCTTGAGTAATCTCCTCATCATCAGAATTATGCCCACTATTGTTTAGGGAACCCATGGTTTGCTTTTTTTTAGATTGGGACCTAGTTGCAACCAAAAAAAAACCTTGGATGGGGGTGAATGTTGGATGAAAATGCTTGTGAAAGGATGGGAGAAGTGACTTGCGATTATTTTGATCTTGGAAACTAAAACAAGACCGAAATCGGTGCTCAAAAGGGTAGGTGTTTTTCTGACAAACTATACAGAAGTACTCACTGTGACAGATGCACAGGAATAGATGCGCAAGAACAAAGTGTATATACGCAGCAACAGGGAACAAAAGCACAGACCTGGTGAAAAGTTGATGCACTAGAATAGAGTGTAAATGCACAGCTTTAGGAAGTGTATGCGTAGGACTGGTAAAAAAAGTAGATGCGCTATAGGATTACGTAAAAGCACAGCAGAAAGCAGATGCACAGTAGATTTAAACAAATGCGCAACAGGATGAAGCATATGTGTAGCTCTATCTATTTTGCTTGATTTTGCTTGATTTTGATTTGGTAAAGGCATGTTTTTCAATGTTTTGGGTATCTTTATTTGAATGTTACTCTTTTTGATTTGTTTCTTTGATTATGGCAAGAAAGACACATCACACACAAAGAATATTGTCATGATTGTTTTATTTTTTTAATTTTTTGACAACTCTCTCGACACTTGTGTTACCTGGACCTAGGCTTGTGTCAACTATTTAACAAGAAGAATTATAGCCGTGTCAGTGCCCAGGGCGGCTATGGCTGCATCTCTCTCCCCTGTCAGGGCCTATACCCTAGCCAATGCTGCATCTCTCTCCCCAGTCAAAGCCTGTACCCTGGCCAATACGTCATCCTGCTATGCAGTGATGTCGGCAATGATCCCCACATCTCACTCTCTGAGCCTCAGCGGCTCTCAACTGTACCCTCAACTATCTCACCTGGCCTTGTAGCAATGTCACTGCATCCCCTTGCACCTGATGCTACGAGGTAAGCTGATTAGGTGCCTGTGCCACCTGCAGAACCACTTCTTGTTGTACCTCCTATTGTGCCACCTGCTGTGCCTCTTGCTAGGGTGGGGCCTACCCCACTCTCTGCTACTGTCTCAGCTGGCCATCACCTCCTCCTCCACCATCTCCTCGACCTCCACCATCTCCACCTCTCCTCCTCCTCTACCTCCTCCTCTGTGTACCTCCATCCTCCTCCTCCTCTGACTTAATCTCCTCTAGACAAGGAGCTAACTCTCTCGGTCCTGAGTATCTAGGTAACGGGTGTGCAGCGAACCAATCCTCAAAATCCTATGTCATCCCTGTATCCACTATCTCCCTCCTCATCAGTGATGCCTGATAGGGAATCTGAAGAAAATCTGCCCGGGCCTCCTCATATGAAGCCACCAGTCTCCATCGTCACTTTTCAACAAATGTCCTCGCAAAAAGAGCCTGCCATTGTGGCATACCTTGAACCTGCCCAAACTATCGAAGGACACAGCTGACTATCTGTCTCTCCAAGATGTGATGTGTCTGGCCAATCAACCACCACATCTGAAACACATAGGGCAGTTCATCAGCTTCATCGTCCCATACCTCGCACTCCACATATGGCTGCCACACAACTACATCCACATTATCCAAAGTGTGGCGCCAATACTCCAACTTACCCAGCCTATGCTGAGTAAGTACACTAGCGTATCCATAGGAGTATGGCTCATCTCTCTGGTGATGGAACGTGCAAATGGGTAGTGTCACTGCAATATGCTCCCAAGCCTAGAACTATAACAGTGAAACCCTTGCAGACAGACTAGATGCCCCATGGTAGGTGCCATAAATGTTATCAGAACATGTGAACAATAGAAATAAACAACTAATTATCTGATAATCTCAATGAAATTGAAACAAATATGATCAAATACAAAGCCACAATACCTTGCAAACCTTTCTATTTCGTGACTTCCATTGGTCGCCTATCTTGAATTGATCTTGTGTATGAATAGAGCCCTCAGAAGGTGCACTTCCTTGCTTTTTTCTAAGATGACAACGGAGAATGGTTGTTGATAGGTTTTGCAAATGAAGAGGATCTTCACAATACAATGATAATGGTGATAATTGATCTCAAGCTATGGAGGGATTTGTGCCAAAGGCGTGCTATGATTCCTGTAGAGTAAGTTTATAAAAAGCTTGGATTCTTCAAATGGAGGAATAGTGGTTGCATTTATAGATTTGTGAGAAAGAAGATCAATGGTGTAGAATGAATAAGAAGATCAATGGTTGAGGAAATTTGAGCGGATGTGCGTGAATAGGGAGAGGACAAGTGTCCTGCTCTTTCATGCATCAGAGGAGTTAACAGAATAGATTGAGGAGCTAACTAAGAGGATTGATCAGTTAATAGAATAGATTGAAGAGATAAGTGAGCTGATTAGGGAGTTGACTGAGATGATTGAACTGTGAACTCAGATGACCAATTAGTTAATAGATTTGATTGATGAGTTAACTAATCTGACTAGAGGAGAAATAGGACATGTGGGTGAGGGGATATTAGCTAATTAAATATTTAAAATATTTAATTACACGTGCATATGGATTAATTGAATTATTTTTGGTATTAATTCAATTTTGGAGGAAATAGATAATTTAAATAAATATTTGGATTTATTTAAATATAGGGAATGAGAAGAATTAATTAAATAATTTAGTATTATTTAATTTAGAATGATTTTAGAAGAATTTGGATGATTTTAATTAAATAAATGATTTTATTTAATTTTTTGGAGAGATATGAATCAAATAAATAAATTGATTTATTTAATTATTGATAGAGGAATTTAAGACGAAATAAATATTTAAAATATTTATTTACCTAGAGTCACGTCACTTTTAGGTGTATACTATCCCAAACATTGTAAGAATAATCTAATGCTTGGCATCTCTTTGTAACTCATGAGATCATCCTAATATAATGCAAACTTCTATAACTTGTGTTACCTTAATATCTGTATCTAAAGATATGTAAGGACAAAAATATTTAGAAATACCTTTAGGAGAGCTACTGAATTGTGAGGGAAGTTCTCTTTGGTCATTTCCCTTATCAAAACAACTTTACAACCTTGGGTGAATGTTCATATACAACAAACACAAGTATACAACTAGCCTATATGTAGATTTTGATGTGATGGGTTCCTTATAGTTCTCCAAATCAGAGTGTTACTAGAATTATTTCTCCTTGATAATCAATATTAATTAATTGTGCATTGAATGCATTTAAATACCAAGACATAACAATAAATCATGCAAACATGTACCAAGTTGGCTCATAACAACTATTGAAAAAAAGCAGGAGTCAACAATTTGAATTTAAAATTTTTTAATTTGGGGTCAATCTCGAGTGGATCATAATTTAGCCTAGCATCACAAGATTGAACCAAGACAACAAAGTACAAATCTTAAGGCAGGGATCAAATGTATGCATATGTGTGTTATGGTAGCTACAATAAATGGTAAATGCATGTGGGGATGTGAGTAAATTGAGATGGGATAAATTCAAATGTATAAGGATAAGTGTAAACAAGTGTGGGATGGGACTAGATAAGGATTAGGAAATGGACCAAACTTAGCACAAGAGTGCATCACCTATCAATATGTGATTGTATGAAGTAATTCCATCAAAATAGAATCAAAACCAAAAGGGAATTTACATGTGTATGCAAATTTAACCATTACATTTTGGACCCACTTTGAGGTGCATGAATATGTATTTCAAAGCATATGAACATTTTTAGCCTAACAACATGAAAGATACATATTCAAACATAAAAGAATATGGAACCCATATAAAGTAATGGATCCATCTAAAATTTGTGTGCTTCTCTTAATGGTTTGAGTGCTCCATGTGAACCTACAAAACAAAGAAAATATATGCAATGGGAAGCTTCTATCACATAAGTAAAAAATAAGAATAGTTCTACAAGTTGGTTCAACTATATATGAAAATGACAAGTAGAGAGAGTGAGAGAGTAGGGATATAAAATTTGCATGTGTGGAGTCAAGTGACTCTTAAATACTTTACCCAATGTTGCAACAATAATGTTGTATGACACTTCAAGCACAACCATGTAATGTGTCTCTACTCAAAATTGTAAATGTGATAGCACATTGGCAATAATGCAATAAAACTCTGCTCATATATGGGCATGTAAGTTTTATTGAGATCCATTTCAGTATGTTGATAAGTGTTTGTATAGGTACAAGTTTTTGTCTTCAATCTTTACATAAGAGTGTTAGTGATAGTATGTGCCTTCACTTTAATTTTGTGCACTTGACAAATGCAAGGAATTGGAGGAGAGCAAAAATGATACATTAAAAGTAAGATTAGATCATATATAAGCATGTAAGCGCATATAGTATCAAAAAGCATGTGACAACTATCATGTTAAACATCATGAAATAAACAAGTAAGACATTTCAAATGATAAGTGTGAAATTCATGTATAGATTGGAGATATTATCAAGGCATAAAAGATTGCCCCTTATATGGGAGAACAAGAATAATATAACGTGTAGGTACATAGGAGATACACATCAAGACCCATTAAATTTCCCCTAGCATATGAAAATGAAAAAGTAAAGGTGGCCCTAAAGGCAATATAAGTGTTGTGTAAGTATATATAAAATGGTAAAGTTAGGTTGTCCTCAATGTGATAATAAAGCTCTTAGGAACATGATAAGGCATGGAAGCAATCAATGGTGTGGGGAAGGCATTATGTCTCTAATATGATAAGATAGGTCTTAGGAACATGCTAAATCACATGAAAAATTAATGATGTGGTGAAGGCATAGTGTCCCTAATGTAATAAGAGAGCTCTAAAAGCATGATAAGTCAATTTGCAAGTGTAAATGAGTAGGATGTGATCATGGAAGCACTGTAGGTGAAGTTATTTTATTTTAAAACAAATTTACTCCAAAGGATATAATCAAGTTCACAATAAATGTAATGGCATAATGATAAAGTGAATGAAAATTGGTATGTTTGTGATCAATGAACATTGACGAGATTTGTTAGAGGAAAATGTGAACAATAGCATTAACAACTAAATATCCAATAACTCAATGGAAATAAGACAAATGCAAGCAAACAAAAGATAATACCTTTGCAACTAGATTTACCATGTGCTTTACATTCTTGCCTATCTTTATTTGATCTCATATGATTTGGAGCTCTCAAAAGTTGTCCTTCCTTGCTGTTAAGATGACAAAGATTGAACGGCTATGATAGGAATGTGCAATGGAGATTAAACTACAATGCAACTATAATGAAGATGGGTGATTGATAATGGAGACATGGTGATGATAATGGGTTTGTAATGCAAATGCAATGAGGGTGATTTTGCCAAAGGTACACTAGTAGGATTTCTGCAGAGTAAGATTACGAATGCTTGAGTGGATACAAAATGGGTATGAGGACCTTGCTTATATAGGCAGAGGAGAGGCCAAATCCAAGTGTCAATAGATCCATGACAGGAGGAATTATCTATGAGGTGTACGGTTGAGGAAGCTTGAGGGAATGTACACGAATCAAAAGAGGACAAGTGTCCAAGCTCCTTTCATGAGTTGTGGGAGTTAACATAATAGATTGAAGAGTTAACTGAGATGATTGATCAGTTAACTGGGTTGATTGGAGAGTTGACTAAATTGATTGACTAGTGAACTCAATTGACTAATTAGTTAACTGATTTGATTGATGAGTTAAGTAATTTGATTGGAGGATAAATAGGACATGTGGGTGAGGGAAATTAGCTAATTAAATATTAAAATATTTAATTACGTGTACAACATGGTGAGGTGGAAAGGTGATTGACCAGTGAACTCAATTGACTAATTAGTTAACTGATTTGATTGATGAGTTAACTAATTTGATTAGAGGAGAAATAGGACATGTGGGTGAGGGAAATTAGCTAATTAAATATTAAAATATTTAATTATGTGTGAAACATGGTGAGGTGGAAAGGTGATGTGGATTTATGAAATTAGGACTTTGTATTAGAGGAATTTACGATTAATTAAATAATTTAGGATTATTTAATTATATGAGACATTATAAGAATTAGGGTAATTTAATTAAATAAATTGATTTTATTTATATATTGGGATAATGAACCAATCAAATAAATTAGAATATTTATTTAATTGATAGAAGAATAAGAATTAAGATAAATATTAAAATATTTACTTAATTCGACACGAGCCATTTTTAGGTGTATACATTTTGCCCCTCTTTGAGACAATATGTTTTATCATGTTGTTTCAAAGAATAAAATGTTTCCGCGTGATACATGCCCTAGTTTTCCCCTGGTACAAATTTATGACGATAGGATGCCCCCTTGAGAGATTGGTTAGGTTGGACAGGATGACGAACGATCTCATGATTAGGAAGAATGATAAAGGATGGCTAAGAAAAATGGAGGATGCAAGATAAGGGATGGATGAAAGGGTCAAATGACATGTTATGCAAGATAAAATGATAACACACACAAGAAAGCAAGCAAGTATGCACAAATGATACAAGAACAAACAAGGTATTGCCCCTTTCAAGTTGTAAACCAATGATTAATTGATAACGATTGATGATAGTGTTTTTCAATGTGGGGAACGATATATCCCTAGATCAACACAAAGATGCGGGAAATATATATCCCATTGATGATGATGATTGATTGATTTAGTTCACGACAAGAATAGGATCAAGATCATTGATTGTGATTGGATAATTTCACAAAATTGATTTACTCGATTGGTATGGATTAACGATGGACTTGCACTTGGATCATTGCTTGGATTGATTGGATTGATTTGATGATCAAATGAATGATTGGATTGGTGATTGGTGATCCCCCAGTCACTCAACAGAGAGAGTGACAAGGAAAGATAATGGTAAGTTAGAAAACAAGATGAATGATGACGATGATGCCCCTTCGGGAGGACAATTGGTGCGCTCTCAAAATGAGAAGAGAGAAAAGGGTGAGTAGATTAAGAGATGTAGATAAAGAAAGGTCTTGGATCTTAAGCCATTTAGAAAATAATATGTATGAAATGGTTATAGATGGAATGAAATGCAATTTGGTATGTATGATAGTGGATTTTGTCATCTTATACAAGTTTTTTAAGTATTTTGTTTCATCATTGAGATTTTAAAATTTTGTAAGAAAATACAAGCATCAAGGTATAATTAAACCATGATGACCTGAGTATCTCTTACATGGATTTTGATTTAACAAGTTAATACAAGCATCTAGTCAAAATTGAATCTAGATGACCTAAGTATTTCTTGCATATCAACAAACAAGGATTACACCTGTTTCATGTTTAGACCTCTGATGTCCTCAATGACCATTATGTTGATCATGTCTTTTAGACAAGGCTTCACATTACTAGAGATAAACCCACAAACAACAAACAAATAAAATGATTATTTTCCATCATAGCATCTCTAGTTTTTGACATCCTTGAGTAGCATAGGAGACATAATAACAAAATTTTTTTTGATAATAAGACATTAAACAATCATTACAAACCTTCTTGCCATAGATATATGTTTTTTTGTAATAACTTGGTACACTCATGTTTGATGTTTTAGACAGGCTGGGATTTGCAGGTGTAGTTTAAATGTCTTCTTGTCAAGATGATGTTTAAAAGCTTGCTTGCTATGCTGCTTACCATCTAGTGATAAAACCATGATCCGATTTGTTACCCTCTAAGTTGTAGTATTCAAAAATCCAATTCACTAACTAGGTCGAGGATCTGCCCCTAGTCAAGTAAAGGACCGATTTATTATGGATGAACTGATAATAGACACGAAGAAACGGGCCTTAAGGGACTAGCCTAGTGCCTCGGGGGCTCATTGATAAATAGCCTTGCCTACGTGATGACGCAGAGGCAACGTAGTTCAGGGTACAGACTTTGTGGACCTAGGACCTAGGCAATGGGAAATGGTGTGGATTCAGATGGACAAAAGGATGGGTGATATGGGATGTAATGGATGGGAAGCCTCAGGGGCTCATCAAAGATGGTGTTGCCTATGTGATAGCTCAGAGGCAACATAGTTCGACAATGGTTCAATGGATTGGTTGAGGACGGATGACAAGATGGATGCTAGTTTGGATTAACAGCCTGATGGGGTAAGGCGATAGGGACAAGTGAACAACAAGCCATGGTAGGTATCCTAATGTGATTGGGTGGATGCGGTTTAGAAAAGAGTGGATGAGGACTGAAGTCCTAAGAGATGGAGGATTTGGTTTATCACAAATAGTGCATGTTTATCAGGTTTTCACCACTTGCTTTTAATTGCACGATTAGTTAAAATACACATGACGCCTGTTTGCCAGGTTTTTATCATGGTATCTATCCAAAGGTGCCTGTTTACCAGGTTTTCACTAGAGGACAATTTTTTTTGTTATTTTTCCATTTTTATGATTTTTTTGTTGTGGTTTCCTTTTTTTATTTTTTTGTTATTTTTGACTCCCCTACATTGGGGTTTTAGGTGTAGAACTTGCGAAGATGCATGTTGTTGATTGGATCATCAAACAATTCACCTTCTGATGTGGCCAATTGGTAAGCACCTGATCCGTAGGTAGTAATGATGACATAGGGACCCAGCCATTTGGGTTCAAATTTCCCCTTTTTCTCTCTATCTTGCTGATTTCTTGGATTTTCTCTTAGAACTAAGACACCCACCTGGAAGACTCATGGTTTGACCTTGTGATTATAGCTTCTTGACATTCTTTGCTAGTATGCCTTAAGATGGTTGAAGGCATGTTGTCTTTGTTCTTCTAGCAGCTCTAGCTCTTGGAGTCTTGATACTATGTATTCCTCATCATTTATGAGACCCTTTAATGACACCCTGAGGGAAGGTAACTCCACTTCTATAGGTAAGATGGCTTCAGAGCCATAGACAAGGGCATATGGTTTCGCACATGAGGGAGTACGTATACTAGTTCTGTAGGCCCATAGAGCGGGGTTTAATTGCATATGCCAGTCATGGCCAGCTTCATTAACAATCTTTTTGAGTATCTTTAGGATAGTTTTGTTCAATGCCTCAGCTTGGCCATTACCTTGCAAGTTGTATGGGGTGGAGAAGCGATGCTAAATGTAGAATTTATCATAGATTTCCTTTACATCCTTATTCTTGAAAGGTCGCCCATTGTCTGTGACAATGGATAATGGAATACCATATCTGCATATGATGTAGTTAAGGATGAAAGAGGAGATTTGTTTCCCTGTGACATTAGTTAATGGAACAGCCTCAATCCACTTCGTGAAATATTTGGTGGTTGTGATAATGAATTTGTGGCCGTTGGAGGATGAGGGGTGAATCTTGCCTATTAGATCAAGTCCCCATTGGCAGAAGGGCAAAGGTGTTGTTAAGGGTTGCAATTCATGTGCTGGTGTATGTATTAGGTTTCAGTGGATTTGGCATTTCTTGTACCACTTCACAAAATGATAGGAGTCTTTTCCCATATTTGGCCAATAGTATCCGAGACGCATGATTTTCTTCACCAAGGTAGGACCACTAGAGTGTGTCCTGCATATTCCTTCATGTACTTCACTCAGAGTGGTCTGATATTCCTCACTATCCAAACACCTAAGGAGAGTACCATCTAAACCTCATCGATATAGGGTGTCTGCGATGATGGTATATCAGGATGCTTGGCATATGAATGTTTGTTTCTGGTTGTTTCATAGGTCGGGTGGTAGGATGTTCTCTTTTAGATAGGTGTAAACTTTGCCATATAAGGGAGAATCGGACCCTACGATGTGGTAAATGATGCTGGTTTCTGGGATTTCATAAGATGGATGGGAAACTGGCTCCACCAAGAACTCATAATGAGGATGATTTTTAGGTATGTCAAGGAGGGATGCAATAGTAGCCATTGCATCTGCTGCTTTGTTTTCAAATCTTGGTATCTACTTGAAAGATATCATGACAAAATACTCTTTGAAATCATCCACCATACGCTTGTATTGTATCAGCTCCTCATCCTTAGTTTGATAATCATCATTTACTTGATTAATGATGAGTTGTGAGTCCCCGTATACATGAAGTTCTGTGACTTTCCATTCCACTGCCATCTTTATGCCGATAACCAGTACTTCGTACTCAGCAACATTGTTGGTACATGGAAACATAAGTCTATATGACTTAGGGATTGTATTGCCATGTGGTGTTACTAGCAAGATTCTTGCTCCAGATCCATGTTGGGTATATGACCCATCAAAGTAAAGTTTCCAGGCCGTGGTAGTGATGTTGAAGATAGACTCATCCAGAAATTGAAAACTTAATGGGTTGTCATTTGTCAAAGGCGCATCTGCCAACTAATCTGCAATGACATGTCCCTTTATTGCTCTTCTATCTACATACTCAATGTCAAATTCACTGAGTATCATGACCTATTTAGATATTCTACCTGTTAGGGTAGCTTTGCTGAGTAGGTATTTTAACAGATCAATCTTCACCACTAGCTTGATAGAGTGTGAGAGCATGTAGTGTCTCCATTTTTGTGAAGCAAAGACAACTGTAAGGCATGCTCTTTCAATTGGTGTATAATGCAGATCATAAACTACTAGTGTCCTGCTGATGTAGTAGATTGCTTGTTCCTTTCCTTCGTGGTTTTGTTGTGCTAGAAGAGGTCCAAGAGTTGTTGGTGTAGCTAAGATGTAGAGTAGCAGTGGCTTGCCTGGAATTGGCATCATTAAGACTGGTGGGTTCATTAAATACTCCTTTAGATGCTGAAATGCTTGTTCACACATGTCATCCAATTTGAATGGAATTGCTTTTGTGTAAGAGATGTGTGAATGGATGACATTTATCTGCCAGCTAAGAGATATCGTATCATATTCTGGGAAACTCCTTTGATATATCGTATCATATTCTTAGGTGACTCTGAAAACATATTTTTTTGGATTTAACCATATATTAAATTGCTCTAGTCTCGTGAAGATCTTGTCTAAAACCTACAAATGGCCCTCTCTGGTGATTGACTTGGCTAGTATGTCATCTAAATAATCTTCCATGATGGTGTGCATCATTTCATGAAAGATCGTAGTCATTGTGCACTGATATGTTGCCCCCGCGTTCTTTAGTCCAAATGGCATGACATACCAACAATAGGTACCCCATGGACATGTGAATTCTATTTTGTGCTAATCCTCTGGCGCTATTTTGATTTGGTTATAGCTAGAGAAGCCATCCATTAATGACAATATGGTGTGCCCTGTAGTTAGATCTACAATGATGTCTATGTTTGGTAGAGGAAAGTCATCCTTGTGACAAGCCTTGTTCAGATCCCTGAAGTCATTACACAGTCTAACTCTTCCATTTGGTTTGGAAACAAGAACCATATTTGAAATCCACTCTAGATAATCTATTGGTATGATGAAACCAACATCTAGCAACTTCTTCAATTCTTCCTTCACCATTAATGCTATCTGCGGTTGCATTTTTCTCAGTTTCTATTTAATTCGATTAGCTCCTGGAGCTAGTGAAAGATGATGCATGATAAGATTAGGATCCAGTCTCGGCATTTCAACATATGACCAAGCAAAGTTAATCTACTTACACTTGAAGAATTCGGTGAATGCTGGCTTTTCTTGTGTAGATAATGATTGTGCTATATGGATTATCTGTGGGTTGTCTGTTGTTTCAATACTGATAGGTTTTGTTGGTTCAATTAGAATTGAGGACCTTTCGTGGTGTGTCAGATTGGGAAGAGTGTCAAGCCTTTCATCCTTCAGTGCCTTAGAGAGGTTTTCACCGTCGGATATGCCTTTTATTTTTTAACTATTTTCATGATCTAACACTGCCATAGAGCAATTTTCACCATTAAATCAATCTTTTATTTTCACATTTTTACGACTAAAAGACTTGGCACTCTCTCCAAAATAAGCCTTGTCATTGAGTTCTATGGCGTAGCCAGTTTTATGATCCCCTGCGGGTAGATGGTCCCTAAGCTCTAGGTAATCGATGATAGAATCATCATTTTGGAAAGTGTCTAGCTCAAGGGTGGTGTCTTGCAAATACCAATGTATCAATTTAGGATGCACTAGGGGTAATGGATCATCTTGTTGGTCCAATTCGAGGGTGGTGATGGTTAGAATGGGGAGTCATTCAAATGGGTAAAGGCATTGACAAAGTCTATTATGGTACTCTCCTCAAGTTGGTTCGTCAAGTGTGACATCGTACTCTCCTCATGAAGCTCATGTTCATCATATTGTAGATCAAACTCTAGCAATCTAGCCCTAGGGTTTTGTCCCTCATGCATCATATGAGTAGAGCTATGTTGTTGAACAATGTCAATCTCTTTGTCTTCCCAAGACGTTTCTAAGAGGCTGTCCCATTCATACTCATTGGAATCTATTTCACTCCATTCCTATAGTCGGTGAAGTTGTTTTGCAAAGTTAGTGGTAGTTACTTGTTTGTCTTTTGCTTGTAGTTTCTCCTTACCTTTGATCTTCTCCTTACCCTTGTATCCCAACCCAGTAGTGTCTCGGGCTATGGAAGTAGAGGGTTGAATTGGTTCTATGATATCATCTTTCCTTAATCCTATGGGACCATGTCCTTCATATCCCATCCTTTGTAAAATAGAAAACCCTTGACCATATTGTACAGTGGGTAGCCTTGGTTGATGATCATTTGGTGTGATTTCTCTATCTTCATCTTTGTAAAGCCAGTGTAAGACATCTTTTTAATCACTCTCATCTGACATGTTTCCCATCTAATGAAAGGACCTTTGGAAGCCTCTAATGACTTGGCTTTGTTTGGTACTAGCTTTCCATATAATCTTGGTGATAGACGAAGCTGTGCTAGACAGAACTTTTGTTCAATGACATATTCCCCAACGCCTTTGTCCTTGACTTTGACTTTAAGCTCTGATGTTTTGGAGGTAGAAACTAGAGAACTTGGATCCACATGGTTTGAAGAAGAGGGAGCTGCTTGATTGGATGAGATTAGCATGTCTGGTTTTGATTGGATGTTGTTGCAATACTAGAATGGGTCTGGGTCACCTTGTATGGTAATTTCTTGGCCATTGTGTGGGAACTTGATACATTGATGGTATGTTGATGGAACAACCTTCATTTCATGGATCCAAGGTCTACCGAGAAGAATGTTATATGCTAGCTCCATGTCTAGGACTTGAAACACAACATCTCTCTCTACTGGGCCAATCCGTATTGGCAAGACTACAGTTCCTTTGGAAGTTCTCTCTTCTTAGTCATATGCCTTGATAGTTATTTTCTTTTTGGGATCGATGACATTTTTTGAAAACCCCAATCCAAGGATTAACTTTAACATGCATATATTTAAACCAGTACCTCCATCTATTAGGACCCTTTTTATTCGATGTTTGTTGATTTGGGCCTCAATGTGGATGGATGCGTTATGTCATTGGTTGATGGACATATCATCATTCTCTGTGAAAGATAAGAAATGTGGTGTGGTTAGATGACCTACCATAGCTTGGAATTGCTCTTGAGCAAGGTTTGTAGGAATAGTTGTTTCTAAGAGAGCTTTATCCAAGATGGCTTTGTCAGATGGGGATAGGTGCAATAACTCCAAAATGGATATGTGTGTGGGTGTTCTGTGGAATTGGTCAAGGATGCTGTATTGGTTGGATGTGGATGATGACTTGGGAGGAGCTCCTTGTAGAGTGATGTTTCCACGATGGGTGGTCACATTATAGTCAGGATTATTATTGATAGTGATCACATTGATGTGTGAATCACTGTGTGAGATATGATTGATGGTGTACTCATAGGAAACGTTATTATAGCTTTCTTTGTCAGCACCATTATTGTTTTGATTGGATGGCCCTCCTTTCTCATCGTGGGGAAGAGGATTTTTGAATGCTCTATTCTCTTCATTAGAGGTGTGCCCTTGAATTTTTATTACCTTTTGATCAATGAGGTCTTGAATGACATGTTTTAGCACTTGACAATAATTAGTTTTATGTCCTTTGTTTCGGTGATATTCACAAAAGTTGGAATCACTTTACCAAGCGGGTTTAAACTTTGGTTCATAATCATGCACTGGCGGAAGTGTTATGAGCTTACCCTCTATTAACTTCCTAAGGGCAGATTCGAGAGACTCTCCTAGTGGTGCGAATTTTCTCCTAGGAGGAAAGTTGGTGGATCTTTTCTCATTTCTTTGAGGCTTATTGGATGGTGTATTGTTTTATGGTTTTGATAGATTGAAGATAGGTTGCTTTTGCAGCACAATTTTAGCATCTACCACACCATCATTTACAATGGGTTTGTTCTTAGTCCAAAATCATGACTTGTTCGCATTGTTGTTAGAGCTAGGGGTGTCTTTGTATAGCTTAATTTGCCCCTTTTTTATCAAGGCTTTCTCAATGAGTAGCCCCATTTCAATGATGATTTGATAACTCAGTTTCGTGGTTAGGTTGTGAACAAACATTTCTATCATTTGTTTCTCTAGTATGTGGTAGGGACACTTGCTTGCAAGTTGTCTCCATCTTTGTAGGAAATAGGCGAATGATTCTCCCCCCTTTTTCTTGTTATTAAAAAGGTCCAAAATGGAGATTTCGTGTTCGATATTGTATGAGAAATGTGTTACAAATTTATCCACTAGCTCATCAAAAGTGCAGATGCCGAGAGGTAGGCGGGAGAACCATTCCATTGCTTGGCCTCCTAAGCTTCGTGGGAAGAGTTGCATAAGATATTTTTCATTGTGTGCGACTTCTAGGCATGCTGCGCTAAATTCCCTTATATGTGTTGAAATTAGACCGGACAACTGAGAGGGGGGGTGAATCAGTTGTCACACAAAATAAACTTTTTCTACTTTTAACCTTCTTTATTAACTTACTATTAGATTAATGATGTAAATGTTAAAGCATAGATCAACCACATATGAGCCGAAACATAATCAACACACTTGACACCAAGATTTTGACGTGGAAGCCCAGTTAAGGGAAAAACCATAGTGGGGGTTAACCCACAAAGATTTGTACCCTATTAAAAGTACTTTAAAAAAATAGAAGGCACATGCCTTCGGGCGCACTACCCAGAGCTCACTACTCAAAAGAGAGGCTCACTACCTACAGAATTTCTTTAGAACAGAAAGAATTAACTGAGAAATAACATCTACTTCATGCCTGGTTCAGTTTCAATGAATGTTCACAAAACCTTTTCTTTGCCCCAAATTCTTCTTCACTAACTTTCCACTCTACACTACTCTCACTCCTTTTCTTCTCTGCTCTGCTTCTGATCCTTTATTTAGATTTAATTTGTTTTGCTCAAGGATGATTTTTAACAACTCTTCAACAAGTATTCATACACTTCATCAACCTTGGAATGATCAATAAGGTCGGCCAAACTTAACGCGGATCTTTACACTGTCGGCTAAACATAGCTGAGACTTGAATCTTCCTCTACTAACATGCCATGCTTCATAAAATGATCCTTAGATCATCCGCACCACGCTAGGAACATCCGGTCGGCCAAGACTAGGAAGAACATCAACTTCAAAGAGGAAATCTTCAATAACAAGCTCATACTCCAATGCGGACCTCCAACATAGTAGCCACATGATCGAGATACTTCCACAAGCACATTGAACTCCCCAATAACATCCACTCTAAACCAAATTACCAGAATCATTTGTATCTTCCTCCAGAACCTTAAGAACACTATCTTCCATGACTATCAAACTAGAAGGATGGCTTGTGGACCTCCAAACCACGAACCACTGAAGTTGATGATACACACTAACTTCCCAAACACGCCTTTAGATTCGTAGATCATAATATTTCATTGTGGAGCAATTTGGACCAAATTACTATCACTCTATCTCTTCTAAATACTGTAAGATCTGGTTCTATTCAGATGGCCATAACTTCTTCAAATCTTCATGCGGACTTCTCAATTCTTGACTGGAACAACCTCTGACAATCCTCTACACAGCCATAAGGTCCGCAATCATTGAGTCTTCATTAATTTTCTCAATATCCTCAACATTCCAGTCTCCTAAACAAGCAACAAAATAAGGTATAGTTGACACTAATGGCAACAAGAATATGTTGACATCAATGGCAACACCACTTACGCACATATTTGCAACAATCTCCCCCTTTGTCATTGATGGCAACATATGTTGTGAAAAACTGATGCAACCATCATGACAAAAACTTCTCCCCCTGACTTCTACAACCACTTCTTTCATTACTCCCCCTATCATCAGCAATTAGTTTTTCACATGTCTTCTCTCCCCCTTTGACATCAATGGCAAAGGGCACATATTTGCAATCTTTACTCCCCCTTTTTATTTCAGACTGATCTCCAACGTTTGCATGCTGACTACTCCTTAGAGTAGTATTTTCTCAACATCAATCTGAATCTCAAGATATGACTGAGAATTCCACCAGACTGATGCACCTCAGTGCGTCTTAGTTCTGATTCGGAGGGGTAATAACCCCTAACTTCTCTCTGAGATACTCAAAGGTATCCTTGGGAAGAGGCTTAGTGAAGATATGTACAATCTGATCTTTGAAAGACACAAACTCCAACTTGACTTCATTCTCATTTACCTCCTCTCTCAAGAAATGAAACTTGATAGATATATGCTTTGTCTTTGAATGCAACACTAGATTCTTTGAGTTGCTTATTGCACTAGAATTATCACAAAAGATTGTGACTGGCTTTTCAAACACAACTCTGATGTCCTTCAACATTTGCTTCATCCAAAGAACCCGAGTACAATTATTTGCTACTGCTATATATTCTGCTTCTACAGTAGACAGAGATATTACCTCTTATTTTTTGCTCATCCAAGAGACCAATCTTCTTCCCAATAAAAATGCACCACCACTAGTACTTTTTCTATCATCCACATCTCCTTCCCAATCAACATCTGTATATGCATGAAGAGTGAAATTGTTGTCCTTTGGATACCACAATCCATAATCAATTGCCCCCTTGAGATATCTAAAAATTCTTTGGGCTGCCACAATGTTGGATTCTTTTGGATCAGCTTGAAATCTAGCAACAAGTCCAATGACATTCATGATGTCAGGTCTGGTCTGAGTCAGATAGAGCAATCCTCCAATCATTGATCTATACCTTTTCTGATTTGCCTTGGGGGAATCATCATCTTTACTTAACTTGCATCTGGTTATCATAGGTGTACCTACTAGCTTTGAATCTTCCATTCCAAACTTCTTCAACAATTCTTTCACATACTTGGACTGAGATATAATGATACCTTTATCTGACTGAACAATTTGTAGTCCTAGGAAGAAATTCATCTCTCCAAACATTGACATCTCAAATTCACTTTTCATCTGATCAGCAAATGTTTTGCACATGCATTCATTTCCACCAAAAATGATATCATCAACAAAGACCTCAACAATCAGGATGTCCTCATGATTAATCTTGAAGTAAAGATTACTATCAGCAATACCTTTGCTAAAACCTATCTTAAGCAAATATTTATCCAATCTTGCATACCAGGCTCTTGGAGCTTGCTTGAGTCCATACAAGGCTTTTTTCAGTCTACAAACCATATCTCCTTGATCAGACAATTGAAATCCTTCTGGTTTCTCAATGTAGACTTCTTCCTCCAAATCTCCATTTAGGAATGTTGATTTGACATCCATCTGATACACTTTAAAATCTCTGAAAGTAGCAAATGCAAGAAACAATCTAACTGCCTCTATTCTTGCCATCGGAGCAAAAGTTTCTTCAAAATCAATTCCTTCTACTTGAGAATAGCCTTTGCATACCAACCTTGCTTTGTTTCTTACAACTTCACCATCTTCATTTAGCTTATTCCGGAAGACCCATTTGGTTCCAATCACATTTTTGTCCTCAGGTCTAGGAACAAGATCCCAAGTGTGGTTCTTTTCAATTTGCATTAATTCTTCTTCCATTGCTTTTACCTAGTTTTCATCATTGCAGGCTTCACTTACTGATTTAGGTTCAATCCTTGAAATCAAATAAATCTCTTCTTGATCTTCAACAACTCTTTCCCTAGTTCAAACACCTTTATTTCTATCTCCTATGATTTGATCTTTAGGATGATTCATTCTTACATACCTGGGGGTTTTGGGAATTGTTTGAACTTCTCTTTCTTGAGCTTGTTCCTCAACATATGTATTATTTTCTTGAATTCCTAAAGTTTTTGGATCAATCTAAATCTGAGTAAGAGTTTGAACTAACCTTCCTCGACTTTGACTTTCATCTTGATCATCTGAATCATATCCGCAAAACCTGGAATGTCCTTCCTTGCTCTCATCAACTCTAACATTAACACTTTCAACAATCTTTTTCAACCTCTTGTTAAAGTACCGGTAAGCCTTACTTTGAGTAGAGTATCCCAAAAATATTCCCTCATCATTTCTTGTATCAAACTTGCCTAAATCCTCATCTCTTTTGATATAGCATTTACTACCAAAAACTCTGAAATATCTCACAGTAGGAGGATGACCAAACCATAGTTCATAAGGGTTCTTACTAGAATTGCCTTTGATCTGCACCTGGTTAAGAGTGTAGACAGCAATACTTACAGCTTTTCTCCAATAAACTTGAAGAACATTTGTTTCCATCATCATGGTCCTGGCAGCTTCTTTAATGGTCTGGTTCTTTCTTTCCACAACTCCATTTTGTTGGGGAGTCCTAGGAGCAGATAACTGTCTTTTTATGCCATGCTTTTCACAGAAAGCATCAAACTCACGGGAAGTAAATTCTCCACCTCTGTCGGATCTCAGACATTTCAATTGTTCACCAATCTCATTTTCCACCATCACTTTGAACACCTTAAATTTGTCAAGAGCTTCTAATTTTTCTTTTAGGAAAGTTACCCACATCATCCTAGAGTAATCATCAATCAGCAACATGAAATATCTATCTCCTTGCACACTCCTAATTCTAGCAGGACCACAAAGATCAGTATGTACCAGTTCTAATCGACCACTTGAGGCTTGTTCCTTACTTTTGAATGAAATTTTGCTCTGTTTCCCCAATTGACATTCTCTACACATGCTATTAGGTTTCACAAGTTTTGGAAGATCTCTTACAGCCTGAGTGGTACTTATTTTGACAATGTTATCAAAATTCACATGACACATCCTCCTATGCCATAACCAACTTTGATCTATCTAAGCAATCAAACAACTTTTTCTAGAACTACTTAAATAAAAATTGTTATCTCTAGTTTGAGTACCAGATGCAATTTTAGTTCTGGAACTCTCCAAGATTCTGCATTTTCCATCCTTCAATCGAAGATCATAACCTTTATCAACCAACTGTCCAACACTGAGAAGATTATGTTTTAGTCCTTCCACATACATAATATCATTGGTGCTATTCTTACCATCAAAAGAGATGGATCCTCTGCCATGGATTCTGCCAGCTGAGTTATCTCCAAATTTCACAAGCCCTCCTTCAGAATTTTCAAAATTCACAAACTTACTCTTGTCTCAGTCATATGATGAGAACATCCACTATCAATCACCCATTCATCTTTCTCAACAGCCAAGGGACTTTCCATATTTACATAGCTAGCAGATTCAATAGACACTGGATCTTCTTCTTTGATGGCAATGAACACCCAATCATTTTCAGAGGAACCTCCATGATCAGATTCATCATCTATGACTCCTTCTCCAGCTTCTTGGACATAGTAACATTCATTCTGATTTTTGTATCTGTTAGGGTTTGGTTTTGAAAACCTCTCCAGACATTTTGAGGCAAAATGACCAATCTTATTTCAAGAAAAACATTTGAGTGGCAATTTTCCTTCATACTTATCGGATCCTCTTGGCAATCTTTTGGCAAGAAGAGCTTCAAGATCTGCAGTTTCAATTTCAACATCTTCAAGATCCTTCCTTGTCTTCACGAATCTGTTTGATCTTGCAGAAGAGATTTTACCCGGATCATATCTTTGTTTTCCATATACATTGGCCTTAAATGCATATTCAGACTTGGGAAGAGAATCACCAAACTCACTTAATTCAAAAGCTAAAATTTAGCCAACTAGTTGATCTCTTGTAACTTCTGAGACAGTCCTGATCTCCTCTATAGTAGCAACTTTATGTTTGTATGAATCAGGGAAATATCTGAGCACTTTTGATACAATCTCTGATTCTTCCAAAGTTTCACCAGCACCCCTGATACCACACACAAGTTCATTTATCTTTTGCATGAAGATTGTGATGTTTTCATCTTCACTCATCCTCAGAGTTTCAAATTTTCCTCTCAAACTTTGCAACTTGGCACATTTGATAAATTGATCGCCTTCATACAGATTCTCCAAATTTTTCCAGATTTGATAAGCAATTTTTAGACCAAAGACATTTGTCATTTTTGAATCAGTCAGGGCACTTAACAAGGCTTCTTTAGCTCAAAGGTTATTTTCAGCATCTTTGATTTGATCTGGAGTTGGAGGACCTTTCTCCGAAGGTTTATACTCAACACTGGTTATCGCCCAATAGGCAACGCCCATGCATTGGAAATGACACTCCATGCAATTCTTCCAAACAGAATAATTTGTTCCATCAAATCTTGGACTATCCTTCTTGTAGGTCGACATCCTGGATCTCCTCAAGTGGTCAAGCTTTTATAAGAGGATTTGACTCTAATACCAATTGTTGGAATTAGACCAGACAATTGAGAGGGGGGGTGAATTAGTTGTCACACAAAATAAACTTTTTCTTCTTTTAACCTTCTTTATTTACTTACTATTAGATTAATGATGTAAACATTAAATCATAGATCAACAACATATGAGTAGAAAGATAATCAATACACTTGACACCAAGATTTTGAAGTGGAAACGTGGTTAAGGGAAAAACTGTTGGGAATTAAGGTGTCTCAACCTTGGTAATTCCTTGCATTATTTATATTTGTATTTATTGATTAATTGCCTATGTTGTAAATAAATTGTAAATTCCATATTGTCATGTTGTGGGATGTGGCACGGTGATGTGTCATCGTACATGGAAGTTGACAACTTGTAATTTTGTCCTCACATGAGGAGATAGGCATCCCACTTTGTGGTAGGAGCATTTTTCCATGTGTCAGCATCTTTCATGTTGTGTAAGCGAATATTGACCGAAATGGTTATGACAGATTCCTATGACAGAATCTATGACATGTAAGAGTCAGAAATAGAAGCTTGTAAGACATGTGAAGACATGTGTCATGAAGCATCTTTGAAAAAGGCATATTTGGGCACCCCAAGGTGGACTATGACATGTTGTAAGATAATATGCTATTTATAGCCTCTGTATGATAAATTCTCTTATAGCTATAAGTTGTAACTACTATGACAGATTCTATAACGGTCGTAAGTGTCGTAAGAGCATCTGTCATAGCCCATTTTGGAAATAGGTGACCTCATTGGGATGGGAGTTGTGGACAAGTGTTAGGCACATTCTACAATGTTGACCAAGTGTCTTTAGGCATGGGTTTTGGGCCATGAGGCCAAGTTGGACACCCATTCCAAGTTTGGACCAATATTGCCTTGTATATTCTATATAAATAGGTGCTTGGAGGAGGAGTTGTAACATAGGTTTTATAGGTACTATTATGCTGCCGGATTGACTCTAGACACAAGTTTCAAAGACCATTGAAGCTTGCATTGCAAGTGTATTGTAAACAATTTTGTGTTTTGATAATACATTGTGTAGGTTTCTGAGTGTGGGGTTTTTTACCCGATAAGGGTTTTCCCCACCGTATATCTTTGTCTATCTTCTTCTGTCTTCTTTCTGGTTCATGTGTATTACTACAATATCTCATTTATATGTTCTATATTTCTGTAGTTGTAAGGATTAATTTGAATTTGCATATCCCTCTCCTCATTAGATTAGTGTAGGAAGCATTTTTTGCACACCTAGCTTCCTTTTAGTTGGTATCAGAGCCTGGCCAGTTTTGGTCTTAGCTGTTGGGTAGGGGTTTTTTGAGCTGATCTTAAGTTGAGTGGGAGTCTGTGCAGAGTATTCTAATTTCTATTGCAACAAGGAGATGGCAAGTACATCCGAAAGAATAGAAGTGGAGAAATTCAATGGCACTAATTTTGAGCTATGGAAGCTCAAGATGGAAGACATGCTTGTTGATTGCGACCTTTGGGAAAGTGTTACTAGAACTAAACCAGCTTCAATGCAACAATCTGATTGGGACCTCAAGGATCGAAAGCCTAAGGGTCTTATAAGACTTAGTCTTGTTGATTCTATCGTGTTAAATGTCCATGAGGAGAAAACTGCTGGTGCAGGAGCACCAACGGGCTTGGAGTGAGCCCATATGTATATAACGCATTTTTGGTGTAATGCTTTTGTTTTTAAATTAGGAAGGCACGGGACTGATGCAAGCGTAGGTTCATTTGATAGCATATCAAGTAATTTATGCATATACAAAGTGGATCCATCGGAGTGAGAGAGCTCATTGGTGAAGCTTTATGAAGTTATATTGATAGCCTGTGTCCCACTGATAAAAAGATATATCAGTGGAGGACAAAGTAGGTCTCACCAAAGTATAAGAAAAGATAATGCATATCGACATGAGGTTCATATCGGGAGATGGAGAGAATGTTAGGCCGATGCAAGAAGTCTTACCGACGGCTAGTTAATGATAGGCACATCATTGTGAGATATGACATCGGTGGAGAAGTTTAAGGTGTCACTGATGGGAAAGAGTCTGGCCGACGGAATAGGGCCAAGGCTCATCGGAGTGACTAAGGATATCGGTGGGAGAAGTTGAACGTTGGCCGATGTTGAAAGTCACATCGACAAGTGTGAAGGGAAGACTCATCGGGGAGAAGATGGGTATCGGCCAGAAATAAGAAGGCACCACCGTTAGCAAATGTCTTACCAAAGGTAAAGCAAATGTATATGTCGATAAGACAATAGATTATCTTGCCGATGATAAAGTGAACGCATATTTTAGTATTGTATGATACAAACGAATGTATATACGAAGGAGCAATACGAATGGAAGAAACCCTAACTGTCTGATAACAGACAAGGGTAAAATTTATAAAAGGCCAGATCCATTTTTGTGAAGGGGTTGGAAGCCTGAGATGCTATGAATGTAATAAGCACTTTCATAGCAATAAAGAAAATTTGGACTATTTGATTTGCTTTTGAAATTCTGTAGAGTGAGTGCATAACTCGGCCTAAAAAAAATAGTTAATTTTCTTTCCTGTTATTTCTTTGTTTCTATTTGTACATAATGGCTCCGGTTTGATGTTCTCGCATATCCTCTGTACAGTCATGGAGGGGGCATCAAGCAGAGTCTCTTTTTTTGTTTTTCTTTCTATTGTAGTGAATGGGTTGTCAAAGAGAGGCCATGTGAACTTGTACTAGGTGAGCTGTGCTATAGCCCGGCTAGGAATGCAAGTTGCAGTCTAAGAAGACAGGGGTGAAAAATAGAGTAGGAAGAATTAAGCACCAAGCAATCAGAACCCTGGACCTAGAGAGGAGGGTTGATAACGAGCTCAAAAAGGCTATAAGTCTTGGAAATTGGGAATCTTGGAAGCAGTGAGGACAAAGAAGAATACCTCACACCAAGAAAGTAGTGTCTATGTTGAGAATAACAGACAAGTAGGTCTTTCACTTCTGTAATAGACTGTTTAGTTTGAGTTAGGCATTTTGGGTAGGAAATGTCTAAGAGCACTTGAATTGGTAGGGAGACTTGGGGGTATGACATAGGTCTTGTAGTGTTTCAAGCAAGATAGGTTTTCTTACCCATAGGCCTCCCCATCAAATTGGTATTAGAGCAAGTTAAAGATTTGGACTATTCCTAGATTGGAATGGAAGAAGTTGTATGTCATCACCGAGTTCAAGTGAGTCTGTAGGTTCATCCAAGAAGATGGTGACTAATGCAGAATTGGCAAAGAAGGTTGATGAACAAGAAGAGGAGAATAGGCTCCTACAGGAAAGATTGGCAGAAATGGAAAGTAAACTGGGTGTAATGATGGTAAAAACTAAAGAAGTCAGTTAGAAAATGAAAGATTCTGAAGGTAAGAAAAAATGTGTGTCTATAGAAGATGAAGAGCCCACACCTGATCCTAAGATGGAAGAAGAACCTTTCTTGAAGGCCTTGAAAGCCATGAGTGGTAAGACATTGGAAGGAGTTCCTCTTTTTAGTGGAAATATGGAACTTGATTTGGTTATGGAATGGATAGAGGGTATAGAAAATCACTTTGAATGTGATGGAGTGACTGAAGCACAAAAGGTGAAGGTGGCTAAATCAAGACTCAGAGGAGCTGCCTTGACATGGTGGAAATTTGTTCAAACAGAAAGAGAAAAAGAAGGCAAGAAACGTATAGCTACTTGGAAGGGTATGGTGGCTAAAATTAAAGAAGTATACATGTCTGGAGATTATGAAGTCCAGTTGTACAAGAAACAACAAAATTTGAGACAAAGAGAATTAGATGTTAATGCATACACTGAGGAGTTTCAAAAACTATGCCTGAGGTCTAAGGTGATGGAAGATGAAAATGTAAAAGTGGCAAGATATCTCAATGGTTTGAGGTGGATTATTCAAGAGGAAATCAGCTTATTGTGTCCTACAATAGTGCATCAAAGCTATCAGCTAGCACTTAAGGTAGAGGAGAAGAGTAAGAAGAAACAAGAGTCGAGCAGTAGATCAAGAGGAAGAGGTAGAGACAGTAGAGGAAGAGGAAATTATGGTGGTAGGAATACTGATCAGAGACCCCAAGGAGAATCCAAACTCACAAAGCAGAGTGGAGGGACTAGTAGTAGAGGAAACTACCAAGGAAGGGGATCTAACAAAGGAAGATCAGGAGGATCAGGCAGAGGAGCCTACTTTACCACTATGAAATGCTACAATTGTGGACAATTAGGCCATCCAGCATATAGGTGTCCTGATAAGGGCACACCTTCTTCTCAAGGAGTTGATAAAAGAAATCATTATGTACAAGATGATGCTTCAAGCAGCAAATCACCTGAAGTCAGTCTAGCCTCAGAAGTGGGAGAGAACATCATGGTAAGGAGAACTTTGATCAAAGAACCGGTGAAAGCTGAACCAAGCCAAAGGAGAGCTTTATTCAGAATCCGATGCAAGATTATGAATAAGGTATGTCAAGTAATCATTGACTCAGGGTCTACTGATAACATAGTGTTAGATGAAGCAGTTAGAAAATTAAATTTGCAAAGAATACCTCATTCAAATCCATATAGAGTCACATGGTTAAATAAAGGTCAGCATGTGATAGTCAATGAGCAAACTTGGGTAGAGTTTGGTATAGGTGAATATAAAGATAAGGTACTCTGTGATATCCTACCCATGGATGCATGTCATCTCTTATTGGGCAGACCGTGGTAGTATGACCAAAAGGCTATACATGATGGTGAGAAGAATGCATATTCTTTCCAAAAAGATGGTGTCACCTATAAAATTCAATCATTGGAAGATGAAGAAGCAAATAAGACAAAAAGTCCTAATGTCTTAATTGTGAGTGGTAAAGAGTTTTTGAATACTCTTAAGGAGGATGGTATTGGCTATGCTATCATACTAAAGCCTAAGGAGGAGCAAAAAGACAAAAAGGTAGTGATCCCAAAAGAGGTATAGACTATACTGGAATAGTATAAGGACATCATTAGTGATGGAGCACTAGCAACACTACCTCCACAGAGAACTATTAGCCATCAGATAGATCTAATTCTAGGAGCATCTTTACCTAACAAGGCTCCTTACAAGATGACTCCAGATCAACATAAGGAAATAGCCAAACAAGTACAAGAATTACTTGACTAGGGATTGGTTAGGAAAAGCATAAGTCCTTGTGCAGTGCCTATAGTGTTGGCACCAAAGAAAGGAGGAACATGGAGACTATGCACAGACTCCAGAGCTATCAATAAGATCACCATAAGGTACAGATTTCCAATTCCCAGAATTGAAGATCTTATGGACTGTTTAGGAGGGGCTAAATACTTTACCAAGATAGATCTAAAAAGTGGTTATCACCAGATCATAATCAAGGAAGGTGATGAATGGAAAACAGCCTTCAAGACCACAGAAGGACTATATGAATGGCTTGTTATTCCATTTGGTTTATCAAATGCTCCCAGCACATTCATGAGGCTCGTGAATGAAGTGCTCAAGGACTATACGGGTAAATTTGTAGTTGTTTATCTAGATGACATCTTGATTTTTAGTCAAACTAAAGAAGAGCACCTTGAACATGTAAATACTATCTTGAAAAAGTTACATGATGAACAACTAACCATAAATTTGGAGAAGTGTGAATTTATGAAGTAGGAATTGGTATACCTTAGTTTTGTGTTGTCCAAAGGAGAATTGAAGATGGATAAGTCAAAGGTAGAAGCCATATTGAATTGGCCTACTCCTAGAGCAGCAACTGAAGTGAGAAGTTTTCTGGGCTTAGCTCAATTTTATAGAAGGTTCATAAAGAATTTCAGTGCTATTTGTGCACCCATGCTGGATACAATCAAAGGTGGAATAAAAACAAAATTTCAATGGAGACAAGCATCTGCTAAGAGTTTTGAAATGTTGAAGAAAGCAGTAGCCACACAGCTAGTGTTAGTGCTACCTAGTTTTGATAAGTTATTCACTTTAGAATGTGATGCTAGCAATATTGCAGTAGGGGCAGTACTCAGCCAAGAGAATAGAATAGTAGCCTTTTTCAATGAGAGGCTAAATGAAGCAAAGAGCAGATACTCTTCATATGACTTGGAGCTCTATGCTCTTGTCCAAGCACTTAGAAAATGGAGACATTATCTCCTACCTAAGGAATTTGTTGTGTATACAGACAATCAAGCTTTGAGTTTTCTGAACTCACAAGATAAGTTGAGCCATAGGCATATCAAGTGGATGGAGTACTTGTAGTCTTATACATTTATAATTAAGTACAAGAAGGGATAGCTCAACAAAGTAGTAGATGCTTTAAGCAGGAGGCTGCTCACAGTACAAGAAGTGCAATTAAGAAGTATAGGGATGGAAGAGTTCAGAGCTCTTTACAAAGAGGATGAAGATTTTGAAAATCACTTTCATAGTGAATTTGTAGATTACACATTACAGCAGGGATTGTTGTTCAAAGGTGGACAGTTATGTGTACCAACAGGATCCATGAGAGAAAATCTCATACAGGAGAAACATAATGGCAGTTTGAGTGGACATTTTGGTTTGAATAAAACATTGGAGTTAGTCCAGAGGTTCTACTATTGGCCAGAGATGCACAAAGATGTCAGAAAGTATGTGGAGCAGTGTATCATCTGTCAGAAGGCCAAGGGATCTTGTTCAAATGCTAGACTGTATCAACCATTACCCATTCCTTCCAGACCATGGGATTGTGTAAGTATGGATTTTGTAGTTGGTCTACCAAAGACTAAGACTGGTTTTGATAGTATTTTTGTAGTTGTTGATAGATTTAGCAAGATGAGTCATTTCATTCCCTGTAAGGTGACTCATGATGCCAGTCATATAGCTCATTTGTTTTTCAAAGAGGTCATAAGGATTAATGGACTTCCAACAAGCATCGTGTCTGATAGAGATGCTAAGTTCATGGGACATTTCTGGAAAACTCAATGGTAGAGGTTAGGAACAAATCTATCTTTTGGATCAGCATATCATCCATAGACAGATGGCCAAACAGAAGTGGTAAATAGAACATTGGGCAACCTGTTAAGGTGTTTGATAAAAGAATATGGACAGAGTTGGGATCAGGTCATTTATCAGGCAGAATTTGCCTATAATGACAGCATGAATAGGACTACTGGCAAAAGTCCATTTGAGATAGTGTATGGAATGCACCCTCGAGGTGTATGTGAACTCTAACATCTTGGAGACATGGAATATAGGAGTGGTCATGCAGAGGACTTTGCACAGTCTATGAAGGAGATACATGAACAAGTCCAGAAGACATTAATGGAGAATACTCAAAAAATCAAGGATAGGGTAGATGCACACAGGAAGGATGTTCAGTTTGAAGTTGGTGATTTGTTCATGGTTCATTTGAACAAAGCCCAATTGCAGAAAGGGATACCAACTAAACTGCAGATGAGATGGATTGGTCCATGCAGAATTTTGAACAAGTATGGCAAAAATGCCTACAAAATTGATTTGCCAGCAGACTTGGCAATTTCACCAGTGTTTAATGTTCAGGACCTGGTACATTATAAAGGTCCTCATTCAGCAGCAGATGGATCTAGTTCAATGGCTGCATAGACAGTAAGTGATGTAACCTTGCCCCCTACACTCAAACCACAGGCTGAGAGAATTCTGGATTCTCGAGTGCAGAGACAGACCAGACATGGTGTGTATATGGAGCGTCTGATCAAATGGAGACAGTTGCCTGAAGCAGAGGCTACCTGGGTTGCCGAGTCTGAGTTCAAGAAGTGGGGCATTGATTTTTCCTTGTTGTCACCGGAGGTGACTTGACTTCTTCCGCGCAAGGGGAGTATGGTGCAGGAGCACCAAGGGGCTTGGAGTTAGCCCATATGTATATAATGCATTTTTGGTGTAATGCTTTTGTTTTTAAATTAGGAAGGTGCGGGACTGATGCAAGCGTAGGTTCATTTAATAGCATATCAAGTAATTTATGCATATACAAAGTGGATCCATCGAAGTGAGAGAGCTCATTGACGAAGCTTTATGAAGTTATGTTGATAGCCGGTGTCCCACTGATAAAAAGATATATCGGTGGAGAACAAAGTAGGTCTCACTGAAGTATAAGAAAAGATAATGCATATCAGTGTGAGGTGCATATCAGGAGATGGAGAGAATGTTAGGCCAATGTAAGAAGTCTTACCGACAGCTAGTTGATGATAGGCACATCGGTGTGAGATATGACATCGGTGGAAAAGTTAAAGGTGTCACCGATGGGAAAGAGTCTGGTTGACGGAATAGGGCTAAGGCTCATCAGAGTGACTAAGGATATCAGCAGGAGAAGTTGAACATTGGCCGATGTTGAAAGTCACATCGACAAGTGTGAAGGGAAGACTCATCAGGGAGAAGATGGGTATCGGCTAGAAATAAGAAGGCACCACCGTTAGCAAATGTCTTACCAAAGGTAAAGCAAATGTATATGTCGATAAGACAATAGATTATCTTGCCGATGATAAAGTGAATGCATATTTCAGTATTGTATGATACAAACGAATGTATATGCAAAGGAGCAATACGAATGGAAGAAACCCTAACTATCTGATAACGGACAAGGGTAAAATTTATAAAAGGCTAGATCCATTTTTTTGAAGGGGTTAGAAGCCTGAGATGCTGCGAATGTAATAAGCACTTTCATAGCAATGAAGAAAATTTGGACTATTTGATTTGCTTTTGAAATTCTATAGAGTGAGTGCATAACTCGGCCTAAAACAAAATAGTTAATTTTCTTTCCTGTTATTTCTTTGTTTCTATTTGTAGATAATGGCTCTGGTTTGATGTCCTCGCATATCCTCTGTACAGTCATGGAGGGGGCATCAAGCAGAGTCTCTATTTTTGTTTTTCTTTCTATTGTAGTGAATGGGTTGTCAGAGAGAGGCCATGTGAACTTGTACTAGGTGAGTTGTGCTATAGCCCGGCTAGGCATGCAAGTTGCACTCTAAGAAGACAAGGGTGAAAAACAGAGTAGGAAGAATTGAGCACCAAGCAATCAGAACCCTAGACCCAGAGAGGAGGGTTGATAATGGGCTTAAAAAGGCTATAAATCTTGGAAATTGGGAATCTTGGAAGCAGTGAGGACAAAGAAGAATACCTCACACAAAGAAACTAGTGTCTGTGTTGAGAATAACAGACAAGTAGGTCTTTCACTTCTATAATAGACTGTTTAGTTTGAGTTAGGCATTTTGGGTAGGAAATGTCTAAGAGCACTTAAATTGGTAGGGAGACTTGGGGGTATGACATAGGTCTTGTAGTGTTTCAAGCAAGATAGGTTTTCTTAGCCATAGGCCTCCCCATCAACTGCAAACTTGCTTTGGAAGAAGTTGGGAGATGTGTATCAAGCCAAATCCATGGTTAACAAAATTTTTCTAAGAAAGGAGTTGTATTCCCTTCGAATGAAAGATGAAGGATCCGTTACTGAACATATGAATTCTTTTAACATGCTAGTTGCACAATTGACATCTATTGGTGTGAAGATGGAGGAGGAGGATCAGTGTATGACCTTACTTTATTTTTTGCCGGACTCGTGGGATTACCTTATCATGGATATTGGAAGCACCACATCCACATTCAAAATGGATGAAGTGGTTTCTTCACTATTGTTTGAACAGATGTGGAGAAAGTCTTTTGAGGCAGCCAAAGAGGCTCTTGCAGTTCGTGGAAGACCTAAGGAGAAAGGGAAAAATAAGGACAAGAAAGATGAGAAGGGTAGATCCAAATCCCATGGGAGATCCAAATCTCATGGAAAGTCCAAGGCTATCTGTTGGAATTGTGGTAAATCTAGGCATTTCAAAAAGGAATGCAAATAAGAAAAAAAAAAAGAAGAAGAAGACCCCAAATTCAGATTCTGACAAATCACAAGATGATGGTGATGCTTTTATCGCAGCCCTGGCAACCCATGCATCTGATGATGTGTGGTTGATTGACTCTGGTGCATCATTCCACATGACCTCACATCGAGATTGGTTCACTAAGTATGAGGAGTTCAATGGTGGAAAGGTGTACTTGGGTGACAACTCTCATCTGAAGATTACTGGTCGTGGAAGAGTCTCTATCCAATTCCCTGATGGTAGAGTGAAGGGGATCTCTGGGGTTATGCATATCCCAGGCTTAGCATGAAACCTACTTTCTATAAGTAGTTTGAATGATGCAGGTGTGCAGGTTATCTTTTTGAAAGAAAGATGCAAGATGACTAGAGGAGCTATGGTGCTTGCTAAGGGTACTAGGAGAGGTACTTTGTTTCAGCTGGAGGCATGCATTTCACAATGCAATAGTTCTTCTGATTCAAGGAAGAGGGCAGCAGTCACTTCATCTCCATCATCTGAACGAGCAGTTAAGAGATCTGTTGTTTCTAGTTCTGATGTTTGTAACCATGCCTTGGAAGTTAAACTTCTTGCTAAAAAGACAATGTTATGGCATAAGAGATTTGGCCACATTGGTGAGAAGGGTCTGCGCACTCTGAAAAATAAAACCCTCATTGAGGGGTTAGATGATTGTAATCTTGAGTTCAACTTCTGTGAACATTCCATTTATGGAAAGAAAAACCATGTTCAGTTTTATTCGATTTCTCATAAGTCTTCTGGTGTGTTGGACCTTGTTCATTCTAATGTATTTGGTCCTATTAATGTTCCTTCATTATCAAAATTTGTATATTTTGTATCTTTCATAAATGACTACAGTAGAAGGACATGGATTTATTTTCTCAAAAGCAAATCTGAAGTCTATAGTAAGTTTAAGGAGTTTAAGGCCTTTGCTAAAAATTAGACTGGTAAAAAGATTAAGTGTTTGAAAACTGATAATGGTGATGAGTTATGTTCTACAAAATTTGATAAATATTGCAAGAAACTTGGGATTGAAAGACATAAGACAACTCCATACACCCCGCAGCAAAATGGAGTTGCAGAAAGGATGAACAGGACACTGATGGAGAAGGCTAGGAGTATGCTTAGTGGAGCTGGCCTAGAACAAAAGTTTTGTGCTGAAGCTATTGCCACTACTTGCTATCTTGTTAATAGATCTCCTACATTAGCTCTTGTTGGAAAGACACCCATGGAGGTGTGATCTGATAGAAAGCCTTCAATAAGGCATCTTCGTGTGTTTGGTTGTGAGGCATACGCACATGTGCCTAGGGAGAAGCGGTAAAAAATGGAGAACAAGGCTGTTAAGTGTATCTTCATTGGCTATGGTGTCGGTGTGAAAGGATACAAGCTTAGGGACCCTATGACTGAAAAAATGTTGTATAGCAGAAGTGTCATGTTCAGAGAGCTTACACCTTCTTCCACTATTTTATAGCCAGAAGAAAAATAAAAGAAAGAGGATGTTGTTCAGTTTCCTGCTACCCCTGAGAAGACTGAATAGAAAGACAATGTTTGACTTGATGATGAGGAGAACTCTTGTAGCTCTGAAATCTCAGATGAAGAAGCTGAACCTCAACCTCAGCTCTTAAGGAGGTCTACATGGGTAAGAAAGCAACCTGAAAGGTTTGGTTTTACATTGCTTGATTCTAGTTGTGCTTTTGCTTTGCTTACTAATAGTGATGAACCTAGAACTGTATAAGAGGCTACAGACATGAAAGATGCAGCTTCTTGGAAGGAGGCCATGGAGGATGAAATGGCTTCTTTGGAAAAGAATCAAACTTGGGACTTGGTGCCTTTGCCTCCTGGATAGAAACCCGTTGGATGCAAGTGGGTGTTCAGGAAGAAATTTCGTGCAGATGGCAGTGTTAAGAAGTATAAGGCTAGATTGGTTGAAAAGGGGTATTCACAAGTGGAGGGTATAGATTATGGTGAGATCTTCTCTCCTGTTACAAAGCTAACATCCATTCATTTCCTGTTGTCTCTTGCAGTAGCTTATGACTTATAGGTAGAATAGATGGATGTGAAGATAACTTTCCTTCATGGTGATTTGGATGAAGAAATCTACATGTCACAGCTAGAGCATTACATGGTGAAAGGTAAAGAAAATTTGGTTTACAAACTTAAGAAGTCTTTGTATGGTTTGAAGCAGTCCCCTAGGAGATGGTATTTGAAATTTGATGCCTTTGTGTTGTCTATTGGATTTGTGAGATCAAAATTGGATCACTGTGTGTATTATAAGTTTGATGGTGATCACATTCTCATTGTTGCACTGTATGTTGATGATATGTTGCTCATTGGGAAGGGTAAGAATATGATTTTTGATTTCAAATCTTAGTTGTTAGCACAGTTTGAAATGAAAGATTTAGAGGCAGCCAAGTACATTCTAGGAATGGAAATCAGAAGAGACAAAACCAACAAAAAACTTTGGTTAAGCCAGAGTAACTATGTGAAGATCGTGTTGGACAGGTTCAGCATGGTAGATTGTAGACCATTGTGTGTTCCTGTGTCTTTGGGAATAAAGTTGTCTATTGAGGATTGTCCAAAATCTTCTAGTGAGGTGGAGGACATGAGCAGAGTACTTTATGCTAGTGCTATTGGCAATTTGATGTATGCTATGGTCTGCACAAGACCAGACATTGCCCAAGCAGTGGGAGTCCTTAGTCGATTTATGGTTAATCCTGGACGAGTTCATTGTGATGCAGTTAAGCAAGTGTTCAGATATTTGAGGGGTACTTCTGAGTATTCCATATGCTATCATGGTAATGCTACAGGACATCTGCATTCTGTTGATATTCATGAATTTGTGGATTCAGATTGGGTAGGTGACATTGACAACAGGAGATCCACTAGTGCTTATGTGTTTACACTATTTGGTGGTGCTATTAGTTGGATGAGTAAGCAAAAACCTGTGGTTGCTTTGTCCATGATAGAAGATGAGTATATGGAAGTAACTCATGCTTGTAAGGAAGCCATTTGGCTTAAGAGATTATGTTACGATATTGGTGTTGATGCAGGTCAAATTATGATCAGTTGTGACAGTCAGAGTGCAATTTGCCTTGCGAAGAATCCAACTTTCGATGCTAGAACAAAGCACATTGATGTTCAGTTTCACTTCGTGCAAGACATGGTTGAGGATGGAAAGGTAAATTTGGAGAACGTAGATACTTTGAAGAATGTTGCAGATGCATTGATGAAGCCAGTGGGCACAGAGAAATTCAGATGGTGTTCGGAGTCTATGGGCCTACCGGCCTATAGCAGTTAAATCCTGTTATTCTATTGGCTCTTACAAGGTGTTCGACAAGTGGGAGAATGTTGGGAATTAAGGTTTCTCAACCTTGGTAATTCCTTGCATTATTTATGTTTGTATTTATTAATTAATTGCCTATGTTGTAAATAAATTGTAAATTCCATATTGTCATGTTGTGGGATGTGGCATGGTGATGTGTCATCGTATATGGAAGATGATAACTTGTAATTTTGTCCTCACATGAGGAGATAGGCATCCCACTTTGTGGTAGGAACATTTTTCCATGTGTCGGCATCTTTCATGTTGTGTAAGGGAATATTGACAGAAATGGTTATGACGGATTCCTATGATAGAATCTATGACATGTAAGAGTCAGAAATAGAAGCTTAGAAGACAGGTGAAGACATGTGTCATGAAGCATCTTTGAAAAAGGCATATTTAGGTGCCCCAAGGTGAATTATGACATGTTGTAAGAGAATATGCTATTTATAGCTTGTGTATGATAGATTCTCTTACAGTTGTAAGTTGTAACCGCTATAACAGATTCTATGACGGTCGTAAGTGTCATAAGAGCATATGTCATAGCCCATTTTGGAAATAGGTGACCTCTTTGGGATGGGAGCTGTGGAAAAGTGTTAGACACATTCTGCAATGTTGACCAAGTGTCCTTAGGCATGGGTTTTGGGCCATGAGGCCAAGTTGGATGCCCATTCCAAGTTTGGACCAATATTGCCTTGTATATTCTATATAAACAGGTGCTTGGAGGAGGAGTTGTAACACATGTTTTACAGGTACTGTTATGCTGCTGGATTGACTCCAGACATGAGTGTCAAAGACCATTGAAGCTTCCATAGTAAGTGTATTGTAAACAACTTTCTATTTTGATAATACATTGTGCAGGTTTTGGAGTGTGGGGTTTTTTACCCGACAAGGGTTTTCCACACTGCATATCTTTGTCTCCCTTCTTCTGTCTTCTTTATAGTTCATGTGTATTGCTGCAATATCTCATTTACATGTTCTATGTTGTTGTAGTTGTAAGGATTAATTTTAATTTGCATAGCCCTCTCCTCATTAGATTAGTGTAGGAAGCATTTTCTGCACACCTAGCTTCCTTTCAAAAACCATGGTGGGGGTTAACCCACAAAGATTTGTACCCTATTAAAAGTACTTTAGAAAAATAGAAGGCACATGCATTTGACCACACTACTCAAAAGAGAGGCTCACTACCTATAGAATTTATTTAGAACAAAAAGAATTAACTGAGAAATAGCATCTACTTCATGCCTGGTTCAGTTTCAATGAATGCTCACAAAACCTTTTCTTTGCCCCAAATTCTTCTTCACTAACTTTCCACTCTACACTGCTCTTGCTCCTTTTCTTCTCTTGTAATGAAACAACTTGCACAATATCTGAATATAATAGTAAATATGCTACAAATACTTGATAATAATATGCCACTTCGAGGGGGCAACCTCCTAATCCACTTCGAGGGGGATACCTCCAATATTCTTCAATGAGAACACAATACCAATATGATGATCTAATAAGACTCACTACCCCTATATATACCTATTTATGTCTAGGCTATCACCCAGGCCGACCTAGATAGCCCTATAGAAGCCTTAGGCCGACCTAAACAACTAAACAACAATATAATAATGATAATATGACTTAATTAAGAGTTAAGATAGCCACAAGCTGACTATTCATAACCATATACACTATAGAAGTAAGGGCATAACATGCCCCCCACCTTTACAAAAGTGTTGTCCTCAATGCTAATCAATTCTGGTAGTTTCTTCATATAATCTTCATCATCCCATGTGGCAACTTCAACTAGAAGATATGTCCTTGATGTCCTCAGCTTGTTCATGTGTGTCTGGAAAATTAACTTCAGCTCCAAGATGTGTCTTCCCTTTGCATCTAGCTCTTGATGGTGATGAATGTGTTCTTCCTTTACTTGAACCTTTTGATGTGCCATAGAGGAAGAGGTGAGGAATAGTACATGGTACCCTTGCATTGGTTGAATAGCTTGATAAAGAACTTCTTCTTCTTTTTCTTTTTCTTTTGTTTCTTCTTCTTCTTCTTCTTCTTCTTCTATCTCTTCTTCTGCTTCATCATCATCATCATCATCATCATCATCATCATCATCATCATCTTCTTCTTCTTCTTCTTCTTCCGCTTCTTCCGCTTCTTCTGTTTCTTCTTCCGCTGCTTCTGCCACTTCTTCTGCTTCTTCTGCTTCTTCTTTCGCTTCTTTCGCTGCGTCTTCCGCTTCTTCTTCTGTTTCTTCTGCTTCTTTTGCTTCTTCCACTTCTTCCACTTCTTCTACTTCTTCCACTTCTTCTTCCACTTCTTCCTCTTCTTTCACTTCTTCCTCTTCTTCCGCTTCTTCTTCTGCTTCTTCTTCTGCTTCTTCCGCTGCTTCTTCCGCTTCTTTTGCTTCTTCTTCCGCTTCTTCCCCTTCTTTTGCTTCTTCTTCCACTTCTTCTTCTTCTTCTTCGTCTGGTTCTTCTTCTTCTTCTTCTTCTTCTTTGGGTTCTTCTTTTTCTTCTTCTTCTGGTTCTTCTTCTTTTTCTTCTTCTTCTGGTTCTTCTTCTTCTTTGTCTACTGCTACTGCTTCTTCTTCTTCTTCTTTGTTGCTTGAGACCTCCTTTCTTGGTTCCTTCATTAAGGCACTTAACATGCTTCGTATATATGATATATCTTCTCTTAGGTCACACATATCCCTCTTGTACTTACTTATTTCCTCATCCTTATCAGAGGATTTCCCCAGTGTGACAGCATTCTTTTTGCCTCTTGTTGCAAGGCTCGTCATGATGGAAACCAATATTTTTGAAATAAATCACACAAATGAAATGTAAATTCTCCAAAATTTTTACTGTAACTTACTAAGGCCAAGATACCACTTACCCAGAAAAAAATCCAAAAAATTAGCAAATTTGCTGCCTTGAGAGCGAATTTGTTGGAAACCCTAATGTTGCAATAACTCGCTTATTTTTGCTCCAATTCCTCTGAAATCTGGATTGTATCTTCTTTGATATTGTCTTCAAAAACCCTTTAAAAATATTTAAAAAATTCTCTAAAATATGAAAGTTATAATCTTCCCAAAATCGCATCCAATGATGAGAAAATTTTTTGCCTCTACAGTGCCAAGATCATGCTCTGATACCACTTGTAATGAAACAACTTGCACAATATCTGAATATAATAGTAAATATGCTGCAAATACTTGATAATAATATGCCACTTCAAGGGGGCAACCTCCTAATCCACTTCGAGGGGGATACCTCCAATATTCTTCAATGAGAACACAATACCAATATGATGATCTAATAAGACTCACTACCCCTATATATACCTATTTATGCCTAGGCTATCACCCAGGCCGACCTAGATAGCCCTATAGAAGCCTTAGGCCGACCTAAACAACTAAATAACAATATAATAATGATAATATGACTTAATTAAGAGTTAAGATAGCCACAAGCCGACTATTCATAACCATATACACTATAGAAGTAAGGGCATAACATCTCTACTCTGCTTCTGATCCTTTAATCGGATTTAATCTATTTTTCTCAAGGATGATTTTTAAGAACTCTTCAACAAGTATTTATACACTTCATCAACCTTGGAATGATCAATAAGATCGGCCAAACTTAACGCAGATCTTTACACTATTGGCCAAACATAGCTGAGACTTGAATCTTCCTCTACTAACATGCCACGCTTCATAAAATGATCTTTAGATCATCCGCACCATGCTAGGAACATCCGGTTGGCCAAGACTAGGAAGAACATCAACTTCAAAGAGGAAATCTTCAATAACAAGCTCATACTCCAATGCGGACCTCCAACATAGTAGCCACATGATCGAGAGACTTCCACAAGCATATTGAACTCACTAATAACATCCACTCTAAACCAAATTACTAGAATCATTTGTATCTTCCTCCGGAACCTTAAGCACACTGTCTGCCATGACTGTCAAACTAGAAGGATGGCTTGCGGACCTCCAAACCACAAACCACTAGAGTTGATGATACACACTGACTTCCCAAACATGCCTTCAGATCCGCAGATCAAAATATTTCACTGTGGAGCAATCTAGACCAACTTACTATCACTCTGTCTCTTTTGAATACTATAAGATCTGGTTCTATTCAGATGGCTATAACTTCTTCAAATCTTCATGTGGGCTTCTCAATTCTTGACTGGAACAACCTATGACAATCCTCTTCATAGCCATAAGGTCTGCGAGCATTGAGTCTTCATTAATTTTCTCAATATCCTCAACATTCCAGTCTCCTAAACAGACAACAAAATAAGGCACATTTGACACTAATGACAAAAAGAATATGTTGACATCAATGACAACACCACTTAGGCACATATTTGCAACAATATGATCTCTTGGATCACCTTTTCCTCTATACTTATCAAATTTAGGAACAAATATTGAGGGAAAAGGGATCATGACCAAAGATTTATCAAAGGGATATGGTGAAATATCCTCAAGAGAGTAATGTTTTGTTGTTGTCCCACTTTGGATGTCCATCAACTATTTTTGTAAGGCTTGGATTTGTGTTGTTAATGTGTCCAAGGGATTGAGTGTATCCTTAGCCTTTTCTGATTTTGAAGCATCTGTGTTAGTTTTGGGTGCATCTTTGTCATTTATGGAGCCATCTTTTGAAGTTTCAGCTTCGTTTGAGGCATTGTTCTCTCTTAGTTTGGAGACATCAAAATCTAAGGGCAACTTAGCTCCTTATTGAGCTAGCATGAGAAAATATTTATGAGGATCCATGGCAACTACCCTATCCATCATCCTTAGAAATTTTGGATCTTGAAGTTGTTTAAGGATTTCCTCTTGACTAACCTCCTCATCATCAGAACTATGCCCACTATTATGAAGGGAACCCAATTTTTCCTTTTGTTTAGATTGAGATCTAGTTTGAACCATGCAATTTTTGGACGCGAGAGAAGTTGGATTGTGAGACTTGGTGGACTTGTTTTGATATTTTGGTATGAAAATGATTTGGTTGGATATGGTTTTGGTAAGATTTTTCTAAGGTTTTATATTGATCTATGTTGTCCAAACAATGTGCTCTTGAGCTAAAAGGTAGTTAAAATAGGGATAGTTGATCACCACTATTGATATAGACTATTCTTTTATCAAGATTACACTAGCACAATTTCAAGGTGAAGGACGATTGATCATGTTATGAAACTAACTAGATTTTGTTTGAATTTGGTAGAGTCTCAATAATGCCTTGATGCAAGTTTTGGTTTGGTTTGACGTGTTTGGATAGCAAGATAGTGGTATGCAAAGGTGATGTTTGAAAATGGTATGAAGATGGGATTTCAAGGTTGAACTTATTTTCCAAGTATAAACTAGAGCAAAAAGGATATCTGGAAATGGTTTCATTTTTGTCTCAAAATGTATTGAATAGCTCTCTATTGTGAATTCGCAAGACTGCAAAAAATTTTCTTTTTGCTTCAGTTTGTCAGTTTTGGCTTGTTTGTGCAATTTTTCCTAGGATGCTCTAAAGTTTACGGTATTGTTTTTGACTCAAGTTATTGCCAGAAAACATAGTAAACAAGAAGTTGCCATGATCATTTGATTTTCTTCTTTTTTATTTTATTTATTTTATACAATTTTTGATAAATGAAAAAAAGCAAGTACAATCCTGAGGATGGCAAGGATAATATTCGTTGAGTTCCTACTTAGATTTTACTCCAGCCACTTACATAAAGGCATGATAGATAGTAACTTGGTAGCATCGACTCCCCTCCATGGCACTCACTTCTCATGCATACCAAGTTACAGTTCCTCTAAAGAGTTGAACTTTTCTGTCTCCACACTAAATGAGTGTATGACGTTGGATGGCTCTACAGGATTATCCTCTTGCATCAACAAATAGGGGTTTTTGGCTTTCTAAAACAATTGGCCTTTTAGTTTGGGCATCAGTTTGGGTGGTTAAACATGCAGTGATTCGCTCTGATAAGGAGGCTTCCCATCCTGCAGAGGTTACTCTCTACAGGGTTTTAGGGGAAACATTCATAGATATAACACAACAACACCTGTTGTTTGTGACTTTTGTCACAAACACAATTTATTTATAGTGACTAGGAAGTGGCTTGGCTTTAGCCCGTTACCGCTTGAGGTCGTCCCACTTGGAAGAAACACAATCCCAAGGGCAGGCCTCTTCTAAAGGTTACACAAATAAAATGATGAGTTTGGCATTTTAGTCACCCAAGAAGGGGAGAGCATAGTCCTATCATCATTTTCAAGCACAGTAGACACTGGTTCTTTACCCCCCTAGAGTTAAAAACCATAAAAAACTAGGTGTGTTTTACTCTACCAAGAACACTTCATTTGACAAGATAGCAAAAACTTGGAAAATATAGTATATTTTACCCTCCTAAACAAATCTATGTGAATATTGTTGTTGAAGAATCAAACAGGTTACTTTCCCCTATTTAAGCAAGATGAGAGTTTGTAATTGCCATGGTTGCTTGAAATATTTGTTAAATTTTATCCACCTAGGTTGGGACTATGTGCAAGTTGTATACAACAATACAATTTACTTCCCCCTAATTAGATCTAGATAAAAATTTGCATGAAGATGTCAAATTACTTCCTCCTAATTTAAATCTAAGTGAATATTGTATGCAAATTGTATGATAATGCCTAAACCAAGCCTATTCAATACTTAGTGTAAAAGTGATTGTCTTCAGTGGACGTTTTGCACCAAAACCAGATTAGTAGTCTCAATTGTTTATTATTTTCTTCATCACATGATATGCAAAGGGTCCTGATGTCCACCTGTATTCCATGAAAACAAAAAAGAATCAAATCTGATAATATGGAAAATGTCTAATAAATGTGATTTGTGATAGAAAAATAGATAGCATAATCAGAATCTACATGAAAATCTATCTTGTTTCAAAAAGAATTCATGAAAATTCGTTAAAAAATGCAAAAGTTATAGTTGTTTAAAGTTTCCAAGGTAAGGTTGAATTTGACTGATAATACCTGATAATGTTGAACAAAAAGCTAAATATACCTATACCACTAAAAATCTTGTCGAATAAGCTTTCCAACGACTATAAATTTGCAAAAATCTGACCTATTTTAAGAAAGTTATGCAAAAAAGAAAAAAAAAGCCTATTTGGACAAGGGAGGCAACCCTGACAATCAGATTAATAGCTAGCAGTTAGGGGCAATTTGGTCACATGTGATAGTTTATCCTAGCAGTTAAGTTTGCTATTAGAGCCTAAACAAGCCCCTGGTGCTCCATGTGACTAGGGGCTAAAGGTTTTGAAAAGAAAATTTAAAAAAAATTAAAAATTAAACTAAAAAAAATAGAATTTAAACCTAAAAGTTTAGGTTTTTTTTTAATTATTATATTGATTATATTGGTGTTTTTTTAATTATTTTTGTTTAGTTTAATGTTAATAGCATTTGTGTTTAGTGGTTTGTTGTTTGTGGTTTTTGGCAGGGGCGGCCGACGGGTGGGCGAGTGCAGTAGGCAGCGAGATGGGGAGGTGCTTGGGTGGAGGTTCTAGGGAATGGGTGCAGGAGGAAGTGGGCGAGTGGCATGGTGGATCTGCGGAGTGGAGGGCAAAGTACAGGCGGGGAGTGCTGAGGACAGGGGGTTTAGCAGGGTGGGAGGAGGATTTTGGGGATATAAGGGATTGGGGGAGTAAAGGTAGGCAGGAGTGGGGGGATGGGCTGCGGGAGGGTAGCTTAGGGTGTGGGGAGGGATCAAAGGGGGGAAGGGGCATTTAGGGTTTGGGGGGTAGGGTAGAGGGGAGGGATCAGAGGGGGGAAGGGGTGTTTAGGGTTTGGGGGGTACGGTAGAGAGCAGCGGGGGTGACTGGGGATAGGGGGATGGGGTAGTTGAGATTGAGGGGTGGGCTAGGTTTTAGGGGGTGGACTATGGGTCGGGGGTGCAGGAAGGCCGAGTGGCTTGCGTGGGCAGAGCCCCCACAAAAAAAAAGTTACCAATTCTTGTTTATGTTTTTATTTTTTTGATTTTATTTTTGATATTATTTTTTTGCTCTATAAAAATAAAACAAAATCTACAAAAATTACTGTGTTTTTTTTTGCTTAACAAAAAATACTTTGCTGAACTAGAAATGAAATATGAAGTTGAATAAATTTTTTTTTTCTTTTTTGTTTTTTTTGTAAAATTGGGCCAAAGAGAAAAAAAATTTCAAAAATTTTCTAGTAATAAAAATGTGGGGTGTTATATGTTATTTTTCACCTGCGAGGCCTCCCAGACTCAACTATGAAGTCCGTTTGAGCGAAGGAATCCATTTGTGAAAGTTGAGTTCCCAAATATTTGTCGAAAAACACCTGAATCTGCAACAACAAAAATCTAACAAATGCTCACAAACAAATGGGGTTAGATCACGGTGGGCGCCAAAAATGTTCAATGAAAATGTGAACAATAACATTAACAACTAAATATCCAATAACTCAATGGAAATAAGAAAAATGCAAGCAAGCAAAAGATAATACCTTTGCAACCAGATTCACCATGTGCTTTCCATTGTTGCCTATCTTTCTTTGATCTTGTATGATTTGGACCTCTTAGAAGTTGTACTTCCTTGTTGTTAAGATGACAAAGATTGAACGCTGTGATAGGAATGTGCAATGGAGATTAAACTACAATGCAACTATAATGAAGATGGGTGATTGATAATGGAGACATGGTGATGATAATGGGTTTGTAATGCAAATGCAATGAGGGTGATTTTGCCAAAGGCACACTAGTAGGATATCTGTAGAGTAAGATTATGAATGCTTGAGTGGATATAAAATGGGTATGAGGACCTTGCTTATATATGCTGAGGAGAGGCCAAATCCAAGTGTCAATAGATCCATGACAGGATGAATTATCTGTGAGGTGTACAGTTGAGGAAGCTTGAGGGAATGTGCATGAATTAGAAGAGGACAAGTGTCCAATCTCCTTTCATGAGTTGTGGGAGTTAACATAATAGATTAAAGAGTTAACTGAGATGATTGATTAGTTAACTGTGTTGATTGGAGAGTTGATTGAATTGATTGACTAGTGAACTCAATTGACTAATTAGTTAACTGATTTGATTGATGAGTTAACTAATTTGACTGGAGGATAAATAGGACATGTGGGTGAGGGAAATTATCTAATTAAATATTAAAATATTTAATTATGTGTGCAACATGGTGAGGTGGAAAGGTGATTGACCAATGAACTCAATTGACTAATTAGTTAATGGATTTGATTGATGAGTTAACTAATTTGATTGGAGGAGAAATATGACATGTGGTTGAGGGAAATTAGCTAATTAAATATTAAAATATTTAATTATGTGTGCAACATGGTGAGGTGGAAATGTGATGTGGATTTATGAAATTAGGACTTTGGATTAGAGGATTTTAGGATTATTTAATTATATGAGACATTAGAAGAATTAGGGTAATTTAATTAAATAAATTGATTTTATTTAATTATTGGGATAATGAACCAGTCAAATAAATTAGAATATTTATTTAATTGATAGAAGAATAAGAATTAAGATAAATATTAAAATATTTACATAATTTGACATGAGTCATTTTTAGGTGTATACAAGATTAATAGATAAGTTGCATCATAAATCAATGTAGTCACTATAATAAACACAAAACCACTAGCATTTTTTCCCATTATGGGCCCTTTGCACTCTTTGTTTTCATTTTAATATATATAGTATGGGGGCTCTGCACATTTTAGAAAAGTAAAAAAATGTAGTCACTATAATCCCCATAGGTGACATGTTGTAAAGGTTGCATCATAAATGATGTCTATGTATGATAAGTACCATATTAAATGCATGATGATAAATAGAGTTCAAAAAATTTGTAAGGTCAACTATCACCACCAAAAAATGTGCCATCATCAATAGGATTAATAGCATGTAAAATTAGGGATCATAAGACTATTAATGTGCAAATGGTTAGATGGTCTATAACTATATATAACAAAGTGAATAATAAAAACCCACTTGCATACAACATCCTTGTTCCTTCTAGAGATTAAAGTATACCTTGCAATTAGAAATCATGGTACAATAATGTAGCCACATTCTAACACAAGGTGAAGGAGTCCAAGTGAGCATTAAATGAGGTGATCTCCCAAAGGAAATAAGTCACTTTTTGACCTAAACTTTTTACTTTTCTAAAAAAATAATTTTAAAAAGTGTTCTAATTTTTTTTCCTAATAAAAGATTTAGGTTTTATTTTCATCAATTTTTTACACTTATAAAATTGGCATACCTTTCACCAGATCAACCCCTAGGATGTTGAATCAATACATGGGGATCATTTTGATAGATGAGATTGACCCACAAGATTGATTTGATCCACGAGAATGACCTAGGTAGGTTATGTGTTAGATTTTAGCATTAAATTTTGTTGAATTTAGTGACTTCTTTGGTTGATCATGAACTAATACTATATTTTCTTCATGTCTATATGTACAAACAATGTTGGAGACCTATGAGAGATCACATAAAGTTCTAGAAGCTATGTAGTATGACTTCTCTCCCACCCATAAGCATTGATAAGGCACTAAATTAGAGGTGTTCAACATGAGGCACATGGTACATCTCCCATGAGGACATGAAGGGGATCAAGGAATAAACTAACCTACAACTCAACTATCTGATGGACCATTTACATATAATCATGTGCAACCAATGTAAAATCTCCTACTATCTAATGTGTTACATGTCAAGCCTCATTAAATTTAAAGTGTCAAGAATGTTTCTTACTGTGAAGAGAATTTGGTTGACATTATTAATCTTGAGGAATGATATTTTCTATATGTTTGTGTGGGTTTAGGGTGACGTACATAATTTTCCACCTTATCCATTTGGAACCTAATCATGTCTAAGACTTTGTGTGTGAATCTAAGGTTAGACTATGGTTTTGTATATCGCTATTTGGTCATGAGGAATGGTATGGGACAATCTTGTAAATCCAAGGTAGTTAAATATAATATGACAGTTATATACATATAGTTGTCTAGGATAAGCTAGGTATTTTTTGGATGGATCTAGTGAACTTCCTGTTACTAAAATCTAGGCTTAATAACCTTTTGTTGGATCCTAGCCTAACCCAGGTATATTTAGAAAAAAATATAAAATTGATATCAATTTTATATTTAGTTTATATAAAATTAGTATAAATTGATATCAATTTTATAATAAATTCAAATTTCATATCAATTTTAATATCAGTTGTATATCAAGTTTACAATAAATTAAATATTAAAATTGATAACAATTTGTATCAATTATAATTAATATCAAATTTATATAAATTTCAATTTACAACAATGTTATTATTAGTTTTATATCAATTTTACATTGAATTTATATAAATTTAATAAACACTCATATGAATTTCATATAAAATTTAAGGATAATTTCATGAAAATGGAGAAAAAGGGTGGCCAAAGTGGCCACTTTTTTCTTAAAATGAACTAAACTAAAACATTAACAAGTAATTTGAGATGGTTTTACACAAATTTTGAAGATGTGATAAGAACAAGAATTGTAGTACTCTGAACCTAGTTTCTAAACTACTAATACTTTTAAACAATGGTTAAGACTAAGAAAGTGAAATGTTGAGTGCAAAAAAGTGTTCATATTTTTATCACTAAAATATAACATAGCATCTAGTGTGTGCCCCAACACATTTTGTTGCATTGAGTAATTTTTAAAATTAATTAGTGGAAATATAGCTAAGAGTCAGAATTGCAATAAATAAATAAATAAATAATATATAATATTACTCTTTGTGATTTTTTAAAGTGGGCACGTCCTTAAATAATTATCCCTAAGTGTGTGCATCACATAACTTCCATGAAATCAATTAAAAATGCATAAACAATTTAATGTGTATGAAATGAAGCATAGAACAATCTTATATTTTTTTTCAAATTTAGACAAATGGATTAAACATTATGATGAAAAAGTAATGCAGATGCATTAGATATATATCAACACATGTTAAAGAAAATCAAAATAAATTTTAATTTATCCAAATATGAAACAATTATATGACTAGAAAGCTAAGAAATAGCGTGACATTTTAGTGGTGGTTTCATGAAATTTTTGTCATAAATCATCTAAAGTTGATGAGGATGAAGTTCATGAATTTTGTTAGCTAAAATGGAGTTGGGATATTGAAATTTTTGAATTTAAGCATTAGAATGGTGTATGCATTATAACACTTATAGCATTATGTAAACCATTACATAATACTATAAGAGTACAACACATATGCATTTAATAAAGAACATACAAATTTTGTTTTAAATATCATTTTTGGAAACATTTTATTCCCTCATCTTGGTGTACATACCTTTAAATAGAAGCAAGTTTACATTAATTTATAGGCAACAAATTACAATATCCCACCTTTTAGAAAAGTCTAACTATTAACAAAGAAAGGTTGAAATCGTAAATTATGCAAGCACCTCCACACCCACACTAGTACTACACATTCGAGGCATTTCATCACCTTCCTAGTGGTGAGGAAACCATAGAAGCTTCCTCCAACTTAGCATCACAACAACAAACTAGAAATTTGAGGCTAGCTTTTGTAAAGGGAGTTACCTTAAGATCTACCACCAGCTTCTTCACTAATAGGTGTATTCTTCACACACTTTCCTATAACCCATGAAGGTGATCCTAATGAAATTTATAAATTAAATCTTCTTAGTTCTAAAGATATATATAACTCTTTATGATTTTCTAAAGTGGATACATCCTAAAAATAGTATCCCTAAGTGTGTGCATCACATAACTTCCATGAAAGCAATTAAAAATGCATTAAATTTTTTTGTGTATGAAATGAAGCATAGAACAATCTTATATTTTTTTCCAAATTTAGACAAATGGATCAAACATTATGATGAAAAAGTAATGCATATACATTAGATATATATCAACACATGTTAAAGAAAATCAAAATAAATTTTAATTTATCTAGATATGAAACAATTATATGACTAGAAAGCTAAGAAGTAGCATGACATTTTAGTGGTGGTTTCATGAAATTTTTGTCATAAATCATCTAAAGTTGACGAGGATGAAGTTCATGAATTTTGTTAGCTAAAATGGAGCTGGGATATTGAAATTTTTGAATTTAAGCATTAGAATGGTGTATGCATTATAACCCTTATAGCATTATGTAAACCATTACATAATACTATAAGAGTACAACACATATGTATTTAATAAAGAACATACAAATTTTGTTTTAAATATCATTTTTGGAAACATTTTATTCCCTCATCTTGGTGTACTTACCTTTAAATAGAAGCAAGTTTACATTAATTTATAGGCAACAAATTACAATATCCCACCTTTTAGAAAAGTCTAACTATTAACAAAGAAAGGTTGAAATCGTAAATTATGCAAGCACCTTCACACCCACACTAGTACTACACATTCGAGGCATTTCATCACCTTCCTAGTGGTGAGGAAACCATAGAAGCTTCCTCCAACTTAGCATCACAACAACAAACTAGAAATTTGAGGCTAGCTTTTGTAAATGGAGTTACCTTAAGATCTACCACCAACTTCTTCACTAATAGGTGTATTCTTCACACACTTTCCTATAACCCATGAAGGTGATCCTAATGAAATTTATAAATTAAATCTTCCTAGTTCTCAAACCCTTTGATATCATCATATATGAAGTAACATCCCACTGCCATAGATAACATGAAGGTGAATCTTAAAGTTTATGTTACATCAAAGACATTCTATCTCCCTACCACCTAGAGAAGGTTTAACATGAGATTTATCAATGCCTCTCTAATTCTAACACATGGAGCTTCATCCATGTCTTTTTCTATGTCCCAAATCTGCAACAACTAGACCCATAGGTTAGGATTTGAGATCTGTATCTCTAGAAAATTTGTGAAGTTATTAATCATGTCCACCCATTTCACCCATTCCATCCTTCTCTTTCTATTTCTATTCTTCTGCTTGTTCTCTACCACCCTTCATTTGCCTTTTCCATCACTTTAAGAATCCATCTAGAGGAGAGAGAAGAAACAAAGACTACAACCCAATAATGAGCTTTTCAACATTTTAAGATATCTCATCGCTCCCTAATATAATTCACTCTAAGATTGTCTTCAACATGTTGTGACATAATTACACACCCAAGGAATAGAAAATGAGAATGCTCTATTGCCTCACCTACTTTGCACATTAAACTTCACTCACTCTCCTATGAGTAAAATCCTACTCATAGATTTTCCACCCTTCAATGCTAGTTGTCCCAATCCCATCGCCACTCACAACTAATGAATGCCCCTTATTAGGATAGTTTTATATCATTTTTAATATCATTATTATATTAAATTTATATAATTTGATAAAAAATTATATCAATTTATATGAATTTGAGATCAAATTTATTATAATATATCAATTACTAGAGAATAATTTTTTTACATTAAATTTCAATTTTAGATAAATTATATATCAAAACCACTATCAATTTTAAATATAATTTGATATTAATTTTAATATATAAATTAATATAAATTTTATATAAAATTTATATCAATTTATATTAATTTTAATTAATATCATTTTTACATAAATTAATATCAATTATATTATAAAATTTAAAGTCTAGATAAATTTTATGTCAATTTTATTATGGGTATGTGCACCAAGATGGAGGACCAAAAAGTGGCGACAAATCAATTTGAAGAAAAATATGGCATAATGTTAGCATGTTATAATGCACTCACATTATAACATGCTAGTGGTATGGCTAGAGATGTCTTGGAAATCCCAAGTCATAATGTGTTCACATTATTTATTTGTTAAAAACAAAGAAAAAACCCTCTTTTTTGAATTTATAACACATACATGTTATTATGCATATGCATTATAATGTGAACATGTTTCATTTAAACTTTCTTTGGGATCCCACCCTTAGGCTTCTATTTGGCTTGGATATCCAAGCCAAAGGATTGGGTGTGGAAACCAAGAACATTCGTGGAAGATTGCAAACACTGACATGAGTCACGAGAGATGAACAATCACACACTTAAAGCTATCAAGGGCACAAGCAATATACAAAGCAAAACTGTATAATGTATTAGCTCAACGATCAAGTACATATAGGCATGAGTCTTCTAAGAATAGATGTACCATACATAAGAAAACAAACCTAAGAATAGATGTGCCATACATAAGAAAACAAACCTAAGAATAGTAGTGGCCCAAAGATAGGCATGCAACTACTTAACTTAGGATAAGCTGAGTTAGACACGTATTCTAAACATAGATGTGCTAATTAAAGAACACATACACCTAAATTTAGCGTAGCTAAATATAGTTGACTAAGTGAGCTTAATAACACTAACATCCTGTTGATGGTCGTTTTGACGCAATCATAACAATAAGTTAAAATTCACATGAAATGAACTAAAACTATACTTGAAAGATAAGAAGGAATCATTTGAGATTCAACTAATCCCAAGTCTATAATGGTTCGGTTGGTCAAGTTCAGTTGGTCAATGTGAAGCTGTAATGTTCAAGGGGCCTTACGTAGTTTAGGTTTGTTTGGTGGTTTACTGGACTAAGAATATGCAAAAAGGTCATGAGATATGTCAATAATTTTCATTCCTTTGCATAAAAGTGATACTGTGCTGCAAGTTTTTAGATGGCTTTCTTGAATTTTTGCAGCTTTCTCCTTTATCTATTTATGAAAACTGTCTAGTTATAGCTCTGTTATGCATGCTTCTTCAAATTTGAGACAATTTCCTTTAGATTTCTACGTTTTCAGCTAAATATTTCAGATGGGTTGGGAAAAGTTAGAAAGATCTAATCTATACCTCATTTAATCTACCAAAGGATCTAATTGTTTCTGTTATGTACTATGTAAATACTACAGTAATTTGATCAAATCCACAGTAAAAACCTTAAATGCAAGTTCTGAGCATTTTCACAAACATACATTTAAAATTGCAAGCTCTCAAAGAAGATATTTCAAAACACAAAGAAGAGCAGGAGAACACTCAGAAGATAGATGCAGAACTCTAGATTCTATTGTATTAGAAATGAATAGTCATACATGATTTACAATGTAGGAATGACTCTTAGTTTCATTGATCATACTACAGAGAACTTACAAGCTTTACAGATACAGTAAGGCAGCCAGACATTCCACGCACACCTTACTGCAGACAAACAGGCGACCTCCTTCTTCTACTTCTAAACTATGCTAACTTGCTGTATGCTCCTAAAAAAATCTCTGCGTAGCCACTGTTGTTTTCCTAAAATCCCTGTTGTAAAGTATTTACAGTGTAGAGAGGCACAATATATAGACATTCAGATTGTCCTCACTACAGCAAAAACCTAACTGAACCCCTGGTTCAAACCCTTGGTTACAGCAATAAATACAGGTGAACCAGTTCTTCAAAATATCTCTGAGCAGTGTCAAATCTGGGCGAAATATTGCCCCTTCTGAGAAGTTCCGGCAGCTGGGTAATAACTTTTGTTTGTCTGTTGTAGTAATACCTTCAGCTGCAACTCTGTCCTTTACTTGAATGGCCTTGACTTTTCACACTTCATCCTTATCTTCCTGCTCCTGAGATCGGATTTCCTTCCTCCATGAGGTCACTATGTTGACTTTCTAGCTGCTTCCTCAACTGCAAGCCTGCAAGACAAGACAAGCAATAAGTATACCATTTATCACATAAACAGCAGGGAATTAAAATAATCGTTTAAATCCAGGTGACTGTGCAAAATCATGGAAATTGGATCCAGAATACTTTCAAAACGCGTTCAAAACGCATTTAGACTGCTCACAACCCATCGGGTCAACCATTGCTGACCGAAAAAATGCCACGGGTGCCAAAAAATGGTTTAAATCTCCACCGCTTCATTTCCCGCCCATCGGCGCGTCAAAAAACACGTTGGCCGATATTCTCTATTTGGCCGATGTTCACTTCATCTGCATGATATTCTAAAAAAAATGATGCTCTCCCTTCAAATGGTCCAGATGACGTCATCAGGATGTTTCGCTTCTGTATATCGGGGAAAAGAATAACATCATCATCATCTTCATGTTGAAGGAAAAATAGGAGGATGTGAAATATGATCCTGCTGCTGAGGAAAGGAAAATGATGGTGACGTCCTCGTCATATTCGGGCTTCGTTAAAATGCAAATGATGGCGTCATCGTCATATTCAGTTAAGATCAGGGGATAAATGTAAAATCGGGTCACCTAAGGAGCATGATTAGGATGATGATTGTAATATGACCCCTTTGCGGCCAAGGTAACTCTCTCAAAAGATCAGGATGATGAAGATCATCAGGATATTCGGGGCCTTTATCGAACTTATAATAAGATGTCATCATCATATTTCGCGAATCGGATCGTGCTTTGGAAAATATCCTGCCGAAGGGAAATGTGATGATGATGATCATCAGGATATTTGCTTCTTCGTTTATCAGATCGGGATGATGTCATCATGATATCCGGAGCCTTTGTTAAACTTAGAACATGACGTCATCATGATATTTCGCCAACCGGATCATGTTTTGAAAAATATCCTGCCTAAAGGAAATGTGATGATGATGATCATCAGGATATTGCAAAAGGTCGTTCTTTCTCGGCAGGAGGACTTTACGAAATATCGGGTAGACAAACAAGATCATGATGATCTTGACAATATGACAGGATAAAAAAAATATGATGATCCTCCTCATCGAATTATCATGATGACGTAATCATCACATTTCGTTTTCAGAGCATGAAGATGAGATGAGGTCATCATCAGGTTTGCGCTAGGGTGATATTTAAAATATGATCATGCAAAAGGAGATCAGGAGGATATGAAAACGTCATCATCATCTTAGCGAACTTCAGCAAATATCAGGATGATGACCCTCCGATAAGATTTTAACATGCGCATGCAAATATGCCGATGGTGGATTTTCTAAGTCAGGGTGATCTTATAATATCAGCATGAAATTATAATATCGGGCGATGTAAAAATATCATGATGCTCGCGATACAAAAGACCGCTCGACGGGGAAAACTTACTATGACTTAAAGTTGACGTCCGGATATTTGAACCTCAGGATATTATCGGGGGGGCACCTCAAATATGATGATGACGTTCATCATTCAGCAAAACTGAGTTTATAAAATATGACCCTCCTAAAATCATGATGCTCACGATGTGCATAAGGTCATTTGACGGGTAAAGGGCACTATCACCTAAGATTGACGTCCGGATATTGCGACTGCATGATTTTTATCGGGTGATAGACCAAGATCATGATGACCTTGACAACATGAAAAAAAATGATGATCACTTGCGATTATCAGGTTTGACCAAAACTTTGACTGTGCATAACTTCCACATATGGACGAATTTTCAAGTGATGTAAAAGGTAAACCTGCATGGAATTTCAAGCTCTTTCTAAATATGAGGTCACAGAAACAAAATATGAATTTTGACAAACTGACCTCATGATGATGACCAACCTCATCAAATATCATGATGATGATGCACCTGACTCATTTTTACCAAACCGCCAGAAAGCAGAAAAACACAAGGAGAAGCAAAAAGCAAAACATCAGCAGGGGTCCCCATTTTGCTAAGGAGCATAATGGGGCGTGTTGTGAACACCACAACAACTTGCAACCAAAACAAAACAATTAAATTCAGAGTGTTCAAGGAAACTAAATGAAATGAACTCATAACTTCCAACTATCTTTCCTACAAATTACTATTCAGCTTGAGACTCAAAGTATTCAATAAAGATGCATGAATTTCCATTTTCAGTTTAGTTGTGTGCACGTGATTAATTATCCTCATCTTGAAGATCAGTTGAACAAACCAGTGACTGACATTAGCCTACGTAGGTGAGGATATTCCCTCATAGCCGACCGGATAGAGCCTTGCTGCCAGCGAGCGTCTATAGCCCCGGCAAGGTTATCGTTACAATTCTCCTAAGTAGAGCCCCACTGCCAGCGAGCGTCCATAGCCCCGGTAGAGTTACTTAGATGGCTTAATCTAGATTTTCAGTATAATCCGCTTTATTTATTTATTTATTTATTTTTTGTTTTCTAATTTTGAAAGATTTCATAAGATATAGCAATTTGTAACTTCATGATGCAAGGAGTGGGCACTTGCTGAAATTAAGCTGAGAATTGTAATGGTAGCAAGGGTGACCTCTGATTTTTCACCTAATATCTACACTGGTAAGTTCAACAAACCCAAGGATTTTAGGTGTGTCATCGTGAGAAACCTGCTTCGAATCCTCAATCACATTTATTGAATACAAAACTTCAGAAGATGAACAACTCTCTACATTCATGACAGTGACAAATTATGTGTAAATTGCAAATGGTTAACCTGAATATCCTAAATTTTATACTGTTTTGAATGGTTGCTAGTTTTGCTCCTTAATACCCTAAAGTAAAATAAAGATCCCTGCTGAGGAGACAACAACAAACCAGACAAACAGGCTATACAAACAACACAACAAAAGAAAAGACTGTACAAACAGAAAGAAACAAAAAGCAAAAACAAACAGAAGACAAGCTATACAAATAGCCAACCCAAAAGAAAAGAGCAAAAGAAGAACTGTACATTATCTACAGCACTTTACATTAAGAAAAAGGGACTGCCCCCCTTTTACCTCAAGCCTGGAAGTAGTGTTTCAAATGCTGGCCATTAACTGGGAATGGCATATCTTCTCCAGTCAAGGTCTTAAGTCTGAAGGTGTTATCTCCTATTATTTCTGAGACTAGTAATGGACCCAGCCATAATTTATCAAATTTTCCATGGCTTCCTTTCTTTTCATGTGCTTTGTCCCAGCACAACACTAAGTCTGATATCCTAAATGTCTTGACTCTTGCTCTTTTGTCAAACCACCTCTTAACAACCGCTTGGTGTTTGGCAAACTTCTCGAGGGCTTGACCTCTTTTCTCCTCTAGTTGTAACATTTGCACTATTCTGGCTTCCCTATGGTTATCAAAGCCTAGATATTCATTAGCAAACTTCCAGGTTGGTTTTCTCAGATTAACCGGAAGTATGGGATCAGTCCCATAAACTAAGTGATAAGGTGTGCTACCTAAAGCTGTTTTAAACTTGGTCCTGTCTACCCATAATGCATATCTTAACAGGGTATTCCACTCTCTAGGACTTTTGGCAATTAACCTCTTGATTATGTCTAATAAAATTTTGTTTGTTGATTCAGCCAGTCCATTACCTTGAGGGTAATAATTCGAGGAAAACCTTAGAATAATCCCATATTCAAATGCCCATTTAGAAAATTTTAAAGAAGAGAAAGCAGGGCCGTTATCACATACCAATGAATAGGGCGTTCCAAACCTGGTGATAATGTTTTCTTCAAGGAACTTGATAACTACCTCAGTTGTGGAAAATTTGTAGCAGGTGGCCTCAGTCCACCTTGTACAATAGTCGGTTACCGTCAATATAAATTTGTGTCCTACAGAAGATGGGGAATTGATGACTCCGATAAAATCCAAGCCCCATTGTGCAAATGGTCTGGATTCGATCACAGGTTGCAGTGGATTGGCTAGATTTCTCCCTTTGTCTGCTGCAGTCTGACAGGTGTGGCAACTTCTGATGTGACTCTTAGTATCTTTGAACATAGTGGGCCAGTAATAGCCCGCCCTCAGTATTTTGTGTGTTGTAGCTAAATGGGAACCATGGCCGGTTCCGTACTTGTCATGTAGTTCTGTCAACACTCTATCAGCTTCAGTTCTGTTTATGCATCTCAGATAAATTCCATCATGGTTCTTCCTGAATAGAAGACCTCCTTGCACCATATAATGCTGTGCCTTAATCTTCAAAGCTCTCCTCTGAGAAGCCTTCATCTTGCTTGGGTACTTTCCAGCTATCAGGAAGGTGCTTAAATCATCGTACCAGCCTGATGCGTCTTGGGAATTCAATACATATTGCTATTTTATTAGATTTGGATCCATGTTTGCTATTGTCTGCACCAATGCCTGCCCTCTGACCAGCTTTGTGGGAATGATCTCCATGTCGAATTCTTGCAGTGTGGTGATCCATTTGGCTCTTTTTTCTCCAGGCTCGTTTTGCATCAGCAACATTTTTACTGCTGCGTCTGGTACTATGGCTTTGATCTGGCTGCGCAGAATATAGTGTCTAAATTTTTTCACAGCCTTTACTAATGCGAATGCCTGTCTTTCGATATCTAGATATCTCAGCTGTGCATCCTTCAGAGGTGCACTCATAAATGCTATGGGCCTCTCTTCATTATTTTCACCTTTCTGTGTCAAGGCAGCCGCGACAGAATGAGAAGATGCAAAGGAGTAGATGTAAAACGGGCATGTGTAGTCTGGACTTGCCAATACAGGGGCACCAGAAATTGCCTCCTTGATATCTTCAAATGCAGCTTTGGCCACTGACGTCCATTCCATCTGTGCATCTTTTTTCAACATAGCATTCAACGGCTGCACGATCTCTGCAAAACCAGTTATAAACTTCCGAACAAAGTTAATTTTACCAAAAAATGATTTCAATTCTTTCCTACTGTTTGGTATTTGCAAATTTTTTATGGATTCTATTCTATCCGGATCAATTGCAATTCCATTTTCAGAAATGACATGGCCTAATAATTTACCTTCAGTTACGCCAAATATACATTTCTTAGGATTAAGGGAAATCCCATACCTTTTCACATCGCTGGAGTACTTTTCTGAGGTCTTCAGCGTGGGTGGATGCATCCTTGGAATACACAGTTAAATCATCCATATACACAACAATGCATTTACCTGATAATCCACGGAATGCAACGTCCATGGCCCTCTGAAAAGTGGCACCTGCATTAATTAGACCAAAAGGCATTCTTCTATACGCATAATTTCCCCATTTGCAAGTGAAGGTGGTTTTTAGTCTATCTTCTCTATCAATTAAGAGCTAGTTATAACCTGAAAAACCATCTAAAAAAGACATCATCTTTGCGCCATTTACTGCTTGCAGTACTTCGTCTATTGGGGGCAAAGGATAATTATCCTTTTCAGAAGCCTTGTTTAAATTTCTAAAGTCTACGCACAATCTGATGTCTCCGTTTTTCTTCCTCACTAGTACCAAGTTAGCTACCCAGACAGAATGTCTGACTGGAAAAATTATTCCAGCGGATAGTAATTTTCTAACTTCCTCAAAGATCAAAGGCTCTAGAATGGCGTTCACAGGCCTCTGTTTCTGCCTAAATGGTTTGACTTCTTTTCTTAAAGGTATTACGTGGGTTATGATGGACTCATCAAATGTTTTCAAGTCTTCATAAGTCCATGCTATGACATGTTTATATTCTTTCAGAACGTCCAGAACCTCTTTTCTAATTTTCTCAGAGCAAGCTTTCCCAATTAGTACACTTTGCGGATTTAGCTCAGTCCCTAAGTTATGTAAATCGCACCTACCTCCTTCTGTTTTGGGTAAGTCTTTCTGTCTTATTACCCTGTCGAAGTCATAGATGTGTTCTAATTCAATCACTCCTTTTGGTAAGAAGTTGCTCTTCAAGTTGATCATATCTTCTTCGTCCCATGTTACTTCAGGCCTTTCTTGTTCATCAATGATTTGGGCCTCAAATGCCTCATTACAAGTCAGAAAATTAATAATTTGCTGATCCTCTCCAAATACCTGAAAGTGTGTAACGTTGTCTGGTATACTGGGCACGTTAACTAGCTCAACAGCAAATCGTCTTAATCCTGACAGTGTCAATGGTTCTAATGTACTAGCAGCAACTGCTAACGCATCTAGCCTATGGTTCATCTCTCTAGCAATGTGCTCTATGTTAAAAGCATCAAACGAATCCATTAAACCCCATACTCTATGTCTGTAACTAATCATTTTCTTATAATTGCAGGCATATAGTTTCCTCACTTGTCTGACTACTAATTCAGAGTCTGAAAATACTCTGATGGCTTTTACCCCTTTCCTGATGGCCATGACAAGTCCCAAAATTAGGGCCTCATATTCAGCAATATTGTTAGTGCAGGAAAATTGTAATCTATATGCTGCCAAATGTGATTTACCTTGAGGATTTATGAGTTCAATACCCGCACCTGTGCCCTGTTTTGATTTGGACCCATCACATTTTAACGTCCACATGCCATCTTTACTTTTCTAATCTTTTACCTTGGCATACTTTGTCCCTTTTATTGCCTGTGGGGTGTTATCTTGTTTACTCATGGGTTTTTCCGTTTGGTTATCTTTCATATGTGTATTTTTAGTTTGCAACTCAGAAAGATAACTACCCTTGTCCTCTATTTCTTTTCCTAAATCTGGAATCAAGGCATCTATATTATCCTAAACATATCTCTGTGTCGGATCAGGATTCTCATTTTCCTCTTGTGACTCTACCCTCCCTATGCACCTTTTATATTCATATTCAATAATGTCTTTGCATATTTCACAATTCTCCTCAGAATGTTGCCTATCATGAACTTTGCACCTATTTTTATATAACTTACATTGGACTGGGAGATTGTGCATAACGCACTCTTCCACCTCTCGTCTAATGGCATGACCGAATTTGTCTATTGCATTATTTTCTTCATCTGAAGAATTTCCGTCAGACTCAATGAATAGTGCCGTTCTATTGCTGACACACTTCTTTCTAATGTTTAACATCATAATTTCTTCAATCTACATCCCATTGTTGGTAACTCTATAGACACCTGGCTCAACAGCAGCATATAAGATTTCATTAGTTCGATTATACTCTGTTATCATATGCTTCATTCTGGGCTCTGCCTCTATTCTGATCTGGTTTGGGATGCCTCTCCACGGTAACCACATGTGTGAAAAGTCAGTAGCCATATATCCGTTTAATGTCTTGGACCAATCCCTACTTAGCAACATTCCATAATTTACGGGTATATCCACTACTTGAATGTCAATGACTTGGCTTACCCTAGGGTCTGAAGCTATTTGCACTTGAATGTTCATGAGTTCTCCTATCACGCTAACCTCGGTCTTATCTAATTGCGTGACAACCTTGGCAGATTTGGTGGGAGTCAGCCCGAGAGTTTTACATATTCCTAAGGGCATTACGTTGGTTGAAGCACCAGAATCTACCATGCAATTGTGTATATTCTTCCCACACAACCTAACAGTTAACAAGAAAGGTTGAGTATCCCTCTTATCCGCATGTATTACTACATTTGTATTGGAAGGCTGCTCAACTTTCTTACCTTTCTCCTTAGGTGGTGAATCACTATTAGGAACAGTTGTATCAGCAGACACCTTGCTTGTTATGGATGTATCCAGGGATTTTAAAAAAGCATTTCTGATCCCTGGGGTCTTCAATAATTCATTTAGAGGTATACTGACCTTAATTTTCTTTATTTCCTCCGACAAGCAATTCATTAATCTTGTTGTCTCTATTGCTTCTGTCTTACTTGTTTGATCCTTTTGCACTGCTGTTCCGTTATTTGTGTGCTGACTAGCTTTAAGCATGGCAGGATTGTTGCTAGCATTCTGATCTGGGGGTGTATTGATGTTATTCGGAGGAGTGGAGGTGGTGAAAGGTCCTCCCGGCCTAGGGTTGTTCCTCAAATTGTAGGTGTGACTTTTATTTGTCTGTTGAAAGGCTTGCACCTCCTCTGTTTCATTTAATATCTCATTTTCAGATTCAAAAGGAAACTGAAAAGCATTCAACACAAAGGTTGATTTAGGATAAAGACTTTCACAACAGTATGGTTCATCCTCTAGCAATTCATCCTCCTTCTCTTCTGTAGTTGCAAAGGTAAATGTTTCTAAGACTAATGCTGTGTCATATTCTGAGGGTACTACCTCATTACCCTTAGGAATGAAAAATTCAGAGGTAGGAGGCTGTACATCTATGTTGAAAATACTAGCTGCCAAGTGGAACTGTGGACAGTCGTGCTCAGCATGGGCATTGGTATTGTGAAATCTGCACCAATTTTTGGGTGCTGTACTGACCATTTGTATGCTAGTCGCTTGTTTTGCACCATGATTATCTGTATTCTCAAAAGGAGAAGCCAGAGTACCGTTGTTAGACCCAGTGTTCCATGTCTTGGGTGGCCTAGGTTGATTCTGATTTTTGTTATTATTGCCCCAGGTCCTGTTATCTATCACTGGCCCCCTATTTTGCATTGGTTGCCCCTGACTGGGGCCTTGATGCTGATTGTAGTTTTGGTTCTGATTGTACTACTGATTTTGATTGAGACTATAATTCTGATTTTGGCCCTGGTTGTGATTTTGATGTGGATTGTAGTTTTGGTTGCTTCTTCCATAGAGGTTCTCATTTCTTAGCTGTGTCACCTCGGTTGTTAATCTTTTCAAATGTGCAGTAATTTCTTTGATTTCTTCCCTATCCTCTTGTGCTTTTGCCACAGTTACATCCCTAGGAAGTTGGAAGAAAGGCTGACCATTATTTTGACTGTTATTGGAAGTACTAGCCGTATAAGGAGTTATAGCTTGGATTGGAGTAGGATTATACATAAGTGTATAAGAAGGAACCGGATTTACTAGTGGAGCGTGTTGCACAGGGACTCCATTCCATGGGTGTGCCTGATTCTGCACCCCAAAATTTCCTCCATTGGCAAATGGACTATAAGTTGTATGTCTCATTTCTTGGTTTACTGAGGCTGCCTCTTTATAGGCTTTGGATATTGAATCTATGTTAGGTTTTCTTTTGACAAACATGGCGGTTAAAGGATCCAAGGCAGCATAGTACATAGCCAACAAGGGAGCATCATCTATGGTATAAAGGGCTACCAGCCTAGAATAGGCCTTTTGAAATCTATCATTGAAATTATCAATTAGCTCTCCCTCACCTCGTTTTATAGCAGCCAATTTATGATACAAAGCGCAAGGGTCAATGGGTCCTCTAAATCTTGACAGAAATGCTTCTTCCATAAGTGCCCAGGAAGAAATGTAACCATTGGGTAAGTTTACGTACCAGCTAGAGGCCTGCTCATTAAAGGTGTAAGGAAACAATCTACACACAACATCCTCGTGCTCTAACATAGCCCTAAAACATGCTTCCTTAAATATTCTAATATGATCTTCTGGGTCTTGATGCAACTGGTATTTGGGACATATCTTTTCCGGATTTTTTGGCATCCCATGATAATCATTGAAGAATATGGGAGAATTGACATCGAAATAAGCCATTGCAGGTGTTCGAGCTTGACTTGAACCTGCAGGAATACCTGGATTGATTGGTGGATTAGGATTTAGAGGAGGATTGAGACCTCCAGGAGTGCCTGAACCAAGATTTAAAGATCTGAACAGTGATGTATCAGGACTCACAATACTACGGATGTTAAAAGGTGACCCAGGAGGTGTTCCAGATGAACTTCCTGCTTGCGATATCTTTGGATTCCAAATTAAAGGGTTTTTACTTCGCCTTGTATCAGGTAGTTGCACAAATATATCTCCTGAACTGGATCTAGACCTAGTCACTCTATTACTGTCGTTAGCCAGTTTGAAATGAAACCTAACTCAGGAAGGCCCTCCTTCTAGCGCCAGAAAACTGTTGATGGTCGTTTTGATGCAATCATAACAATAAGTTAAAATTCACATGAAATGAACTAAAACTATACTTGAAAGATAAGAAGGAATCATTTGAGATTCAATTAATCCCAAGTCTACAATGGTTCGGTTGGTCAAGTTCAGTTGGTCAATGTGAAGCTGTAATGTTCAAGGGGCCTTACGTTGTTTAGGTTTGTTTGGTGGTTTACTGGACTAAGAATATGCAAAAAGGTCATGAGATATGTCAATACTTTTCATTCCTTTGCATAAAAGTGATACTGTGCTGCAAGTTTTTAGATGGCTTTCTTGAATTTTTGCAGCTTTCTCCTTTATCTATTTATGAAAATTGTCTACTTATAGCTCTGTTATGCATGCTTCTTCAAATTTGAGACAATTTCCTTTAGATTTCTACGTTTTCAGCTAAATATTTCAGATGGGTTGGGAAAAGTTAGAAAGATCTAATCTATACCTCATTTAATCTACCAAAGGATCTAATTGTTTCTGTTATGCACTATGTAAATACTACAGTAATTTGATCAAATCCACAGTAAAAACCTTAAATGCAAGTTCTGAGCATTTTCACAAACATACATTTAAAATTGCAAGCTCTCAAAGAAGATATTTCAAAACACAAAGAAGAGCAGGAGAACACTCAGAAGATAGATGTAGAACTCCAGATTCTATTGTATTAGAAAATGACTCTTAGTTTCATTGATCATACTACAGAGAACTTACAAGCTTTACAGATACAGTAAGGCAGCCAGACATTCCACGCGCACCTTACTGCAGACAAACAGGCGACCTCCTTCTTCTACTTCTAAACTATGCTAACTTGCTATATGCTCCTAAAAAAATCTCTGCGTAGCCACTGTTGTTTTCCTAAAATCCCTGTTGTAAAGTATTTACAATGTAGAGAGGCACAATATATAGACATTCAGATTGTCCTCACTACAGCAAAAACCTAACTGAACCCCTAGTTCAAACCCTTGGTTACAGCAATAAATACAGGTGAACCAGTTCTTCAAAATATCTCTGAGCAGTGTCAAATCTGGGCGAAATATTGCCCCTTCTGAGAAGTTCCGGCAGCTGGGTAATAACTTTTGTTTGTCTGTTGTAGTAATACCTTCAGTTGCAACTCTGTCCTTTACTTGAATGGCCTTGACTTTTCACACTTCATCCTTATCTTCCTGCTCCTGAGATCGAATTTCCTTCCTCCATGAGGTCACTATGTTGACTTTTCAGCTGCTTCCTCAACTGCAAGCCTGCAAGACAAGACAAGCAATAAGTATACCATTTATCACATAAACAGCAGGAAATTAAAATAATCGTTTAAATCCAGGTGACTGTGCAAAATCGTGGAAATTGGATCCAGAATACTCTCAAAACGCGTTCAAAACGCATTCAGACTGCTCACAACCCATCGGGTCAACCATCGCTGACCGAAAAAATGTCACGGGCGCCAAAAAATGGTTTAAAACTCCACCGCTTCATTTCCCGCCCATCGGCGCGTCAAAAAACACGTTGGCTGATATTCTCTATTTGGCCGATGTTCACTTCATCTGCATGATATTCTAAAAAAAATGATGCTCTCCCTTCAAATGGTCCAGATGACGTCATCAGGATGTTTCGCTTCTGTATATCGGGGAAAAGAATAACATCATCATCATCTTCATGTTGAAGGAAAAATAGGAGGATGTGAAATATGATCCTACTGCTGAGGAAAGGAAAATGATGGTGACGTCCTCGTCATATTCAGGCTTCATTAAAATGCAAATGATGGCGTCATCGTCATATTCAGTTAAGATCAGGGGATAAATGTAAAATCGGGTCACCTAAGGAGCATGATCAGGATGATGATTGTAATATGACCCCTTTGCGACCAAGGTAACTCTCTCGAAAGATCAGGATGATGAAGATCATCAGGATATTCGGGGCCTTTATCGAACTTATAATAAGATGTCATCATCATATTTCGCGAATCAGATCGTGCTTTGGAAAATATCCTGCCGAAGGGAAATGTGATGATGATGATCATCAGGATATTTCCTTCTTCGTTTATCAGATCGGGATGACGTCATCATGATATCCGGAGCCTTTGTTAAACTTAGAACATGACGTCATCATGATATTTCGCCAACCGGATCATGTTTTGGAAAATATCCTGCCGAAAGGAAATGTGATGATGATGATCATCAGGATATTGCAAAAGGTCGTTCTTTCTCGGCAGGAGGACTTTACGAAATATCGGGTAGACAAACAAGATCATGATGATCTTAACAATATGACAGGATAAAAAAAATATGATGATCCTCCTCATCAAATTATCATGATGACATAATCATCATATTTCATTTTCGGAGCATGAAGATGAGATGAGGTCATCATCAGGTTTGCGCTAGGGTGATATTTAAAATATGATCATGCAAAAGGAGATCAGGAGGATATGAAAACGTCATCATCATCTTAGCGAACTTCAACAAATATCAGGATGATGACCCTCCGATAAGATTTTAACATGCGCATGCAAATATGCCGATGGTGGATTTTCTAAGTCAGGGTGATCTTATAATATCAGCATGATATTATAATATCGGGCGATGTAAAAATATCATGATGCTCTCGATACAAAAGACCGCTCGACGGGGAAAACTTACTATGACTTAAAGTTGACGTCTAGATATTTGAACCTCAGGATATTATCAGGGGGGCACCTCAAATATGATGATGACGTTCATCATTTAGCAAAACCGAGTTTATAAAATATGATGCTCACGATGCGCATAAGGTCATTTGACGGGTAAAGGGCACTATCACCTAAGATTGACGTCCGGATATTGCGACTGCATGATTTTTATTGGGTGATAGACCAAGATCATGATAACCTTGACAACATGAAAAAAAATGATGATCACTTGCGATTATCAAGTTTGACCAAAACTTTGACTGTGCATAACTTCCACATATGGACGAATTTTCGAGTGATGTAAAAGGCAAACCTGCATGGAATTTCAAGCTCTTTCTAAATATGAGGTCACAGAAACAAAATATGAATTTTGACAAACTGACCTCATGATGATGACCAACCTCATCAAATATCATGATGATGATGCACCTGACTCATTTTTACCAAACCGCTAGAAAGCAGAAAAACACAAGGAGAAGCAAAAAGCAAAACATCAGCAGGGGTCCCCATTTTGCTAAGGAGCATAATGGGGCGTGTTGTGAACACCACAACACATCCCTCCTTAAGCAAAGCTTAGGTGATGAAAGAAGATGGGTCCTGTCAACTAGGCATGATCAGGTACCCATGTAAAATGCAATACAATGCATTCTCTCATAAAGCAGAGAAAGGAAGAAAACCCTGTAGGTAAAAAATTCCCTCCAAAAGAGAGAAAAGAAAAATAAGAAGACTAGGAAGCCTCCTTGAAGATGATAACTCTACACCAAGACTAGAAACAAGTCACTCTGACTATGATTATGTAGATATAACCCCAAATAGGAGAGTAAAAGAGACTATGTAGCCCCCCACAATGAAGTAGCCACTATGCCAAAAGAGAATGCCTATGTATGAATGCTGAAGCTGATCTATTTGTGGAAAATCACATTTCTCCCCTTAGGAAGAAACAACTCTAATGGTGAATGCTCAAAGAATCAAGGTGAGGTGGTAAGTCTCATTAAGTACCCTATCTCAGAATACTGCTCAAATATCATCATGTTGAGGTCAAAATGAGTCACAATCAAATCAGGAGGCTTAAGCCTAACTAAAACAAGTGACCTCTGAAAAACATGTGAAGACTAGTGAAGAACAGGATCTGAAGAACTCATGTATGAAAGTGGAATGTCAATGCATACCATGTGGCTACAAAGAAAATCGCATGAGATGTCCTGTGAAGAATCACTGGAAGCCCTCGGTGAAGCCTTTCTGAAATCTGTAGTAGTAGCAGGTGCATGTATACTGTCATCAAGATCTGATATGTGAGACTCTACAAATAGCCAAGAGATGTTTGGTAGAAGTGTGTCCCAATGAGGTGAATCCTGAATATGACCCTACTGTAATGAATCACTGGAAACTCTCAAAGGAGCAACACTAAACTCAGAAGTAGAGGTATAGAAAGCATGAGCCTTGTAATATGATTAAGGAAGTCGGCCACTAACTAGATCATGTACCCTAGTACCTACACTATGAAGTGGCTGTCTAGCCCAAAGAGAGTTGAATGTGGGTGAGTCAAATGCTGAATCCTCATCCTCCAAAATGAGCCTCAAGATGGATGGAGATGGCACCCCATCACTATCCTTGTTGTCAAAACTAGAAGAAGAAGAAAATTCTACCTCAGGTATCTACTGTGGATGGTTGGAAGGAAAAATATCAGGGGCAAAGTGTGAGAAGGTGTATAACCTAGCATGGTGATCTGCCCTTCCCAAGCCACTAAGTTGTTGCTATGCAACTCTCTAATCTCAACTAAATCTAGAGAAAACTCAACTCACATGCTCTTCCCTATGTGAGCAATCTGATACACTGATAGGAGATTAATTGAAAGTGAAGGAACACTGAGAACATTAGTGAATGTCCCCCCCTCTATTTCAATAGACCATGTCCCTGCAATTGCTGTTGGTGTGTCATTACCTAAATTGATGCTAGATAGGTTATAAGACTCTATGGAAGAAAACTCAACCTGTGAAGAAGCCATATGGTGTGTAGCACTTGAATCAATAACCCAAGATAGAGAAGATGAAGATTTTGAAGAACCAACTGCAATAATAGCCTTGACCTTGAATTTCTCTTTAGGTTTAGAAGTTTCTTGGGTGGATGAGGATACTTTAAAGGATTTAGGTACATGTATGTTGTTCTTCTCTAAGAGATGAGTGAGGTGATCAACTTTTTTCTTCATACACTTATGCTCATCATGCTCTGTCTTCTTCTAGTAGGCACACTAGACTTTGTCCTCTTTAGGTTGTCCTTGTTTGGATGAAGTTTCTATGTGACTTTTAGATGTCTCAAGTTTCTATTCTATCTTTGTCTCCTTGTCTTCTTTATTCTTCTCCCCTTTGTTATTTGAAGCATTATGTTCCCCATTCCTAGCAAAGAGAGCTTGAGGTTTTGATGCCTTTAGGGTACCCATGTGTATTAACTTATCTTTCTCCCTAGTTAAGTCTTCAATGAAGTCATTTAGGGATGGAATTTTCTATGTGGCTCCAAGAGCTCTTTTAGTGGAGTAGAAAGTATATACAAATACAAAATACTCAGGTCCTAACTTAGAGAGAATTGAAAGCATGAGTTGGTCATCTTTTTTTTATGAATTCCACATTCTTTTAACTGTAACCTGATAGATTTGAACTTGTTAAAAAAGTCTTCTACTGTGTTAAATGTGCTCAAACTCAAACTGATTAACTCATTCTCTAGTTCATGAACTCTCATCTCATCTACCTTCCAAAAGAGCTTCTCAAGAGCGAGCCATACCTCATTGGGGGTTGACAAAGATTCAACATTAAATAGTAATTTTGGAGAGATGTTGAGACATAAACAATCAAAGGCCTGGTCACACTTGTTACACCATTTCACTTTAGTGTCATCATCTAATGGTTCCATTTCAGTGCCCATTGTAACCTTGTATAACCCTTTATTTTTCAGCATAAGTTGGATTTTGGATTTTTAGTCATGATAATTAAATGAGGTTAATGTTGAAATAGCCTGATTAGAATCCATATTTCAAGTTTGAACTAGAAGAAATATGGAAAGAGTAAACACAACTACACAACCTAAGACAAATCCCTATTAATATTATGTGCTCCCCCTGATTTTGGCACTTTATAAATAGTGTGTGGGCAAAAATTGCCTATTACACAATTTGAAATGCTCCTTTAGTTTAATTTGCCAAAGAATATTTGGACAAAAAATAAATTTTACAAGGAGGAGCAATTTGGTTTTTTTTTGTAAAAAAGCTTTTTAATACAGGTTTAAATATAGCTTTTCTAAAAAAAACTTAAATTTTTTTGAAAAAAAGTTTTTAAATCAAAGCTAAATATAGCTTTTTCTGAAAAAACACCCTTGATGAAAAAAAAACAAAAAAATAGGGCAAATTGCTAAAAAAATCAGTCAATTTTGAAGTAAAAATACCTTTGTTTTGTTGTTTGAATGTCTCGAGATGCAGAAAAATCCCTCACAGTAAGAAAAAATTACCTCCTTTTTAAGAAAAAATGCCTTTAGTTGCAAATAAAACTCCTCTCTAGCAAAAAAAACACTTCTAAAAAATAGGTTGAAGACTACTAGATGAATTGCTTCTAATGTTGGGTGATTTACTGATGATGCTGGGTGAATTTCTAACCTGGAAGGCCTTATTGCTGCTATGGAGGGATTTAGAGCCTTTGTGGAGGACAGAAATGGGGCCCAACAGGCCTGTGAAGGTAGGCCGTAGCCTGCAAAGGCCTGTGTGCCTATTCTCAAGAGGTCGTGGGTCTTACAATGGGTCGTTCCTACTAAATAACACCATTGTACTAGAAAAAATGCCCCCTAAAGACAAAAAAAAACTTCTATGCAAAAGAAAACACTTCAAAGGAAGAGAACAACCTCTTCTACAAGTTTGAATGCCTCACAACAAACAGAGCTTCCAAAAAATAGAGAAAAAATGCCTCAAATTGGAAAAAATGTCTTTCCACACCATGTGGAGAGCCCACACAACAATAGAGTCCAAAAAAATGCCTTCTTCAGAGAAAAACACCTTTGATTAACTCTAGAGTAGTAAAACTCTTCCAAAATAGTGAATAACGCCTTTGAGTTGAACTTGTTACACACAACGAAAGCTATGCTCAACAAAATTGATAAAAAAATAGATTTACAACCTTACCATTCTCGTTCTGGTACCATGTGGAAACCAAGAACATTCATGGAAGATTGCAAACACTCACACGAGTCACGAGAGATGAACAATAGCACAGTCAAAGCTATCAAGGACACAAGCAATATGCAAAATAAAACTGGATAGTGTATTAGCTCAAGGATCAAGTACATATAGGCATGAGTCTTCTAAGAATAGACGTGTCATAAATACAAAAGTAAGCCTAAGAATAGTAGTGGCCCAAAGATAGGCATGCAAGTTCTACTTAACTTAGGATAAGATGAATTAGACACTTGTTCTAAACATAGACATGCTAATTAAAGCACATGTACACCTAAATTTAGCGTGGCTAAATAATATAGTTGACTAAGTGAGCTTAATAACACTAACATTGGGCCTGCATGTAAAGTGCCCAAAGACGTGTTTTCAAGAAAACGTAGAAAAATAACTATATCTCAAGTGTGATATCCATTAGGTTTATGCGTTTTTCAATATTAATATAAAAAAATGCTAGGATGACAACAAGTTTTTATTAGATTTCTAACCATGTATTTTTTCTAAAATATGGAAACATTAAGGTTTCCATCTTTAGTTTTTTTGTTAGTGTTTTCTTTTTTTGCTAAAAACCTATGTATAGTATTTTTGGTGTCAGGTTTTATCCATTCTTCCAAATTTGAAACAAAATACATTTTTAGATTCTAGACTCTATTCTATACACATTAAAAATATGATTTTAAATTATTTTTCAAAATATTTAGGGAGAAGCATGCTCAAATTTTTATTTCTCAGGATGTGTCCACTTTGAAAATTCATAAAAAAACACACATTCCTTAAAAAATAGCAAAAAAATAAGGCATAAACTATGTGATGTTAGCTAATTTTTCACTAAAGGGATTTGTGAAATACTTACGAAAAGTCAACATGTTATGGGTGTTAGGAAAAGTGTCTCGACCTTGCAACTATGAAAGGTTACTATTCTTCCCAGTTTTGGTCTTTTTCAATACCCTTTATCTTGAAGAATGGTCTAGAACTTTCAGAGTTTCCAAAAGGGCTAAAAATGGCAAGAGTTACTATTTTTAGTAACTCTACATTTGACCTCGGATTGACCCAATTTTTTTCCCAAAAGGTGTGAAACTGCTAAGTAAACATCATGTGTGAGTTTTGACTCAAGATCATATGTGGATTACAAGATATTAAAGTTTCTATTTTTTGAAACTGCTGAAAAAAGTTTTGAACTCAGTTTTGAGGCACTTAGAGGTCCCTAAATGCCCCAAAATTTGTCATAATTATTGAAGTGGGTTATATCTTGATAGATCTCTTCATGAGCTTTCTAATGCATTAAATGGTTCGTCAAGTGGACACCTGGATCAAAGGTTATGACCTCCGGAAGTTGGACCTCCTATTTTTGAAAAATGTGAAAACGTGTTGGACACTTAAAAGAGCTATAAAGGGGAGAGTTACAGATTTTGGTGTGTAATTTGTAACATCATAAGGCATCTTTGATTGGAGATAATTTGGACGCCAGTTTTGGGTGGTGTTTTGGTTCATGGTTTTGTAATTACCGTTGACAATTTATTGTATTGTATCTCCTATATATAAGGAGCTTGAGATGGAGGTTGGGTGTAAGATTCTTATAGATGTTGAGTTACCTCCTAGATCTCTTTTTTGTTATACTCATGTGAAAGCTTGCTCTGCAAGTATATTGTAATCTTCTTGATTCTTGAATAATATATTGGGCGGCTTTGGAGTGCGGGGTTTTTTAACTGAAAGGGTTTTCCCCATGTATATCTTGTGTTGTGAGTTTTTTATTTCCATTTGGATGTTGTTATTAACTTTATGTTAATGTGCATCTTAATCTGTAACTATAAAAGTTAAAATTTGCATAAATGTTTCCTCAGTAGATCAGTGTAAGAAGCATTTCCGCATACCTTGCTTCCTTTCAGTTGGTATCAGAGCCTGATCACCTTTAGTTCTAGTTGTTGGGTAGAGGGTTTTTTGAGCTAATCTTCATTTGAGTGGGAGCTTGTGCAAAGGATTTTGAAATCTTTATTGTAGGAACGAGATGGCGAGCACATTTGGGAGGTTTGATATAGAGAAGTTCAATGGAGGAAACTTTGAGTTGTGGAAACTCAAGATGGAGGATGTATTGGTGGATTCTAAAGATCTATGGCTCGTAGTATCTAGAACCATGCCATTAGGCATTAAACAAGAAGATTGGGATTTGATGGATCAGAAGGCTAAGGGTTTGATAAGACTCTGGTTGGTTGATTCAGTGCTCCTGAATATCCATGAAGAAAAGACTACAAAAGATCTTTGGAAGAAGCTCAGAGATGTTTATCAGGCTAAATCCCTGGTGAATAAGTTATTCTTGTGAAAGGAGTTGTATTCTCTGAGGATGGAAGATGGAGGATCTGTTGCTAATCATCTGAATACATTCAATATGCTTGTTGCCTAGTTGACCTTTGTTGGTGTGAAGATGGAGGAAGAGGATTGATGTATGACATTACTGTGTTCCTTACTAGATTTGTGGGATCACCTTGTTATGGCCATTGGGAGTACCACTACCACCTTCAAGATGGATGAAGTGGTTTCTTTGTTGTTGTCTGAAGAGATGCAGAGAAAGCTTTCTGAATTGGCTAAGGAGGCTCTTGTGGTTCATGGTAGATCTAAAGAGAATGGAAATAAAAAGGATAAGAAGAAGGAAGAAAAAGGAAGATCCAAATCCCGTGGGAGATCTAAGTCTCCCAGGAAGTCCAAGGCTCTGTGTTGGAACTGTGGCAAACCTGGTCACTTTTGCAAGGAGTACAAGGAGGAGAAAAAGAGAAAGAAGAACTATGATTTAGATTCTTACAAGTCCTCTTGGGATGAAGGAGAAGCGTTTGTCGCTGCCTTGGCAACACATGCATTTGAGGATGTGTGGCTTATTGACTCTGGTACATCTTTTCACATGACCTCACATCAAGGTTGGTTTTATAAGTATGAAATGATTCTCACTTGAAGATTATTGGCCATGGAAGAGTCTTGATTCGATTCCCTAATGGACGAGTGAAGGGAATCAATGGTGTTTTACATATCCTAGTTTGGCATAGAAACTTCTTTCTATAAATAAGTTGAATGATGTGGGTGTGCAAGTTATTTTATCGAATGGAGGATGCAAGATGACTAGAGGATCTATGGTGTTAGCTAAGGGTGTTCAGATTGGCAATCTGTGTTAGCTTGATGCATGTGCGGTTTAGTGCAATAGTGCCTCTATTTTGAAGAAGAGATCTTTAGAATCTTCATCCTCACTATTGGAACCAATCGTGAAGAGAATTGTTGCATCCACTTCTGATGGTCGTGCTTTTTGGGTACCTAAGGGTGCTCATTCTATGGAGATGAAACTTCCAACTGTGAAGACAATGTTATGGCACCAAAGGCTTGGTCACATTGGTGAAAAGGGTTTGAGGAGCCTGAAAAAAAAACCTCGTTAAGGGTATGAATGATTGTAAGCTTGAGTTCAATTTTTGTGAACATTGCAACTATGGTAAACAAAATAGTGTTCAGTTTTATTCTAGTTCTCACAAATCTTTTGAGGTGTTGTACTTGACTCATTCTGATGTGTTTGGTCCAGTTTATGTTCCTTGGATTTCAAAATATGTTTACTATGTTTCATTCATTGATGAATACAATAGGACATGGGTGTATTTCCTTAGAAGTAATTCTGAAGTCTTTAATATTAGATTCAAAGAGTTCAAAGCTCTTGTCGAGAATCAGAAGGATAGAAAGATTAAGTATTTGAGGATTGACAATGGTGGTGAGTTTTGTTTAGTAGACTTTGACAAGGTCTGTAATGTAGAACATGGGATTGAGAGGCACAAGACAACTCTGTATACCCCTCAGAAGAATGGAGTTGCAGAGAGGATGAATAGAATGTTGATGGAGAGGGCAAGGAGTATGCTAAGTGGAGTTAGCCTTGAACAAAAGTTCTGGGCTGAAGCTATTGCTACCACTTGTTACCTAGTTAACAGTTCTCCTACATCAGTGCTCATTGATAAGACACCTATGGAGGTGTGGTCTGGTTAAAATCCTTCATTGAGACACATTCAAGTATTGTGTTGTGAGGCATATGCACATGTGCCTAAGGAGAAGAGGTCTAAGTTGGAGAACAAGGCTGTGAAGTGTATCTTCATCGGTTATGGCATTAGTGTGAAAGGGTACAAGATTTGGGATCTAGTGGTTGAGAGAGTTTTGTATACTAGAAGTGTGATCTTTAGAGAGCTCAATCCTTCTTCTGTTGTCTTGCAGCTAGAGAAAGAAGAGAAGAAAGAGGATGTGGTTTAGCTTCCTTCCACCCCTGAGAAAGTTGAACTAGAAACACTTATTGGACCTGATTATGAGGAGAGCTCTAGTAGCTCTAAAAGTTCAGAAGAAGATGAAGAACCTCAACCTCAATTTTTGAGGAGGTCCATGTGGATAAGGCGGCAACCTGATAGGTTTGATTATTCATTGCATGATTCCAATTGTATTTTTTCTTTGATTTCTAGCATTGAAGAGCCTAGAACTATGAAATAGGCTAGGGGTATGAAAGATGCAGGTTCATGGAAGGACGCCATGGAAGAGAAGATGGCTTCTTTGGAAAAGAATGATGCTTGGGACTTCATGCCTTTTCTTGAAGGACAAAAACATGTTGGATGAAAATGGGTTTTCAAAAAGAAATTTAGTATAGATGGCAGTGTTGAGAAATGTTAGTGTCCACTCTTATTCATCTAGGTGTACACATAGGGCTTAAGCCTACTTAGGCAACTTGACACTTGTTATTGTGAGTTGTCAAGGTAGTTAGGAGTGTTTGAGAGGTGTCAATTTGTCTTTGACACCTCTCACTATCTTTGTGGGAGGTTATCTGCTACCACTCCATGATTGAGGAGTCCTATCCTCATTTCATGGAGTTTGGGTACCTCAACTCCTATTTATACTTGCCTTTGAGGCCAATACATCTGGTCGATTTCATTCTCATTTGTGTGCTTGTAATTCATTTCTTTCATTCTGTAATTCTAGATAGTTATACCAAGATCAGTATCTTTGTACATTATACTGCAATAATAACATATGGTATCTAAGAGACTGCATTGTACTTGGGTACCTGATCAGGCCTAGTTATCGAGACCCATCTTCATACTTGCATTGTTCATGGGTACCTCACCAAGCTTTGTAGCTGCGACTCCTTTTATTTGTGCCCACCTAAGCTATGCTTAAGGGGGTGTTAGTGTATATATATTGCATATATACTTAGGCATAAGCCTAATTAGGTGTGCCCTCACACAATCTTGACACATGTCAAGGTTATTGGGTAGTTAAGGTTGTTAGAAGCTTAGTTAAGGTTAGTTAGGGGGTCATCAAAGCTCTCCCACTAAACTAGCCACTCATGCTAGTTTGTAGGAGACTTTCCCTCAACCACTAACTACCTCTCCCTCACCTATATTTATCTAAAACATTTGTCCTAGGGGGTGTTGGTGTATATATATTTCATATATAATATACACTTAGGCATAATCATATTTAGGTGTGCCTTTACACAATCTTGACACATGTCAAGGTTGTTGGGAGGTTAAGGTTGTTAGAAGGTTAGTTAAGGTTAGTTAAGAGGTCATCAAAGCTCTCCCACTAAACTAGCCACTAATGCTAGTTTGTAGGAGAATTTCCCTCAACTATTAACTACTCTCCCTCACCTATATATGTAATTGTCTTTTGTACAAATCAAACTACTTCAAATTTGTGATTAGCACTCATCTTATTGATTCTACCAATTCTACATTGTATCAGAGCAAATTGAGATGGTTGCAGGCTGTAGGCATTATTGTTAATTCATCTCATTCATCTCTAGTCACTGGAAGGAAGCTTTTGTTTCTAAATCTGTAAGTGTGGTTTCTTGTTTTGGTATTCTTGTTTGTTTTGTGGCATTTGGAAACAGGAAGAAGTAAAGGTAGATGCCCTGCGGAGTCACACAGCAACCTAGTACCAGCTCTCATGCCCCTCACTCATCCCTCAAGTGGGTAGTCTCAATAGCGCCGCCCTTAGAGAGGCAACACGTGGGTCCTCATGCCATCAGATGACACATAGAGGCAACACCCTTAGATGGTGGGCCGGTCAAAAAGGTAACACATCTTGCTTCGTGATGGGTGTCTTTTTTTTCCAAGAAAGGAGGCATTATTCACTCAGAAAAGTGCAGAAATTGCTAATGCAAGAAAATCGGGGGGGGAGGGGGTGATGTCAGCAGAGGTAGGGAGGAACCCATCAAAAAGTTTAGCCCCTGTTCATATGGGGTTTTATCCCTTGGTCATGCACAACCCAAGGGGGCTTAAATTTTTTCCCATTTTATGTTTTTTTCCCTCTCAACATTTTATGCAAAAAAATTTCTAACAATCTGAGAAAAAAATTGTAATGAAGGCAAATGTTTTTGTAAAAGGTTAAAACTTGCATGCTCCATAACTTTTGCTCCTTCACTCAGATTTGAGTGATTCTTTTTACAAAAGTGCTTGTTTTTTCACCACAAATCCAAAGAGCATAAAATTGCACTCACCATATAAGTGTTTGTTTATGCCTCTTTTGGGTGACTTACAAAGCACTCCTTCTATAAAGTGCCAAAATTGGGGGGTGGGGGGGGGGGAATACATAATCAAGGGGGGAATAGTGTTGTGTGTTCATTTTTCACACTTCCTCTAGAAGTGCTTTTTTGTGGGTTGTGTTTCCTTTCACTTCTCCAACATTTTTTTTTTCTCTTCTTTTCTGCATTTCTACAACACAAATACATCATAGAGTCTAATGTTACTATACAACCCCTAAATCGTTTCAATTATCATGATTAGAAGTTGAAAATAATTCTTGCACTCAAAATGAAGGTTTATATAGGGTAACTATGGGAACAAAAATAGAACCTAATGCAACTAAAAACAAAGAGAAGTTTTTCAATAAGTGTGACTAAGCATTTGGTTTTCTATGTTTAAATCTATCTCCTAAATTATTATTTCATGTTGAGAACTTGAATACACCCAACGAAGTTTGGATACTCTAAACAAACTATTTGGGAAAATTGATGAACTTAGAAGTCATGAATTGGAAAATCAACTCTTAGGTCTTAGTCCTAGAAGTTTTTCAACTTTAGAAGATTTCTTCATAAATTTTAAATCTTAAAAGTTGTAGTTAAAAGATTGTGGAATTGACAAGAAAGAGGATCAATTAATCATTTCTATAATTTCCAAACTAGGTCCAAAATTTTATGTGTTTGTCTCAACTTTCTATTCTACTAAAAGTGCTCTTGGAGCCTCATGGAAAATGCCCACACTTGATAGCTTTATTTCTGATCTCACAATGGAGCAAGAAAAGTTAATTCAGATGGGTTCTTTTAAGTCTACTAAACCTCAAGCCCTACTTACAGGGAATGATAAGCTACAAACTTTAAAAGGAAATAAAAAGAACACTACAAAGGATAAGGATGGTAAGAAAACTGATAAAATTGACAACTTCAAAAAAAATAAGTTTTCTCATCAAAGTAAGCAAATTACAGAGAAAGTTACTTGTGTCTTTTGTAAAAAATATGGGCATGATGAACATCAATGCATGAAGAAATAAATTGAACATCTCTCTCATATTCTCAAAAAGAATAATATAGGGCTATCTGATTTTATCAAAGCATCTTCATCAACTTAGGATAATACTAAGGACAAAGAGAAATTAAAAGGCAAGGCCGTAGTTGCTACTACATCTTCATCTCCATCATGGATTATAGATTCTAGTGCTACCCATCATATGGGTTCTTTTCAGGTTATTTTTTCATCCTTAGATCCACCCAGAATGTCTTCAATTACCTTAGGTGATGATACTCCAGCATTGGTAAAAGGGAGAGGGTCTATTGAAGTTGAAGGAGGAACATTTTCAAATGTTCTAAGTGTACCTTCACTATCAACTAATCTCCTTTTAGTGTATCAAATAACTCACTTAGGGAAGGGCATGAGAGTTCATTTCTCTCAAAATTCAGTTGAGATAAGAGAATTGCAAAGCAACAATTTGGTTTCTATAGGGGAGGCAAATCACGAATCCAAATTATATACCTTCTCCAATTTTGCCACAGATAATTCTCCAAAGGCACTACTAACTCATTCAGATGAAGTTAGTAAACTATGGCATGAGTGGTTTGGCCACCTTAACTACCACTATCTTGAACAACTATGTCAACAAAATATGGTTAAGGGATTACCAAAAGTTAAGTTTTCTGAAGGACTTTGTGAAGGTTGTGCACTTGGCAAACATCCTGAAGCAAAGGTTGATAAAGGAAAATCATGGAGGGCAAAACAAGTCTTAGAACTTGTTCATAGTGATGTTTTAGGGGCTTTTCCCCATCCATCTTTTACAAAGGCTAGATATGTTCTCACCTTTATTGATGATTTCTCATGTTTTACGTGGGTCTACTTCCTTAGGCAAAAATCAGAAGTGTTTGAGTCTTTTCAACAAATTCAAAGCTCTAACCGAAATATAGTTAGGGAAAGTCATCAAAGTTCTTCGAATAGATTATGGTAGAGAGTATGCCAAAAACTATTTTGAACAGTTTTCCATAGGAGAGGGGATAGATTTGCAATGGATAGTTGCATATACCCCTGAACAAAATGGTGTTTCTGAATGCAAAAATAGATCTTTAAAAGAGATGGCTAATTGTATGATTCATTCTAAGGGCTTAACACCATCTTACTGGGCAGAAGCAATCAACTGTGCATGTTATATTCAAAATAGAGTTCCTCATAAAGCCTTGAAGGGTATCACTCCCTTTAAATCTTAGAAAGGATGGAAACCAACAGTTGATCATTTCAGAGTCTTTGGTTCTCCAGCTATGGCACGCATTCCTAAAGAGCATCACAAGGCTATGGATCCACAATCGAAACCTTACATATTTTTTGAATATCTAGATGGTGTAAAAGGCTTTCACCTATCCCACCCTACCACACATGACTTGTTCATTGAGAGAAGTGTTAAGTTTCAAGAAACACCTGTTGAAACTATACTTGACATTCCTCAACATATTGTGGATTCTCGAGATTATGATTATACTTCTGATGATTTAGATGATTCACAGCAGATTCCTAGTGCAGTAAGTAGTTCTTCTTCTTCTTCTTCTTCTTATTCTAATTCACACAGTGATGATAGTGATGAGGATTCATCTTCATCTAGTTTAGGGATTGCTTTAGAAGTTGATATTTCTGCACCAGAGTCACCTACATCTAGAACTCTATGATCACTTCATAGGATAGATTCATCGGTACAGGTTTTAGCAGATGACAAACAGATTCAGACAGATTTTTGGGGGGGGCCACATGCCTTCTTTGCTTTAGTTTATGATCCACAGACATTTCAAGAAGCATCAGGCATACCTGAGTGGGATATTGCTATGGATGAGGAATATGATTCCTTGATTAGAAATCACACTTGGGATTTGACTTCTCTTCCTAATGGAAGGAAGACAGTTTGATGTAGATGGATATATCGAACTAAATTTGTAGTAGATGGGTCAGTTGATAAGTACAAAGCATGTTTGGTTGCCAAAGTTTTTTCACAAGTTGCAGGCATTAACTATATAGAAACCTTTGCACCAGTGGCTAAGATGACTTCGATTCAACTCACACTAGCTATAGCTGCAACACATGGATGGGTTGTACATCAAATGGATGTAAAGAGTGCATTTCTTCATGGAGACCTTGAGGAGGAGATCCACATGGAAAAATCACCAAGGTTTGTTCAGGATTCATCCTTAGTGTGTAGACTAAAGAAATCTATCTATGGCGTCAAACAAGCCCCTAGGGCTTGGTATGCCAAGATGGATTCTTATCTTCTATCTTCAGGATTTACTAGATGCCATTAAGATCCTAATGTGTATCTATTGTGGCAAGATGATTCATTTTTGATACTAGTACTATATGTTGATGATATTTTGATTACTAGGAGTACTTCATCTACCATTGCAGTAGTGAAATCAACACTTCAGGACAGATTTGACATGGCAATCTTAGGTTTATTGCACTACTTCCTTGGTATTGAGATTTCACAATCAAATTTAGGGATTACTCTTGCTCAGCCTTAGTATACTGTTGATTTACTTGCACAGTTTCACATGACTACTTGTAGGGGTTAGTGCAAGAAGTTGGGTCCACTTTTTGGCCAAAAAGTGGAAGTGTTTTCCCTGATTTTTAGAATTTGTCACATTTTAACTTAAAATTTGAAGCACTTAGAGATGGAATCTTTAAAAAAGTCACTAAATATAAAATGTAGTACTTGGAGTCTAGTTTCCAAATATGTAATTTATTTCAATACCCAGATGATACAAATTGATTTTCAATAGGCATTTCTAAAAACCACTGTTTAAAAGTCACCTTTTTTAACCATACCATGCACGTGTACGACCAACATAATTTGACCTAAATAAAATTATTTTTCAAAATCCTTTTGGAAAAAGATGTGTAGTATAGTGAAGTTTGATGAGGATATTTTTTTTATAATTTTTTTCCAAATAATTTTTTTTATTAATTTTTTATTAGGCCTAATTACTATTTTTGAAAACCCCTTGTGTACGGTCTGTTGGCGCTTAGGTGTGTGACCCTCAATTCCTCCCTTCCCAGGCTTGCACAGTCTCTAGGTAACACTACCGGGGTGCCATTCACTAACAGTTCAAGCTTTTGGTGTAGTGGTAGCTGGGTAAGTGCTAACAGCTAGCAACTCTACTGGGGAGAAGTTTGATTCCCACCGATGCCCATGCGCCTTCATGCGCACAAGGTGTGACTAGCATTCTGTGCCTGCCCATGTGGTTATCACTAGGCAGGTACGGACTGGTGGGGCCTATTGGTGCTTAGGTGTGCGACCCTCAATTCCTCCCTTCCCGGGCTTGCATGGTCTCTAGGTAACACTGCCGGGGCGCCATTCACTAATAGTTCAAGCTTTTGGTGTAGTTGTAGCCAGGTTAGTGCTAACACGACCAACATAATTTGAGCAAAAAAAAATCATAATTAATTTTTTTTTCATTGTGTAAAGAATGATGTGTAGATTGATGACATATAATTTTAAAAAAATAAATTAAAAACTAAAAGTTATTAAAAAAATACAAACACTTGTCATTTCAAGTTTTTGGACCAGTTTGCTCATAAATTAAATAATAAATAGAAAAACATGTCTAATAACAAAAAAAAAATACATATTTGAAAACTAGACACTGTCATTTATAATGGGTTTTCATTTCGTAAAAAAATTAAAAAAAAAAAAGGTCGTCAGCCATATAGGTAAACTCAGTCTTTCCTCTTGTTCTGTACTTAGAAAAAAACTTGCGGGTCCAAGGCTCAAGGTCGGCTAACCATGCCTATCCCGAGCCTAAAACCCAAGAAAAGGGAAGGGAAAAGGCGGTTGGTGATTTCAAAATTCATAGAACAGGTACTCATTTATAAGAAAAATGGGTACCCGTTATATAATGAGTACCCATTATGTTTAAGAACGGGTACCCGTTTCTATTATATCCATTATATAATGGGCACCCAAAGCTAATAGGTACCCGTTTAGCTTTGGGTGCCCGTTCCTATCAGGAATTTTTTTGCCCGCGCGACTTCCCCTACATGTGGACCGAGTTTCTTGTTTTTACCCATAGACCATCTCCTACTCTCTTCCTATCTGGAGTCAAGCTGGAGACTTCTTGTACTACACCTTTGGTTGATGCTACTTTGTATCAGAAACTTGTTGGTAGTCTTATATACTTGACTCATACTAGGCCAGACATATCATATGCAGTTGGCATGGTTTCTAGATTTATGTAGGAACCTCATGAACTGCATTGGAAAGCAGCTAAGAGGATTCTTCACTACCTTAATGGTACTCTTGGGTTTGGGAGTCAGTATAGAGTTGGTTCATCAATTGACTTGGTTGGTTTTACCGATACAGATTGGGTTGGTGATACTGAGTATCATAAGTCCACCTCTAGTTAAAGTTTTTCACTTGGTTTAGGTCCTATCAGTTGGTCTAGCAAGAAGCATAATGCTATTGCTATATCTTCAATAGAGGCAGAGTTTAGGGGAGCTGTTAACATAGCTATTGAGGCTATTTGGCTTCAAGACATTCTTTCTGAGTTTGGTATTCCTTTCAGGTAGCCTACAATTATCTTTTGTGATAACCAGAATACTATACAGATATGCAGGAATCTAGTTCAGCATCAGCGAACCAAACACATAGGGATTCGTATGCATTATATTCGAGAGCTTATTCATGGGCAGATCATTGACTTAGTCTTTTGCTAGTCTTTAGAGCAGGTTGCTGACATTTTCACCAAACCCTTTACTAAGAGCAAGTTCATTCATCTACAAGCTCTTGTTGGTGTGTGGTCTACATCAGCATCAACATCATTGTTGGGGGGCTCTCTCACCTTTCTTTCTTTTTTTCTCCCTTTTGGAGGATAGTTTTTTCCCACGGAGTTTTCTATCTTACTCTGTTTTATGAGAGATTGCATTGTACATGGGTACCTCACCAGGTTTTGTAGCTGGGACCCATTTTGCATTGTACCCACCTAAGCTATGCTTAAGGGGGGCATTAGTGTACACTCTTATTCATCTAGGTGTACACATAGGCTTTAAGCCTACTTAGGTTACTTGACACTTGTTATTGTGAGTTGTCAAAGTAGTTAGGATTGTTTGAGAGGTGTCGATTTGTCTTTGACACCTCACGCTATCCTTGTGGGAGCTTATCTGCCACCACTCCATGATTGAGGAGTCCTGTCTTCATTTCATAGAGTTCGCATACCTCAACTCCTCCTATTTATGCTTGCCTTTGAGGCCAATACATCTGGTTGATTTCATTCTCATTTGTGTTCTTGTAATTCATTTCTTCCATTCTAGAATTCTACAAGAAATATAAGGCTGGATTGGTTGTGAAGGGGTATTCTCAGGTGGAGGGAATTGACTATGGTGAGATTTTCTCTCCCATTGCAAAGTTGACATCTATTTGGTTCCTGTTATCTCTTGCAACATCGTATGATCTAGAAGTGGAACAAATGGATGTGAAGACAACATTCCTTCATGGTGACTTGGAGGAGGAAATCTATATGTCATAGCTAGAGCACTACATGGTGAAAGGTAAAGAAAATCTAGTTTTCAAGTTCAAAAAGTCTTTGTATAGTTTGAAACAGTCTCCTAGGATGTGGTACTAGAAGTTTGATGCCTTTGTGTTGAGTATTGGATTTCTGAGATCAAAATCAGATCATTGTGTTTATTACAAGTTTGACAATGATCGTATTCTCGTTATTGCATTGTATGTCGATGATATGTTACTCATTGGGAATGGTAAATGTTTGATTTATAATTTGAAGTCTCAATTGTCAGCACAGTTTGAGATGAAAAATCTAGGGGTAGCTCCGTACATTATGGGGATGGAGATCAGAAGACACAGAGAAAACATAAAACTTTGGTTAGGCCAGAGTAAGTATGTTAACACTATGTTGGAGAGATTCAACATGGTAGATTGTAAACCTTTGACTGTTCATGTTACGATGGGGACAAAGTTATCTGTTACAGATTGTCCAAAGTCTCCTTATGAGATGGAGGATATGAGTAGAGTTTCTTATGCTAGTGTGGTTGGCAGTTTGATGTATACGATGGTCTGTACTAAACTAGACATTGCCCAAGCAGTGGGAGTCCTTAGTTGATTTATGGCTAAACCTAGAAGGGTACATTGGGATCTAGTGAAGAGAGTGTTTAGATATTTGTAGGGTACTTCTGATTATTTGTTATGTTATCATGGTTATCCTACAAGACCTCGTCATTCACCTTGTATTCAAGGATTTGTGGATTCAGATTGGGCAGGTGACATTGGCAGTAGGAGATCCACTACTGCTTATGTGTTCACTATGTTTGGTGGTGTTATTAGTTGGATGAGTAAGCGGCAACCTATGGTCGCTTTGTCCACTACTGAACCTGAGTACATGGCAGCAACTCATGATTGTAAAGAAGCCATTTGGCTTAAGATATTGTGTCCTGATGTTGGGTTTGATGCAAGGAAGATTTCTATTTGTTGTGACAGTCAGAGTACCATATGTTTGGCAAAGAATCCTAGTTTCCATATGATGACTAAGCATATTGATGTCTAGTACCATTTTATTCTTGACATGGTAGAGGATGGGAAGGTAAAATTGGAGAAAGTTTACACTTTGACGAATGTTGCATATTGCTTGACAAAACCTGTGAGCACAGATAAGTTCATATTGTGTTTAGAGTCTATGGGCCTCTCAGCCCCTAACAATTAAATCATGGTGTTGATACTCCCTTTTCTCTTACAAGGTGTTCGACAAGTGGGAGAATGTTAGGAAAAGTGTCTCAACCTTGCAACTATGAAAGGATACTATTCTTCCCAGTTTTGGTCTTTCAAGTACCCTTTATCTTGAAGAATGGTCTAGAACTTTCAAAGTTTTAAAAAGGGCTAAAAAATGATGGGACTTACTATTTTTAGTAACTCTACATTTGACCTTAGAATGACCTGAAATTTTTACCAAAAGGTGAGGAAATTGCTAAGTAAACATCTCGGGTGAGTTTCGACTCAAGATCATATCTGGATTGCGAGATATTGAAGTTTCTATTTTTTGAAACTACCAAAAAATGTTTCAAACTTAGTTTTGAGGCACATAGAGGTCCTTAAATACCCCAAAAGTTGTCATAACTGATGAATTCGGCTATATCTTGATAGATCCCTTCATGAGATTTGTAATGCATTAAACGTTTCATCAATTGGACACATGGATCAAAAGTTATGACCTCCAGAAGTTGGACCTCCTATTTTTGGGAAATGTGAAAACATGTTGGACACTTAAAAGAGCTGTAAAGGGGAGAGTTACACATGTTGGTGTGTGATTTGGCATATCATAAGGCATCTTTGATTGAAGATAATTTGGGCGCCACTTTTGGGTGGTTTTTTGGCTCATGGTTTTGTAATTACCGTTGACGGTTTACTGTATTGTATCTCCTATATATCAGGAGCTTGAGATGGAGGTTGCATGTAAGATTCTTATAGATGTTGAGTTACCTCTTGTATCTCTAGTTTGTTATACTCCTATGAAAACTTTCTCTGCAAGTATATTGTAATCTTCTTGATTCCTAAATAATATATTGGGCGGCTTTGGAGTGTGGGGTTTTTTACCTGAAAGGGTTTTCCCCATGTATATCTTGTGTTGTGAGTTTTGTATTTGCATTTGGATGTTGTTATTACCTTTCTGTTAATGTGCACCTTAATCTATAACTGTAAAATTTAAATTTTTCATAAATATTTCCTCAGTAGATCAGTGTAGGAAGCATTTCTACATACCTTGCTTCCTTTCAGTTGGTATCAGAGCCTAATCACCTTTGGTTCTAGTTGTTGGGTGGAGGGTTTTTTGAGCTGATCTTCATTTGAGTGGGAGCTTGTGTAGAGGATTTTGAAATCTTTGTTGCAAGAACGATATGGCAAGCACATCTAGGAGGTTTGATATAGAGAAGTTCAATGAAGGCAACTTTGAGTTGTGGAAATTTAAGATGGAGGACTTATTGGTGGATAGAGATCTATGGCTCACAGTATCTGGAACCATGCCATCAGGCATGAAACAAGAAGATTGGGATCTGATGGATCAGAAGGCTAAGGGTCTGATAAGACTTTGTTTGGCTGATTCAATGCTCCTAAATATACATGAAGAGAATACTGCAAAAGATCTTTGGAAGAACCTTGGAGATATTTATCAACCTAAATCCCTGGTGAATAAGTTATTCTTGTGAAACAAATTGTATTCTCTAAGGATGGAAGATTGAGGATCAATCATTGATCACCTGAATACATTCAATATGCTTGTTGCCTAGTTGACCTCTATTGGTGTGAAGATGGAGGAAGAGGATTGATGTATGACATTACTATGTTCCTTACCAGATTCATGGGATCACCTTGTTATGGCCATTGGGAGTTACACTACCACTGACAAGATGTATGAAGTGGTTTTTTTATTGTTGTCTAAAGAGATTCGAAGAAAGTCTTTCAAATCAGCTAAGAAGGCTCTTGCGGTTCATGGTAGATATAAAGAGAAAGGAAAGAAAAAGGATAAGAAGAAGGAAGAAAAAGGAAGATCCAAATCTCGTGGGAGACCTAACTCTCCCATAAAGTCCAAGGCTCTGTGTTGGATATGCGGCAAACCTGGTCACTTTTGCAAGGAGTGCAAGGAGGAGAAAAAGAAAAATATGAAGAACTATGATTCAAATTCTAACAAGTCCTCTCAGGATGAAGGAGAAGCATTTGTCGCTGCCTTGGCAAGGCATGCATTTAAGGATGTGTGGCATATTGACTCTGGTGCATCTTTTCACATGACCTTGCATCAAGGTTGGTTTTTAAAGTATGAAGAATATGAAGGTGGAAAGGTGTACTTGGGTGATGATTCTCACCTGAAAATTATTGGCCATGGAAGAGTCTTGATTTGATTCCTTGATGGATGAGTGAAGGAAATCAATGGTGTTCTACATGTCCCTGGTTTGGCACGGAACCTTCTTTCTGTAAGTAAGTTGAATGATGTGGGTGTGCAGGTTTTTTTTCTTGAATGGAGAATGCAAGATGACTATAAGATATATGGTGTCGGCTAAGGGTGTTCGAATTGGCACTCTATTTCATCTTGATGCATGCACAGTTCAGTGCAATAGTGCCTCTATTTTGAAGAAGGGATCTTTAGAGTCTTCATCCTCACCATTGGAACCAACGCTGAAGAGGACTGTTGTATCCACTTCTGATGGTCATGCTTTTTGGGTACCTAAGGGAGCTCATTCTATGGAGATGAAACTTCTTGCTGAGAAGACAATGTTATGGCACTAAAGGCTTGGTCACATTGGTGAAAAGGGTTTGAGGACCCTAAAAATGAAAACCTCGTTGAGATATGAATGATTGTAATCTTGAGTTCAATTTTTACGAACATTGCATCTATGGTAAGAAAAACCATGTTTAGTTTTATTCGAGTTCTCATAAATCATTTGAGGTGTTGGACTTGATTCATTCTAATGTGTTTTGTCCAGTTAATGTTCCTTCGATTTTAAAATCTATTTACTTTGTTTCATTCATTGATGACTATAGTAAAAGGACATGGGTGTATTTCCTTAGAAGTAGATCTAAAGTCTTTAATAGATTCAAAGAGTTCAAAGCTCTTGTCGAGAATCAGAAGGATAGAAAGATTAAGTGTTTGAGGACTGACAATGGTGGTGAGTTTTTTTCAGCAGACTTTGACAAGTTCTGTAAAGAACAGGGGATTGAGAGGCACAAAACAACTCCGTATACCCCTTAGCAGAATGGAGTTGTAGAGAGGATGAATAGAACATTGATGGAGAGGGCAAGGAGTATGCTAAGTGGAGTTGGCCTTGAACAAAAATTTTGGGCTGAAGCTATTGCTACCGCTTGTTACCTAGTTAACAGGTCTCCTACATCAGTGCTCATTGATAAGACACCTATGGAGGTGTGGTCTGGTAAAAAGACTTCATTGAGACACATTCAAGTATTTGGTTGTGAGGCATATGCACATGTGCCTAAGGAGAAGAGGTCTAAGTTGGAGAATAAGGCTATGAAGTGTATCTTCATCGGTTAGGCCATTGGTGTGAAAGGGTACAAGCTTTAGGATCCAGTGGTTGAGAGAGTTCTGTATAGAAGAAGTGTGATCTTTAGAGAGCTCAATCCTTCTTCTGTTGTCTTTCAACTAGAGAAAGAAGAGAAGAAAGAGGATGTGGTTCAGCTTCCTTCCACCCCTGAGAAAGTTGAACCAAAAACACCTATTGGACCTGATTATAAGGAGAGATCTAGTAGCTCTGAAAGTTTAGAAGAAGATGAAGAACTTCAACGTCAATTTTTGAGAAGGTCCACGTGGATAAGTCAGCAACCTGATAGGTTTGATTATTCATTGCATGATTCCTGTTATATTTTTTCTTTAATTTCTAACATTGATGAGGCTAGAACTGTTAAAGAGGCTATGGCTATGAAAGATGCAGGTTCCTGGAGGGACACCATGAAAGAAGAGATGGCTTCTTTGGAAAATAATAATACTTGGGACTTGGTGCCTTTGGCAGAACGACGAAAACCTATTAGATACAAATGGGTGTTCAAAAAGAAATTCAGTGTAGATGGCAGTGTTGAGAAATATAAGGCTAGATTGGTTGCAAAGGGGTATTGTTAGGTGGAGGGAATGGACTATGATGAGTTTTTCTCTCCCATTGCAATGCTGACATCTATTCGGTTCCTGTTATCTCTTGCAGCAGTGTATGATCTAGAAGTGGAACAAATGGATGTGAAGACAACATTAGTTCATGGTGACTTGGAGGAAGAAATCTATATGTCACAGCTAGAGCACTACATAGTGAAAGTGAAAGAAAATCTAGTTTACAAGTTGAAAAAGTCTTTGTATGGTCTGAAACAGTCTCCTAGGAAGTGGTACCAAAAGTTTGATGCCTTTGTGTTGAGTGTTGAATTTCTGAGATCGAAATTAGATCATTGTGTTTATTACAAGTTTGACAATGATCACATTCTCATTATTGCATTGTATGTCGATGATATGTTACTCATTGGGAATGGTAAAAGTTTGATTTCTGATTTGAAGTCTCAGTTGTCAGCATAGTTTGAGATGAAAAATCTAGGGGCAGCTTGCTACATTCTGGGGACGAAGATCAAAAGATACAGAGCAAATAGAAAACTTTGGTTAGGCCAGAGTAAGTATGTTAACACTGTGTTGGAGAGATTCAACATGGTAGATTGTAGACCATTGACTGTTCCTATTATGATGGGGACAAAGTTATCTATTACAGATTGTCCAAAGTCTCCTTCTGAGAGGAAGGATATGAGCATAGTTTTTTATGCAAAGTGAATGATTCTACAATGATAAACTATGATAATGATTTGTATGAAGCTAATACAATGCAACAATGGATATTGCTAATGCTAATGATATGCTAATGGAGATTTGTAATTGATAATTCTATTCAAATAAAAGCCAAAGTCACACTTTTGATATTTGATATGATTTTAGCAGCATGAAAGTATGATCTCTCTTGTGTTACTCCAAAATGAGGATGAGAGACTTCCTTTTACAGGAAAAGGATGGCTTAGATCCAAGTAGCAAAAGATCAATGGTTGAGGAATTGGTCTTATGACACTGAGGGTCAAGATTGAATTGGTTGGATGAGGGGAGATATAGAAGGAAGATGTTCCTACTACATTGACAAGATGGAGAGATATGTGAGACAAGGAGCCACATGGCGAGATGCTCACAAAGGCCATGAGAGAAAGATGGAAGAAGGAGACTATGTTTGTTGGGATGTTGGAGAGAATATAGGGCTCATGAGGCAAGTGTCTCATAGTCAACTTTGACCATGATGATGTGGAGAGACCAACTTCTACAAAGTAGGGATGGTTGAGAGGAAATAGGACGTGTTGAGGATAAATGTTTAATTAAATATTATTAATATTTAATTTATGGTGCAACATGGAGGTGAGGTGTCAAATGATGTGTAGGGTGATGTGGACGAATGATGTGGATTTTAGGAATATGACTTTGTCTTAGAAGAATAATTAAATAATTAGGATTATTTAATTAGAGATAACTTTAGAAGAATTAAGATATTTAATTAAATAAATTTAATTTTATTTAATTATTGGAAGAATAGGATAAATGTGAATCAAATAAATAAATTACTATATTTATTTATTGATAGAGAAAATAAGAATAAAATAAATATAAAATATTTATTTAATTTATCTCTAGCTATTTTTAGGTGTATAAATTTTGCCCCTCTTTGAGACAATGTGTTTTATCACATTGTTTCAAAGAATAAAAATCTTAGGAGTATGATACATGCCCCAGTTTGCCCCTGATATAGGTTTGGTGTTAGTAGTATGCCCCCTCGGGAGATCGATCAGGATAAAAATTGTGTAAAAAAGAATGGACAATCTCACGACAAAGAAGAATGAATGGCATGATCATCATGTGAAAAATACAGGTGATGGAAAATGAGAAATGGATGAATAGAAAAGCATGCATATGTCAACAATAGGCAAGGTCAAGACATCTCCTATTAGGTTTGTTTAAACTATAAATAGTGATGAGGTGACCCATTCTAAGTCATTTGTACACTTGGCATTAGAAGAGTGGTTATAGAGAGCCTCAGAGCATAGTAGAGTAGAGCAGTCCCAGCAAAAATTTAGATTCCAGGTTCTAGCCATAGGTTCAAGCGGATCCGTCGATTCGATTTCCCAAAGGAGTATTGCCCCCCAAGACATATATAGTTATTTTGATGTCAAGTGCATTTATTAGAGTTAAAATCTAGGTGTAAAGTGGTCAGTTTCATATGCGCGCGTTGAATGATTATGCACATATGTGCAATATTACTACACATATGCCCTGAAATTGCACATATGAACCCCGCAACTACGCATATGCCCAAATGGCACATATGACTGTTGTTTCGGCGCATATGTCATGAAATGGTGCATATGTTTCAAAGTTGCACATTTGACTCCTAAAGCTACACATATGCTTAGAATTGCGAATATGAATGTTTAATCTATGCATAGGAGCTAAAGAGGTGCATGTGATTACTAAAGTTGCGCATTTGATGAAAATAGGTTAATTACTTAGTAGTTTGATTGAGTCAGCATCGTGCTCGATGTTGGCCAACTGATAGATGCTCTTTGAGATTGATAGAATCTCTGAAGAGATGATAGGATAGGTTTGATAGGATAGATAAGTACCTAATTAGATATATTTGATAAATATGCAACCTAGTTGGTTGTTGATTAACACGCTTGTATTGTTTCTTGTAGGAGGAGTTAGATGCTATGATGTCTCGAGAAAGATTTCCACCCACACAGATGTTATGTCCATACTTGACTGAGATTGATCATTATGTGCTTGGATCGATAGGATTATGGTATGTCACATTTATGCCTGAGATTCAGGAAAATATGGGCATGCTGACTGCTTTGGCAGAGAGATGGCATAGTGAGCACTGTACTTTTTACTTGCCTACTAGAGAGATGTCTATTAATTTAGAGGATGTGTATAGGATTTTGAGGATTCCTATTTATGGTGAGCTGGTGACTTATGAGCAGCATGGGGGAGATGGTCTAGATGCCTGTCGTAGAGTGTTTGATGATGATGATCTAGATGGGGCAGAGATTAGTTGGACACATATGGTTGACTATTATGATCCACTGCCATCTATGTTGGCAGGATTGATTGGAGGCATGATTTTCCTAGATAGGAGATCACATGGGTTAGCAGTTGGATGGGGATGGACCTTAGAGCATATGGTGACTGAGGGGACATTATTTGCTTGGGGTGTCTACTAACTGGCTCACTTGTATCATGACTTACTTCAGTTTGTATATGATGCGACTTCTAGTCTATCTATCGGTGTTTCATTGCTACAGATATGGGCATGGGAGAACATAACAGTGACATGTCCCATATGCAAGGGGGTTAGAGGTGAGGGATGATTGTATGCTTATTCTTATCAGGATATGATTTCCCAACCCAAGCTGGGAAAGATGGAGTACTGAAGACACGCACTAGATAATGTGGATGCAGTTATTTGGCACCCTTATCTAGAGTGCGAGCCATGGGAGGATGATGTAGTAGAGTTGTCTTTTTGTTTTCAGATGAGACGGTTGATTGGGAGGACTCCCTACATCATAGACCAATAGACTATTACTCGTGTGTTTCGACAGTTTGGAAGGACTTAGGGGATGCCCTAGGGTACTGCTATATTTGCTCAGATGCACAGGGAGCATTCTCGGTGGGGTCCGGTGGCTTCTTTGAGTAGGCATGGATAGACTTTCTAACCATCCCATATCAGGTTTGGGATGCGAGGAGTCATATTGTGGATATCGGGATGATAGAGGATTATCCTACATACTTTGTAGAGCATCTATTCCCTAGATATTCAGGACTTCGTGAGGTAGCTTTGAGATTAGATGAGGAGGAGGATGGGGAGGAGGAGATGACGAGGTGCCAGAGGTGGGAGAGGTGGAGATAGAGAGGATGGAGGAGGCAGAGGGGATGGAGGGGATGACAAAGATGGAGGTAGAAAAAGGAGAGTCTGGAGGAGAGTGCAGAGGCCTCCATAGGTACAACCTCAGCCAGAGGTGCAGCCACAAGTGTAAGTTTAGGGTGAGGATCAGGCACAAACATAGGCTCAGGATGATGGAGAGGTGACAGCTCTATGAGCCCAGGTGGCTCAGTTACAGGGATACGTTGGTCAGTTGCAGGGGCAGGTTGCTCAGTTGCAGGGGTAGATGGGGGTAGTGACACTAGAGAGAGATATTTCCATACAGAGATATACTAGAGTAGAGGCTTTATTACAACTGGTTCAATAGACTACAGCCTAGCGTCCCAGTGGCCAGACCATTGTAAAGATGGTTTGTGTGGGGCATGAGATCTTTTATTAGAGATCCCTATATGAGTAGGAGGTGCCTCGTGAGCAGAGAGCAGGTAGCTTTTCTCGGAGTTCCTACGATAGATCTAGGTGGACACAGACCAAGAGTGGAGGGGTTATGGTGCCTCCACCTCTTCAAGGACCACCAAGGACAAGGCCTTCAACTTCTCAGCCTCATTAGTCAGCACCTTCTAGAGGCAATGCCTCATAGGCACTGGGACATATATCATTTTGTATACTCATTGTTTTGATAGCTTGAGTTATGATTCATGATATCATTGTATACATGGACATTTTATTGATGATATATATATATATATATATATATATATATATATATATATATATATATACATGATGTTTTAAGTTTTCTATATATATATGATGTTTATATATATATATATATGCAATACATGATGTTTTAAGTTTTCTATATATGATGATATTTATGCAAATGCTATGACAATGTAATCTTTGTTTTTGATTTTGATGATAATGTTATGTATGAGACCTATGTTGATATATGACATCACTATATCAATTACTTTTGAAATCAGATCTAAATGTTCTTACATAATGTACTTAAATAATATGAAGTTATGATTGCAATGCCTATGATATTCATGATGATAATGATTTGTTTTTGTTATGCCAAAGTATACTCAATCATGAATAAAAGATCGCTTGTAAGAATTAGAAAATGACTTGGATAAAAGGACAACTTGTAGGAATGACATAAAGGACTTGGATCTTAAGCTAGTTGGAAAATGATAACTATGAAATTCTTATAAATGAAATGAAATGCAAACTTAATATGCAGAAATGAGACCTAGTCATCTTGTATATATGTTTGAAGTGCTTTTTCTTTCATCATTGATCTTTTAAAATGTTGTAAGGGAATACAAGTATCTAGGTATAATTAAACCGAGATGACCTGAGTATTACTTACATGGATTTTGATTTAGCAAGTTAATACAAGCATCTAGGTATAATTGAACCAAGATGACCTAAGTATTGCTTGCATGTATGAATAGACAAGGATTGTACTCTTTCATGCTTAGACCCATAACATCTTTGATGATCTTTTGTAGTCATGTCATTAGACAAGTCTTCACATTACTAAAGATTAACTTGCAAATAGAAAACAAATGAAATAATCATGCCCCATCATAGCTCCTCTAGTCTTGGACATCCTTGAGTAGCATAGGAAACATGATAACAAAAATCAAGACATAGGACTTACACTCATAACAACCATTAAATCCTCTTGCCATAGATATGATTTCTTGTCATAACATATATAGTCATCCTGATAGCTTAGGCAAGTTGTTGTTTGGTATAGGTTAATTTCTCATGTCAAGATTCTATTTAAAAGAATATTGTTATGTTTCTTGTTGTACAAAGATAGTATCGCGATCTGAATTTTTATCATCTAGATTGTGGCACTTAAGAATCCAATTCTATAACTAGGTCGAGGATTTTTTTTTCCCCTAGTCAAGTAAAGGACCTACTTATTATGGATGAAAATATATGGATGAATGGATGAGAGACTCGATGCAATGGGCCCTAAGGAACTAACCTAGTGCCTCGAGGGCTCATCGATGATGGCCTTGCCTACGTGAAGTCATAAAGGCAACATAGTTTGACCATGTAGACTGATACTGACGATGGAATTTATGGAGTGTGATAGATGAACAGATGGATGAAGGATTGGATGGATAACTTTATTAGTGGATAGGTGGATACACGTTATTTGGTAAGGCGGTAAAAGAGAGCGACCAACAAGCCATGATAAGTATCTTTATGCATATTATGGATGTAGGAGAAAAAATCTTTATGGATGAAAACTAAAATCCTAAATACGGAGGAGACTAGTTTATCACAAATAGTGCATGTTTCCATGTTTTCACCATTTTATTTTATTGTACCATTGTTTTTTTGCATCAGGGGTTTTTGAAAAGCTGTGTAAAACTTTTGAAGATGCATACTATTGATGGGATCATCCAACATGTCACCTTCTGATGTTGCCAACTGATATGCTCCTGATCCATAAGCAACAATGATTACATAAGGACCAAACCAATTTGGTTCAAACTTACCCTTCTTTTCTCTATCCTGTTGATTTTTGGGGTTTTCTTTTAGAACTAAATCACCAACTTGAAAAACTTTGGGCTTCACTCTATGATTGTAGCTTCTTGACATATGTTGTTGATAGGTCTTAAGGTGATTAAAAGCATGTTGTCATCTTTTCTCCAACAACTCTAACTCTTGAAGCCTGGAAACTTGATACTCTTCATCAGTTATTAAACCCTTTAATGATACTCGTAGAGAGGGTAACTAGAAATCGATAGGTAAGATTGATTCTGAGCCATAGATGAGGGCATAGGGTATTGCACCTGTGGGTGTATAGATACTAGTGTAATAGGCCCATAAAGTAGGATTCAGTTGTACATGCCAATCATGGCCGGCATCATTGACTGTCTTCTTTAAGATTTTCAAAATTGTTTTATTAGAAGCCTTTACCTGACCATTTCCTTGGGGATAGTATAGTGTGGATAAACGGTGTTGGATATAAAACTTGTCACAAAGCTCTTGGACATCCTATCTTTTGAAAGGTCTTCCATTATCAATAATAATGGATAGAGGAATTCCATAACGACAAATGATATAGTTCAAGATAAATGTACCAATTTGCTTGCCTATGACATTGATTAAAGGTACGATTTCAATCCACTTAGTGAAATACTAAGTGGCAATTATTATGAATTTGTGACCATTGAATGAAGGGGGGTGAATCTCACCCACAAGGTTGAGTTCCCATTAGCAAAAAGGCCAAGGAGTAGTTAAGGTTTGTAGTTCTTGTGTCGGTGCATGTATTAGATTTCCATGGATCTGACATTTCTTTCACTTTTTGACAAAATGATAAGAATCTGTTTCCATACTTGGCCAGCAATATCCCATATACATAAGTTTCTTTGCCAATGTTGGACCACTAGAGTGTGTTTCGCAAATACCTTCATGAACTTCCCTTAAAGCAGTTTGATATTCCTCACGCTCTAGACACCTAAGGAGAGTACCATCAAGACCTCGTCAATAAAAGGTATTGGCAACTATGGTATAATGAGCGGCTTGATGGATAAAGGTTCTATGTTGATTATTTGATAGGCCAGGTGGCAATGTGTTTTCTTTTAGGTAGGTATAAATGTTTCCATACAAAGGGGAATCATATCCTACTATTTGACATATAATCTGTGTTTCAAGGTTATCATACGTAGGATTAGACAATTGTTGCACTAAGAACTCATAACTTGACTAATTTTCTGGTATATCTAGGAGTGAAACAATAGTTGCCATGGCATCTACAGCTTTATTATCCAATCTACATATTTGTTCAAAAGAAATCATGATAAGGTACTCTTTGAAGTCATCTACTATACGCTTATACGGTATTAACTTATCATCCTTAGTCTGATAATCATCATTTACCTGATTGATGACTAGTTGTGAATCTCCATAAACATGAAGTTCTTAAACTTTCCACTCTATAGCAATCTTGAGACCAATGACCAATGCTTCATATTCTGCCACATTATTGGTGCAAGGGAATATAATTCTATATGATTTTGGTATGGTATCTCCTTGTGATGTAACCAACAAAATTCCTGGTCCTGAACCATGCTGTGTATAAGACCCATCAAAATAAAGCTTCCATGTTTGAGTTGTTATATTGAAGATGGATTTTCATCATTCAGTGGTGCATCTGCTAGCTGATCCCCAATTACTTGTCTTTTTATTGCCTTTCTATCAACATATTCAATGTCAAATTCTCTTAGGATCATGACCCACTTTACCAATCTACCTATCAAAGCTGCCTTACTATGTAAATATTTCAACGAATCTATTTTGGCTACTAACTTGATTGAATGAGTTAGCATATATTGTCTTAGCTTTTGAGATACAAAGACTGTAGCAAGACATGCTCGCTTAATAGGTGTATACTGTAGCTCATAGCCTACTAAGGTTTGACTGATGTAATAGATAGCTTGTTCTTTTCCTTCATAGTCCTATTGTGCCAGTAGAGCTCCTAGAGAGGTTGTTGTAGCACAAATATAAAGCAACATGGTTTGACTTGGATTCATCAATATTGGTGGATTCATCAAATATCCTTTCAAGAGTTGAAAAGCACATTCACACATCTCATCCCATATGAAAGGAACATTCTTGTGAAGAAGATGAGTGAAGGGATGACTTTTATCAGCTAACTGTGAGATAAATAGATGGATAGATTGCAACTTTCCTTGTAATGACCAAGAACTGGTCAATAATGTTTCATACCATTTCGAAACTTTTCATACGTGTCAGATTTGAGGCTATTTGGTTCATTTCAGTGAGATTCATATCAGGATGATATTCAATGGAATTTCAAAGGGAGTTTTAGTACACTCAACCTATATAGGTCAATGGCCATTTGAGATAAGTCTTTGCCTGGATACAAATAAAGTGCAGTCAAGGTGATTCAAGATGGGTACATATATCTGAGAGGCTTGAAGAGATTTGACCAAAAAATCAACAGCACATTCTAATAGCCAAGGCACCATAAATTATGGAATGATGCATTCTAAATAGGTTTAGCCTATGTACCTCCCTGGTTCACCAAAGGTATAGTAGAGAGGTTTCTAAATGCTGGAGCATGTTTACATAGTTAATGTAGAGTCTCTAGAATGAGTCTCAGCCATTCATAAGTGGCATAAACAAGGAGATTTAAATGATATCATTGTAATGGTGTGGCCTTGTCAAATTTAGTGCAGCCATCTATAGTGATGCCGCAAGCATTTAAATGAGTCACATCCATATATAAAGGCATAGTCAAATTCAAATTAAAGCTCATTTCTGACAAAATGATGGTACTAGAATCTATACAATGCATATGATACTTTAGAAAAGAGAAGCACGTGCGTCACATATACATGGTAAGAACCCAACAACGCACACTCCATTCAAATGGAAATAAATCAATTCAAAATTGTGAGCAGTGGCCCAAGCATAAATATGATGGCACGACCTTAATATGTCATGACACATTCATGAGAAGGCTCACACGGAAATACAAAGTGACACAGCCTTTGATCAAGGCAGACATACAAGATCTCACAACAAATACATGGCGCGGTGCTCAACTAGAATGGTATCATGTAATAAGGCTTGAAGCGGCTTCTATTCAAAGTGTGGCACTCCCTACAAATGAGGCACTGTTAATGATAATGTAGTCCATAACATAATGGCATGACCATACATATCATAGTGGTGCAACCAAATGAAGGAGACATTGCCTATAAAACAAAGGTACCAACATTATCAGCTCTAAAGGCACGACTTCAATATTGGTGCTCAGCCAATGGAAAGGCTGTCAAACCCAGAGGACAACCAAGAATATGATTCGGCCCATGATGAAGGAATGCAGCCAAACTTCAACGCAACCCAAAGGAATAAGGCACTAAGTTATATGAATATTATTGGTAATTTTTTTTGAATCGGTAGAGGGTTTGCCAGTTCCAATGCACGGGAAGATTCGGCCAACAAATACGGGAGGTTGTGTGAGCTGCCTCCCCTTTACTTCTGGTTCTGCTGCACCAAGGAGGGTGTCCCTATTTGATAAAGATGTAACATTTACTCTCCAAATGACAAAAAGATTTAACTTTGTAATAACAGGCAGAATACTCTCATGCATGGACCAAGATCTAAATGATAGATCACAAGTTTGGCAACTTTCTTGGACATATATGACTGGTTAGGTATCAAAGTATGCAGGGGTTTCTAATCCTACTCCTACAACTATCAGGTTGGAAATATGGAATGATTGGTTTGATGGTTTAGATGCAAGACAGGGGTTTTGGATCATAACTACTTCACCAGGGTAGACCGGTGCCTATCTCAAGGCAAGGAGTCACATAGATGTATACATGAGACTGGCTTGCAACTGGCATTTGAATTTCAAGGGGTTAGATTGATGTTTTCCTTACAAACATCACCCAAGAATGGGTATTTAACTGTCTCTTCTTATGGATATCCCAACTGACATACAATCTCCTCCATACTCAACCTAAAATGATTTAATCCACTCCTTAAATGGAAGTTAGAGATTAGGCATGCAATACATGAATATGTATTCTAGAATTTAAGAAACCCTTAGCAACCAAATTCAGAAGAAGAAAAGCATACAACAAGTGGAGACAGACAACAAAACACATGCAAGAAGCATTTTTCATATAACATCAACACTGAAACTGAACATATGTGTAAGATACAACTTAGGTGCAACACATAAACTCCACAAAGATACAACAGCCAGGAAAATGCCTTGTATTTCATTATTTTTCCCCCAAAATTACCCAAGTCTTCAACAACGACAATGAGTAACACAGTTTGGCTTTTATACCAAGACTGTGTACTCATCAAATTAATTACAAGGCAAATCAAAAATTTGCCAGATACAACGCATGAGAAATGGTGCTAAAAAATTGAATGCAGCAGAGGGACAAGGAGGAAGGAGCAGGTGGGCTCGGGATCTGAGCTGCCACTCAAAGGTCTGCCTCTTAAATCTAGTAGCTGGCCTATCCATCGTCGACCCATACTTCTTTGCACAATCTGCCATTATTGCTCAGCTACCCGCTGGATGCAGCAATGAAAACATCTGAAGACTTCCCACTAAAAAAAATGGGCTGCAAACAAAGAAACCCCCTCACAGCTGTGAATTAGAACATAGCCATCGATCTTCAACTATCGCATGAGATCTGCGGCTCAAAAACATTCAAAAGTTGCCAGCCAATTATTACGTGCCACGTAGGCACTCCATATTCCTATCACTGACTTTTCCTATCTTCATTTTACCATTTTTGCCCTTGTATATGCATGTTCAAATGCATATACAACTGCCTGCCTTTTTCCTTTCAAATCTTTTGTATATGCAAGAGCATATACATATAACTGTTTGATATACAAGGTAAACCCCAAACCTGTTTAGAACAAATTGAAATTCAATTCAGGTTTGGCATGTATCCTCTTTTCTTGCATATTTCTTGTATATGTGCATGTACATTTGCCTCATACATACAAGGCAGATTTCAAATTTTAATGAGGCATGCTGAAGTTGCTTTGAAATCTGGCTTGCATCTTAACCCTTGTATCTTTTGAATGTACATTGGCACATACAAGCGCCCAATATACATGCTGCGGACCTGAAACATTATTCACTGCATTTGATTTTCAATCAGGTCTGGAATGTATATTTCTTCATTGTATATTGGCTTGTATGTGCAAACATACAAACGAATGCACATACAACTAGTGGGCCCCATCACTTGTGTCTCCCTTGCGACACTGTAGCAAATGTATATTTACACCTTTGTGTGTGCCAATATACAAACACAAATATACAAACCCTCATATACAACTGCAGAATATGCGATGAAATGTTCCAGGAATGCATCTAAACGCAAGCATACATTCGTTCCTACATATACAAACAAGGAATCTTTCCTAGAATATGCCTGCAATGTATCTTTTCTTTGTATGCGCGCATGAATGTATATTTGTTTGTATGTTTGAAATGCATGCTGGTGGCTGTGTATGTAGCTCGATATACAAGACCACTTGTACATCGCACTGTAGCAGAAGCATGTCCGCCACCCTTGTACATTTTTCCTTTGTATCTCTACATGCAACCTGATATACAAAGCGAGAATATTCCTGGGAATCTGTGAAAGATTCCCCTTTGTATATGCACATTTTTGGACCCGATATACATTCAGAAATGCATACAACTAAATTATTTCATTTTTTGAAAGCCGATATGCATTTTTAAGCTTGTCCACATACATTTGACCTATATGTATATACAAAATAGCCTTGTATATACAAAGACACATGCATATAACTGATTTTTTGCATTTTTCTACTGCAGAGGCCGAAAGTGTTAGAGTTTTTTGGATTTTTGGGAAGGTACCTGCATATCTAAATGCTTAAAACCTGAATACTTATGTAGGCACCACCAGTAGCTCGAGCCTAAAATCCTAAACATAAATGATTACCAACACAGGCTCTGTTTGGGGACGCATGCCTCTTGTAGGCATGGCGAGAACCTCAGAATCTCTGGTTTCATAGATTGGGCCTTATTCATTGGGCAACAGAGTCGAACATGCATCAACCTACATCACGAAACACATTCATTAAAATTTACTTGGCAGCGCAGGGCCACCAAAAAGGAAAAACCAGAATTTTCCTCTGTCAAACACTTGATTTTCTTCTGATCTCACTGGGTCAGGCCTGAAGATGCTGCCATGATTTACCCACAAACAACCCTTGTCATTTGCATATTCAAACATCTCACTGAGCTTATCCTTGTCAACCTTATGCACATAACCCTCAACATTAACCAACATAAACAATACATATTTGTCAAATAATACATTCTCATATGAAACATGACACATATTATCGTCTACATCAGCAATATGCATTGTAAAATGATCTCCCAGCTGGACTGAAAACTAAAAACATTCATAGTCCACCATACAGCTAGGAACATTAGATATCATTCTATCATAAGCTGGCATATCAAAGGAGAAGCTCTCAAATCCATATTTGTGCATTTCATGCACACAACTTTTAGCTGCACCGAATAGAAAAAACTCAGATTCTGGCACCTTCCTGCAACAATCTTCATGATATATGTTGGTTGCTCTTTCATCAAGATAAAAATCAGAACCCATATCAATTGCATTGCTTAGATCCTCAGCATACTCAAACAGATCCTCCTCACTATATGTGTCATTAAACATTGATCTAAGTGTTTCAATTTCATTATAGTATGCTACTAGTTCATGGGCAGCAAAACATGCATTTTCATTATCAGTGAATTCTCTTTGTGGAGGAGTATCAGCCTATGTGTCATAGACAAAACTATAATCAAATAAAGAATAATCATGCTTAGCACTAGCACTTGTTTCAATTTCTAATTGCTCTTCATCATCTCCATGTATCTGAATAAAAGGCAATAACTCAAACATGGAATTGCTCCTTTGTTTGTTTATTTCTTCTCTATCTTGTGCACAATACTCACAATTATCTCCACAAACCCATTCAAACAAGTATTCATTGCTGTCCATAACCACATCACTATTTTCAGAACCAGACACCTCAACCTTGCAATGGGAGTCACCACTAATCCTCTCTTTGGCATCCTTCATTGGTGAACAACCTAGTTGAGCATTGTTATCAACAGTATGTTCAAGTATAGCATTCTCAACTATTATATTTTCATTTTCACTTTTATCTTCACATGATGGCATGATCAGTTGCTCATTTGCAGCCATACAGCTGTTATTCACACCAAAGCCTGTGGACAGGGAATTCTGCATATGCTCATTTCTAATTTTTTCTATATTTTCTAAAAACTTGTATGCCATCTGCATACTTGTTATCTTGAATTCCCTCCACAATGCACTAGAGCCCTCCTCAAAAGCTTCAAAATATATGCCAACACAGGATAAAGTATCAGGTCTGAAGCCTTCAGGGATTTGTGAAAGGGCAACTGCAAATCTATGACTGAAATCAATAGTGGGCTCTTTATCTTGTCTTCTAATTTCCATTAATCTTGCAATAAGATCAACAAGTTCTCTTGCAAATTCTTTTCTAAAACAGTCAGTAAGTTCATCCCAACAGGCAAAGAATTTCTTTGGAAATCTCAAATACCAATCTCTGGCTCTAGCACCAAAGGATCTAACAAAAAACCTCATCCACATATCCTCATCCCTAAATGAATGTCTCTCCATGAAGCAGTGAAAGTTTTGGATATGTGCACCCCCATCACACACATTATGTCCATTAAATCTGGGCATCTGATTGTAAATTTTAGCAGGCATACTTTCAACTTGATAATCAACCCATGACAAATCTAATTGGTCATACAAAGGATCAAAAGAGCTTACAAGAGGGTTATCATTCTGACTGGCAGACACAACAGGGTTACTACTATTTAACTAAGCCTGCCGGGCTTCTAAGGATATCAACCTATACTTTATCTCTTCAATCTTTTTACTCAATACATCATCCCCCTCTTGACTGAGTATGGGTGAATACATACTTGGATTCACATAAACTTCACTCTTAGACATCCTATGTTTGTCTAAGACCTAAGGCTTCCCCTTGGCATCTAACTTGTGCAATAAAACAACAAAGATAAATGGGAAGGAGCTGTTAGGTCTCAAAAATGCAGGTTGCTAATCCTAAGAGGATGTCAGGCTCTATGCTTAGATTCGCAATGTTTTTGAACTAACTTAACGAAATCAACCTTCAAGGTTTAATGATTTCCTACACTTTAGGTCCTGCTATACCTAGGTGGGTGAACCTTGAGAACTAAAGCAGACTAAATGTAAATGAATGGACTAATTAAATCTATCTATAATGGCATATGGTGTAGTATAGATGAAAGTTTGCTAACTAGATGAGTGGTTGGTATAAATTGTATAAGCAATATCAAGGTAAACGAAAGGATTTAAATGATGAGTTGAAAATATGACCAGTGCCTTGTTGGGTAGACAGAGTCAAATGAAGGACTAAGACTAGTGGCTTATAGTGGGCAATAATTCTAATTGTTTGGCACAATTTTAGTTTATAACTTGTATAAACGTGCAGGGAGATGACTGACAAAATCTTCTTGATAATCCAACCAATATAATCAGATATCTTGTAATTCACCAGAAGGTATTTTAATCCTTTCTTGAAGGAACCAATTGAAATGAATATGCAAGAATAACAGACAAATATTAACTTGGAGACAGAATGGCAATCCTAATTATATGGTTCTACTTAGTAATCCAAACTAACACTTCTAGGTTACTGTGACTAATCAGAAGGATTTTAATTCCTCTAATGGAAACCAATTTACTCAATCACATAGATACATCAAATGTGCATTAACAAATTAACTATATACTTGATATATTAATTTGAATAACAAGGAAATACAGAACTGGAGACAACCACACAATTGAATAATCTTAACAAACAATTGATACCAAAATAGAACCACTGAATCAGAGAACTCCAATCTACTTCTTCAATAAAAATATGCAACATGGTCTTTGAGAAACATTGTAGATTATATGTATATATCTTCTACTGCTGATGATCTTTTCAGCACCAAATGTTTGAACTTATATAGATATTTTTGTGAAGAGACATAACTCTTCAATAAGTCTTTTGGGAAGTTAACAAGATTAACAAACATAACCATGATTAAGCTTTATTCAACCATAAGTAAATTTTAGCCAAATGGTCTAAATACTCCTGGCTACGATGGGAATTAGTAAGTTCAATGGCATTCCTCGTAATTACATCCATTGAGACCATCTTTTCCAAATGTTTGCAGGCTTCCCCGGATGTAGTGTCCTTGTCTTTAAGAGCTCCCAGAGCTCCCAGAGATTTGTGTAATATAACTTGGCAATCACTGCTCCATTCTTCTTTGCTTTTTAGTTCTTTATCACTTTTGAATAACGTGGGCACTCCTGCTTTCAAAGCTTAAGCACATTCCTTAGCATCAGTTTTAAGTTGATTGTAGTACTTCTGATGTTGCTCGATCAATTCTTTTGCATTGGAGGCACCTGCAATGTCAGAAGCATCTATACTTTGTATCTCATTCCATTTCTCCTGTACTCTCTATTCGAGCCTTTCATGTTCTCGAATTACTTTACAATTCTGAGAGTAATTATCCCAAAATAGGTTTAACCAATGTACCATGTTGGCATGCCTTCTCTGTAGCACTGTGACAAGTGTATCCATCTGGATTTGTGCTGCCTGATCTGTGGATAATGCTTGGGTGTTCTATGAACTTTCACCCTGGGTTAACCTCCTTGTTGACTCCCCAAAGGTGCTCTTAATAGTATCTTTTAAATACTCATTTTCTTTTGTCAATCTCTCACAGCTCAATTTGTATGCATCTCTTTCCTTAATCAACATTTGAGCATGTGCTTTATTTAGCTTTGCAACATTAATACCAATGTCTGCAGTGATTAGAGGGTCAGTTTCCCCTACCTTTAAAGTCATGACATGACCAAAAGTTTTTTCAGTGTCTATAATAGCAGTCTTCTTATGGGGAGGATATAGGGCCCAGATCATCAATGAATTTTCGTCATTATTGTATTTTGTACCCATATACACTTCACTAACACCTTCTGGAGTGAGTTTATACTTATCATCTGTATTATTTAGAAAACTATCAAAAACTAAAGTAGAATTTAAATCAAGGCCAGGAAAAATCATTACCCCTGCATCTTTAAGCAACTGTCTACCCTTGCTAGGGGTCATATCCTGTATCTCATTATCCATTGTTGCTTTCAGCATATCTAGTAATTGTGTTTCATTTTCAGCAGAGACATCATCCACTGATGATTTCCTTCCCTTTGTATTTATACAAAAATGACTTAAACTCTTTTGAATGAATAAATTTGTCATCAGAAATAAAAGAATCATAAGCTATTTGACGTGGGTCTTCATCAACAGACCCCTCCTCATCATGTATTATGACAGGAGGCAGATATTGTTGCATTTTTCTCTTGGACATTTTTACTGTTTTGTCTTGTGGCTCCTCTTGCCCTGCCGGTTCTTCATCTACAGAGGATACTACTTCAATTTCTGCCAGTTGTTTTCTTTTCTCATCCATGTCCCTATTGTATTTTCCACCACCAACTCCACCTCAGCCTCTTCTAGATTTCTAATGACATTGTGAGGACCGCCCTTTTTACTTCTGTTGTTATGACTATTTACATTACTGTTATTATTACTTTTTATGTTTGTGGGATAGCAGTTCCTGGAATTGTCAAACTATTAAACTTTATTATGATTTTAGAAAAACTAATTGGGTGATGTTTGGATAAGTTTACATTTCAGAAAAAAAAATTAATTAAGTGATGATGGAAAATTGTAATATGATTTCATTTATGTTAATTAGTACTATGTCATGATAATGCTTGTTTTTAAGTTGCTTCGGCTATGATGATTTTATGTGGTTACTGATCTTGTAATTTAGTGTGCAGGAATTACTAATCGAACCACAGATTTCGGAGATCATTCCGCACCTTGTTATTTGTTATTCCCTGTTAAGCCGATCTGGTTCCACGAGGAACCAAGATCTCTTTGTGTTTGATGTGATGATGTAATGTGGTCTTTTGTATGGTCGGGTGGGTTAGGTTACCCTCATGTAACATTATTTTATAATTTGTGTTGTAAAAAAAAAGATTGAGGTTGAATTTCCTTATTTTATTTAAATTTATGAGGCCTTTTCTTGTGCTTTACCTTGACCAGGGGTGTCTTGTATGGGTTAAAGTTGACCCTGGGTTATACCCCATGGGTCCAGGGGCCCATTTGGCATGGGTAACCCTTGAGTAACCTCCATCTAGTCATCTTAACTTCCCCCTAAAGTTAAGTGACGAAAATTGGGGTATGGAGGGGACATGATGGGTTGTACCAACACCCAACCCATCCCTCTACAATCCCCAAGGTAAGAGATGACTTCAAGCCCATCCATGATTGAAGGATTGACTTGAAGTCACCTTCTCCATTAGTGAGATTCCCCCATGTGAAGTGGGGCCACCCATGTGAAGGAGGGAAGAAGAGGCATGGGTCACCTGTCTTTTACTCCTTTAACTCCTTTTATTTCTCCCATGCGAAAGAGAAATGACAGGACGAAAGGGATAAGGAGTACTCTAGGGATGGGTGAGTGACATAAGCCACCAGGACAGAATAGTGGTTTTGGGGAAGGGTGAGGAGGTGACAAGTGTCACCTCCCCATTCCTCGAAACTGAAAAGAAATGGGGTTATTTGTTTCCAATTTTGGAAGGGGAGGGAGTTGAATTGTGGGGAAACTTTCATTCTGTTTTACCAAAAAAATAGAAAAGTTAGCTTGTAGGAGAGAGAAGGGAGAGGGAGTTGGTGGCTAAGGTTGGAAGAGAACTCTGTGGGCTCTGCAACAGCTTCATTCCAGGAGGGCTTTGTAAGGTTGGTTTGATTTTTACCTTTCCTGAATGTGTATGTAAAGTGTGTGAATTTGTGTTTAGATTTATTTTCTGTGGGGTTTGTTGTCGGGTTGTTGACAGAGCTCCTCCCACTTGGGAGAAATGCTCATCAAGTTTGGGGTAGGGGAGGAGAGATCCTCCTCGGGTGCATACCTGTTTCCATCTTTTGGGATGTTGAAAGCCTTGAGGGCATGTATCTGTGACTGTATCTTTGACTTGAGAGTCAAATATAGATTTCTTAAAAATTTGTGATCAAACTTGGTTTGAGACCAAGAGAAATTGTATTGGTTAACTTATCTGTCAGGGTGACACTCTGGAGTCGAGTGTGTCCACTCTCCTGCCCCTTATGAAACTCACTGTAGTTGAGTTTCCGTGTTGTGTAAATGACCCACGGGTGTTTGTGTGCTTTGGGATTGTTGTTGTTACTGTTGTGAAGTGGAGTGCTTGAGTTACCCAGGTGTGAGTATGGTCTCCCTAGCTCGGGGGTGACCCTCTTGCAGGTCTACGGAAGGGAGGAGAGCTAGATGAGTGGTGTTTTCTTCTTTGTTTGTCTTTGATACGCAGGTTTTCTCTTGGAGCTTCTGGTTGGCTTGGGAGGAGTTATATTTATGAAGAAACAGTTATTCTTCTTTGTCATGAGAATTAGGCCAGGTTCATTTCATAAGAGTTGAAGAGAGAGCACCTCTCTTGTTATTGTTGTAATTTCTTGTTACCCTGGGAGTGAAGGAACTCACCTCCCTGATCTTGTTATTGATGGACTTTTACTTGGTTGTCACAAGCTATCAGTTGTATATTGTTTGGGAGAAGGAAGTTCATAACTGGGAAGTTAGTTGTATGTATCCATGGATTAAATTCTGTAATATTAATGTGCTTAAATTTTCAAGTTTGTTGCTTTGTAAACCTTGTTAAATAGCAATTTATTTGTGTTTAATGTGTTATTGAAAGGAAGAGTTCATTACTTATTTGCAATCTAATCTGAGTTTGTTTATGTAATTATAAGAATAGAACTGCTAAATTAGTTGAAAGGCCAGTTTTATGGTTCATTGTTTTCATGGTAAAGATAGTTTTAAATGATTAAGTTTTCTCCTTCATAAGTAATGGATTCAATTATTTTGTAAATTTTAAAGAAAATCTATTATAATTACTTCTGTTTGTCCTAAAAGTTGAAATGGACATGTATTAATTGCCTAAATATACTGATTAAAACTTCATTTTCTTAAGTGTATATATATATATATATAATCTTATTTAATTATTACTTGATCTTTTAACTGACTACAAGCAACTGAATAAAGTATTAAATTTGAGAAAATTATGAAATATATATATACATATATAAATATATATATATATATAACAATTGTTATAAATTATCATATAACAGAAACTGAATATATTGTTGTAATTGAGAAAATGAAATAATAATATGAAACTGAAGTGTATATATATATCTAGATATATATATATATATATATATATATATATATATATATATATAACCATATATATATATATATATATATATATATATAACCATATATATATATACATATATATATGAAATAAATGTTATATCTCTTTCATTAAATATTAATGATGCATGAAGTTGAAATTCGAAATAGAAATTTGAACTAGAATGAGGTCGCTGTGTGTTAAAACACAGCCGAAACAATGTCATGGTGGGCGGTGGGGAGTAAATCCCCACTGCAGAGTTTGTTTTTTTTTTGTATTGAGGTGTGGGGAGGGGCGGAGCCCCACCCACACCCCACATCGTGGGATGTGGGTGGGGCTCCGCCCCCCCACATCCCCCTTCCCTTATGACCCCCGCGAGGCACCGCTCGGCAGTGCCGCTGTTCGCGCCTCCCCCGCGGCCTACACAGGCCCTTCCCCTATGCCGCCTGTACCCCCCTCCACCACGGGCTCCCTCCGCCCTAACAGCACCTCCCACCTCACTCCCCTGCCGGTGGCTCCGTCCCTCTGCGCGGCCGTCCCCTGTCTCCCCTACCGCTGCGGCCACCGCTGCCCCATCTCCGCCGCTGGCTGTGTACCTAAAACAAAAAAAAAAGGAAATGTTAGGGCTTTTGGCCCTAACATATAATTGGTCTATTTTGAAATGAAATACATTATAGTTGCCATATATATAGACATATATAGATACTATATATGTCTATTTATATAGCAATATATAATGAAATAATTAATATATATCTATATATATATATGTATATATATATATATAGAAGGGATTACATGGGGTTTGGTAAACAAATTTAAAAGAACAATTTCGTCAACTTCTTATACATTAAAATATATATATATCTATATATATATATATATAGGAGTAGTTCTATGAGCCATTGTATTGGACCCTCGTTTAAAATCTTGACAAAATGTGACACATTAATATACAAAAAAAAATAAAACAAAAACAAATATAATTTCACAGTTAGGGTTTATTAAGTGTTGAACACAATAACCAAAGAATTTATGTTTCCATGATCAGGGTTTTATAAAGTGAAGAGCCTCCTACATAACTTAACAATGGTATATGATTTACATGAAGAACACTAATATTAATGATTAGTAATAATAACAATAGTAAATATAATTAAGAGAAAATAAAATTATAATTTAAAGAGAGCATAAAGGAAATTATTGTAATACTCTAGAAAGAGTTTCTCAGAAGTTTCCACTATCAATGCGATTCAATACCGGGAAAATGAAGAGGAAAATTACACGTCACCTTACTTAAAAGATCACTGGAAATAAACTTAAGAAGCCATCATAGACATTCCATGTGAGGCCATTTTAATCTCAACTGTAGTAAACGTCCACATAAGTAAACCTATAAGAGAGTCAGAAGAAGAAAAACTAACATTGGAAAACACAAAGGAGAAAATGCGCGACATTTCCCACATGGGATAAGAGAACTAAGTTGATGGACCCTTCCGCTAAAATTTACATACGTAGAGGAGGAACCTAGATCGGAGAAGATTAGGAGACCAAGTCCAGCGAAGTAGTAAACCAGCCTATGTGACATAGACCATCCGGAAGTTAGGTTTAATATCAACAATAGCTGCAGTGATAACCCTGATTGATGTAAATCATGAAGAAAGGACCGGATATACATAAAGAAAGCATAGAAAATGAAAGAGAGAGAGACCGAAATATAAACAAACTAAATTATCACAGAAATAGTTAAGTTGAGCGCGATAATAATACAATCAAAATTAAGGCCCAGAGAAAAGGGAAGAGAGAGCAAACAAACCGCCTTGTTGAGAATGCTAAGTCGTAGGAGGAGTATGTTTCAGGAAACAAGAGAGGAGACAGACAACCGTGCCTTGCTGAAAATGACTAAATAGGGAGATCACGAGTCGGTTTAGTCGGAACAAGGTGTCGTGGGAAGTTGTTAATCTATCAGCAAACCACGTGCGTAAAATAGTGTTGAGTAATTCCCACTAACGCCGTAAGGTGTTATGCTGCCGGAATTTGCCGAGATTTAGATTTAGGAACCATGGTAATCTCACTCTTGCAATGACGTTAACGGCGTCGTAGAGACCCCCTTGTTGGTCTACTTGCGTCTGGTTGCACGCAATTGTACTTGTACCCCGCCGACAACTGTAATGTTTTCGCCTTGAGAGAACACCGCCGAGCATGCTTACGCATGCGAGGGGGCTTTTAGGGCAGTGTGAGAAAAGTTTTTCATATCTCGTGTCATAACCACATGACAGATGTGGCTATGACACGTGTGATGTTTGTTGTGACCACAAGGTCAATGTGGGCATGACATTTGGTATCAGAGCAGAGTTTAAACACTGGGCATATTTGGGCACATTATTTTTCCGCAACTTTGGCTAATTAGTTTCTACCTTGTTTTTTAGGATGCCTCCCCGTGTTTGACGAGCGCGGTCACGTCACACAGTGTCTATCGAGGTGCACACCGATTCCTCAGCTGAGGGACTGGCACCCGTAGTTACAGCAGCACCACCTGCACCACCTGAACCACAAGCACCACTAGTACCACAGGTGACACCAGTATTGGATATAGGTCCACAGATCTTACAGACACTACAGGCTATGTTAGATAGGTTACCGCCAGTGATTCCTGAGCCACGTGTAGAGCCTCGTGTTGATCCGCGAGAGGAGCCACGTGCCGAGTCACGTATTGAGCCACGTGAGGAGCCCCGCGTTGATCCACTAGAGGTGCCACGTGTGGAGCCCTTCGTTGAGATTCCCGACACAACAGTAGAGGAGGTAGGGTCAGCCTCCCGAGCACGGAGCAGGAGTCCTCCGAGACTTTTGAGATGAGATGAGATCCAGAGGGCAGAACAAGTTCAGCATGGATTGTATGAGGATGGTGTGGAAGAGCCACTTGTGAGACCTAGAGACAGAGGGGACCCCATTAGAGATCTACTTAGGCTCAACCCACCCACTTTTGCAGGTGCTACAGAGGGAGCTGCGGCTGAGGCTTGGCTGATTAGCTTAGATAGGTGTTTCGCATTGCGACCATATGGAAGCAACACGAAAGCACGAGTGGCAGTCCATCTTCTTAGGGATGCAGCAGCTACCTGGTGGCGTACAGAGGAGTGCAAGCGCCGACTATCCGTGGATACACTCACATGGGACATCTTCATTGAGCGCTTCAATGCGCGATATTTGTCTGAACATTACAGACAGCGCAGGATCGACGAGTTCCATGAATTACAGCAGAGGGGACTCACTGTTACTCAGTATGAGAGCTGATTCATTGAGCTTTCTCGTTACGCGGAATACCTCCATGACGAGAAAATCTTAATACACAAATTCATCAGAGGGCTAAATCACGGGATAGCAGGACTAGTTCGTATGGCAAATCCCCAGACCATGAGCGAGGTTGTTGAAAAGGCCCTTATATCAGAGGAAATTCAGGGATGAGGACAGAATTCACGCCTGCAGTACCAGGAACGTAATCCCCAACAACAGCAAAACTTCCGAAGGCCTCAAAACACAACACAGAGAGGAGGATATAACCCTTCATCATTACCTCCTAGGCCTCCATAGCAGCAACAACATCAGCAAAAATCCAAATTTCAACAGAGGGGACAGGGAGGACAGAATCGTGGATGGCAGCAGCAGGGTCCACGAAGAGATCAGAGACAGCAGGGTTCATCGGCAGGACCCGTGAGGTCCCAACAGTCTTACAGAGGCTCACAGGGATCCACTGGATGGACTGGGCAACAACAATCGGGCAGAACATAGTCAGGGCAGTTACAGGTTCGAGGACCATGTTATGTGTGTGGTGGGGTAGGGCATCTGGCTAGAGAGTGCCCGCAGGGATTTACTGCAGGGGGACAGCCCCGATCAGGAGGATCTGAGCAGACCGTAGGTGACGTGGGTAGAACCCACCACATGTTTGCAGCGGTTGATAACCGCCAGGCCGATTTCCAGGCTTCTGTCATCAAGACAGCAGGTACGATTGGAGACTTTTCCATTTCGATCCTTTTTGACTCAGGAGCTACTGACTCTTTTTTGTCTACATCGTTAGTGGAGCGTTGCAGGTTGGTGGCTTCTAGGCAAGACATTAGGTGGGAAGTTGAGTTGGCCTCAGGGGCCAGGATGTCAGTAGATACCTTGGTTAAAGACTGTGAGATCACATTGGGATCCTTCACCACAACATGTGACCTTAGGATTATGCCATTAGGATCCTACGGTGTAGTTCTGGGTATGGATTGGCTTGCGGCACATAGAGCCAAGCTTGATTGTCGCCAGAGGACGATTAGCTGTTTAGACGATCATGGTTCATCGGTTGAGATAGTGGGCATTCAAAAGCCCACAGCTGTTCGTATGATATCCGCTTAGCAGCTTAAGCGCTGTATGCGGAAGGGATGTCAGATGTTTGCCATCACGGTCAGTGATAGAGCAGAGGATGAACCTGAGGCTACTTTAGATGATCACCCTGTCCTTAGAGAGTTTGCCGATGTATTTCCACCAGAATTACCAGGTATGCCTCCACGCAGAGAAGTGGACTTCCACATCGACTTGGTGCCGGGTGCAGAACCGATATCCCGTGCACCCTATAGGATGACTACACATGAACTCACTGAACTTAAACTGCAGTTAGAGGAATTACTTGAGAAGGGGCACATCCGACCTAGCGTTTCGCCATGGGGCGCACCGGTTATCTTCGTGAAGAAGAAGGATGGGTCTCTTCGTCTATGTATGGACTACAGGCAGTTGAACAAGGTGACGATGAAGAACCATTATCCTCTGCCTAGGATTGACGACCTTTTTGATCAGATGCAGGGAGCCAGAGTGTTCTCGAAAATTGATCTAAAATCTGGATATCACCAATTGCGCATCACGGAGGTAGATATTCATAAAACTTCTTTTCGAACCAGATATGACCATTACGAATTCACAGTGGTACCCTTCGGGTTGACAAACGCTCCTGTAGTATTTATGAGTCTCATGAACGGGGTGTCCCGTACGTACCTAGATCAGTTCGTGATAATCTTCCTAGATGACATTTTGATTTATTCACGGACTGAGGAGGAGCATGTGGAGCACTTGCGTCAAGTTTTGCAGCAATTACGAGAGCAGCAGCTTTATGGCAACTTGGCGAAGTGTGCCTTCTTCAGGACAGAGGTGCAGTATTTGGGACACATTTTATCAGGCGATGGCATCTCCGTAGATCCATCTAAAATTAGAGCAATCCAGGAATGGCCGGCACCCACTAACGTGACAGAGGTCCGAAGTTTTATGGGGTTAGCCGGATATTATCGTCAGTTTGTCGAGGGTTTCTCCAGGATAGCACATCCCATTACTTCCCTTCAGCGAAAAGGGAAGGGTTTCAATTGGACCGAGCAGTGTGAAAAGGCCTTTGGAGTCCTCAAGGAGCGTCTTACCAGTGCTCCTATTTTAGCGGTCCCAGATCCTACAGAGGAGTTTGTAGTTTGCACAGATGCATCATTAGAAGGATTGGGAGCCGTGCTTATGCAGGATGGTCGAGCGATCGCATACGAATCACGGAAACTGAAGACACATGAGTTAAATTACCCTACTCACGACTTAGAGCTCGCAGCAGTCATTCATGCTTTGGTCCGCTGGAGGCACTTTCTCCTAGGTCGACGCTTTGAACTCCATTCAGATCATCATAGTTTGCAGTATATTTTTACACAGCCTAATTTGAACGCCCGCCAACGGCGTTGGATGGAATTCCTATGCGAATACGATTTCGATGTCCACTACATCAAGGGGAAGGAGAACGTGGTCGCTGATGCTTTGAGTCGAAGGTGCCACGAGATCCTAACCCTGACCTTGAAGGTGGACTTGAAAGATCGCATCTTACAGCATTTACTGGAGGACAAATGGTTTATTGAGGTGCAGAAGGCATTGCTAAATCAGAAGGCCCTTGAGGGCAAATTTACAGGATATACCCTTGAGTCTGATGGTATGCTTCGACATCGGCAGCGCATCTATGTACCCCAAGCGGGTAATCTTCGTACAGTAATCCTATCAGAGGCTCATAGAGCACCCTATGCAGCACACCCAGGAGTGAAGAAGATGCATGCTGACTTACGACAGCTTTATCATTGGGCTGGGATGAGGCGTGACATTGCCGAATTTGTTGCTCGTTGCCTAGAATGTCAGAGGGTCAAGGCCAAACATCAGCATCTCGCGGGACTGTTGTACCCTCACGAGATACCTGAATGGAAATGGGACACCATTTCTATGGATTTTATCGTTGGTCTACCTATGTCATCACGTCGCCATGATGCTATTATGGTGACAGTTGACAAGCTGACCAAAGTGGCGCATTTTTCACCAATATGCACAACATACAATGCACCATCAGTGGCAAAGGTGTTTCTTGATCAAATTTTTAGACTTCATGGGGTACCTCGCCACATTATATCTAACAGAGACTCCGTATTCACTTCATCGTTCTGGAAAGCCTTACATCAGGCATTGGGCACACAGCTCAACTTCAGTTCAGCATATCATCTGGAAACTGACGGACAAACAGAGAGAGTTAACCAGGTGTTAGAAGACATGCTTCGCATGTATGTGATGGACCACCAGTCTAGATGGGAGGAGTACCTATATCTAGTTGAGTTCGCCTACAATAATGGGCATCATAGCTCGTTGGGTATGCCTCCTTTCCGGGCGTTATATGGCAGACCTTGCAGAACACCTTTGAGTTGGGATCGGATAGAGGACAGAACAGTCATCAGTCCAGAGATAGTTCAGAATATGGAACAGCAGGTTAGACAGATTAGACAGAGACTTCAGGAAGCACAGGACAGGCAGAAAAAGTATGCCGATGCTAAGAGGACAGACCGAAGCTTCTCTGTGGGGGAAAGAGTATTTTTGAGGGTGCGGCCGCACAAGAGTCCAATCCGTTATGGAAAAGGCTCTAAACTCGCACCTTGATTTGTAGGACCTTTCGAAATCTTGGAGCGGATAGGACCAGTAGCCTATTGTCTAGCCTTGCCACCTAGCCTGTCACGTATCCACGATGTATTTCATGTATCAGTTTTACGTCAATATATTTCTGACTTATCTCACATGTTGGATTGGAGTGCTCTTCAGGTAGAGGCAGACGGACAGCTGGCGTTGGAGCCAATTCGCATATTGGCTCGTCGGACGCTGGCCCTTCGAGGTCGAGAGCTGGACCAGGTTAGAGTCCAGTGGGACCTATATGACGAAGTCACTGCGACATGGGAAGATGCAGAGAGACTGAAGACCCTTTATCCTCACCTTTTTGACGACTTCCAGGAGGAAGTACCGTCTTAGGGGGAGAGGATGTGAGGACCGCCCTTTTTACTTCTGTTGTTATGACTATTTACATTACTGTTATTGTTACTTTTTATGTTTGTGGGATAGCAGTTCCCGGAATTGTCAAACTATTAAACTTTATTATGATTTCAGAAAAACTAATTGGGTGATGTTTGGATAAGTTTACATTTCAGAAAAAAAAATTAATTAGGTGATGATGGAAAATTGTAATATGATTTCATTTATGTTAATTAGTACTATGTCATGATAATGCATGTTTTTAAGTTGCTTCGGCTATGATGATTTTATGTGGTTACTGATCTTGTAATTTAGTGTGCAGGAATTACTAATCGAACCACAGATTTCGGAGATCATTCCGCACCTCATTATTTGTTATTCCCTGTTAAGCTGATCTGGTTCCACGAGGAACCAAGATCTCTTTGTGTTTGATGTGATGATGTAATGTGGTCTTTTGTATGGTCGGGTGGGTTAGGTTACCCTCATGTAACATTATTTTATAATTTGTGTTGTAAAAAATAAGATTGAGGTTGAATTTCCTTATTTTATTTAAATTTATGAGGCCTTTTCTTGTGCTTTACCTTGACCAGGGGTGTCTTGTATGGGTTAAAGTTGACCCTGGGTTATACCCCATGGGTCCAGGGGCCCATTTGGCATGGGTAACCCTTAAGTAACCTCCATCTAGTCATCTTAACTTCCCCCTGAAGTTAAGTGACGAAAATTGGGGTATGGAGGGGACATGATGGGTTGTACCAACACCCAACCCATCCCTCTACAATCCCCAAGGTAAGAGATGACTACAAGCCCATCCATGATTGAAGGATTGACTTGAAGTCACCTTCTCCATTAGTGAGATTCCCCCATGTGAAGTGGGGCCACCCATGTGAAGGAGGGAAGAAGAGGCAAGGGTCACCTGTCTTTTACTCCTTTAACTCCTTTTATTTCTCCCATGCGAAAGAGAAATGACAGGACGACAGGGATAAGGAGTACTCTAGGGATGGGTGAGTGACATAAGCCACCAGGACAGAATAGTGGTTTTGGGGAAGGGTGAGGAGGTGACAAGTGTCACCTCCCCATTCCTCGAAACTAAAAAGAAATGGGGTTATTTGTTTCCAATTTTGGAAGGGGAGGGAGTTGAATTGTGGGGAAACTTTCATTCTGTTTTACCAAAAAAATAGAAAAGTTAGCTTGCAGGAGAGAGAAGGGAGAGGGAGTTGGTGGCTAAGGTTGGAAGAGAACTCTGTGGGCTCTGCAACAGCTTCATTCCAGGAGGGCTTTGTAAGGTTGGTTTGATTTTTACCTTTGCTGAATGTGTATGTAAAGTGTGTGAATTTGTGTTTAGATTTATTTTCTGTGGGGTTTGTTGTCGGGTTGTTGACAGAGCTCCTCCCACTTGGGAGAAATGCTCATCAAGTTTGGGGTAGGGGAGGAGAGATCCTCCTCGGGTGCATACCTGTTTCCATCTTTTGGGATGTTGAAAGCCTTGAGGGCATGTATCTGTGACTGTATCTTTGACTTGAGAGTCAAATACAGATTTCTTAAAAATTTGTGATCAAACTTGGTTTGAGACCAAGAGAAATTGTATTGGTTAACTTATCTGTCAGGGTGACACTCTGGAGTCGAGTGTGTCCACTCTCCTGCCCCTTATGAAACTCACTGTAGTTGAGTTTTCGTGTTGTGTAAATGACCCACGGGTGTTTGTGTGATTTGGGATTGTTGTTGTTACTGTTGTGAAGTGGAGTGCTTGAGTTACCCAGGTGTGAGTATGGTCTCCCTAGCTCGGGGGTGACCCTCTTGCGGGTCTACGGAAGGGAGGAGAGCTAGATGAGTGGTGTTTTCTTCTTTGTTTGTCTTTGATACGCAGGTTTTCTCTTGGAGCTTCTGGTTGGCTTGGGAGGAGTTATATTTATGAAGAAACAGTTATTCTTCTTTGTCATGAGAATTAGGCCAGGTTCATTTCATAAGAGTTGAAGAGAGAGCACCTCTCTTGTTATTGTTGTAATTTCTTGTTACCCTGGGAGTGAAGGAACTCACCTCCCTGATCTTGTTATTGATGGACTTTTACTTGGTTGTCACAAGCTATCAGTTGTATATTGTTTGGGAGAAGGAAGTTCATAACTGGGAAGTTAGTTGTATGTATCCATGGTTTAAATTCTGTAATATTAATGTGCTTAAATTTTCAAGTTTGTTGCTTTGTAAACCTTGTTAAATAGCAATTTATTTGTGTTTAATGTGTTATTGAAAGGAAGAGTTCATTACTTATTTGCAATCTAATCTAAGTTTGTTTATGTAATTATAAGAATAGAACTGCTAAATTAGTTGAAAAGCCAGTTTTATGGTTCATTGTTTTCATGGTAAAGATAGTTTTAAATGATTAAGTTTTCTCCTTCATAAGTAATGGATTCAGTTATTTTGTAAATTTTAAAGAAAATCTATTATAATTACTTCTGTTTGTCCTAAAAGTTGAAATGGACATGTATTAATTGCCTAAATATACTGATTAAAACTTCATTTTCTTAAGTGTATATATATATATATAATCTTATTTAATTATTACTTGATCTTTTAACTGACTACAAGCAACTGAATAAAGTATTAAATTTGAGAAAATTATGAAATATATATATACATATATAAATATATATATATATATATAACAGTTGTTATAAATTATCATATAACAGAAACTGAATATATTGTTGTAATTGAGAAAATGAAATAATAATATGAAACTGAAGTATATATATATATCTAGATATATATATATATATATAACCATATATATATACATATATATATGAAATAAATGTTATATCTCTTTCATTAAATATTAATGATGCATGAAGTTGAAATTCAAAATAGAAATTCGAACTAGAATGAGGTCGCTGTGTGTTAAAACACAGCCGAAACAATGTCATGGTGGGCGGTGGGGAGTAAATCCCCACCGCAGAGTTTGTTTTTTTTTTGTATTGAGGTGTGGGGAGGGGCAGAGCCCCACCCACACCCCACATCCCCCTTCCCTTATGACCCCCGCGAGGCACCGCTCGGCAGTGCCGCTGTTCACGCCTCCCCCGCGGCCTACATAGGCCCTTCCCCTACGCGGCCTGTACCCCCCTCCACCATGGGCTCCCTCCGCCCTAACAGCACCTCCCACCTCACTCCCCTGCCGGTGGCTCCGTCCCTCTGCGCGGCCGTCCCCTGTCTCCCCTGCCGCTGCGGCCACCGCCGCCCCATCTCCGCCGCTGGCTGTGTACCTAAAACAAAAAAAAAGGAAATGTTAGGGCTTTTGGCCCTAACATATAATTGGTCTATTTTGAAATGAAATACATTATAGTTGCCATATATATAGACATATATAGATACTATATATGTCTATTTATATAGCAATATATAATGAAATACTTAATATATATATATATATATATATATATATATGTATATATATATATATAGAAGGGATTACATGGGGTTTAGTAAACAAATTTAAAAGAACAATTTCGTCAACTTCTTATACATTAAAATATATATATATCTATATATATATATATAGGAGTAGTTCTATGAGCCATTGTATTGGACCCTCGTTTAAAATCTTGACAAAATGTGACACATTAATATACGAAAAAAAATAAAACAAAAACAAATATAATTTCACAGTTAGGGTTTATTAAGTGTTGAACACAACAACCAAAGAATTTATGTTTCCATGATCAGGGTTTTATAAAGTGAAGAGCCTCCTACATAACTTAACAATGGTATATGATTTACATGAAGAACACTAATATTAATGATTAGTAATAATAACAACAGTAAATATAATTAAGAGAAAATAAAATTATAATTTAAAGAGAGCATAAAGGAAATTATTGTAATACTCCGGAAAGAGTTTCTTGGAAGTTTCCACTATAAACGCGATTCAATACCGGGAGAATGAAGAGGAAAATTACACGTCACCTTACTTAAAAGATCACTGGAAATAAACTTAAGAAGCCATCACAGACATTCCATGTGAGGCCATTTTAATCTCAACTGTAGTAAACATCCACATAAGTAAACCTGTAAGAGAGTCAGAAGAAGAAAAACTAACATTGGAAAACACAAAGGAGAAAATGCGCGACATTTCCCACATGGGATAAGAGAACTAAGTTGATGGACCCTTCCGCTAAAATTTACATACGTAGAGGAGGAACCTAGATCAGAGAAGATTAGGAGACCGAGTCCAGCGAAGTAGTAAACCAGCCTATCTGACCTAGACCATCCGGAAGTTAGGTTTAATATCAACAATAGCTGCAGTGATAACCCTGATTGATGTAAATCATGAAGAAAGGACCGGATATACATAAAGAAAGCATAGAAAACGAAAGAGAGAGAGACCGAAATATAAACAAACTAAATTATTACAGAAATAGTTAAGGTGAGCGCGATAATAATACAATCAAAATTAAGGCCCAGAGAAAAGGGAAGAGAGAGCAAACAAACCACCTTGTTGAGAATGCTAAGTCGTAGGAGGAGTATGTTTCAGGAAACAAGAGAGGAGATAGACAACCGTGCCTTGCTGAAAATGACTAAATAGGGAGATCACGAGTTGGTTTAGTCAGAACAAGGCGTCGTGGGAAGTTGTTAATCTATCAGCGAACCACGTGCATAAAATAGTGTTGAGTAATTCCCACTAATGCCATAAGGCGTTATGCTGCCAGAATTTGCCAAGATTTAGATTTAGGAACCATGGTAATCTCACTCTTGCAATGACGTTAATGGCGTCGTAGAGACCCCCTTGTTGGTCTACTTGCGTCTGGTTGCACACAATTGTACTTGTACCCCACCGACAACTGTAATGTTTTCACCTTGAGAGAACACCGCCGAGCATGTTTACGCATGCGAGGGGGCTTTTAGGGCAGTGTGAGAAAAGTTTTTCATATCTCGTGTCATAACCACATGACAGATGTTGCTATGACACGTGTGATGTGTGTTGTGACCACAAGGTCAATGTGGGCATGACAGACATCATCATGTGGGTAAGGGATGTGTGTGTAGCCACTGAGGTTTTGCCTCCTCCGAGCAGAGTCAATAAAACCCTTAGGATCAAATCCTTTTCTTACCTCAGCACACCTCATATTGTAATGCATCAATTTATCCAGGATGAGATTGTAACCTTCTTTAGAAACAACAGTGAAATCTCCAAAACATAAAGTGCTGGGCATAAATGATTGTTTGTCATGGGAACTTAGATGCATTACATTTGAATAGTGCATTTGCCTAACTATTTCTAGATAAGCAATTCTGTCAGGGATAGTTTTGGGCAAGATGAACGGAGTGTCTTCAAAACCATACACTCTAACCATGGTGGCATCTTCAAAGCAATACCAATCTCCCCAATTATGAATAACAGTGGGAGGACCACCAAAATCTTTTGGTCTAAGAAACCTCTTTATCTCATTTGAGATCGAATATTCATAGTGGTGACTGAAATATCTATACAGTACTTTTACAAAATACCCTTCAAATTGTACATAGCTGGAATGGGTGTATCTACTATCCCAAACCCTAGTCCATATCTGTATTGGTAACCTCTGCCCCTTCTGGTCTGTTGGAATAACCTTAAATTCAGTTGGCCATAACCCCACTTCCTAGCCATAATATAGCACCATGTGCATAAGAAGGGAGTAATGCTCAAAAGAAACAGTTGGGGCATTGTTTCTTATTGCAGTCAGGCCAGAGTTAATTCTATTAACAACATAAGCAGCATAATCAAATTGCCTTGCATTGTGGCATTGGATGTCCATGGCTATGACCATCAAAGGAATTGTCATGAATTCAGAAACCTCTGCCCCTAGGACCTGGCCAACAGAATAATAGGTATGTTGTATGTAGGGTTCAAATATTGACACATGAAAAGGAGGACCATCATCCTCATTGAGCAGCATTAATTCTCCTTCAACTCTGGGCCTATGAATAGGCAACCTCCATCCATTATAGGTTGTATCCATTCTCCAATATTCCTTTTCTAAATCCTCATAAATAATAGGAACATTGCATAAATCATCTAAGTCGAATACTTCACAGATGGCATTTTTTGACAAGTGTACAATGGGCTCCCCTTGTGGGTTGCATATAGCCTTCAGACTTGGGCTATATTGTTTAGTAAGAAGTTGGAGGAGCTCAACATTCAGGAACACATCTGGAACAACTAATTTACCCAAGTTCAAATGCCATGGGTTCGATACTGGAGAATTTCTAAATCTTCTGTTGTGGTGGAATTTGAAGAGTTCATACCCTCTGATTGGGGTCCAAATATTCCCTAAATGTTTACATTTGTCTTCTAATTTTTCCACTTCTGCCCTAAGTTGAGCAGATCTTCTAGCCTTGGGAGTTGACCCTGACAATTGATCAATCAAATCTTGATTGAGCTTTCTGTCTTTTATCTTTTCTTCAGGGGTTTTATCAGTTTTTTGTTTCTTAGGTTTACTTGTTTCTCCTTGTGATTTTCTATTCTTTCCCTTTCTTGGAGTCTCCATTTTCAACCTTTGACAGAAAATTAAAATACAAGCTATAACACAATGGTTCGTATGTCTATACCTGTCATCTGTGGCTGTGATCGAAATCCTCTGTTTGTGCTTCAAGATTCCCCTGTATTCTCTTCTCAAACAACTCTGTTAATTTTAATTACAATGATCTTAGAGGATTTCATCGCCATTTGCATTTAATTGTTTGAGCAATTCAATGTCCTTCATCGTTGTGAAATGTCACATCGTCATAACACCTTTCATCGGTATGATTTTCAAAATGTTTGGGCGATTTTAATATCTCCTCATGGCGCGAACAATCAATCGATGTAACCCTTCAATTGTCTCCCCGACGCTGTATTAAGTCATATCGGCAGGAGATGTCTATACTTTATCCGATGTGAAGGTGGGCACAATTGCCATCGGCATGACCTCTTTCATCGCTGTATAATTGATATTCCTTTCCGATAGGTAAAGTGTTACCAATATGACTATCGGTGAGGGTCTCATCGATGTATGTGATTATCATTGTTATTGGGGTGATCTATGCCATCGGGATAACATATTTATGTTTACCTGAGCGTCATCGTCTTCCCGATGGCCCTTTGTATATTGGATCAGAAAGACTTTCAAAATATGTTACCAATGAGTGAGTGTAATGTTTTACTTCTAGCGGAGTGAGATATGTCATCAGGATAATCCTTTTTAAGTCACCCGATCATGGTTATCTCTCTGATGGCTATTTTATATTATTTATTGGCAAGAACTTGACGAAGTGTCACTGACACCTTTATCGCTGTGACCTGTGGGTCAGTAAGACATATACATTTCATCCCGACCTGTTTAGCTGTGCCGATGGATATGTATATCAGTATGACTTGTACCAAAAGCACCTCTTGTTGTTTCACCAAGGCATTGGAGTATTGGATACTTATTAATTTTTTACTCTGACGTTCATTTCCTGTCGATGGCTATTATTTCCTTCAATTCGATATGATGCTCAGTGAGAGTTTCACCAAAATGCTTCATCGATATGATATGTACCATTGGGATAGTTTTCAAAGTATTACTCGATAGCCCTTAGTCATACCGATCGGTGTGACTAATAGATCTTCTTACCGATAAAAAGGCCATCGGGATGATTTCCTCCATCGGTGATTTTTGCTATCTTCTCTTTGATCCTTGTTCTCACGCCGATAGTTATTTCTGTTGGCTTCTCATGGATCGGCATAAGCAACATAAAATCTTGCCGATGGTATGAAACTTAAGCTATCTACATTGTTTTGCCATGGACCTTTTGTGGGATGTATCAATTTTTTACTATGATTTTGGGATATTTTATGATTTATTCAGATATGGCGAAGTGAGAATATAGAAAAAATTTTAAATTTTTACTGTCCCAATAGTGGCTCTGTCTGGGATGTATACTCCCTGTGAGTATAACAAGGATTCAGATCTCTTAGGGGAGTAGACCACATGTTTCATTTATTTATGAGAATTGTATGAGAATGGGAAATGAGAGTGATAATAATGGGAAACGGGAATAATTCCTAAACTACTGTGCATGGAATAAAATATTTTTGAGAATCGTTTGAGGGCTGTCCATGCACTAGCAACACTCAATCCTTCTTGTGCATGATTATGAAAAGAACAGCTTCAAATATTGCCCATGCATAGGTAATTCTTGCTCTTCTCCAGACATATTCTGCAAGTAGTAAGAGTCATCACCTCCCTACTAGTGATAACAAAAGGACCTAACCATAGAGCTTCAAACTTTCCATGCTTTCCTTTGTCTTGACATCTTGCATTCCACATTAGTACTAGATCATTTATTTCAAACTTTCTATCTTTGGCCTTTTTGTCAAAGAGATATTTTACTTGTGATTGTAACTTAATATTCTACCTTTGAGCTATTCTTCTTGTTTCATCAATCTCTACAAGATGTTCCAACCTCTCCTCCATTGGTTCGGGAATGTTTAAATCTTCCTGGAGAATGAATTTGTATACTGGTATGAGATTCTCTAATGGTATTCTTGCTTGTGTTCCATACACCAGCTCAAAAGGAGATCTACCAATTGCCCTTTTTACAGTTATCCTATCAGCCCATACTGCCATTCTTAATTTTGAATCCTATGCTTTCTTATTTCTATCCAACATTCTCTTTATGATTTTCAAGAGGCTCTTGTTACTTGATTCTGCTTGTCCATTTGCTTGTGGATGATAGGGGGTAGCATAGGACACAGTGATGCCATGTGTACCACAAATTTTTTTGAATTCATCAAATCTGAAACACATTCCATTATCTGTAATTAACCTAACTGGAGTGCCAAATTTGAATATAATATTCTCCATCAGAAAGTTAATCACCACCCTACTTGTTGTCTGTTTGGTTGGAATTGCCTCCACCCATTTTGTAAAGTAATCAGTTGCCACTAGAATCCATTTGTATCCACCACTTGATTTCTCCACAATTTCACCTATGAAATCAATACCCCATTGATAGAATGGGGCCTCAACTTGGATGGGTTTTAAGGGCAATGCTCCCTGGTATTTCAATTTCCCTGAAAACTTTTGACATGCTTCACACTTTCTAGTGTAATGATATGAATCATTAAAAACTTTAGGCCAATAGTATCCAGCCCTCAAGATCTTGTGGGCTATAGTCTTTGCTGAAAAATGACCTCCACACATGCCTTCATGTAACTCTTTCATGATATGTTCTGATTGATACTCATCTAGGCATAATAGTAGAATTCCATCTTTGTTTTCCCAGTAAAGATCCCCATTAATGAATACATATTTTGAGGCTTGTAACTTAAGTGTTCTTCTTTTGTTATCATCATACCCCTCTGGACACTTCATATGTTTTAGATAATATATAATGTCAGAATACCATGGAGTATGCTCAATACTAGACCTTGTATTATCAACATCAGCACTACATATCTGGGAAGCATCAAGATTACTTTCAGCCATCAATCTGGCAAGACCTTGTCCTCTCACTAGCTTAGTGATATGGACTTCAATATTGAATTCCTGAATTCTATTGATCCATCTGCATCTTCTACCCGTGACTTCGGTTTGGACCAATACATCCTTTACTGCAGCATTAGGTACATATACTATGATTTTAGCTCCCACCAAGTATGGCCTAAAGGTTTTTATTGCCTTTACCAATGCATATGCCTGTTTTTCAACAATGTCATACTTTAACTTTGCATTTTGGAGGGATTTGCTGAAAAAAGAGATAGGCTATTCATATCCATCATTGTTTTTCTGTAATAGTACTGCTGCAACTATATGATAAGAGGCAAATGAAAACAATTGGAATGGTTTATTGAAATCAGGGGATATCAAGACAGGAGCTTCTTTGATTGCTCTCTTAATAGTAGCAAATGCTTCTATTGTTTCTGTTGTCCATTTCACTTCGGAGTTCTTTTTTAACATCTTTGATATAGGACAAATAATTTCTGTAAAATTGGATATAAACCTTCTGACAAAGTTAATCTGGCCAAAAAATGACTGTATAGCTTTCACATTTTTTGGAATAGGCACTTGGTCAATTGCTCTTACTCTTTCAGGATCTATTTTCACTCCATCTTTCGAAACTATGTGGCCAAGCAATTTCCCCTCTGTCACTGCAAAATGGTACTTTTTAGGATTTAATGAGATCCCATATTCTAGGGCTTTGATAAATATTTGCTCTAAGTGTGTGCAATGGTCCTCAGCCCTTTTGGAATATGCTGTCAAGTCATCCTGATATACTATCATGATCTTATTGATTAACTCAGCAAAAGCCACATCCATTGCTCTTTGGAATGTTGCTCCAGCATTAGTTAGTCTGAATGACATTCTCAAATATACATATGTTCCCCATGGAGTGGTGAATGCAATCTTAAATTATTCTGATTCTTTGACTTTCACCTGATTGTAACCTGAGAAGCCATCCATCATTGACAATAATTCACATCCAGTAACCTTTTGTAATATTGCTTCCATATTGGGGAGGGGATAATTATCCTTAAGAGAAGACTGGTTTAAATTTTTGAAATCCACACAGTCTAATATCACCATTCTCTTTTCTGACAGGCACTAAATTAGAAACCTAGGAGGAACGCCTAATGGGTTTAATGATAGCTTCATCCCAAAACTTTGTAAGTTCTTCTAGCATTTTAGGAGCTAATGTAAGATTGATTGGCCTTTGTTTTTGCCTGAATGGTTTAGCATCTGGTTTTAGTTGTATTTCATGCTGAAATAGATCCTCCCTATATGCTTTTAAATCATCATATGACCAGGTAAATACATGCCTATACTTTCCAAGTAAGTTGATAACTTTGCTCCTAATTTTTGGGTTAAGATTTCTTCCAATGTACACATTCTTTGGGGCTGCTTGTGTCCCCAAATTAATCTCTTCAAGGTCATTTGGTACCACTGGTGTGTCTTTCATTTTAAATCTGTCATGTCCATCGAATGCCTTTTCTAATGCTATAAGTTCCTTTGGTATTTTATTTGTTTTCAACTGAAGTACTTCTTGGCCAAAAAGGGTTTCCTTTCCATCATGTTCTTCTACAAATGCATTGAAATCAATTTCTTGATTTTCATAATAATTAGCACAATGTAAGAAGTTGATTATATCAGAATCGTTATCAAACACTTGCTAGTTATGTATATTATCTGGGATGGTGGGTCTAGTTTTGAATTCAACCTCTGTAATTCCTCCCAATGTGACATCATCCCTTTTCAATGTGATATTCTCTAGAAAATCAGCCATAATGTTTTTAGACCTATCAATCCAGTTGATTGAAAAGGTATCAAATAATTCAATATTATCCCAGACTGCATTTCTGTACTGTCTCAACCTCTTGTTTTTTGATAGGTACTTTTCTCACTTGGGAGGTGACCAATTCAGAATCACTGTATATAGCTAACTTTTTTATTTTATGAGGAAAGCTTCATACTCTGCTACATTGTTTGTGCATTCAAATGTTAATAGAAAAGAGTACTTGAAAGTTTTACCTCCTGGTGAAATAAACACTATTCCAGCCCCATTTCCTATTTTGCTGCATGCACCATCGAAATACATCTTCCATACATCATTTTCTTCTTTCATAGATTCAGTATGTATTGGATCTGTATTATGCACTTCTGGCAGATTTTCTCCCACTTTAAAAACTCCCAAATCTATGTCACAAAAGAAATTTATTTGATGTTGGTCCAAACGTTCTATAATATTTTCATACCTCAGCTCTCTACACAGCTTAATTTCTTTACCTCCCACTGGTATTGTGGCATATGATAAGTCTAATTGGACATTCCCTCCTACCATTGCAGCCCATTATCTTGATAGAAGCATTCCATAATATGGTGGAATGTCAACCACAGTAATATCAATGTTATAAGTTGCTTCAGGGTGTGAGGCAAGTTTTAGCTCCACATCCCTCATAATACCAACGACTGGGATAGATCTATTATCCATTGCGTAACACTTGCCAAATGTAGTGTCAACCCACATTCCCAATTCTTTCATAACTGCTATTGGCATGATGTTCATAGCAGCACCTGAATCGATCATGCAATTCCTCACTATCTTGTTTTTGATCAATAATGTAGTATAGAAAGGGTCTACCTGTGAGGGATTGTTTGTCAGTGTATCACCAAGGTATACCTCAGGCATTTGGAATGTTTCTTGATGGACATTGTTCGTTCTATTTTCAGGTCCTTTATGTTTTTGACTTGGTGTATCAGAAATCAGCTTAACAACTGTACTCATGTATTTATCTATCTTAATCATTTCCAAAAGTGGAACTGATATTTTGACCTGAGACACTGCATGAGCAATGTCAAAAAAATGGGCCGTAGTCTGATCACTCTTTTCTATCTTTATATTTTCTTTTTCTTGATTTTGTAATCTTTCTTTTGTTTTATCCTTACCACCCTTTTCTGGTTCTTTAAATGATGACTTCATATTATTCTTTTTGTTATTCTGATCTTTTATGAATACACTCCCAGGTGTTCCTTGTTCAACGTTCACTGTCCTATTTCTCAAGTTATAAGCGTTTTTAGCTTGAACTATTGTAGCTACTGTAAGAGCTTCTCTTTCGTCCTCAGTAGGCTTTCTCCATTGATCATATGGCTGATTGTTATAGTAAGTAGGTTCCTTATAACCATCTTCCTGATCTGAGAACACTTTTTGTTCTCCCACATTGATATGATGCCTCTGGTTTCCTACATCATATTCATATCCCTCTTCCTCTGTAGAAGAGTAATCTTCAATTACCACACATGGTGTGTCCTGCATCGTATTTATAGTATGGTTGTCTCTATTATAACTGTATAACATCTCTTCTTGTTGTACTGATTTAGCCACCTCACAGTACTCAGGTAAATGTGGCAGATTGTACACCAAACACCAAGGTTTATTTTCTACCATATGTGCCATATTTCTTTTCAGGGGGTTAGGGGTATCCTTGCCATAATGTTGCTTTCTGTTGTTGTCGATAGGTCTCCCATCTTTCCAATTTGTATTGTAGGGCATATCGTGCAACCTAGGTCTTTCATGCCTATGTTGACCTTCAGGTTTAGTCTGTTGAACAGTTGAGTTCTGAGGATTCCTATGGTTATCCCTCTTGCTAACCATACCTCTAGCTTTCCTATTGTTTTTGATAGTTAAAGCCACTTTCTGTGCTTCAGCCATGGTTGCAGGACACCGATTTCTAAGCTCATACCCTGTCTTGGGGTCAAATGCTTTCATATAAATATTCAGTGTTGCTAGGTCAGACAACTTGGATCCATGTGGTACCTTGTTATGTAATTTGGAAAATTTTAGGTTGAAATCATATACTGATTCATTTTGGTACTTTTGTATACTTATCAGTTCATGTAATGCAAACTCAGGGGCATATTGGTTGCCATACTGCTCCTTAAATTGATTATGGAAATTAGTTATAGAACTGATTGAGTCATTAGGTAAACTGTTGAACCAATCTCTAGCATCTTCAGTGAGGGACATCATGAATAACCTCATTCTAATATCTTCCCAGTCAATACCAATATCTTGCACAAAAGCATTGAAACTTCTGATATGATCTTCAGCTCATATTGCATTGTTTCCAGTAAACTTGGGAACCATATTTCTCCAAGTACTATCCATAGGATATGGATACAACTGATATCTAGTTAAATTAAATTGGCTACATATATTTGCAAGGTTTTGAGGTGGAAAGTTCATGGGTGGTGGATTACGATAGTAATTATATCCACCTGGAGGTTGATGATAGGCATATTGCTGCTGTGGGTTTATATGAGGATTCATGTAAGGATTTGGCATTAGATAATATTGTTGGCCAGGGGGTGGGTAAGGATTTTCCATATGTTGAGATGTATTATGTATGGGAGGTGTCCTAGGGTTTTGGGGTATGGTATTTTGATGATTTCTAGATGCATGTGAATTTGAAACTCCCCCTGTGTTTTGCTGTGGAATTCTTGAATTCTTACCCCTATGTGGAGGTACATATTTTGGGGGGGCTATTTTAGCTTCATTTCTCCTCTATTGAATTTCTTGCTATAACAACCTTGTCTCTTCCTGTATCTTGAACCTTTCAAGTTCTTCCCGGAGCCTGAGTACCTCCTGCTTCTCTTCACTCATACTTCTTAGATTCTCTAGATTGTTATTTATTTCTTGATTTGAGAACCCATGTCTTACCCCTTCTCCTTGATGTAATGACGTCTTGAAATCATGTTCAGCTTGGTTTTGATCAATATCCCTCATGACCTGCACTTCATACTCAAGCTATTCTTGAGGATCCAGTTTGTATCTTGCCAGAATATCATCAATTCCTCCATTGAGATTTTCGTTTGAATCATGCAGAGGTGTGAACTTGTTGTGGATTGAAATAATTTGCTTTGCATTATCCTCTTGAGCATCCTGGTTATTATCCTGGGGAGAATAATTTGAAGTTCCATTTCTTTTGGAAATGTTTCTAAGTGGTGGAGATGACTGCAATTTCTTGCCTTCCATCTTGGATCTCCTACCATCCATTTGGTATTAAATTTTTTTGTTATAACTGTAACTAGAGTTGCCACCTATTTTGTAAATAGGAAAAAGTTTGTAATTTATTTTTCGGGGTTCTAGTTGCCAGCAGAGTTACCAAATTAAAGTTTCTAAAATGACTCTATAAGAAATGGTTACTAAAGTCTTTTATTTATATCCCTAGTAGAGTCGCCAATTTGTTAGGTCTCAAAAATGTAGGTTGCTAATCCTAAGAGGATGCCAGGCTCTATGCTTAGATTCACAACATTTTTGAATTAACTTAACGAAATCAACCTTCAAGGTTTGATGATTTCCTACACTTTAGGTCCTGCTATACCGAGGTGGGTGAACCTTGAGAACTAAAGCAAACTAAATGTAAATGAATGGACTAATTAAATCTATCTATAATGGCATATGGTGTGGTACAGATGAAAGTTTGCTAACTAAATGAGTGGTTGGTATAAATTGTATAAGCAATATCAAGGTAAACAAAAGGATTTAAATGATGAGTTGAAAATATGACCAGTGCCTTGTTGGGTAGACAGAGTCAAATGAAGGACTAAGACTAGTGGCTTATAGTGGGCAATAATTCTAATTGTTTGGCACAATTTTAGTTTATAACTTGTATAAACATGCAGGGAGATGACTGACAAACTCTTCTTGAGAATCCAACCAATATAATCAGATATCTTGTAATTCACTAGAAGGTATTTTAATCCTTTCTTGAAGGAACCAATTGAAATGAATATGCAAGAATAACAGACAAATATTAACTTGGAGACAGAATGTCAATCCTAATTATATGGTTCTACTTACTAATCCAAACTAACACTTCCAGGTTACTATGACTGATCAGAAGGATTTTAATTCCTCTAATGGAAACCAATTTACTCAATCACACAGATACAACAAATGTACATTGACAAACTAACTATATACTTGATATATTAATTTGAATAACAAGGAAATACAGAACTAGAGACAACCACACAATTGAATAATCTTAACAAACAATTGATACCAAAATAGAACCACTGAATCAGAGAACTTCAATCTACTTCTTCAATAAAAATATGCAACATGGTCTTTGAGAAACATTGTAGATTATATGTATATATCTTCTACTGCTGACGATCTCTTCAGCACCAAATGTTTGAACTTATGTAGATATTTTTGTGAAGAGACATAAATCTTCAATAAGTCTTTTGGGAAGTTCACAAGATTAACAAACATAACCATGATTAAGCTTTATTCAACCATAAGTAAATTTTAGCCAAATGGTCTAAATACTCCTGGCTACGATGGGAATCAGTAAGTTCAATGGCATTCCTCGTAATTACATCCATTGAGACCATCTTTTCCAAATGTTTGCAGGCTTCCCTGGATGTAGTGTCCTTGTCTTTAAGAGCTCCCAGAGCTTTGTGTAATATAACTTGGCAGTTACTGCTCCATTCTTCTTTGCTTTTTAGTTCTTTATCACTTTTGAATAACGTAGGCACTCCTACTTTCGAAGCTTCAGCACATTCCTTAGCATTAGTTTTAAGTTGATCATAGTACTTCTAATGTTGCTCGATCAATTCTTTTGCATTGGAGGCACCTGCAATGTCAGAAGCATCTATACTTTGTATCTCATTCAATTTCTCCTACACTCTCTGTTCGAGCCTTTCATGTTCTCGAATTACTTTATAATTCTGAGAGTAATTATCCCAAAATAGGTTTAACCAATGTACCATGTTGGCATGCCTACTCTGTAGCACTATGACAAGTGTATCCATCTAGATTTGTGCTGCCTGATTTGTGGATAATGCTTGGGTGCTCTATGAACTCACCCTGGGTTAACCTCCTTGTTGACTCCCCAAAGTGCTCTTAACAACATCTTTTAAATAATCATTTTCTTTTGTCAATCTCTCATAGCTCAATTTGTATGCATCTCTTTCCTTAATCAACATTTGAGCATGTGCTTTATTTAGCTTTGCAACATTAATACCAATGTCTGCAGTGATCAGAGGGTCAGTTTCCCCTGCCTTTAAAGTCATGACATGACCAAAAGTTTTTTCAGTGTCTATAATAGCAGTCTTCTTATGGGGAGGATATAGGGCCCAGATCATCAATGAATTTTTGTCATTATTGTATTTTGTACCCATATACACTTCACTAACACCTTCTGGAGTGAGTTTATGCTTATCATCTATATTATTTAGAAAACTGTCAAAAACTAAAGCATAATTTAAATCAAGGCCAGGAAAAATCATTACCCTTGCATCTTTAAGCAACTATCTACCCTTGCTAGGGGTCGTATCCTGTATCTCATTATCCACTATTGCTTTCAGCATATCTAGTAATTATGTTTCATTTTCAGCAGAGACATCATCCACTGACTCTCTGATTTCCTTCCCTTTGTATTTATACAAAAATGACTTAAACTCTTTTGAATGAATAAATTTTTCATCAGAAATAAAAGAATCATAAGCTATTTGATGTGGGTCTTCATCAACAGACCCCTCCTCATCACGTATTATGATAGGAGGCTGATATTGTTGCATTTTTCTATTGGACATTTTTACTATTTTGTCATGTGGCTCCTCTTGCCCTGCTGGTTCTTCATCTCTAGAGGATACTACTTCAATTTTTGCCAGCTATTTTCTTTTCTCATCCAGGTTGCCCTTTCCAACCCCTATTGATTCTAGTATGTAGATAAATTGCAAATATAATCCATGTAATTAATGCCCAAGTCTCTTTTGGATCCCAGCTCCAATAAGATCCCCATGCTTCGTTGGCCCATACTACCCCAGAAAGTATACCTATAGTTAAAAGAGAAAATCCTAGACCAATGGCACGATAACTCCAATTATCTAATTGGTGAGTTAATTTCCATTTATGATAATTTGTAAATGGAAAGCAAAAAGTATGTTTCAATTCCTTTTTTTCTTGGTCGTGTGAATACCCATTTTTATTGAAAAGAAAGGAACGTAAAAAGGTCTTGTTCACACTAAGAATAATCTTTCGATTTATTTGGGACGTAATGACCAAAAAAGCTATTGATGATAGGGATCCACATAAAAGAGTTGCATAACTGAGCAATATCATACTTACATGCATCATTAACCAATGAGATTGTAAAGCGAGTACTAACATTGCAGAATGCTGCATTTTATCCGGAAGACCTAAAGTAGCAAAACCATGAGTTAACATAACACTTGGCGCGGTGATTGCACCTAACCACCAAGCATCCTGGCCCCGTACTTCTATAACTATATGATCTATTGCGTGATGATTTTATTGAAAAAGACCGAAGTTGTGGTATTTATTTCACTCAAGATTGGGTCTCTATGCTGGGTGTTCTGCTTGTAGCTTCAGGAGGTATTCATGTTTGGCATATGCCTGCTCTGACCGAGATCTTTGGGGATGATTCCGTATTATAGTTTGGTGGAGGGACTTTGGGGCATCCTTGGGGGAACTAACTAAATTATTATTGAAATGATAAGATCTCAAAAGCACTATGTGAAAATCCTATTTGTTTGTTTTGGGAAGCTAAGTGTGAGATGTAAGTGTGAATGTTTAAAATGGATACAAGATATATTTGTATGGTTTGTATGACTCTTGAAATGAAATATATGATGAATAGGGTATCCAAATCTATTTTATTTATTTTCTCAAGACCTCGGGAAGTATCCTCTGTTGTGTATGCACAGGATCAAATGCATAGGAACAATGATTATATGCGTAGAAATAAAAAGTATATGCACATGATCAAATGTGCAAGAACAGTAATTATATGCTAAAAAACATAGGGTATATGCATAGGAACAGTGATTATATGCACAACTCTGTGTCAGTGACTATTTTTTATCAATCTCAATTTGTTTTGGTTCATTTTTCCTAAGTAAACTATTATTTTTGGGATGATTTTTCTCTATTTTTGACAAGAAGACACAATATACAGTAAACACAAGGGCTATTTGTAACAATGAGTGTATGTTCAAGGCTCACAAAAAGCTAAAATTTCCACGGGTATAACACAATTGAAGACAAAGAAAGCACTTTTTATACCTAAGGACACAACTTCACTGCAATACATCAGCCCACACTTGGAATCTCCATTGACTCAAGTGTCATCACACCTAATGTGGGCATGTACACTTTTTTGTCTTTGCGAGAGAGGACAGATAGGGACCTCCATGACTGGAAGGATAACCTGGTCACCCTTTCCCTAGAAATCTACAAGTAGCTTATACTAAGCCGGGGATTTCTGTCTCATTTCAAGGGAGCTTAATGGTGAGTATCCTAGGGGAGAAACCTTCTATGCCCTTGAGCTAAAAATTATCACAATGTTCGGAGGTAGATCAGTAGTCACTAACTATGAGGTTTCTAGTTGCTTTTTGGGGGACCAACGCCTTGCGAGCATCTAGCAAGCCACTAAAAGATTTAACCAACTTTACTAGGAGTGTAATATACCTTACACAAATTGGAAATTTCTTCACAAAAGTGTTAGTTTGCCTCCTTTCAAATAGGCACCATATGGCAAAGGCTAACATTGGTTAGGACTTGGCTTTTGCCTTGACCAATTTGTATAGCGGTCCAAAGGAAAAATCCGCTTAGGGTCATCCCCTCTTGGAGGAAACACACTCTAAAAGGTAGGCCCTTCTAAGAATAAAACCAAAAGATCATGTCCAAAATCCACAAAGTGAAGAAAGGATACTTTATAGGGATTTTGTTGGGGAAAAACAAAAAGTAAAAAGAGATGGGTCTTGTTTTTGGTCACCCAAGTTTTTGTACAAGGGAAGAGCATACACCCATCACCTCACAAACGCATAAAACACTTGTTTATTTAACCTCCTAGATTAAACTAAGTGAAACTAAGATAATCACACAAGATGCAATACTAGTATGATCAAAGAAAAGAAGGGAATGTTAAATTAACCCCTTAGATTAAACTATGTTTTGATTGTACTAAACATATGCAAACTAGATGTGTAAGATTATTTTCCCCTACTTAATCTAGATGCTACTAAACTACCAATGCAAGAGTAAATGCAACAATGATGTCTTAACAAAGGTAATAAACCTGTAAAACAACTGTTAGTAGTCTTAGCATACAGTCTTGGACGTATGGAAATAGATGTACCATGGATTAGTAACCAAGTTAATCCAAAAACATAAACCAAAAAGTGACTAATGTGAATGCGCATGAACATAGAGCAAATGTGCAGGAAATTAGATCGGATGCGCAAAAAGATCAGATGCAAATAAATATTGTCTATATGCGTAGAAACAATGGTTAAATGCACAGAAAGATTGCTTAGATACACAATACTGGAACTCAAATGCACCAGAACACTCTGTTACGACTGTAAACACACAAAAACTCAAATTTTTATGTTAAATTTGGGGCATGTGCCCCATGGTGGGCGCCAAAATGTGATGATAATTTGGAGAACAACAGTAAAAACCTATTAAGCTACCACAAAACTCTAAATTTCTACTCAAACCAAAATCACCAATGAAACTAATAGAAAAACACAGAATTTGAAGCAAACATAATTTATACCTTCAAAATGCAGATTTCTCCTTCATGTTCCATTGTGTCCTATCTTCTTGAGATCTTGATTTTGCTATTGGTAATTATGCTCTCAAAATGTACTTCTTTGTTCCAAGATGACTCTAAGATGAATGGACTTGTGGTGGATTTTATGCAAAGTGAATGATTCTACAATGCTAAACTATGATAATGAGTTGTATGAAGCTAATACAATGCAACAATGGAGATTTCTAATGCTAATGATATGCCAATGGAGATTGCTAATTGATAATGCTATGCAAATAAAAGCCAAAGTCACACTTTTGATATTTGATATGATTTCAGCAACATGAAAGTATGATCTCTCTTGTGTTACTCCAAAATCAGGATGAGAGGCTTCCTTTTATAGGAAAAGGATGGCTTAGATCCAAGTGGCAAAAGATCAGTGGTTGAAGAATTTGTCTTATGACATGGATGGTCAAGATTGGATTGGTTGGATGAGGGGAGATATAGAAGGAAGATGTTCCTACTACATTGACAAGATGGTGAGATATGTGGGACAAGGAGCCACATGGTGAGATGCTCACAAAGACCATGAGAGAAAGATGGAATAAGGAGTCTATGTTTGTTGGGATGTTAGAGAGAATATAGGGCTCATGAGAGAAGTGTCTCATAGTCAACTTTGACCATGATGATGTGGAGAGACCAACTTCTACACAGTACCAGGATGGTTGAGAGGAAATAGGACATGTGTTGAGGATAAATGTTTAATTAAATATTATTAATATTTAATTTATGGTGCAACATGGAGGTGAGGTGTCAAATGATGTGTAGGGTTATGTGGATGAATGATGTGGATTTTAGGAATATGAGTTTGTCTTAGAAGAATAATTAAATAATTAGGATTATTTAATTAGAGATAACTTTAGAAGAATTAAGATATTTAATTAAATAAATTAAATTTTATTTAATTATTGGAAGAATAGGATAAATGTGAATCAAATAAATAAATTACTATATTTATTTATTGATATAGGAAATAAGAATAAAATAAATATAAAATATGTTTTTAATTTATCTCGAGCTATTCTTAGGTGTATATATGGAGCACATTAGATACTATGTTATAATTTTTTGATAAAAACAAGAGCACTTTTTGTGTTCCCCTTATTTGAACCTCTTAATCTCCATTTAAAAAAATAGAAGTTTAGAAACTAGATTCTGAGCACTACAAATCTTGTTCTTGTAACATCTTCAAATTTTGAGTTTGGCTATCTTCAATTTCTCATCCAAGATCAGTTTTTGCTTATTTTAGAAAAAAAATGGCCATTTTTGACCCCCCTTTTGGTCCCCAATTTCCATGCATATACCCTTATCAAGTTTTATTTCAAATTTATATCAATTAAAAAAAGAATTGTATATCAAGTTTAACATTAATTTATATAAAATTCATATAAATTTTATTTAAAATTAACATAAATTGATGTAAATTTTTATAAGATTTATTTCAACTTATATTAATTTTTAAAATTAATATCAATTTGATATAAAATTTGTATAATTTAATATTTTTAACAAAATTTGTATTGATCTCTATAAGTTTTAGATCAACAAAAATATATAAAATTAAAATACAAAACCCTAAAAAATATTAGTAGGAATTGAAAAACAAACAATTTTATTTGAATCATAAAAGTATATTAGTGAGAATTGAAAAACCTAATGGGTCCTTGTCCTCATTGAAATCCCTTATCCTCATTGTTTTCCTCAACATCCTTCAAGTGTTTGACTGAACTAGTGACCACTTTGATTGAACTAGTGACCATTTTGATTGTCCTCATTGAAATTTCTACCATTTTGGTCGATAGATATTTGAGCAGTTTGACAGAACCCAAGTGGCCCCATGTTTTCCATGTAGGAACCACAATATCTAAAAAATGATGGGTTCAACTAAATATATATTTGGCCAAACTAGGTTCAGTTGAACCTGTCAAAAAAATTCACATGCCGAAAAGGGTGGCATAGTTTTGTGTTTTCAACTCACTTCATTAGTAAAGTGTACCTTGGAGAGCTCATTTAAAAATGTTGTACAATGTATTATACCATCACATGAGTGTTATGTATAGTGTCTCTAGTACCCTTAATACTACCAACACACTCTTTGACCACTTAGTTAGGAGACTCTTGATCACCACGTGTAGAATTTGGCACCTCGACTACCACATAGCCTATTTGCCACATCAGTGTCAATTCCACCTTAGTGCCACATAGAAACTACATCACCTCAATGCTTCACAATAACCACATTATTCATCTAGTCCTCCTCACATGCAAATGTATCAAACTTTAAAAGATCATAATTTTCAAATGGTAGCTTAGCTTTGATTAACATTTTCTAAATTTGTGTAATTTTTTGAATAGATTATATTGGTACAATTTATTTTCAACTAAGATATATTGTTCTTCATTTTTTTTGTAAAACCACTATGATCATCTAGGGTACGTTGATTGACTGATATTAGAGGTGTAAGTGCATGTTTTTCTCTCGTGGCTACTTGTGTCTTTTCTTCTTCATTATTTTCCCTCTTCTCCATTATGAAACAACAAAATATTCCTATTCTAACACCTTACACCTAGTTCTCATGGAAAACAAACATGAATATGTTGTTACGAGCTAAAGAATTGTTTGGAATAATACAAGGTTTAACATAAATAAAACTTAAGGCAAAGGTTGAGAAAATTATATGGCTTAACAAATGTGATGAAACTATGGCTTCCTATGTTTTGTTTTATCTCTATATTTACTATTGATAATGAAGCTTGCACCTGAATGCTATACTCACATGCAAATCTGTACCAACATGGGAAACCCCGCAAACGTGGGACGTGTCTTGCGAGATGACCTCCGGGGTTTTAGAAGTCGCCTCTTCATAGGGTTTTCAATTAAATCATTTTCAAATTTTTTGAGAAAAGAGAAAAGTGAACTCAAAAATTAAATCCAATTAATATGGTGATGCGCCAATCACAAACTTTACAACTTACAAAGGATTTATTATGCATAGGATTCGAAATCAAGAGACAAAAACAAACACAAATATGATAATCAGAAGTGAGAATCACATAATCATTCAACTGCATTAGGTTTGATGATCTTAGATTTACAAATGAAGGCCACAGATCTGAGATAAGAAAATGAGAAACATTCTAACAGAAAGCATGGCACAAAATTACTATTTTCCCTTCATGGGTGAATTAAAATGAAGACAAAAAGGCCTTGAGGCATAGTGCATTAGATTCATTTAATTCAGAGAAAACATGCCATAAAGGCCTACAAAAATCTTCTATTGTCCATGAATCTTCTCCTCTGTATCTTTCTCCTCTATATCTATCCCTATGTTGATTATCCTCTATAGTGATCAATAATAATCTCTCTTTCTATAATCTCTCTTTCTATGTTTAAAACTCTAATGATAAAGGAAAAGAAATTCCTTCAAATCTACCCTTTCTGTTGCTGTATGTTAACATTTATCCAGTTGACTCCCTATTTCTTGCCTCTGATTCCATCTTTCTACATGCAAAAATATCCTCTAATTGCTACATGTTTACTATTACTAGAGTTTGTTGTAGGTTTCTTTAACTTATGAGCGTTGAAATAAAGGCATTCCCCTTTCCCGTGAAATAAAAGCTTTCACTTTAATTTCCTATAGGTGCATGTTTTCAAAAAGTTTCCTTTATGAAACTTCACTTTATTTCCCCATCGTGAGTCTATAAAGTATATGATTCTTTGTAAATAAAGACTTTATTTACATTGGGACCCACCATCATTTTGCAGGCCTCCACATGCCATGTGGAGCTCTAGCGCTCATTTCTTTTCTACATCCTTCTACAACTTAAGGAAGGTGCAGCATTGGCCAAATAGGATGTTGAGTTGGTTGGAGGCAACCAATAGCGCAATAGACTAAACTTACACCATTGATTCCTTCTAAAATACGTGCCAACCATTAGATTCTTCCTCTGATCGACTGTTGCTGAGGCATTGTATTTGAATGGCCACGCCATATTTTCTATTGCTAGCCTTGATTCTATAATGTTTGTGCCTATGATTTTAGACTGAATGCTTGTCTCTGATTTCTGCGCCATACCATATAGGTTGATGCTTCCTTTATTGTGAACTTGATGGTGAATGAAAGCTTGATACTACATTGGCTATGCTAGCTTTATACACCTGTGCCATATTGGTCAAAGGATGAGCCTTGATTTGTATATCCAGCACCATCTTTTATGGGTGGCAACGCCTTCATTTTTTACATAGGCTGCGCAATTATTTTATGACACCTTGATTGTTGATGGACTGCACCATCTTCATATGGTTGCACCTTGAATTTAGTGGCACCTTGTTTCTAAGGTGGCAATGCCTTTGTCCAAATAGGCCGCCTATCCTTGTATGGCTGCGCCATGATTATTGGAGGCCGCGCTATGGCTTGAAATGCCCGTGCCATGTTTCGACATAGGCTGCGCCACTTTAGAGTTGGTTGTGCCTTTGATTTCACCATAGGCTGGTATGATTATTTGATATGGTTGCGAGTGATTTGTGACTCTTAAGCATGTTTCTATGGAGATCCTTTGACTATATTGACCACATCATTTTCCTTGAGGTTGCCCATCTATCTATATAATGCTTGTGTGCCTGATAGGTCACCTTGTTTTTATATGGTTGTGCCTCTTCTTTAAAATAGGCTATAAATTACTACAAAACCATGAGCTAGATTTGGAGGCCGGTGCCTAGATTTCTATAGTTTGTGCCTTGACTTGGAGTTGAACTTTTTATAAACTTGCTCCATGCTTCATGGTGGCCTTTCTGAATATAGGCGGCGTGCCTTGACTCTCTAGTGGTTGTGTTGGCTTTCTTATAGAGGTCGCTTCCTTCTAAATAGTATGTGCCTTTGTGAATATAGGCATTGGCTGCGTTGAATTTGATAGGCTACACATCTTTTTTTGCCTACTTGAATCTTCATTGACTCAATCTGCCACTGAACCAAATCCAATGGTATTTACAAACTCCTCTAAAGGATCCCTAAGTATTTCGCACTATAAACTCATTGAAATGCAGTTAAAAGAATTTTTAATATGGAGTCCATTGAAAATTCCTCAACATTTCTTGGCAACTTATGGGGTAAGTGTACCTACACACTTTGAATCCTAGAAGAAAATCCTTGAGTCCATTGGGCATCGGAGTCAAAAAATACACTGAACACAAACAAACTAAGCACATAAAATGAAGATTGCCACTGATTTTATAACCTCTACAACCAAAACTTGTGCACAACCAAACTAATACAAGTGCCAACCAAATCGTCTCTGCAACTTCTCCACAAACTAGTGATTGCTAACCACACTTTCAAACCTCTACTACAACTGTGTTTTATTGAAAACAAACTGAAAATTGAAATCTAATGTTGCAGCTGCAACTTATTTCTGAAAAATTGAAACTAAAACTAGAGACAAGTGAAAATTTCATGGGAACATGTCCATTCATAGGAATGGCAAAGTAACTTCCATGTCTAAGAATTCTACTCCATGTGATCCATGTTGAACTGACAATAGACCAAACAAAATGCATGAAGAAATAGAGAAAAATTTGTATCTCTGTGCTTTCCTACATTTCGAAGACTCTCCTTTGGCATTGAAATACCATTCATGTTGATCTACAGACTGTTCTTCATTCAATGGAGGGTGGGAAGGAAATATCAAGCATTGGAGCTCACATTCGTGCTTGCATTTAGAAGCATCGGTTAAGTTGACCTCATTAGTAATTTCTCTTGCATGTTCCTCTACATGATCAAGACCCAAGATAGCACCAAAGTCAGGTTTGAAAGTGATTGAGCTGCCCATAACTGTCCTAAATCTGATTGGAATCTCTTCTTGAATGAAAACTAGAGTATGATTGTATTCTATATGCAACTTTTCACTACTACAAATGTCTCATGATAATGGGGCTGTAAATGCAATGGAAGTTCCTCCTTAAGAAGGAGAGAATACCCATCCTCAAAAATAGAAAATAGATCTAATTCTTCTTCAAAACTTGTACATACCTTACTCATGCTTTCTTCATGATCATCAGAAATAGGATTTGGAAATAAGCCATGCATCTGCTCAATGGTGGAATCTCCTTCATCAAGAAGTTGATATCTCTATTTGATGTTAGTGTGCCTTGTTTAACAGTGAGTATTACATTGTGTATGCGGGACAACGGTTACCAGGCGGTTATGCAGTTTCAATTGTCACCTTCATATGACCGTCAACTCCCTCAACTTCCTCATAGTATATATGCATGGATGTATCTTCATATCATATTGAATCAATAAAAGATGTTACTATCCTTTTTTCATTTGGTATCAAAGCAGTTATTGATCTGCTTCCTATGGAGGTGACGAAGAGAATGATGCTGCAGTGGTTGTAAAGGCAGTTCCTATGTATGTAGTAAGAAGGCGTTCCAATATTTTTTTTTTTGGATCCCAATGGTTGTTCTATTTCCAGGCATTGAATGACAGTGTTGAAATCTAAATCTTCCTGATAGCATTTGAGAACTGTAGAGATTTGGCCATCCTTTCATCTGGTTTTAAGGTTCCTCCGTCTTGCTTTTGGTTTGCATTGGTATTGATTTGCGGCGGATGAATGCAGAAATTAGAGGTTTATTTCTTTTTTCAAGAGTTTGGTGTCATGGAATTAAGAGCCAAACATCATTTCTAATGTAGAGTGGTGTCACAAGGTGTGTCAGAGAGAAAGATAGATGGTCTAATAAGTAATCTCATTTTCATCATAACTTTTTTCTTTCTTACAAATTTTTCAAAATCGGAACTCGTTTGGCCTGTGTAAATGAAAATATAGCAGTTATCAAATTTTGCAAAGCATATTTTGAAGCATTGAGCTACCTTTGGTTTTGAAATATGTTCAGAGGAGAATGGGCATAGGAAATAATGGTCGAGTGCTATGTGTTGCTGTAGTGGATTTTTTTTTAATTTGTGTTTTTGTTAATCATTGGAATACATAGATATTCTGGAGTGGATTGAAATACTCAACCAGATGTTTGACTTGTGGAATTAAAAGCACAGTTCAATGAAAATGTTCACACAATGGGCGTTCATTAACGTAGCTCAGTGTAATTCCAATGTGCAAGTTGATTCATTTAAGAAAGTTTGGAATACATTTCTACTAGCATGGAGTAAATGTAAATCATTTTAAATAGCAAATTATTCAAGACTATTTTAAAATGTCTAGCAGTTGCATGAGTTTGAACTCGGTCAAGAAGGGAGGAAATTATGTGAAGAATAGAGGTGCGATTGCTATGCATAATAATAAAGGGTCTTGTAGAATATTTCATGTGTAATCAGACATTCAAAAAGTCTTGCATCCTTGGAAGTGGTATGGTTTAATGTTTGCACACAGACAGATTTAGTTGCTTTTGGTTTCTATTTTGAAGTGGTATGTGAATATTTTAAAGTGGTGGTCAGAAATTCAAAGAGGGAACTTAAATTTTGAGAAAGTGTGATAATTTTGTTATTGTCAAATATAACGAAGGTGGTTGTGAAATTCTAGAGTTTTTAACTTATTAAAACATTGGAGTTATAAGGATATAGTTGTGTTCATTTTATTTTATCATGGCTACATCAAACATTACTTGTGCTCTCGAGGCCATTTATACTACATCTGATGAGGCCTCCAAAGACTCATCCAAGACATCAGTTGGGTAAGGACTAAGAGGGTCATATTGGAGGTAGGCGGCATCGGAGGATGGAGGATTTTCCATCATCTCAAGTTAGCTTCTCGCTTTGAGATGATGCTTTGCATGAGAAGCGTTTTTGGTTTTGTTTGTTTTTCTTTTCTTTGTTGATGCTGACAGATTTGAAGAATGTATGTTTTGTGAAGATTTTGTTTTGGAGACAGGTTTGGGATTTGGTGTTGAACGCAATATGGATTGTTGTCCATTGAGCTTCAAAGAGTATTTGATCAGGAATATACCCTTTCACGGTCACTAGACAATGGCAGAGATCTGTCGTATCTCTTAGGGTTCATTGTTGAATAATTCTTGACTCTATGATTTGAGAGCTTGGGACTAAAAAGCTCAAGAAAACAACTCAAAGCTATGCCTTTCCGAGGGTAGACGAGATAGCATGATGGAGCCCTACTTGGTTCAGGATTTGTTCTTTGGGAGAAGATCTTCTATAAAATATGTATTCATATTATGTTATCAGCTTTGTTGAGTATTTTAGCATTAAGGGGGGTACCTTGGTATTTTTGCAGGAACAATGTAATAAGGGGGGAATGTTAGCGTGTCTTGTTTAATAGTGAGTATTACATTGTGTAAGCGGGACAATGGTTACCAAGTAGTTATGCAGTTTCAACTATCAGCTTCATATAACCGTTAACTCCCTCAACTTCCTCATAGTATATATGCATGGATGTATCTTCATGTAAGATTAAATCAATAAAAGATGTTACTGCCCTTTTCTTATTAGATAATCAAGAATAAATCCTTGAGTTGTTCTTCACCATGCTTAATCATTTCAACACTATCCCCTACAAGATGTAAAATCTCATTACATAAAGAAATGCACTCACTCTTTGTAGATTATGTAAAAATTTCCTTCACAACTTCTTCAAAATGAGGTAAAGATTATGTATCATTCTTTGCCCAGTACTTTTCAGCTTCAAAACTCTTTTACAAGTACTTTTCAGGTTCAAAAGGAATCAAGACAAATCATCATCATCAGAATATTCCTCATCCTCTTCTTCACTTGACTGTATCTCTGAATCAAAATTTGCCATTTGTGTACAATGCTTAGAATTATTTGATTAAATTGGATAAACTGGAACAACTTCCTTACTTGCATTTTGATCCTTGATACTGGAATCTTGATTACATTCTCCTTCAATATCAAAGTGACAAAACACTTGATCTGTTACTTCCATAGGCTAAAACTTTGGCTCTAAAACCACAGAAGCTTGAAAAGCACAATTTTCAAAATAATTGCATATGTGCAGCAAGAATGATCTCTTCTACAAATGGATTGCATTCATATAGCTATTCATGAGAGCTTTGATGCATAAAATTTGGATCAACTTGATACATGCCCTGATCTCTTAGCTCATTGAGCTCATGGGAGAAGGATTTTGCAAGTTCTTTCATTTCAATCATCTCCTTATGATTTATTAAATCAGTAGTTAGGGTGGGTGGATTAGGACAAAACAGCATTTGGCTATATGCAAGGGCTTGGGATGAGGTACTTGCATGAGGAATCAGTGGTCTTGAAGGTAAAGGAGATAATTTACCTGCTTCTATGAGGTTCATTTCATCTCTAATGGCGAGATCATAGGATTGAGGCAAGGTTTCTCCTTCTAAGGCTTGCATCATAATTGAAATTTTAGGATCTAAAGCCTTCAAATAATATAGAAATGCAAAAACTGCAGGAGGGCTCACATCTACTGAAAAAAATTTCCATACCTTATCAAACCTTGCATTGAAATCATGCATGCACTATGTAGGATATATCTTGATTGTGACGAGATTTTGAATGAGGGAACTAATAACTGGCTTCTCTTGGAATTGATTGTAAATGAGTTCTTTGAGTTGATCCTATCCCGTGATTGAACTGGGTTGCATATTTCTATACCATTCTCGTGCTTTGCCTCTGAGAGAAGATGCAAGTAATAGAAGAGCCATACATTTTCAGTTTTGATATGATGTATATTGCACAAATTTGTAACATCCTAAATATGATCTGCAGGGTGAGCAAAGCCATCTCCATGAAAATGGGGTAATGCTTTCAATGCTCCTTCAGGAATTTGACCTTGTTGGTGATGTAGAGAACCACTTGAATCCCAAGTCACAAAAGGTAAATTTCTTGCTGGAATATTGAGATGCACATAAATATTATGGGCTTCGATGATCTGTAATAGTGAAGATCTAAGATAAAATCACCAATAGAATTGCCAGATGGAAGATCCATGCTCCTATGAGCAAATAACAAAAATTGTTGATAATGATGTTTGCACCTGAACACTGCACCTGCATGCAAACCTGCACCAACATGGGAAATCTCACAAACATGGGACGTGGGATTTTAGAAGCTGGTTCATCATAAGGTTTTCAATTAAATCATTTTTAGATTTTTGGAGAAAAGAGAAAAGAGAACTCAAAAATTAAATATAACTAATATGGTGATACGCCAATCACAAGATTTCCAACTTGCAAAAGATTTATTATGCACATGATTCGAAATCAACAGAAAAAAACAAACACAAATATGATAATGAAAAGTGAGAATCACATAATCATTCAGTTGCATTAGGTTTTACGATCTTAGATTTAGAAATGAAGGCCACAGATATGAGATAAGAAAATAAGAAACATTCTAATAGAAAACATGGCACAAAATGACTATCTTCCCTTCATGGGTGAATTAAAATGAAGACATAAAGGCCTTTAGGCATAGTGCATCAGGTTCATTTAATTTAGAGAAAACTTGCCATAAAAGCCTGCAAAAGTCTTTTGTTGTCCATGAATCTTCTCCTCTGTATCTATGTTGATTATCCTCTGTTGTGATCAATAATAATCTCTCTTTTTGTGTTTAAAACTCTAATGATAAAGGAAAAGAATTTCCTTCAAATCTGGCCTTTTTTTGCTACATGTTAACCTTTATCCAGTTGACTCCCTATTTGTTGCCTTTGATTTCATTTTTTTGCATACAAAAATATCCTCTAACTATTGCATGTTTACTATTACTCGAGTTTTCTCTAGGTTTCTTTACCTTAAAAGCCTTGAAATAAAGTCATTTCCTTTCTCGTGAAATAAAAGCTTTCACTTTAATTTCCTATAGGTGCATGTTTTAATAAAGTTTCCTTTATGAAACTTCACTTTATTTCCCCATCGTGACTCTATAAAGTATATGATTCTTTGTAAATAAAGACTTTATTTACATTGGGACCCACCATCATTTTCCAGGCCTCCACGTGGCATGTCGAGCTCTAGCACTCATTTCTTTTCTGACATCCTTCTACAACTTAAGGAAGGTGCGTCATTGGCCAAAGAGAATGCTGAGTTGGTTGGAGGTAGCCAATAGCACAACAAACTAAACTTACACCATTGGTTCCTTTTTAAATGCCCGCTGACCATTGGATTCTTCCTTTGATCTATGGTTGTTGAGCCTTTGTATTTGAATGGATGCGCCATATTCTCCATTGCTGGCCTTGATTCTATAATGGTTGTGCCTATGATTTTAGACTGAATGCTTGCCTCTGAATTATGCGCCATACCATATAGGTTGATGCTTCCTTTACTGTGAACTTGACAGTGAATGAGAGCTTGATACTACATTGGTTGCACTGGCTTTATACACCTGTGCCATCTTGGTCAAAGGATACGCCTTGATTTGTATATCATACGCCATCTTTTATGGGTGTCAATGCCTTCATTTTTTACATAGATTGCATAATTCTTTTATGATGCCTTGATTGTTGATGGAATGCACCATCTTCGTATGGTTGTGCCTTGAATTTGGTGGTGCCTTGTTTCTAAGGTGGCAACACCTTTGTCCAAATAGGCTGCCTTCCCTTGTTTGGCTATTCCATGATTATTAGAGGCCACACTATGGTTTGAAATGCCCGTGCCACGTTTTAGCATGCGTTGCACCACTTTAGAGTTGGTTGTGTAAATTCAATAAATAGAATAACAGAACCAAAAGAAGAACAACAAAATCAAAACAAATACTTAGAATGAAAATAATATAAAACAACACACATAGAAGAACAAAACCATTTAATGTGGTTCACCAATTCATGGCTACATCCACAATGAAGGGCATTCTTTATTAGATCAATACATCTCTCTCTGTGTTTCATACATCACTGTATAACTTTAGAATAGCAGCATTAATCCTTTCATCCTAAAGACTCCTTTCTCCAACCTCATACCAACCATCTTACATCTAGAATCATTGACCCAGAACAGAAGCAGTTACAAGTCAAGAAATGGCAGTAGCAATAGAACGGTTACAAGGAATAAAGGAGGATAGGAAGTTTGCCATTACAAATTGGGCTTCACATTCCATGTGCCCAACAATCTCCCACTTGAAGACTAATTAGATCAGCAATAAAGCTGCTTTGAGAGAGATCCCCTTCATGAAATTCAGTGTCACAGAGGAACAAGACCGAGAGAATATCTACAGAACTCGAACTTCTCTCGAGGAACAACCTTGGTTAATGCATCCGCCAGATTAACCTTTGTGTCAATCTTTGTGACCTGCAACTTGCCTTCATCAATAACATGACAGATAAAGTGGTATCGAAGGTCAATATGCTTGGTTCGATTGTGGAAAGCTGAATTTCTAGCCAAGTGAATAGCACTTTGGATTTCACAATATAATGGAAATACTGATTTCGGACAGCCCAGGTCGATCAACAAACACTCAAGCCATATCATTTCTTTGGCTCCTTCCAAGAGCGCAATGTATTTAGCCTCTATTGATGATAGAGCTACAACTTGTTGCAACCGAGAAACCTAACTAATGGCTGCCCCGGCAAATGTAAAGACATAACCAGTGGTAGACCGGCGTTTGTCTAAATCTCTGGCCATATCTAAATCAAATATAACCACAGAGCTGAATGTCAGTACCTCCAAAACATAAACAAAAATGTGAAGTACCTTTCAAGTACCGTAGAATCCACTGAATTGCCTGCTAGTGTAGTTTACTCGGATGACCCATGAATCTGCTCACAACTGCAACTATTTGTGCAATGTTTGGAGGAGTGCATACCATTGCATACATTATACTGCCAACTGCAGATGTATATGGAACAAACCTCATTTGTTCTTCCTCTTCTTGATTTTTTAGAGACATAGCTGAAGATAAGCGGAAATGATTAGCCAAAGGAGTAGATACCGGCTTAGCATGAGACATATTAAATCTGTCCAACACTTTAGCAATGTAGTTTGCTTGGGACAACCTGAGTTCTCTTTTATTTTTGTTTCTAAATATGTACATCCCAAGTATTCTTTTGGCTGGTCCAAGGTCTTTCATAGCAAAACGAAGAGCCAATTGTTGCTTCAGCTGAGCAATAATCTAAACACTAGTACCAACTACTAACATATCATCAACATAGAGCAAAAGGATGACAAACTCACTAGTATTGAGCTTCTTGTGGTAAACACAAGAATCTGATTCGTACTGAATAAAGTTGTTATCAGTCATGAAGCGATCAAATTTTAAATACCATTGTCTTGGAGCTTGCTTCAGCCCATACAAACTCTACTTTAACTTGCAAAATAAATGCTCCTTACCTGGTTGAGCAAAGCCTTCAGGCTGCTCCATGTATAAATCCTCATCAATGTCTCTGTGTAAAAACACTGTTTTCACATCGAGTTGCTCAAGTTCTAAATCCCAAACAGCAACCTAACCCAACATAGCACAGATTGTGTCCATTCTAACAACTAGAGAAAAAAATTTAGTAAAATCAATACCTTTTTGCTGATCAAATCCCTTGATGACTAGTCTGGCCCTGCATCTTTTACTTCCTCCATCTTCGTCCTTCAAATGATAAACCCATTTGTTCTTGAGAGGCTTTCAATTTGGCAGAAGATGAACCAAATCCCAGGTGTTATTGACTCTCAATGACTCCATTTCTTCGTTCATGGATGCCATCCAATTGTGTGCATTTTCATGCTTGCAGGCTTGTTTATATGTTGCCAGCTCTTCATAATCAAAGAGCAATAACTCATAGTCATTAAATTTTGCAGGTCTCCTCTTCTCATAGGTAGACCTCCTCAATTGTGGACCTTGCTCTGGCTGGATATTAGAGTCTAGATTTAGTCTCTGTAATAAATTCTAAACATCATCAACCTCTGATTGTAGAGGAACCTAAGGAAAACTCCCATGTCTCTGTATTTGTGCACCTAGAGTGCTCTGCCCAGTCACCCTGTCCTACAACATGTCTCCTATCTGTGTTTTACTAAATGAAGATTGTGCACTTGTTAAAGGCTGCATAGTATCCTGTGAAGGCAGTGTAGCACTTGAGGAGGGTAGCGTAACCTATGCTAAAGCACAAGGCAGCGATTGGGGATAGAAAGGCTGTGTTGGAGTTTTAAATGGCAAAGAACCAAACAAATGCTACATTAGAATGTTAGATGGCAACGATTGGCTAAAGGGAGGCTGCATTTGACATAAGACAGGCAGTTTAGAAGGTAGTGAAATACTTTGTGAAGGCAGAATAGACCATTGGGAAGGCTGCGTTGGAGTATTTGAGGGCAGCGAATGCCCTGATTGCAGCGTTTGAACAATAGATGGCTACGTGGAACTTAACAAAGGCAGCGTGGGATTCAAGGAACCACTTAAAGGCTACATTTGACTTTGGTTTGGTAGTGTTGAACAATCCACTGGTTGCATGGAAATAATGGAAGGCATCCAACCATTTGAAGGATGAGGTGGAAATGTGCATCCAACCGAAGGTAAAGTAGTTGTAGAAATAGGAGCTCCTGTGATATAAGAATGTATAGATGTAACAAGTGGCAAAGAGAAAGAGATGGTGGATTGTTTTACCATGCCATTATTGAACAAATCCACATCAACATATTCTGGCGGAGGTGAATTACAAGGTTGCAAACCTGGAAAATCCTTCTCGTTAAACACAACTCGTAGCTACGGATTATGGTTTTTGCAACGGATTCCCAAAGATGAAAACCAAATTGATCTTCACCATAGCTAAGAAAAACACACCTTTTTGACTTGAAATCTAACTTAGTTCTCTACTCTTTCAGAATGTGAACAAAAGTTACACAGCCAAACACCCACAAATGATGGTAGGAAATTCATTTTCCAAGCCATGTCTCCTCAGGGATGTCAAAATCTAGCCTAGACAATGGAGCTCAATTGATTAAATACACAACAGTATTACATGCCTTTGCCCAAAACTCTTTTCCCAATCCGGCATTGAAGAGCATGCATCTAGCTCTCTCAAGTATCGTGCGATTGAGCCTCTCAGCTACACCGTTCTCCTGAGGTGTATAAGGAACAATCTTTATGCGTCGAATTCCATGGTTTGCACAAAATGAATCAAACTCTGAAGAGCAATATTCTCCACCATTATTTGTTAATAGGCATTTAATTTTATGCCCAGTCTGATTTTCAATAGAAGTCTTAAAATTTTTAAATTTTGAAAATACCTTAGATTTTCTGTTCAACATATAAATCTAGATTTTTTGAGTGCAGTCATCTAGAAAGGTTACAAAATAATTTGCTCCATTGAAAGATGTTACCTGAGTTGGACCAAATACATCAGAATGAACAAGTTCCAACGGAGTAGTTTTCTTGTCATGCCCCGTTCTCAAGAAACTGGTCCGGCACTGTTTGCCATAAAGGCAATGTTCACATAATTCTAAATTGATGGAGGTAAGCCTAGAAGCTGATTGCACTGAAGCATAACTTGAAGACCTTTTTGGCTATGACCGAGCCTTTTGTGCCATATTTCAGACCCACTGTCCATAGCCGGCAAGGCAGCTCCCACTTCACCAAAACAGTCTAGAATATAGAGATCACCTTGCTTCTTTCCTCTTGCCATTACTAAAAGCCCCTTTGTAATTTTCCATGAATCAAGAGAAAATTTAACATTGCATCTATTGCCTATAAACTGACTAATAGAAATTAAATTCCTTTTTAACATGGCTACATATCTAACATCCGTCAAAGTTAATTTGTCTGCATTTTTCAGATTCAATATTATATCACCTTTTCCTAAAATGTCACATTATTTATTGTCACCAAGAAACACCTTACCGAATGTGCCTTCTTGAAAATTTGTGAAAGCTTAATGGCATGAAGTGGCATGAAATGAGGAGCTGGAATCAAGGACCCATGAATTTGCATTTGTATCATTAGCTGATAGGACCAAAACACCATCACATGTAGTGTTTACTTGATTATTTGTGCTCACTTTGCCTTGATCTTTCTTATAGTTCCAGTAGTTCTTCTTATTGTGTCCGGGTTTCCCACAAAACCAACATGCACTGGTTCTACCCCTAGACTTCGATCGCGGACCAGATTGTGATCTTCTCCGGTTGTTGTATCTACCTCTGTCTTGGCTTCTTCCCCTATTGCTTGTACTTACAGCTGTTAGAACATCGCTGGATGAGGGTTCCTGATGTTTCCTTCTCATGTCTTTGCTGAGAAGAGTAGCTGCAATGTCATCAAAAACCAATGTACTCTTAGCTGCTACAGAAGTGCTCACAGCCATGACAACACCTTCCCAGCTATTTGGTAAGGAACACAACAACAAAATTGCTTTAATCTCAGGATCTAACTTGATGCCCACCGAAACTAATTGAGTAACTAAGGTGTTAAATTCATTCAGATGATTGGACATAACCCCACCTTCTTTCATTTTCAGGTTATATAATTTCTTCATAATAAATACCTTATTCGAAGCCAAAGCAATCGCATATATGCTGGAGAGCTTTTCCCAGAGCTCTTTCGTAGTACTCTCATTTGAGACATTAAATAATACATTGCTGGACAATGAGAGAAAAATAGTTGCCTTCGCTTTCATATCGAGTTTTTCCCAGTCTTCATCTTTCATAGAACCTTGTCCTTTGGCTTTCCCCAGTAGGGTGAGTGACAAGTCCTGTTTGATAAGAAGAGACTCCATATGCACTTTCCAAAGACCAAAGTTTTGGCCTATAAATTTCTCTATTTTCCATTTTTCTAAATCATCCATTTTGATTGCTGTATGGGTTCCCCAAAAAAAAAACTTCACAGGCTATCTCCTGGACCAAGCTTCACACAGAGCTCTGATACCAATTGTAAATTCAATAAACAGAATAATAGAACCAAAAGAAGAACAACAAAATCAAAACAAATACTCAGAATGAAAATAATATAAAACAACACACACAGAAGAACAAAACCATTTAACATGGTTCACCAATTCATGGCTACATCCACAATGAAGGGCATTCTTTATTAGATCAATACATCTCTCTCTGTGTTTCATACATCACTATATAACTATAGAACAACAACATTAATCCTTTCATCCTAAAGACTCCTTTCTCCAACCTCATACCAACCATCTTACATCTGGAATCATCGACCTAGAACAGAAGTAGTTACAAGCCAAGAAATGGCAGTAGCAATAGAACGGTTACAAGGAATAAAAGAGGACAAGAAGTTTGTCGTTACAAATTGGGCTTCACATTCCACATGCCCAACAGGTTGTGCCTTTGATTTCAACATAGGCTACCATGATTATTAGATATAGTTGTGAGTGATTTGTGACTCTTGCGCATCTTGCTATGTAAATCCTTTGATTATAGTGACCGCATCATTTTCCTTAAGGCTGTCCCTCTATCTATATAATGGTTGCGTGCCTCATAGGCCACCTTTCTTTTATATGGTTGTGCCTCACCTTTAAAATAGGCTATGACATTACTACAAAACCTTGCACCAGATTTGGAGGCCGATGCCTAGATTTCTATAGCTTGTGCCTTGACTTGGAGTTGAACTTTTTATAAACCTGCACCATGTTTCATGTTGGCCTTTGTGAATATAGGTTGCGTGCCTTGATTCTCTAGTGGTTGTGTTGGCTTTCTTATATAGGCCACGTCCTTCTGAATAGTATGCGTCTTTGTGAATATAGGCATTGACTGCATTGCATTTGATAGGCTGCACATTTTTTTTTTGCCTACTTAAATCTTCATCAACTCAATCTACCACTGAATCAAATCCACCATTTACAAACTCCTCTTAAGGATCCCTGAGTCTTTCACACTATAAACTCATCGAAATGTAGTTAAAAGAATTTTCAATATGGAGTGCGTTGAAAATTCCTCAACATTTACTATTTCATGTTTAATTATAATATACATGTAAGGATGTTTCAAAAACACTGCAAAAATAATTTATATAAACTTATGTGATCAAAGTCACAAACTAGAAAATGAACTATTCAATTTGATTCCCAATAATTTTAATAATATCTAGGAAATCATTACATAGTTTAAGTCTCTGAAAATATAGTTAAAAGATAATAAAATTGAAAAGAAAAACTAACAATTGATATTGAATGTTCTTTATTATCTTAGACTAGACTATTGCATGTCCCATGCTTCAAAATTCACCATAGTTCCTCTAATTCAAACTCTAATTTTTGTAGCTTTCTTTGTTGGTCTTTTGTTTTCTTTTGCTTCTTCTTTTGTCTTATTTTTCTTCCAACTTAGTTATCCTCTTTTTTACATCATGATAGAACTCCATCTTTTCCTCCACACACATAGCTACCCTCTAAGCTATTCAAACTCTTCTCATTATTTCTCCACTCCTAGCATCTTAGGATGCTCTGGTACCAAACTGATACAAACACTTCTTTGAACTTGGATGTTAATCTCTAAAAAAATACTTTATTCTAGGTAATTATTTGTCAAGACAATGAATAGAATCAAAATGACAAAAGATAGAGAGAAAGTATTACATCGGTCTTATGCCAAGGGAAAATACAATAATTATTTTCACTCATTCCCTATTCTTTTAATTTAACACTCAACACTATATATAGAAATAAACTATACAACATATAGTGAAGAACCATAGCAAGGACAAATTAAGATAGAAAACACAAATTATATGTATACCCTTCAAGAAAATGACAGTAGACATAAAAGGATCTATTGCAGAAAATAAATACATGCAACATCAATAATCTCCTCTTTATTGGAGAAGAAGGAATATATCTCTAAACCATCAAACTCCCCCTCATTTTTACAATCATCCATCCTATTTACAACCACAAAGGCCTCACTGAGTATTTAAAAACTCATAGTTTTACTCCTAACTCTAAAAATAGCATGTAAACAAATAGTTATTTGTCTAATCCCATAAAAATAAATAGTTACAAATAGTTCCTAAAATTAGTAAATATATTTTCTCCTATATTATCAACAAACTCAGCAACATGAGAAGAAACATCCAGTTACCCCATAAGTTCGTGGTGAATTGGTTTACACTAGAGGGCTACTAGAGGGCCACTATTTAGATGGATGGCTAATCAATTTCAAACAAGCTTGTGAACAAAATAGAACTCATATTAAAACATTTTTTATAAAAATATTCAAATGATAATAATTTAATTTTGTTTGATAATTGTAATTACACCGAGAGGCATACTATAGTTGCAGCAGGGTGGAGGAGAGAGCCCTCATTTTTTGGTTGTAAATAAAAATGAGAAAATATGAAAAACTAAAATTTAAAATTTAAAATAAAGCCTTTTAAGCATTTCACTCTGCTGCAAGAGTGGGTATTAATTACTCGTAGGCATTTCATTTTGACATTTTGTTTTAGAATAGCAAAAGCATCTTGAAAAATAAATGTTGCAGTGTTACAAAAGACTGACACTGGACTGCAGGTGCACCATGATACATATTCTTTTTTGGGAAAGATTGGATTTTATTCTCCTCTACATATAAAATTTCCTAGCATAAGACAACTTTTTTATATATTTTGTTTAAAATGATATTCACAATGCAAAGGCCTTGGTAGATAATTGCATTGAAGAATCTCTATTCTCATAGTGTTCCTACCAAGCGTTGAGGAGGAAAATGTAGTGCGATAAGGTGAGCTTTCTCTTGTGAAATGTGATTTCTCTCTCTATATTAATTTTTGTAGAAACCCTTTTGCACCTGATATTCCTCAATCCATTTTGGTTGTTGCATCTTGCTCTTCCATTGTCTCTGAAGAAATCAAAAGTAGAGTAATCAAATTTAGGGTTCTACATTTTGCATGCATGTCTACCAGAGCCATAGCAGCTCAAACATCTAATAGAATTCATTTACCCTTTATGTTTGATGGATACCTATACCCTACAACATGTCTATACCAGTTGCCCTCCTTGGTTAATGCCCTCCCATGACTGTCGCCTCATCCTTGTGACCTATAAATTCAAACAACAAAAATAGAGTTTTAGGGTTTCTATTTTTTTTATTAGATATGTCATTCCTCAAATTAATTATAAGTTAGTGCGAACATAGGGAAAATTTTAGAAAGTATATGCTGGAAGATAAATTTCTTTTACACTTAATCATGGTAGAAGCAATGAACAAATAGGAGAGCAACCCCATGATTTGGAATGAATGCAACGTGCATCTCTCAATCTAAGATCATTAGGAGGAATATAGAGAAAAACAAACAAAAATTTAGAAAAATGATAAATGAGGCCCATCCCTCAATGTTTACAAAATTGTAGCCCATATAAAAATGGAATAAAGTATTAGAAAATGGGAGGAACATGTATGGTCGTTCATTACTAAGTAAATGTGAATTTTTTTTTTATTGTGCAACCAATTGAATGGTTGTCTTACCCCTGTAGACACCTAAAATCATCCCATTCACACATCAAACATTCATCTGCCATACCTCACATTAATTAAGTAATTCTTAATTATTTTATTAATCTCATCTATTGATCTCCATTTTATTCCTCTATATTAATTAAATAATTCTAATTATTTAATTAAATTAATTTTCTTCTACATATTAATTAAATAAATTTAATTATTTATAATTTAATTAAAGCTAATATTCTATTCCCTCCAAAATAAATAAAATTTAATAGTTTATTTATTTTCCATGTGCACATGAAATTAAATAATTCATTTATTTAATTTCCTATTATTCTCTCTCACCATAATTCACTCTTAATCAATTTAGTTTACTAATCAATCAAATTAGTTAACTAAATCAATCAAATCAGTTAACAAGTCAATCAATTTAGTTGACCAGTCAATCAATTTAGTTAACTAAGCAATCAACTCAGTCAACTCAACAATCGATTCTATTAGCCTCCGTAATTCATGAGGACAAGGACACTTGGCACTCTCTTATTTGCTCACATCCTCTCAACCAATTCTAGCCATTGATCTCTCTGATCATTCACAATCGTGGATCTTCATTTCTAAGGGCCTATAAATTGAACATCATTCTCAACCTCTAGGCATCTCTCATCTTGATACAACATCATGCTTCTGAAATCATTCTAGATCCTTTTATCTACTATCCTCATATCACAAGGTTATGTTGTTTAATTGACCAATCCACAAACTAGATTAGCAAGGAGCAATCCATTGGAGTTTGGGTGTGACTTCGATATGCTCAATCTGTGAGGTTGGATTTGTGAATGCAAAGGGAGGTAAATTATATTTGATTTCAATTTCTTTCATTTATGTTTTCATTAAAAGTATCACATTTTGGAACATCTTGCTGGTCTAACCCTCGCCTTTTCTAGGATTATACGATTGATTTTGCAAATATAACATCTTTTTTGTCAAGTATTGGTGATTAGATGTTGTAGGTTGTCTCCTACGTTAAGACCAACCTCACCATTGAATCCAGGAGGCCTCGCAGGCGAAAATTGACATAAAATACCCCTATTTTTCAAACTGTAAAATTTTTTGAATTTTTTTTTACTTTCACCCTTGTTGCAAGGCCACACTGTATAGATCCATACGGGCCCATACGGCCTACACAGGAGCCTTCTTTGAGTTGAATTCACAGATTACAACTTTTAATTTTCTACGTAGGATTTCTTTTTTCTTCTATCGACTATGTTCTTTTATTTGTCGACCTCTGCAATTGTATCTGTCGACCTTTACAATTGTTGACAATCTTCACCACCTCATGGTTTTTTCCAACCTTGTTGGTATATCCTTAGATCCACCAACCTCCATCTACCATCTTCACCTCCTCTGCAATCTCCCATTTCCCATCAAAATCCTCGCTCACCATCCACATTGTCATTGTCAACCGTACTCTTGATAGGGTTAATTTTGAAAAATAATTTCAATCTATTTTCGTCCCATATTTGAAGCGGGTTTGTAAATTTTAGGGAGTTTTTCCATCTTCATTTCTGCGTTTGAATTGGGTTTTCAAATTTTAGAGGGGGTTTATCCTCTTTGTTGACACCTTATCTTCCCTCTGATCCCCCCACATCTTTGCCACTCCACCCATTTCCATCCCCTGTCGTCTTTTGTATATCTTGTCGACACCCCTTTGTTGACTCAGAGCACCCAAGTCCCCATGCTCCTTCCTTCTCTTCTCCCTTCTGCCTCCCCTTATCCCCTCTCCTTTCTCCTCGCTCCCTGCACACACCCTTCTCCTCCCTCTCACCTCCCCTTCTCCCCTCACTCATAGCCTAACTTCCCCGCTCCGCCACCCAAGAAACTCCTAGCCACCTACCAATCCCAAACTCAACAAGCACAATCACAAACACAAATCCTCTCCATTCAACAACCACAACCTTCATTTAACACATCATCCACTATACCATCACCCATGTACAACATCAACATATTCCCCCTCAATCCTATGGGTCATCCCCCTCAACTTCATACCAACCTAATCCATCCACATACCATGTTACCCTACATCAACCTATCCCACTCAAGGTATTCAACTACTTATTTTAACATTTCACCTCACCACCAAATCCACTCACAAGGCTATCAAGTTCCTTCACAACAAGAACACACAAGTCTAAGTTACCCTTTGCACCAAAATCAAGTGTCCTTAAGTCCTTATGGTATCTTTGACAAGGGGAACACCACTCTAGATTATGCATCCTATGGGTACCCTCAATCATCATTCAATCAAATGGCAATCCAAGAGCCTACTAGTCATATCCCAACACCATGTAGTCCCTATCATAGTCCATTGGTCCATCAACCCTCTAATCTATCAAGCCCTTCATTACTTTCGCCCCCATGTTCCTCCGATCTTCCACCAAAGGATCCCTTGGAGATAACCCTATGATAATTGGTCTAAAAAAAATTGCTTGAGCTACCCATGATAAAACCATATAATCCTAATCCATCCAATCATAGTATCCCTCCATCTAGTTCAAATCCTAATATGTCCAATACCATTATCCCTCCACCTAATCCTAATCATAAGCCTACAACATCCACCCCTATTATCCCTCCACCTAATCCTCATCCTATGCCTACAACACCATCGACCATTATTATCCATCCATTATATTGTCCATCCACCAATACACTTATGAAGGATGTGATCTAATGGATATTAGCAAAGAATCAACCATCTATTGCAAAGACAATTACCATTGTACCAAATCTTGATCAACCTATTAATGTCTGATACAACCACCAGAGTTAATGAATCCACGGGAGGTGGTTAAGCCTTGTCACGAACCCAAGTTCTACGCTGCACAACACAAGGAGACCAAGGGAGCACACCTTGCAACAATCCCCCCCAGTGTAAGCAAGGGGTTCCAACCTATGACCTAGGCTCTGATATCAATTGTTGCAAAGATAGTTGTTGTTGCACCAAAAGATCAACCTATTAATGCTCGATACAACCGCCAAAGTTAATGAATCCACATGAGGCAATTAAGCCTTGTCACGAACCCAAGCGTTGTGCTACATTACACAAGGAGACCAAGGGTACACACCTTGCAACACCATCTTCATGTCATCAAATACCTATCCAAGAGCATATCAAAGAGCCTTCAAACAACATGTCTAGTCCTCCAAATACATCATATAGTCCACAACCCATCGAGCCTATTGAAGAGTATCCTACCATGAGTCCAAGTCAAGATCCATTATACCCTCATGTTGTTGAGCATCTACAGCCTATCAAAACTATCCACGAGTCTTCCACTCCCATTCAAGAAAACCAAGTGCTATGTCAAGAGTATAATCTAAGCATGTGGAAACATCAACCCTTTATCCAAATCAAGATCAAGGTACCTCCATCCAACCCATCCATAATCTATATTTTTTCTATGATCAAGATAGTATCCATGATCAAGTTCCTAGCCATGGGAAAGCAATCGAATTTCAATCCATTCATAACCTATATATTTTCTATGATCAAGATACTATCTATGATCATGAGCCTATCCACGAGAAAATTGATCCTATCTATAATTTCATAGCCATCCATGAGAAGGATATCCAAACTTCTCCTATTCATCCTCCACCTAATCCTATCCATGATCCAACAACATCCACTTCCATTGATGAGACACTTGGCTCCCAAGTAAATATAGATGATCAAACAAATAACTTGGATCTTAATGAGCATAATGATAATCAAGATCCTAAGAATCCTTCATCACCCACTATTGACCATATTTCAAATCCACTATCATATTCTCTTGGCCTTACCACCTTCATCCATGAATGTTCCTCCTTTGGAGAGCAACAACCATTCTCCACCACCTCACCTTCCCCATCAAATAATGAGCTAGTGTCTAGTGTCCAAAACACCAATAATCTCATTGTCCATCTCATACTCCAAAAACTAAACTATCAAGGTAAAGGCTTAGGCCTTCATGAACAAGGTATTGTGGAACCAATCCATGTCAAAGTCCCTCCCTGATCATATGGCCTTGGTTATATTCCCCAAGAAAAACAATCTCAAGATGTTGGTACTACCTCCATGCCTCCTAAATCCACCCCTTTCCATCATAAACCACATCATATCCCTAAAACATATGTTGTCATTCCTCTCCCATCATCCTACAAATCCCAAAAGCATGTGACCATACACCTTCCTCCATCAACTTTACCTCCACTACTTCGAACTCCTAATACCCCTCCATCCACTCTACCTCCACTTATCCCAACACCTAATATCCCTTTCATCCAATTCCCTTATCCATTTATCCAAAAATCCACTTTTAATCCAGGTCCATCCATAAATCCCCTCATATTATGAATCATGATCAACAAATGCACATGTCAACCAAACATGAAGCTTCCACCAAGTCCATGGGGTTCACAAATAAAAAATTTGGATACCTCTACCCATAAAGAAAAAAATCCTAAAGATACCTATGCCTTAGGGCATCAATACAAAGAGTCCAAGAAAAATCTATCCAAAAGGCTGCCCAAGCCCAAACTTTCACAAGAAATGTCCAGAAATAAAATGGTTTGGGAACCTAAGAAAAAAGAAATCAAGCCAAATGAAGCATCCACATGCCAAAAATCCCAAAAATCTCACTTCATCCAAAAATATCAAATTCCTTCATCCCATAAATCCCAATGCAAAAATAAAAAAAATCCTAAGTCTATGTGGGTACCTAAATTCCTACATCGACCATCCCCTAAGCAAATAGGTCCATTACTTCCTACACCTCTATCTAATAAAAATCTTCGAAATCCAATTTAGTGTGTGCAACCATTGGTCTTGTTTCCTTTCTATTCCACAACATTTCCACATACCTCCATCTCCCCATCTTTAATCCATTATCCCACATATTTCACCCATCATATCCCTATGGTCCGTGCTTTTGCATAATCCACATCATAATCCACTATCCTTCCATCCATAATTCACATCATAATCCATTATCCCCGATCCATCCTTCCATAATCCACATCATAATCCACTATCTTTCCATCCATAATCCACATCATAATCCATTATCTCCCATCTATTCTTGCATAATCATTCCATACATAATCCACATCATAATCCATTATCCACCAACTCCACCTCCCTCTCATGCTATCCCCTACCAACATCTATGAGCATAATGACATTTCACATGGTCCACCTGTGACATCCATCTTTAATGGGACTATCACCTTTCATTGAACTAGATGCTTGAGTTCCTCTTATCCACTTATCCCAATCAAATATTTCAAAAAAAAATGAAAAAATCAAAATAGTAAAGAGAAATCCCTTCATTCAATGGTGAAAACCACCTTGGAGGTGCCTTGGATAAGTACCATGATGAAAACCTAGCAAACATGTGTCATGTGTAGGTTGATTATCTATGTGTCTTACACTTGGTGGCACATTGTCTCATCCAACCTATTATTTTCAACCTATCATTCCCCTATCTAATCACATAATATTCTATCCTGCCATCCTTCGCCATTATACCCACATACCTATCCCATCTATCCATCCATCCTCCCTTCCTCCTTTCTAATATTGATAAAGACATAGGGGCAAAATGTTAAAAAATGCTTTAGAAAATCTCTTGATATACCTCATCCTTTCCAACTAATCCAATCATCCTCTCGTCCTAAGTCTTGTCATGTAAAATCCTAAACATACTACCAGAATGGGGCATGTTATTCCTATGCGGCATAGTCTTTGGAAATCACATCCTAGCTCACTTATGATGCATACATCGATTCCATCCACTATTGTTTATCTTTTTATCCATCTCTCTATCATGAGTCTTCCACACAATATCATCTATCCTTTTATCCACCCATCTATCATGAGATTTCCATTTATCTAATCCCACCTTTAACCTTGCATCTAGACTTAGTTTTCCCTTGTCATTGGTATCTAGCATTTAGGCTATCCATATTGTAATCCAATGACATCCCAAAATATTTTCAAAATACAAAAAAATCAAACATTTGCAAAATACAAACAATCAAATATTTTCAAAATACAACAAAATCAAATATCCACCAAATCCAAGCAATAAACTGAAAGGCAAGTCATCCTTAATCCATACCAATCTAGTCAATCAATCTATCCAAATCATCCAATCAAATCTTTTTGTCTTGATCCTAATCTTTTTATAAAGCAAATCAATTAATCATAATCAATCAATCATCAATGGGATATATCACTCCCACATCCTTGTGTTGATTTAGGGATATATCGTTCCCCACAACGACAACACTATCATCAAATCATTAATCAATCCATCAATCATCGGTTTACAGCTTGAAAGGAGCAATACCTTGTTTGTTTTTGAATCATTTGTGCATGCTTTCTTGCTTGCTTGTGTGTGTTATCGTTTTATCTTTCATTTGTATCAAGTCCTCATCATTCTAGCTAATATTCATATCTTGTGTATATTGGAATAGCTTTTTGCATTCTCCTTTGCATCTAAGGTCATATCATACCTTTTGCACATCAGGACTTCAATGCTCTAAGTATCCTTCCTCATACGTCTAGACACATCATCACCCTAGTCCTTATACCATGGTGCATAATGTATAGTGTTATATCAAACTATAGGATTGTTCTACTCAAGTCGTCATAACCACTCCTCATAATCAATCCATCATTCTTGCATCTATCTTTTTTATCTTCTCTATTTTTCTTCTTCCACCAATTTTTCATCTTTTATCTAACCTTTTCTTCATAGCCATTCATTTCAAGAGCACACCCGTATTCTTCCAAATCACACGTCCTCTTGAGGGGGCATCATTCAACCCACTAATTAATCTACTTCTTCTACCCGACTGGGGCATCGCCATTTCTAATCCAATCATATTCAGGCTAAACTAAAATCTTCCTCTATCCAAATATAACACTATGCTTTAAACTTCTTTTAAATGATGTTACTTCGCAACACCATCTCAAAGAGGGGCAAAATGTAGACACCTAAAATTGTCCTATTCACAGATCAGACATTCATCTGCCATATGTCACATTAATTAAATAATTTTTAATTATTTGATTAATCTCATCTATTGATCTCCATCTTATTCCTGCATATTAATTAAATAATTCTAATTATTTAATTAAATTAATTTTCTTCCACACATTAATTAAATAAATTTAAATTATTTATTTAATTAAAGCTAATATTCCATTCCCTCCAAAATAAATAAAATTCAATATTTTATTTATTTTCCATGTGTACATAAAATTAAATAATGCATTTATTTAATTTCCTATTATTCCCTCCCATCATAATTCACTCTCAATCAATTTAGTTAACAATCATAAAGAATGGGGGACCAGTATGCAAGCTAACTACTTATAGGGTGGTGACAACTTAAGCTTCATTTATCAGGAGGGGATCCCTCAGGGTTCCATTATTTGGAACAAAATGCTCAAATCTAGAAGCTTAATTAAACAAGGGCTTAAGTGGAAATTGGGAAATGGTAATATTGTAAATTTTTGGGAGGACCCTTGGGTTGCCGATAAGGCCCTTGCTGCTCAAGGAGAAAATGAGATCATTGCTGATATAGCCAAACAATTTTTTAGGTCAAAGGTTTGCCATTATATTCATCATGAGAATGGTATCAGACTTTGGAAAAATATTCTTGAATGTTGTAATAACCGTCCTGAGCTTATCCCGAGAATGAGACCTATACAATAGCTTTTGGTGGGTACCAGAATTCCTTTCTTTCCTAGAGAAGATGAATTGTATTGGTCACCTGACAAAAGAGGTCACTTCTCTGTTAAATCTGCTTACCATCTGCTGATTCCTAATGTTCAAAGAAATGAGCTTTTGAGGAAAGTGTGGAACCACAAACTGATCCCTAAAGTTAATATGTTTTGGTGGGCTATGGTCCATAATAAGATTTTAACATAAGATAATTTGTAAAGAAGGGGTTTCTCAATGGTTAATAGGTGTGTTATGTGCCTTAAGGAAGAGGAATCTATTCCTCATCTAATTCTTCATTGTGACTTCGCCAAGGAATTTTGGAGTATAATTATGCAGAACTTTGGCATACAATGGGTTTGCAATAAAGATATTAGAGAAGTTATTGCTAAAAGGTTTCCTACTTTTTCTCATCCCTGGCTTTTGGAGCTATGGAATAAAAATCTTCCCTTCATTGGTTAGATCTTGTGGAAAGAACAAAATAACAGAATCTTTAGGGAAGCTGTTAAGGACTCTTCTCAAGTTTATCAGTCTTTCTCTAAGATCCTCATTGAAAGTGTTGCTAGCTCTCATATCAAAGTTGCTGATAAACCCCTCTCTCAAGAAGAAGAAAGTATTGATGTTAATTGGAGAATTCTTAACCAAATTCCTGCTCATGACAACTCAAAGCAGACTTTGAGATTAAATACTAAATGGACTCCTCTGAGGTCTCAGTGGCTTAAACTAAATTTTGATGGCGCTTCTAAGTCCAATGGAAAGAGTAGTAGTGGTGGAATTATCAGGGATGATAGAGGAGAGCTTGTTGTTACCTATGTTGGTGGTTTAGGTATTCAAAGTAATAACTATGCTGAGGCCTCTGCCCTCTTATGGGGAGTTAAATTGGCTATTTCTTTGGGCATTCCTCATCTACATATACAGGGGGACTCTAAACTTGTTCTTGATGCTGTTACCAATGTTTTGATCTACGGGTGGAGGCTTAAGGATATCATTATGGAGATCCAAATCCTAATTTAGTGAATTCCTAGAGTGAAATTCTCTCATATCTACAGAGAAGGGAATGGTGTTGCTGATGCTCTAGCAGATTATGGTTAAAAATTCATGAATTGGTGGTGTTGGCGCCATTATAACAATATTTCCACTAACATTAGGGAACTTATTCAAAAAGAGATGACTTTTCAAGGATGACTGATCACATGGTGCGTACCAGCCTGGCGGGACGGTTTTTTTTTGTGCAAAGGTGATGTGGATATTTAAGTTTGGGGTTATTATGACCTCTTGCACTTTTCTGATTAATGCCATTTGAGCATATTTGATCACTCACACTATCCTAAGTTGGATATGTGATGATGATAGTGAATTTAAAACTATCATATTCGGGCATGGGAAAGGTTGGCATTGATTGGAAATTGTGAAGGCACATCAGGATATTGACGACTCACACATGTTGATTTACTGCCTCATTTATTATTTCATCATTCTCTTCAGTGCATCTAGAATTATATTAGGCAGATACATTGTAGAAAGGTATCTTCGGCTCTGTGTTCTCTGTGTTTTCGAGGGTAAGGTGATAATGGGGGGAGACATAATTCAAACTGAGCCAATATCTTGTTGTGAGTTCAAAGACAATGATGTTGTTTGACATTATTGCAACGAAGGTGGTGTAAGTCCTTTTTTGGAATGCCTCAACGGGTATGATGAAAACTTGTATGTGCAGTGTGCCCTTTAATGGAAGAATCGCAGAGTTACCAATGGCAGAATTGGGTTTGAAATCTTTGAAGAGGTCATAGCCATGGCGACTGGCCTCTCCACCAAGGGTACCAAGATGCAAAGGAAAGCTAAGGTGGCTGACCATCTGAACCAGAAGCTTTTCCTAGGTGAGGGTGAGGAATTAGTCCCGTACCAGGGAGGGTTTGAATGCTCTAAACTGCCAGAGCCATGGGACGAGATGTGCTTTCTTCTAATGAAATACTTTACTCTAGAAGGTCAATTCACTAGGTTTTACAATTATCACCTCCCTCTGCTGAATCATTTTACGCATAATGCCTTGATTAGTTTTCCTTTTTATTTTTTTTCCTCCCTTGAACACTCTATTTTCTGGGTTAAAGCTAAATTTGATAAAAAAACCCTCTAAATGACATGTTCCTTTGCATCAAGGTCTCATTCTTTGTCTGTATAATTTTCACCTTGCCTTGGACCCTCCTAATCCAATACATCCTTCCATTGTTGAGGGCCCTGTTGACTCTTCCCCCATTGCTACTACTATTTCTGTGGAACCCTGCCCTACCCCTAATTCTCAAAAAAGAAAAGGGGTTGCCTTGTCTGAGAGCCTTGACGAGACCATGGTGAAGGAAATGCATACTCTGATTTCTAAGGGGAGTGTGAAAAGAAAGAAAAGAAAATTCGGGGAGATGGGTTATACTAGTGAGGTTATGGGGGATAGTGTAGGGATCCATAAGAATCTAAATAGTGTCGATGGGTCCTGTGAATAAGCACAAAACCAAACTAGAGACTAAATATGAGGGTTTCTCTTCTGGGGTTAGAAGGTCAGGGAGAATTGCTAGTAAATCAGCCCCGCAGGCCAAATTAATTGACTATTCTGAAAGTGCTTCAGAAGCTTCCACTTAGGGGGATGATCAGTTGAAGTCTGGAGACATTGAGATCCAAGAGATTTTAGAAGAGGATGCAGGTGAGGGAGAAGAGAAACAAACTGAGGATTCGGGTGGTGATGATGGTGATCCTAGGGATAATGCTGGTGATGGTGAGAGAATGATTGTGGAGGATACTGATGAGGAGATTAAGGAGGAGGAAGATGGCCAGAGGAATGTTATTGCTGTCCTCAGGGGTCGGGTGGATGATCTGGAATAGAAGGTTTGTTCTATGGGAGACTTTATTAGCAGCATTCTCTGTCGCTCGGCTACTCTTAACCTCTCTCTACTGCAGGAACATGGTTCTCAGGCTAATGATGAAGATAAGAAGAAATTCAAGAAAATTGATGAAATTGTGGAATTTCTGGTTAAAGGCTAGGAGGATGCATCTCCTTAAGTCTAGTTTCTTTTTATGTTTATGCTGTTTATCTAATGCTACTTACTTTCTGTTGGTTATCGGGTGTATTTGCTATTAATGTTGTAGTTGGTTTGGGTGGCTCTTTTTGCTCTTGAGCCTTTGTCTCTTTTTGTACTGTTACTATAAGAGTTTGGCCCCTGGTTTTTGCTGACTTATATAATCAAAAACTAATCAAGAATCAAATTTGTTAACTAAATCAATAAAATCAGTTAACAAGTCAATCAATTTAGTTTACTAGTTAATCAATTTAGTTAACTAAGCAATCAAATCAGTCAACTCATCAATCAATTCTATTAGCCTCCATAATTCATGAGAGGACAAGGACACTTGTCACTCTCTCATTTTCTCACATCCTCTCAACCAATTTTAGCCATTGATCTCTTTGATCATTCACAACTGTTGATCTTCATTTCTGAGAGCTTATAAATTGAACATCCTTCTCAACCTCTGGGTATCTCTCATCTTCATACAACATCATTCAGCTGAAATCATTCTAGATCCTTTTATCTACTATCCTCATATCATAAGGTTATGTTGTTTAATTGAGCTATCCACATACTAGATTAGCAAGGAGCAATCCATTCAAGTTTGGGTGTGACTTCGATACGCTCAATATGTGAGGTTGTATTTGTGAATGCAAAGGGAGGTAAATTGTATTTTTATTTTTATTTCTTTCATTTATATTTACATTGCAAATTTTATCTATCACAACACTGAATAAAAAAAATTTGTCATGTTCGTCAAGTATTTTATTTCTAACATTATTCTGTCATCCAAACGTGGGCACTTACTATTCTACGTGGAAATTGGTCCAACGCCAGCAAAAAAGAAGTTAATTAGCAAGGGACTATCTTTTCAACTTATTGTTATGGCCCGAATAATTAGCACAAGAATATACCTAATTATGATAATGAATTAACTTGATAACATTCATTGATTTTGTCTAGTGCACAGTGCTTTAGCTTTATCAGGTAAGACTTATTGATATTTGTTTTCATAGTTTAGTTTAAAAAAACAATATTATTAATAAGTAAATAAATTTTTTATATACTATTCAAATGGTGATTATTATTTTTAATGGAATGTTTTAAACTGTGATAATTGAGCATTAGATATTTATAATTATTTATAGAGATAATTTAAATTGTTAAATATTTTCACATATTTTTAATTAAGTTATAATGTTAAGGTAAATTATAAATAGATAATTTAAAAAATCTATTTTTAATTATGAATTGGTATATATTGCATGTGTATTAGGTGAGAGATATTTTGGTTTTTCTATGGTGTAATTAAAATCTTCCAAGCACTATAATGCTCACATATAAAAGCCTGTCGGCTAATAATGAAAATTTTAAATATATAATATATGTCTTTCAGATAGTGTTTTGTAATACTGAAGGTATCAGATGTTAAATCTCATGTAAAATATTGCATTGGCTTAGAGAAGTGGTTAGAAGAAATTATATTCAATATTATTATATGTTGGAGTCTGGTGCAGAAGGAACAAGCTCCTTTGCCTCTAAACCCACTCACACAATTTATCACAATAGAAATTCACTGCTAATAAAATAAGATTGCAACAAGCAAAAGAAAATTCTTCTTTAGTCATTCATTGTCATATACATTAAAACTATAAAAAATAATAATATAGGGCCTTCCAGTTGGCCTCCCATCTCTCTCATCTACATAATGTCTTCTCACTCTCCTCAGACTTCCATTGGGCATACACAGTCCCAAGTCACCATCCCTTCTCTCGGACTGAGATTTCTCTTCCTAGTCATGCACTTTCTCTCTAGCCATCGACTCCTCAATCCATCTCCAAATCTATAATCTATATTTGCTTATGCCTTGGAGTGACTTTTCACATTCCTCGTCGATCTCTTCTATTCTCTCTTTTGTCAATCATTTCTAATTCCATAACTATCGTAGCCATGAATAGTTACAAAACTGTGCAACGGTTACAACTTCCATATACTCGTCAATATTCTTTTACTGGAAGATAACTGTAACCATTTAAACTTCCACCATAAATCTTCAAGTCTGTACCATAGAATGATTGAATGACCTCAATAGATCAAAGATCCTTCTATCATCACCGTTGGTCACTTCAAAATATACTGGTATTGGCTAAATGATTTCCCACAACACTGCAAACATCATTTCTTATCTAGGTGGGATAGTAGTATCGGGGGGACTGTATATCACCTCCCACCGACATGAGCAGGTCCCACCAAAAATACCAAGTGGTCCCTACCATCCTACATGCGGCATTGAAGTCACCGCTGCAAAAATCATTCCCTGCTTTCCTGCGAGGTACAGACCGAGTCCCACCAAAAGCACCGCGGGGTAGTAGGCTGCATTGACCAACACTATCAGCTTATTGAGGAGACTTCATTTCAAGTCCCATTGAAATGGAGCTGTCAGGCTAATGAAGGAGTTAACACCAACCAACAAAGTCTAGCGGGCTAGCGGTAATGAGAATGTGATGGCAACAGAGCTGAACCTTACGAGTCTTCACCATTGCCAGCATATGCGTAAAACAATATTGTAATATTTTCCCATTGAATGTTTTTGCCATATTTCCTGTCAAGAGAAGTTGACCAAAACTAAAACCAAACCAAAATGAAAATAAAATGTTTTTGGGCAATGCAAGATTGCCCATTCACCTGAGATGCTCCTGCATCAGACACCCCGGGTAAAATGTTTGTGAGAATGGGCTCACAAAGTGGAGTTAAATGGTAAAACCACTCTTTCAAGTTGAATACAACCTGCAGCGAACTCCATCGTTGAATCAAACAGAATGAATTTCTTCCTCTACCTCTTCTAGCACTTAGCTGGGACACTTGCCAACCTCCTCCACCAAGTGTGCACTTTATTCCTCCTTCCTCTGGTGGACTCATATCCACTGTAGACTATCCTCCTTTGCCAAAGGTTCACTCTCCACATCCTCACTCCTCTCTTCTCGTCCTTCACCTCTGTGGGCTTCAACCCACCGCAGACCGACCACCTCCACCAAATCTCTCTTGTCACATCCTCTACAGCTTCTACCTACAAGTAGGCATCTCTATTCCACTCTACCACATCTGCATATTCCAAAATTTTCTCTACCATGTTACTCATCTCATCAGGTACATGCACTTCAAACCCAATATCACAAAACTCATAAAAAACAAAGTTTACCTCATACTCCTCCACTGCTCCATCGTCACCAAGTGTAACATTTTTATTTACTCCAATATCATCAAGTGCAATGTTCTTCACTGCTACACTGAACAATTGTTCAATCTTTTGTATCTCTTCACCAAGCAACCCTTGACCTTCATCAAGATCCTCATCGAACACTAGATCATCATTAAGCATCAAATCTTCTTCCTTACCAGTCACTTCTCCTTCCAAGAGTCTTTTGATTCTTCTCATCTCCTCTTTCAGCAGTAGATCATCCTCACCAACTTCTCCATCAAATATAGGACTCCCAAAGTTCATTTTCTACACCTTTTCATCTCTCTCTTTTTCTTTTATAGCTACAACCTCTACACACTCCATAGCTACAAATTGATCTATTGCACACATGTTGTCACCTGCAAACAAATAATTATCAGAAGAAACATGGGACTCTTTTCTACCCACTTTATTCTCTACACAAATCTCCTTTAGGTTTTCATACAACTCTTCCTTCAATTCTTCCAACAACTCTTCACACATCTTCACAACTTGTTCCTTCCATCTTTGTCTTCTCCATCTCTTCAATACTAGGATTGTCAAACCCCAGCCAATTGCAAACCCTCTCTTCCTTTTCCTTATTTTCTCCATCAATAACTTTGAGTCTCTCTTTCTCTCACTGTTATAGGACTCCTTCACACCTACCCCATCTCTCGAGCTTTTCTCAGATTCTTTATTGCTATAACTATTCACACATCTTTACTCTCTCCTTCATGGCTTCAAACTCAACCAATCAGAACTTCACACACCTGCAACGATCCTTTCAAGTTCTTACAACCGCCTTCTCTGCTACTCCACAGGTCTTAGTGGATACTCTCCATGCTCAGGAACAACCTACTCTGATACCACTTGGTGCAGAAGGAACAAGCTCCTCTGCCTCTAAACCCCACTCACACAATTTATCACAATAGAAATTCACTGCTAATAAAATAAGATTGCAAAAAGAAAAAGAAAATTCTTCTTTATTCATTCATTCTCAAATACATTAAAACTATAAAAAACAATAAAATAGGGCCTTCTAGTTGGCCTCCCATCTCTCTCATCTGCATAATATCTTCTCACTCTCCTCAAATTTCCCTTGGGCATACACAGTCCCAAGTCGCCAGCCCTTCTCTCAGACTAAGATTTCTCTTCCTAGCCATGACCTTTCTCTCTAGCCATCAACTCCTCAATCCATCTCCAAATCTATAATCTATATTTGCTTATGCCTTGGAGTAGCTTTTCAAATTCCTCATCGATCTCTTATGCTCTCTCTTTTATCAATCTTATCTAATTCCATAACTATCGTAGGCATGAACAGTTACAAAACTGTGCAACAGTTACGACTTCCATATACTCATCAATATTCCTTTACTGGAACATAATTGTAACCGTTTAAACCTCCACCATAAATCTTCAAGTCCATGCCATAGAATGATTGAATGATCGCCATAGATTGAAGATCCTTCTATCGTCATTGTTGGTCACTTCAAAATATACTGGTATTGGCTAAATGATTTCCCACAACGCCACATACATCATTGCTTATCTGGGTAGGATAGTGGTATCGGGGGGAGTGTATATCACCTCACACTGACATGAATACGTCCCACCAAAAATACCAAGTGGTCCCTACCATCACCCACGCGGCATCCAACTCACCACTGCAAAAACCATTCCCTACTTCCCTGCGAGGTATAGACGAGGTCCCACAAAAGGCGCTAGGGGGTAGAAGGCTACATTAACCAATGCCATCATCTTATCAAGGAGACTTCATTTCAAGTCCCACCGAAATGGATCTATTAGGCCGATGAAGGAGTTAACACCAACCAACGAAGTCTAGCGGGCTAGCAGTAACGAGAATGTGATGCCAACATAGTTGAACCTTATGAGTCTTCACCACTGCTAGCATATGTGTAAAACAATATTGTAATATTTTCTCATTGAATGTATTTGCCATATTTACTGTCAAGAGAATCCAACCAAAACAAAAATGAAATGTTTTTGGGCGATGCAGGATTGCCCATTCATCTGAAATGCCCCTGCATCAAAATCCATAAGTCCAAGTGTTGTCGAATGAATAATGAGTGTGAATGGAGGGCAATGATTCTCATTATGGGATGTGAGGAAATATAATTGTTACCAATTTTTCTCTACAACCAAATTGGTAGAACTATAGTTCATTTTAGATGAGGAAATTTTTAACATTTGCCTGTTATCTTATTTTGCATAGTTGGAGTGCTTGAAGGATTTAGTTATGATGCATGGTTACAATAGAGGAAAAATGTTTCAGTTAATCATTCATTGCTTTGCAGATTTTTTCTTTAGAGATAAGTTGTTTCATTTCATTACAATGATTATTCAATTTTACAAATGAGATACACAAATGGAATACGCATTGCATTAAATGTAAACATAACAGATCAAATGTCCCACACAAGCTATGGGAATAGCTGAACTAGTACAAATATAGGAAATATACTATGCATTTGGAAATAAGAAAGGGAAGGAACATAGCCATCATTGCCTGTTTAATGCCTTTAGTTTCTGAGGTTGCTTTCTATCGTTGCTCTTGTTGTTGTTCTAAAGATCGTTTCAGCATGTGGTACAAAGTGGGCTCCCACAAGGGTTGAGCCCAACATGCTGCCCCTGAACCTCAAGGGGAATGGAATTGAAATCCATATTCATAAATTCAACTGAAAGATTGTCTCATCAAGTGAGTACATGAAATATAAGTTCAATGCCCCATCAATGATCATCAGTTCAAGAGATGAAGTGACAACCATGCATGTGCAGTTAACTTGTCCAAGACACTCAAAGAGAAGTAATCTAATCTAATCATGCAGCTTTCCATATGAAGCAACAGTACAAATAAAGACAGTGATAGAGTATTAGCCTGGAAGTGCATTCAAGAAGAGGACAACACTCTTATACTGATCAAGAAGTGTGGTATTCAATGCCAACATAACATAACAAGTGCTAAAGGGACTGTCATATACATAGTGGAACAACCAAGACAGCTATGAAAACACAGTTATAAGTGGTACAACATTTGAAAAATGAAACCTGAGCTTGACAACATGAGAGTAAGCCATTGTCACATTACAGGTTAAGTGCATACATATCATATGAGCATAGAACCTCAAGTGAGATGTATATATCAGTCCACATGAATAGAAAAGAAATAATTTTTGCAATGAAATTTCAAAGTGTTTTCCTATGAAGAATCATTGTTCATGTTCATCTACAAGAGATGTAAAAGAGGTTTAATATAGCCATATCAAATGAAAGATACAGAAGGTAAAGTGTAAATTTTTGAAGTCATTTCATTTTTAGAACTGCTCAAAATGTCAAGATAGCCGTGACTTATAGAAGTGGAAAGATTTGTTCTCACAAATGGCTCAAACCCACTTTGGTGTTTTTGACAAAAATCATAGTTGATAGAACCATTAAAGCTTTCAAGTTCACATATAGATACTCAGAAATAATAATGAAATATACAGATGCAGCTACAGGCCCAATAGAGAGTTTCCTCACAGTAGGTTGAACCCAGTTGGGGTTTCAAGTGATAACCTCATATATTGAAGAAATGGAGAGATTTTAAGCCAATACAAGAGGAACATACTAAGAAAATAATGGAAAATGAGTGTATATATAGCCACGATTCCCAACCAAATAAACACTCAGAAGAGATGAACATATATAGTATATAGTTATGGCTTGTCTTGAAGTAAACACACAGAGTAATGGAGAGATTCTAACACGTAGGTACAAGTTTTTCTTCAGAAATAAAAGAACTGGTAACCCATTGTTGGCTAACAGATTTGTCTTTATTCTGAAAATAATCTATTTTGAATCTATACCCCTCTTTTAAAGAACAAATGAGTTAAACAATAAATGGGTGAACCTTTTAAATTAGTTCCCCTCTGAATTTAGGTACAGCTCCCTTTAAGATTTTCAATGAATTTAATCTATTCAACTATTCAAATGCACTTTTAACCAAAAAATGCTTAAGGCAGACTAACATTCATACATAACCATGTCATGAACGTGATAAATTTATACAGTAACAGGATAGAATGCACAGATTCTACTTTGGTACATTCAAATATATGAATACATTCATACGAACTTGCTGAACCAATAAAGAATAGAACACATATGACAAGTGTCCAAATAAAGAGCAATTACCAGATGAAAGGAGATTTCACACAGAAAATCTAATTCCACACATTCAGACACACAGATCCAAATAAGCAGTAATTATTTCTTCTTCTCATTCACAGATGAAAATTATTCAGACAATCATCACATAATGTAAAACTCTGAACAGTTTAGCTAAAAATTCCCTTCTTCTTTCTGTTCCTAAACTTCTATCTCCCTCAAAGATTTTTAAAAACCTATATATATGAATGTCTTAATCATGTCTTTGAGTAAATCAAACCCAGAGTTAACATAACTCTGACCCGTACGGGATTTAGTTTTTAACAACTAATTTTTAAAGAACAAGATTGTTGAAAATAACATAATAGAAGAACGGAAAGAGAACGAGCCAATGAGATTAAGATTGGGACGACGGATCAGCATCTCCTGATTTGTTATCAGTAGCCTGGGAAGCACGTTGGGTCTTCCACTCCTGAAAAGCAGCAACGAACTCCTGAATTTTAGGGAAGTTTGGTATACCTATATGCTTCATTCTTGATTTCCAAACTTCCTTTTCCCTTTGCATTTTCCCAAACTTTTCTTTGTGTTCTGGGAGTGCGTCGATGCAGAGATAAAGCAGTGACTCAACTTTAGAAATCCTAGAGAAATCCTCAATTAAAATATTATCATTTTCTTTAACAAAGTTGATTTTATCTCTGAAAGATTGGACCACTGCATCGACATCTTCCACAGGCTTTCCGTCATCTTTTAAGTATTTAACATCAATACACTACAAGTCATGTTACAGCGATTGAGTGAATTCTGTTATCTCCTTAATTAGCTTTGTGAGTTTGAAGCGTCCTTGCCGGGATATGGAATTCCTCCACTCTATATTTTTCTTGTTCACATATAGCAAATCTTCGTCTAAACCAGCCAGGCTTTTCTCTGTCAAAAATTTTGCTAGCCCATACTTCTGAACTTCATCAATTTGATTTATTACGTTTGTCCACTTACCTTCATCTTTTGCCCAAACAGCAACCTGTGCTTTAAGATCTTCAATGGTGGCAGCAGTCAGATCATATATGCTTTTGAGTTCATGGATGTATTCAGTTCCTTTCTGCTCGATGCTATCCAACCAATTGTCAAATGTTTTTGCCACCATTTTGCTTCTATGAACTTGATCTAGCATCTTTTGGTTGACAGGTGATTTCGGGTCGAAAGACAGGGGGAGCTGTGAGATTGGCTGCGGGTTAGGGTTGTTAATAGCCTCAATGTACTCTGTCATTGAACGCAGAGCTTGTTTCAACTCTTTCTTATCCTTTTCATCTTTCCAGGTTTGACTAACCACCCTCTTAGTAGATGCTTCAAGGTGGTGGACATCTGCAGCTCTAGAAGTAGTACTAAGATCTACTCTCTCCACAGTGAAATCGTGCACTGTTGGATCTTGAACTTCTCCTTCAGTCACTGGCTTAGCTATTTCAGCACTCCAGTTACCAGTGTTTGGGTCAATGTTTATTCTGGATGTTGTCTTGAGTTTTTTGGACTTGGGGGTCTTCCCCAAACATTTGCTTACCATGTCCTCTAAAGGGACAACAAAAGGAATCACTTTCTTTTTGTCAAAGATAGAACTCTCTAGCCACTTCAGTGCAGGGGTTGAGCTTGTCTTCTTGGGGTTCACTCCATCAGAGGATTCATTTGAAATCATTAACATTTTAGGGGTTTCCAGAATGGCCCCTGACTATGACCCGGTGTCAACTTCCTTTGTTCTGTTTGGACTTGGCTCTTTGTCACCCATAGGTTCTTCTGAATCTTCCTCTGAATTCAAATCAACAACTATTGTTTCACAAGCCTGCTTCTTTCTTTTCCCTTTAGTCCTCAACCTGGTAACGCGAGATGGCAAAATATCTGTGAGGACTCTTCTGGATCTCTTAGTGACAAGGCTTCTCTCAGTTAATGGATTGGAAGCACCTGCACCACAGATAGCAAGAGGTTGATTAGAAGAGTCTATGGGAAGCGATGATTCAACCATTGAAGAGAATTGTTGGGCATTTTTATTCTGAAGCCCTTCCTGTCTCTTTTCTCTCAACCATTTCTCAGTTCTCCTTATCACCGGAAGGGTTTTAGTCCACCTCTGGAATGGGTAAGTGTTCTACTTTCTCAAATTGTGGGTCCACCACTTGTTCATCATCATCAAAAATTCCAGAAATGTCCATGTTTAAATTAAGGGTAATTATCTGCCCCAAAGAAAATGTACACCACAGCCTTCTCCTAACCTCAAATTCATCTGGACAGTCTTCCCAGTAATCCTCCAGCTTAGGAAGGTGTGAGTGCCCTGTTCCAGGATCTAGGTTATCTTTGACAAATCATTTACTGTCGAATTGAGACCTGGTAGTGAAGAACTGAAAATTGAACCTTTTGAGGTTCACCTCCAAATTTAAGGCATCAGATTTTGATTGGCATGAATAATGCCCAAGTTCAATAGGAAAATAAATACCAAAACCCCTTTTTGATGAAAATTTCTTATCAACATGTGCTAGCTGCCTACATACCTCCATCAGCACGAAACGATCAAACACATATCTAGGTAACTTCACAGGTTCACCATCAAATCCTCCAACTCTGATGTAAGTGAACTCAGAAAATTGGATGAAGAAGCTACCATAGATACTGATCAGTTGCATTGCTTCACTAGTCATTCTCTTACCTAGATTGCCTGCCAGTTCATAGGTCATTTTCCCAGTGAAGACATCATTAACCCTTTTATAATTTTCATAGCAACTCCTTCTCTGCAACTATGAATAATATTCGTAAATCTTACTGTTCTCAGCTAAGGGCGCATGGGGCAGGTCAAACCAATCTCTTGTGGATGCTAAACAATAGAACAGGTATGAAGACATATAGAAATCTCTGTTACCCAGACAATTACTTAAACCCTGATGTAGATAGTTAGCCACTATTTCAGCCCAATCTAAATATTGTTCCCCTTGAAGGATGACTTGTATGAAAAAGTACATCCAATCCTCCCAATAATAGGCATGCTAATTGCCCCTCAGTCTGTGTAACAATACTACAATATCCCTCACTTCTTTAATCAAATGATCCCTAGTGAGTGGCCTAGGCAACCTTGAACCGCCCTTCTAAAATTTCAGCAGCCAGTTCCTTGCTATTACACTTTTGTAAGTTGGTTTCTTCTCTAAGAAATACCCATTAGAGGAAGTAATGTCAAGGTTGGAATATGCCTCTTTAGGCGGTATCTTCATCACAGACATGAGGGTTTGTCTGTTGACATGAAATAACACATCCCCGTTTGCATTTCTGACACATCTGTCCTGGGGGTCGTACCTATTTATACACTCCTGAACCAATTCTGGGCACAGTATAGCCTGAGGAAAAGCTGCAGCTTCAACTAAACCACTGTCTACAATTTTCTTCATCGTAGGGGTTTGAACAGGGTTTCTAGTTCTTTCTTTAAATTCCTCTAAATCATATTGAACCAATATAGTATCTCCAAATTCTGAGTGAAAATAAGTAAGAACAGGGCCATGTTCATCCCCCAAACACGTAGATTTCAAAGACATAGTTGGAGGATTACAATAAAACACTTGGAATTTTGAAAACAACAGAAATTCTAGAGATTCTTCTTTCCAGCATAAGAACTAGGAATAGCATATGGGAAACAAAACTCACCTTCAAGATATCTGAATTCACTGCGAAAACTTGAATAAAAAGAGCCTTACACTTCCGGCGCTATCCTCTTCTGCGTTGCACAGTATGTTTACTTGCTAAACTTGGCTTGTTCTTGGTTAATAATGGCACTAACCAGAATGAATAATTATCGCTCAGAACAATACATGCCAAAAATATTTGAAAAGACATGAACTCTGATTTCTTCACTAATAGCAAGTATTATTCACGCGCCATCATGAAGTATAATGATTATCCGTAGCCTCCACTAAATTAGAGCTCTCGGTTTCATGATGAGTTTCTGACATATTTTTCTCCAACTTTCCTGCTAAATTATACTTAGAAAGCCGTGGGAATAAACGGGACCAAAATCACCAAATCTTCGAACTATTGAACCATTAAACCTTTAGGACATGGTTCAACGCGGTGTTTCAATGTGATGGTTCAAACATGCCAATTGGACCATAGAGATAAGCAAAGGATTCACTTACGGAAGTAGGAACTTAAACTCATGAACCGTTGAACTTTTAAAGATATGGTTCAATACGAAGGTTCAAAGATGCAAGAGTTATGTAGACCAACAAACAGTTACGCGGCTTTGGTAAAAGGCTTCCAATTATAAAACAGTGAACTGTTGAACCTTGAACCATTGAACCCCGCTATAGAGTACGAGCGGAAGGTTCAATGATACATTAATTACACAAGGTAACTGCATGACCTGACTTATAAGAAGGCAGTGAGTGTTGAACCTTTAGACCGTTGAACCATTGAACCTCGAACAAAAGGTTCAAGTTCAACCCGAAAGTTCAAAGACGTTTAAGACAAACAAAACGACAACTTGCTTTATAAGACACTTCAGACATATTGAACCATTGAACTTTGAACTTTGAGAATGGTTCGGGTTCAAAGGTTCAAACCTTAAGCAACTTTGTATACAAAGACGACACACGGGTAAAAATTGAAGGACTAAGAGTCGATTTACGAAGCAATGGTATGACCAAAAATATAGCATGGTAAACTGGCTCTTGTTCAAGAAATATTACCAATAAATAAATAAATAAGGGCGACTCAAAAGGTAACATTGGCTCTGACTGGGGACTGCATTTTATGGCAAAATGCAGAGAACTCAAAAACTCTGGTTTCACAAAAAAAGGAAACTAGAGAAGAAAGGAAACAGAACGGGGCAAAACAAAAATGGGAAAGGAAAACACAACACCAAACAAAAGGGAAGACTATGTACAAAACAGGGGACCTTGTTTATAGACGATACAGCTTCAGATCCTGTCCATTATAGGATAGGGGTAAAATAGTTCCATCAGGATATTCCAATTTGAAAGAATTTGGACCCAATACCTGGTGAATCTTGAAAGGTCCTTTCCAAAGCGAGTCAAATTTGCTATGTGCACCTTTTGGTTCTCTTCTTCTATCCCACAGTAATACTTCATCTCCTTCCATAAACTTCCTGGGTCTTGTTTTCCTGTCAAAAATTTCTTTAACTCTGGCCTGATGTACAGTAATTCGGTCAACCAGCTCATTTCTCTCTTCTTCAATTTTAGTTAAATACATAATCCTCTTCTCCAGGGAATCTTGGAAATACTAATCCTCAATTACACTTTGCAGCTTGGCTGTAGATAGCTCCAGAGGTAAAGATAATTGGGCACCTATCCCATAAACTAATTCAAAAGGTGCCATTCCAATTGCTCTTTTTGGAGTTATTCTATGGGCCTAGAGAGCTTCATACAACCTCTTATGCCAATCTCTGGAGTTGTCATTCACCAATTTCTTCATGATAGCAATCAGGTTCTTGTTACCGGACTCAGCTTGTCCATTCCCTTGGGGATAATAATCTGATGAATGGGAGAGAGAAATACTATGTTCATAACAAAAAGAAGTCATTTCAACTGAAGAGAAACTGGTAGCATTATCTACTACAATCTTCTGGGGCACACCAAATCGTACCAAAATATTTTCTTTGAGAAAATTACAAACCACCTCCGAAGTTGTTCTTTTTACAAGAGCTGCCTCAACCCATTTTGTGAAATAATCTGTTGCTGTTAAGATGTGGGTATGCCCTGCACTTGAGGGGGGTGAGATAGGTCCAATAAAATCCAATCCCCATTGTTTAAAGGGTTCTTCAACAACAATGGGCCTCAAAGGTAGAGCTGCAAGTTGTGGCCTTCCTGAGAACATCTTACATTTTTCACAATTGGCCACCCATCTATACGCATCCTTAAACATTCCTGGCCAGTAGTAACAATATCTAAGGATTTTGAAAGCTGTAACCGAAGAAGGAAAATGTCCACCACAAGCTTCATTATGGAAAACTTCCAAGAGTTTATCTTGCTGCTCTTTATCCACACACCTCAGGAAAGTTCCATCTAACTCTTTCTTGTAAAGGACATCTCCCCAAATAACATATTTTGCAGCTTTTAGCTTCAGGTTTCTTTTATCTTTAGGAGTTAAGTGATTAGGACAATCCCCATATGTAAGATAATGTGCCACATCTAGAAACCATGGGTCCTGCAAGCTTACCAATAAGACTGTGAGGAGTCCTTCTCCTTCTTGTTCTTTGTTCTCAGCAATCAACTTACATAAACCTTGAACCCTGATCAGCTTAGTAGGCTTAACTTCCAGATCATATTCCTGAATTTTAGCAACCCATGTTGCTCTATTGTTTAATCCCACTTCTTGCTGAGTCAAAATACTTATCACAGCTGAATTTGGAACAAATACAACTGAATGGTAATGACGTATATAATATCTGAATTGTTTAACAGCCTTAACTACTGCGAAAGCTTGTTTTTCAACCAAAGAATATTTCAGCTCATGCTTTTTAAGGGGAACGCTCATAAAAGCTATGGGAACCTCTTCATCCAATTCATTTTTCTGTAACAAAATACCTGACATGGTGTGTTCCGAAGCATAACAGTAAATAATAAAATATTTTTGAAAATTAGGATTTACCAAAGTGGGAGTGTTTGCAATCGCCTTCTTGATGTCCTCAAATGCCTTCTTAGCAACTTCATTCCACTTGAATGGTTGTTTCTCGCTCATCATTCCAACAATGTGTTTTGTAATCTCAGCAAAGTCAGGGATGAACCTTCTGAGAAAATTGATCTGAACAAAGAAGGACTTGACTCCAGTCCTATTTGAAGGGAGACTAAGCTGTTGAATTGCCCTGGCCCTCTCCAGATCAATTTTGATTCTGTCTTTTGAGACTAGGTGTCCCAACAATTTTCCCTCAGTCACATAGAAAATTGACTTCTTGGGATTGAGTGAGATGCCCTGGCTTCAACACCTTTGCAAGACAGACTCCAGATCTCTCAAGTGATCCTCTCTATTCTTGGAGAAAACAGTGAGATCATCAAGGTAAATAACAATAATTCTGTTCTTCAGGTCTCTAAAAGATGAATCCATTGCCCGCTAAAAAGTTGCTCCTGCATTAATCAAGCCAAAGGGCATTCGATTATAGGCAAAAGTTCCTCGAGGTGTGGTGAAAGCAATCTTATGTTGATCCTCTATAGCCACACCTATCTGATTGTAACCTAAGAAACCATCCAGCATAGACATCATTTCAGACCCAACAACTGTTTGCAAGATGTGCTCCATCACAGGTAGTGGATAGTTATCTTTCAGGCTGGCTTGGTTTAAGTTCCTGAAGTCAACACAGATCCTTATTTCTTCATTCTTCTTTCGTACTGGAACAATATTTGCCACCCAAGTGGAGTGATGGATTGGATAAATAATTCTAGCTTTCAACATCTTATCAATCTCCTTAAAAATGGCTTCAGCAACTTTCGGGTTATAATTCCTCAGCTTCTATCTGAATGGAGCTGCATTTGCTTTCAAAGGAATATGGTGTTGAAACTATCCATGTCTAGAATTTTTGAGATCATCGTAACACTAGGCGAAAACATCCTTATATTTGATTAGCAATTTAATCAATTTGTTTTTCTCCTCCGAAGAGCAGCACCTACCAATGGATACCCATTTAGGATTAGCTTCATCCCCAATATTTATCTTCTAATAATCTTCTGCTTTATCAGGAATATAGGGAGGTTTGCTTTTAACATATTCATCTCTTCAAGAAAACAGATGTTCTAAAGAGACCAGCCCTTTAGGGATTTTGTTTCCCTTTAATTGAATCATGTCATCTCTCGGATTAACCCCAGGGTCAGGACTGAATTCTTTACACTCTGTTTCAGAACCTTAAAAATAGATCCCCAGGAACATTTCAGCATTTTCTGAAAACTTTCTGATTTGATCATCACTTTCAAAAACTTGCCAGCTCTCAGCATTGTCAGGGACATTAGGATGATATATCATTTCTATTCTGTAAGAATCTTTTTTGAAATCCGGATGTGGCAAAAGGAGAGAAGCTGATACTGCTAAAGAATCTGCTCAGGAGTTCTGATCTCTGGGAATTGTTTCGATAGAGAAGGCATCAAAATATTCAATCTCATCCCATACCCTATTTCTGTAATGCCTTAGTCTCTCATTCTTAACAGAAAAGATCCCCCTTACCTGTTTCACAATTAATTCAGCATCACCCTTCACCTTAAGTACCTTCACACTCTTTCCTTTAGCTTCAAATAATCCAAGCAGTAAGGCTTCATATTCTGCAGTATTGTTGGTGTTTTTAAACTCTAGCTTAAAAGAATAAGAAAAAATTTCACCTTCAGGTGAGATCAACACAACTCCAGCCCTTGAACCAGTAGTAGCACAACTGCCATCAAATTCCATAACCCATAAATCATCAGAATGTATAGACCTTTGCATTAATTTTTCTTTGGAATCTAACTCAGAGCTCTGTTCAGAGGAGAGAAAATAGTTGCCAAATTCACATTCCTCAAACAAAATCTGGGCCTTGGGATCATCAGAGCGGTAGACAGTGAACTTGCACTTGGGCTCAGGTTCCAGCTTTACTTTCTACTTCCCTACTAGGATTGTGGCCTCTGACCAATCTAGTTTGATCTGTCCACCCAAATCCTTGCAAAATGTCCTGCTCAAAAGCATTCCATAACTGGCAGGAATATCTACTACCAAAATAGTCAATTTCACCCTTTTGTCAGGGTAAGCTGCAAGAGCGACTCGTGCATCTTTAATCTGTCCAAGCAAGGAAACCTGTTTTCCATCCATAGAATAACATCTACCAAATGTTTTCGTGAGAGATAACCCTAGGGATTTAGCCAAAGAGGAAGGCATAATGTTATCAGAGGCTCCTGAATCTATAATGCAGTTACTAAGTTTATGACCATTGATAAACAAAGACACATAGAAAGGATTGGGTTTCAAATCAGTATAAGGAGCATTGGTTGATGAATTGGGAGTTGTTTTAGGAGCAGACAAGGATGACTCAGATGAGGAAGCAAATAGTCTAGCAATGGGGGATTCAGTATCAACCTCCAATTGATTCTCAAATTCAGTTTGTGCAGGACTACCTTTAACATGTTTAACTAATTTGTCAAGTTCAGTAGGTTTCAACTTGAGATACTCAATAGGAGAAATTTAAATTTTTGCAGACTTACAGAAATCTACAATATCAAAAGAGGCATCTAGGTCATTTCTATGTAGCAATCTATTTTCCTGAGCCTTCAAATTAGCGTCATGAGTTCTAGTTAAAGGCTCCTTACCTTTGCCAGGTACTTCTTGAGTATTAGAGGATTTCATATTCCTCTGACTCCTAGTGAGCACGGCGCATGAAGGATCTTCAAGGGTTACCAATATTTCACCTCCCCTTTCTGAATCAGACTCATATTCCAGGAAGTGTATTTCAGAGCCGCCAGGTTCCTCAAAGTTCCTTTCTTCTTCTGTGGCTTCCCCTAGCATATCTTGAGTAGCAGTCATCTGAGTATACCTGAGCATTTCTAGGCAAGAATTTCCATCATGGTCAGTAGTCAAGTGAAAAATACACATGTTTCCCCTCCCAGGAGGAGCTTCAATAGCTAGTCTTGGTTGTGCTGATGTCAGGGGTAGAGCTCTACCAGTATTCGCTTGTTGATTCAAATTCCTTCTGCTTATATCTTGATACGGTTGTTGGAAGGAGGCACCAATTTTAGGTAGTTGCCTCTTTAAGGCAATCATATCATTAACCAACCTTTGCACTACATGATCCGTAGATGATAAGGGCTGGGCATTTGGCACCTAGACCTCTCTTTTCCATTTACCGGCCATAATGAGATCATCCTCCAATCCGACTGCTAAGGCTTGTGCAGCTGGTAAATCAGCAATTACACCTCTCCTGAGATGGAAGCTAATATCAGGAAGCATAGAATTAATAAAGAAACATTTTTTATTTTTGCTAGAGGGTCTTTTAGTAGCAAGGATTTTGTTCACAATTCTATTGAATTTAGCCATGAACTCCCTCATAGGTTCACGAATCTCTTTTTTAAGCTGAGTCAGCTGTGCAAGGAGGTAATGTTCGTCCTCTGCACTTTTGAACCTATTTTCAAAAGCAGTCTTCATGTCATTCCAATTTGAAATTGAGGAATTAGTCAGGTGGTAGAACCATTGTGCCGCAATGTCAGTCAAAGTCTGCACAAAGAGCCTTATGGCAACATCTTGATGTTGTACACCTAACACACTACATGCTACTGTAAAAGCACACAAATGTTCTTCTGGTGATTGTTTACCATCTCCATTGAACCTGGGTAAATTTTTTCCAAAAGACAGATGTGAAATGAGCTCAAGAAGATAGGGCAAAAGTTATTTTGTGATTAGGGTTTGCATATGCCCTAAATTTGATGTTGATTTTATCACATCATTTTTATTTTTTAAGGGCTCAACTAATACCCAAGGTGGTGTTATGTCCACTTAGCAATGCCTAGGCTTTATGCCTAGAAGACTTTTGACCACCTTCAGGGTGAAGCTGAATGCATTTTCATGATGCCCTTAATATGCAGATCAAGTGGAGGTCAAACCCTAAGGGGCTTTTATTTTTCCAAAACCTCATACACCCTTAGTTATTCTTTTGCAGATTATTTGAAGGGTAGGCCTTATAGGCTTCTATTTTTGCATAACAATATATATGCCTTGATGTATTTTTTATGATTTTTATAGAAAATCATATGCTTGTATATGCCTGTACTTGGAAAAATTATCAAAAGCCTTGTATTGTCATTTTTTGCAAAATCAAATCTAGGCAAATTATGAAAATAAAGCTGCCAATCATTGTAAATGATATTTAAAGCAGTGTGCCTATAAATTGCTTTAAAATATTCATTATTTATGTAGTTAAAGCAAGTAAAGCAAACAATACCTTTTTTTTTTTGAGTTTTCTTTATTTTAGGCAGATATGGACAAAAATAGAGTTTTTTCTGGGCAGACAAAGCTTGTTTTTTTGGTGGGACCACCTTGGAGAGCTTTTGTGCATTTGGAGGCTCATTTTTTGGCTTTTTCTGGGAGCTCGAAAATGGATCAAAATAACTATTTTAGGAGCTTTCCTAGCTTTTGCTCTTGAAGATCTTTTGGACAGACATATATTGGAGATAGCTAGCTCTTTCTCAGGCAGTTGAGATCATTGTTTCTTCTCTCTTGAGCATAGGCAGAGAGTTTGTAAATAGAATTTGACCCAGTTTTAGATTTTTTTGTACTCCTAGTTCAATATAGCAGATCTTTCCTATTTCATCCTTTTTGCTTCATATTTGCAGTTTTTGATCTGATGTTTCATTGTGACCAATACTATGTCCTTTGTTATGTCTCATTACTTTTAATTTGTATGCAGATAATTCATATGATCCTAGTTATATGTTGTGTTCAAATTGAACCTTCATATAAATTATTTTTGAATCGTATGTTCTAGGTAAGGTTGTGAAAGATTATGTTTGGAGGGTTGTTTGTGGGTGAAAGTGTTCAGATAGATTAAAGTTTAGAGGTATTATCTATTAGAATTTAAGTTCCATTTCACTTCATCCTCTCTCCTTTTTCCTCAGGAAAATATTTAGATTAGGAAAAACCATTAGGAGAACTAGCTCACTCTAGAGGCTCACTCTAATTTTAGGCAACCCATAGGCCTAGAAGTGTTCCCATGTGTCAATAGATAGGTAAGGCCATAGCTTAGCATAGGATGCATATTTAATTGATAACAGTTTTTGGCACACCCAGTGGGACTTTAAAATTGTTTTCAAACAAGTTTTTCAACTCTTAAAGATGTTGTTCTGGTATATGTAGCAATGTTCCAACCTTTGGAGGTTTCATATAATATACCTGGCAACTCTATTCTTTCTAGTCTTAAATGCAGAACTAGTGCATTTAGCTTATGAAAACTAGATCAGGATGAAGTTAGACTATTTCAATCAAATAGTTTGATCATTTATCACTAATATTTGGTGTGTATGTCAGCAATTTCTGCCTTTGGAGGCAAGGAAACAACACATCTGGTGACTTTGAGCTCAAGTTTACTGATTTCAGTATGATCAAGTGGTGGTATGTTACAAAAATCATTAATTCACTCTATTTCTTGCTCTTCATATGAGTAAAAATGTCAAATTTTCATAGTTAGTATGAATATCCACCACCATACTATGAAAATGCCACTTATCCATCTCCTTATCAACCATATCAGACCAATCATGCTGTTGTTTTCAATTCCATGGATTTTCAAAACCAACATGCCCAACATATTTACCACCCACCCACCCCTGCTCAACCTCCTTACCAGCCATACACAAGTAGCCATAATGTTTGTTTTAGTCCAAATACTCAGGATGCTTACCGCATACCCATTCTTGCCCAATCTTCCAATCAACTTCAAAATTTTAAAATTAAGGAAATTAAAGACATTCTGTTAGACTATAATAAGAAGATAGATGAGATCAAGAGGCGGCATGAGTATAATCAGTAAAAAGAGAAGATTGCAAGCATAAAGGGTATGTTGTTTGATTTCATGCATGACTTCACAAAGCAGGTAGATGAGATTAAAAGGCAACATGAGTATAACTTACAGTAGGAAGAGTGGGCTTGCTTAGGTTATTAGTATCATCAAGAAGGGGAATTTCAAGGAAGGCAATATGAAGAGTCTAATTTGCAGCTACAAGAGTTAGATCACCAAGCTTTCCTCCAACACCCAGAGCAGCCATTCTGTGAGACCTTTAGTTCTGACGAGGAGTTGGAAACTGAAGGAGATAGTTTGAAGAGAATCTTGAGAGGGAGGCAGCTGCACAAACAAATATTTTGCTTGCTCGAGCCCAAGCAGCTCCTTATAAATTCCCAAGTTTTAAACATAATGAGCCTCTTAACGCTCCTAAATTAGAGATTTTGAGTTTTAGGTAGAATAAAGTTCTTGATCCCTCAAGGCAGCCTCTTAATCCTAAAATACCCAATTTCAGAAGCCTTCACCCCTTGGAAGTTGAGGAAAATAATCATTTTCAGCCTAGTATAGTTGCAGATCAGCCCCTTGAGCAACATTTTTTTCTTGCAAGAAATCCAAGAAACTCCCCAAGTTTCCCAACCAGATAAATCTGATTGTCCTTTCACTATTTGCCTTTATAAGGATGGACCTATTGTCTTACAAAATGACTCATTCACCATGAAAGAAGCTAGAAATGTAAATTTATTGCATATAGATATGGAGCAATATCGGTTAGAGCAAAAGAAGATTGAACAAGAAAAGACTCCTCCTGATGAATCTATCAATGTCTGCACTAAAGAGTTTCCTTGTTTTGTAGAAAATGATAAAAAAAAATTAAGAAGATCAACCAACACAAGAGGTTGATTCACATAGAAAGGTTGTTGTTGTTAGTGCCGCTCTCCCAGCTCAATATGAGCATAATGCATGTGTAGAGGAAGTTGATTTAGGCTTGACCTTAAATCCTTTGCATTTTGATTCCTTTGACAAGTTTTCTAATGCATTTTATAAGATGAATCAAAGTAGGATACTGAGATTGGAAGGCGAAAGACTTCAATTGTAAAGACACATTGTCTAGGTTCAAAAGGAGAATAAACCAAATAAAGAAGAGGATTATGTTTCTTTGTTTGATTAGCTATCTGCTTATGTTGGTGATGATGAAGACAACATGCAGGAATCCAACTTAACAGCTGATATCAAACAGCCAGAAGATATTGCAAAAAATGATGTACTATTGTTTCATAAAAGCAAAGATGAGATTGAGGCCTCAAATGAGCAAAGAGATAGTTTTGTTTCTGAATCTAACATGCTTGTTTCACATGAATATCCTGACAACTAGGCTGAACACAAAGATAAATCAGATTAGATTCTCCACAATAATGAGGCATCTAGTTTGTTCTTAGAGCTCCCATTGTACTGCAATGAAGAGGCTAACATGAATGAGACTAAGACAGCTTGCCTTGAAGAGCAATCAAGTCAACCAACTGAAGATGATTAGCCTTTTCAAGACAACCTTATGGTTGATTGTCAAGATCTTGACTATTCAGCTTGTAGAGAGCTTGCCACTCTGTTGAATTCTTGTAGCGACCAAATGCCCAGTCTTGAGCAGCAAAATGATGAAAGCCATTCTGACGAGGGACTGGTTAGCAAGCAGGCAAATGCAAACATCCTTATTTTGGATAATGAAGAGATTGATGTACATGCAAACATTGTTCAAATGGAGCAGAAGCATGAAATTGCTTTTCAAGGTATGGCTCTTGATATTTTTCCAAGTTCTCAAAAAATCAGTCAGGAAGATACCTCAAAGTCTATTATGGATCAAGAAACTAATGGTGGGTTTGATGACATCTTGTGTACTAATATAATTGATGAGTTTTGTGCAAGGTTAGGTGACATGTTTTCAAATGATCTCATTTAGAAAAATGAGATTCAAATAGTGGGTAACCAGCGAGATACCAGTAATAAACATTTAGGATACATCCTTCCAAGAGGATGCCCCATTAGATATTTATCCAATAAGGTGACCAACAAGTTTCAAAGGATTTTCAGTGCCCCTAAGAATGAGATTGCAATTGAGGAACAACAGATCCAACTTGCACATTCATGGCGAACCAGAGGTATGTTTGAACAAAATCAAGGGATTCAAACCTTTGGTTGTAATCTTCAGGTTGCAGTACAACAATTTATAAGATGTTTTCTTGTTTTTCACTCATTATTGCTAGTTTGTAAGCATGAGAGGCATCCTCGGTTGGTTAGGAGGGGGAATTATTTCACCCAATTAGTGAATGATTTTGTTTGACCAGCTTCTTTAGCTAGTTAGAGTAGGTTAGAGTTAGTTTTTTTAGTCAATAAGTCCTTCATGCACATTCTTTTCAGTTAGTTTTTGTTTCCCTAAGTGCTACTGCACATGTTTTCTAGCCACCAGGGCCTTTTAGTTTGCTTTCCGTTTGGTTTGGTTTTGTTTTCCCCCTACTATTTGGAGTAGTATGAGGGGCTAAGTTTCAATAATTTCTGAGTTAAAATGAGCAGAGTATGACTCAATGCCCAATGGACAGCTTAAGGCAACTAGTCTTGATGCTTAGCAGGCAAGCATATAGCAGAAGTCACCAGAAATGTTAAAAAATTTTCTCTACAACCAAATTGGTAGAGCTAGAGTACATTCAGTTCATTTTAGATGAGAAAGTTTTTAACAATTGCCTGTTATCTTGTTTTGCATAGTTGGAATGCTTGAAGGATTCAGTTATGATGCATAGTTACAACAGAGGAAAAAGGTTTTAGTTAATCATTCATTGCATTACAGATTTTTTCTTAAGAGATAAGTTGTTTCATTTCATTACAATGATTATTCAATTTTACAAATGAGATACACAAATGGAATAAGCATTGCATTGAATGTAAACATAACAGATCAAATGTCCCACACAAGTCATGGGAATAGGTGAACTAGTACAAATATAGGAAATATACTATGCATTTGGAAATAAGAAAGGGAAGGAACATAGCCATCATTGCATGTTCAATGCCTTTGGTTTCCAAGGTTACTTTCTGTCCTTTCTCTCGATCTTTAGAGGAACTTGCAGGATTGGAAAAGATTTGTTAGAGCTCCGGCTATGAGTTTTGTATGTGCCTATCAACAGAAGAATAACACATTGCCTATGGTGCACTAAATCAAATACAAATCATTCACATGCAAGAGAGACTGAAAGAGAAACAATCATTGAGCTTCACTTATTTTATCTAACATGTTTGTTTCCTGTACAGGTATAGGTGAAATCATGTTGTTGTTCTAAAGATCATTTCATCATCTAGTGCAAAGTGGGCTCCCACAAGGGTTGAGCCCAGCATGCTGTCCCTAAACCTCAAGGGGAATGGAATTGAAATCCATATTCATATTCAACTGAAAGAGTATCTCATCAAGTGAGTACATGAACTCTAAGTTCATTGCCCCATCTATGATCATCAGTTCAAGAGATGAAGTGACAACCATGTATGTGCAGTGAACTTGTCCAAGACACTCAAAGAGCAGTAATCTTATCTGATCATGCAGCCTTGTATATGAAGAAATAGTACAAATAAAGACAGCGACAGAGTATCAGTCCGCAAGTGCATTCAAGAAGAGGACAACACTCTTATGCTGATCAAGAAGTGTGGTATTCAATGCCAACATAACATAACAAGTGCTAAACGGACTATCATATACATAGTGGAAAAACCAAGACAACTATGAAAACACAGTTACAAGTGGTACAACATTTGAAAAATGAAACCCGAGCTTGACAACATGAGAGTAAGCCACTGTCACATTACAAGTTAAGTGCATACATATCATATGAGCATAGAACCTCAAGTGAGATGTATATATCCGTCCACATGAATAGCAAAGAAATGATTTTTGTAATGAAATTTAAAAGTGTTTTCCTATGAAGAATCATTGTTCATGTTCATCTACAAGAGATGTAAAAGAGATTTAATATAGCCATATCGAATGAAAGATACAGAAGGTAAAGTGTAAATTTTTGAAGTCATTTCATTTTTAGAACTTCTCAAAATGTCAAGATAGCTGCGACTTATAGAAGTGGAAAGCTTTGTTCTCACAAATGGCTCAAACCCACTTTGGGGTTTCAGACAAAAATCACAGTCGATAGAACCATTAAAGCTTTCAAGTTCACATATAGCTACTCAGAAATAATAATGAAATATATAGATGTAGCTGCAGGCCCAATAGAGAGTTTCCTCACAGTAGGTCGAACCCACTTGGGGTTTCAAGTGATAACCTCATATACTAAAGAAATGGAGAGATTTTAAGCCAATACAACAGGAACATACTTAGAAAATAATGAAAAATGAGTGTATACATAGCCACAATTCCCAACCAAATAAACACTCAGAAGAGATGAACATATATAGTATACAGTTGCGGCTTGTCTTGAAGTAAACACATAGAGTAATGGAGAGATTCTAACACATAGGTAAAAGTTGTGATTTAGAAATAAAAGAACTAGTAACCCATGATGGCTGCGGGCAGAGATGGAGAAGATACATAAGAAAGCCACAACAAAAGAGAGTGATGTAGAGTTCAAGATGAGAGTTTACCTTTTCTTTTTGATGGAGAAACATAAAAAATGGCCACGGGGTTTCACTCTTATGGAGTCTCAGACAAACCCAATCTAGATAGCTATGGCGGTCTCAAAGCATAGAGAAGGAGCAAACCATAGTAGAGATAGAATAAATGCATCAGAAACTAGTGAAGGCTGCGACTAAAAGCCAGAGAAAATTATGATAAATGAAAGAAATGGATACACAAAGTCACAGGGAGTCTTTACCTTTTATTTCATGTTGAGATCTTCAGAGAAATCATGCTCAGATACAGTAAAATCGAGGAGTTATAGGGTCAAACCCTCGACATGGTGGCGGCATTATGCAGAGTCCATTTTTTTCAAAAGACAGATATGAAATGAGCCTGAGAAGATAGGGCAAAAGTTGTTTTGTGATTAGGGTTTGCATATGCCCTAAATTCGAAGGTGATTTTATCACATCATTTTTTTTTTAAGGGCTCAACTAATACCCAAGGTGGTGTTATGTGCTCTTAGCCATGCCTAGGCTTTATGCCTAGAAGACTTTTGACCACCTTAAAGGTGAAGCTAAATGCATTTTCATGATACCCTTAATATGCAGATCAAGTGGAGGTCGAACCCTAAGGTGCTTTTATTTTTCCAAAACCTCATACGCGCTTAGTTAACTTTTTGCAGATTATTTGAAGGGTAGGCCTTATAGGCTTCTATTTTTGCATAACAATATATATGCCTTTATGTATTTTTTATGATTTTTATAGAAAATCATATGCTTGTATATGCCTGTGCTTGGAAAAATTATCAAAAGCCTTGTATTGTCATTTTTTGCAAAATCAAATCTAGGCAAATCAGGAAAATAAAGCTGCGAATCATTGTAAATGATATTTAAAGCAATGTGTCTATAAATTGTTTTAATTTAATATTCATTATTTATGTAGTTAAAGAAAGTAAAGCAAACAATATCTTGTTTTTTTAGTTTGCTTTATTTTAGGAAGATATGGACAAAAATAGAGTTTTTTTCTGGGCAGACAAAGCTTGTTTTTTTGGTGGGACCACCTTGGAGAGCTTTTGGGCATTTTGGAAGCATTTTGGAGGCTCATTTTTTGGCTTTTTCTGGAAGCTCAAAAATGGATCAGAATAACTATTTTTAGGAGCTTTCCCAGCTTTTCCTCTTGGAGATCTTTTGGACGGGCATATATTGGAGATAGCTAGCTCTTTCTCAGGCAGTTGAGATCATTGTTTCTTCTCTCTTGAGAATAGGTAGAGAGTTTGTAAATAGACTTTGACTCAGTTTTAGATTTTCCTTGTACTCCTTCCAATTCAATATAGCAGATCTTTCATATTTCATCATTTTTGCTTCATATTTGTAGTTTTTGATATGATGTTTCATTGTGACCAATACTATGTTCTTTGTTATGTCTCATTACTGTAAAACTATATGCAGATAATTCATATGATCCTGGTTATATGTTGTGTTCAGATTGAACCTTCATATAAATTATTTTTGAATCATATGTTCTAGGTGAGGTTGTGAAAGATTATGTTTGAAGGGTTGTTTGTGGGTGAAAGTGTTTAGATAGATTAAAGTTTAGAGGTATTATCTGTTAGAATTTAAGTTCCATTTTAGTTCATCCTCTCACCTTTTTCCTCAGCAAAACATTTAGATTAGGAAAAATCATTAGGAGAACCATCTCACTCTGGAGGTTCACTCCAAATTTTAGGCAACCCACAGGCCTAGGAGTGTTCCCATGTGTCAACAGATAGCTAAGTCCATATCTTAGCATAGGGTGCATATCTAATTGATAACAATAATAAAATCATATTTTGATTTTGCTTTCATTTGGCTGGATCTTCTTAAGAAGCTCATTTTTTTTCAATAAACAATATATTTTATAATCCTTCAAATAAACATAATTGCAAAGTTACACATGGGGTGAAGGGGAGATTATTATTATTAGATTCAAATTCCATCTTTAATGTAGTTTTGTTTTTAAGTGAATCTTCTTTCCCCACATTGTTGTCTAGCCTAATTAAAGAAATGTAATCGATTAGCAAACAATTAAAGAGAAAATAAATTGGAATTGATAATAAAAATTAAATGTTTAAATAAATTAGAATGTAATATTTAGTTTGAAATTTAATGACGGAAAAGTATTGTGACAATTTTTTTATTAAAATTGTTTAGGGGTAGTGTAGTTGAATAATATTTTAAAGGTATTTGGACGAGTTCTTTATTTTTCTCACAAAACCTAAAATTTATTCATTGCAATTTAATTAGGCATATAAAAAATAAATTATTTTCTACTATACCCACCTCCACCATATTCTATGCACATTAAAAATCATATCATTTTAGTAAGCATTGGGAAAAAAGATGTTAAACTAACCTTTTTCTATGGTGCTTCCATTGTAGATGCCGAGGATTTAGCCTGAGCCAATGATGCACAAATTTTCCTTTTAAATTTAACCCTCCTACACAGTGAGTAAAACCCTCTTCTAATTTTATTGGCTCATAAAAAAAGCGTATTATTTTTCAGCCACCTATTAGTTTCATTTTTTCAAGTAATTCAAACAATTTAACTGTAAAATGGAATGGTTTCTATTACATTGAAAGTTATGTTAATAAATTAAATTTCTAATGTAAAATAGAATGGTTTCTATTACTTATTTTATCTATTTTCTGCAATTTCAATAAACACATCCATTAGCAGTCCTTCAAATGAACAACAGTTCAACAATCAAAATTGGAAGAGGCAAAAAATCATTTTACATTAATTTTATATTAATTTTAGGGCTTAGCATGTGGTATAACTTTATTTGCAAAGGGAATAATTTTTGAAGTGAACACAATTTTAAGAGCGAAAATATATTAGGGTTAATATTTTGAAGTGAACACAACTTTAAGAGTGAAAATTGATTAACTTATACTTTTTTCTTATGTTTTGGACTCATTTGATAATCATTTTTGTAATTTTTTTTCAAATATTTACGTTACAAGAAGAAACATTAAATAGAGATACCTTTGGATTGTATAGAATAATGGTTCAACTGAGGATGAATTTTGAACCTGAGGAGCAAGAAAGAGAATATAAAATAGAATTGTACCAGTCAGTACAACTTGGGACTCACTAATCAATATATAAGAACATGAAATAAAAATCATATCATTATCTTTTTAAAAAACTAATCATCATAGGATTTTTATTAACAGTCAGCCTAGATACCAAATTAGATCAACATGTTTAGCTCTAAAACTAGATTGACTTTGAAAAACATATATATGTAGTACACAGAAGCCCTTAAAAATCTTTTATTTTTTCCATCACACACAACATTAGTATTTATATATAAAGTATGTTAGGATTTTTAAAAATTATTATAATACCATTTAATTTTATCATAATGACTATAGAATTAATTATTCCATTAAAAATATATTAGGGTTAATATTTTTAAAGTTCACACAAATTTAGTTAGAAAAGATTAATCAATGAGAAAACAACTCTTATTAATATTTTTATTATAACTATAGGATTGATTATTCCATTAAAATAATTTAAGTTCTAATATTAACTTAATATTAAAATATATTAGGGTTAAATTTTTAAAGTGAACACAATTTTAGTTAGAAAAGATTAATAAATGAGAAAATTGATTATTCCATTAAAAATATATTAGGGTTAATATATTAAAAGTGAACACAATTTTAAAAGTGAAATTTGTTGAACTTATATTTTTTTCTTATGTTTTGGACTCATGTAATAATCATTTTTGTAATTTTTTTTTCAAATATTTACCTTACAAGAACAAACATTAAATAGAGATACCTTTGGATTGTATAGAATAATGGTTCGACCAAGGATGAATTTTGAATCTGAGGAGCAAGAAAGAGAATATAAAATAGAATGGTACCACTTAGTACAATTTGGGACTCACTAATCAATATATAAGTACATGAATTAAAAATCATATCATTATCTTTTTAAAAAACTAATCATCATAGGATTTTTATAAACAGTCAGCCTAGATACCAAATTAGATCAACATGTTTAGCTCTAAAACTAGATTGAATATTTAGTACACGACAGCCCTTAAAAATCTTATATTTTTTCCATCACACGCAACATTAGTATTTATATAAAAAGTATGTTAGGACTTTTAAATTTTAATTATAATAATACCATTTAGTATTGTCATATAGAATTAATTATTCCATTAAAAATATATTAGGGTTAATATTTTTAAAGTTAACACAAATTTAGTTAGAAAAGATTAATAAATGAGAAAACAACTCTAATTAATATTTTTATTATAACTATAAGATTGATTATTCCATTAAAATAATTTAAGTTTTAATATTAACTTAATATTAAAATATATTAGGGTTAATATTAACTACGTCCCTCCCCTGCCGCCTCCTCCTCCCCAGCAAGCAGAAGTGGACGGTCCTGAAGCGGGTCTTGCTTTACAGATAATTGAGATTGCAGATTGATCAGGCGTTGAGTCATTTTTTTTTCTGTTTATAGTTCATAGTTTTTTTGTCCTGACTATTGGTTGACTTAGTCAGCTGCTTTGTATGTAATACTGTATAAACTCTGTTCTGAATTAAGCTACAGATGTTGTTACTGGATTGACTCTTTTTTTTAGTCAATTTTTGTTTTATCTTTTCACAATCAGGCAACAACTGGAGGTTTTCTTTATCGGATTCTTTCCTGCCAGTATGCCTTTCCAAATCCGGCATTTTGTATTCTCTTCTTTACTAATGTATTTCAGTGGTTTTTTACCACTTTTTTTTAAAAAAAAAAAAAAAAAATTTAAAGTGAACACAATTTTAGTTAGAAAAGATTAATAAATGAGAAACTTGATTATTCCATAATATTCTTGAAGTGAACATAATTTTAAGAGTGAAAATTGCTTAACTTATACCTTTTTCTTATGTTTTGGACTCATTTGATAACCATATTTGTAATATTTTTTTTCAAATATTTACCTTACAAGAAGAAACATTAAATAGAGATACCTTTGGATTGTATAGAATAATGGTTCGACCAAGGATGAATTTTGAATCTGAGGAGCAAGAAAGAGAATAGAAAAGAGAATATCAAAGAGAATATCAAAGGGAATATCGAAGACGATATCAAGAAAAAATGACATATGCAGAAAGAGAAGCACAAAGAAAACAATAAAATGAGGTGCATAGGGAAAGATATCATAAATGTAGGGCTAAATTAATAGTTGAACAATTGGAAGCACATAATCGACAACAATATAATATGGCAAGAAGAAGTCATGTAGAAACATCTGAACAAGTAACTAACTCTGAAAGAGAAGAAATGATAGATGTAGAAAGAGAAGCATAAAGAAAACAACAAAATGGGGTGTGTAGGGAAAGATATCATAAATGTAGGGCTGAATTAACAATTGAACAATTGGAAGCACATAATCGACAACAATATAATATGGCAAGAAGAAGTCATGCAAAAACATCTGAACATGTAACTAACTCTGCAAGAGAAGAAAGATAAGTAACAAAATTAAAAGACATTTCTGATTTTTTGAGTTATGATTTATGATTTGTTTATAAATTTGGTGGGTATTATTATGATTTATTTGAGTTATGAAATTACAAATGAAAAGGAAGGGCAACTATGATTAGTTTTAATGTCATAGTTGGTCTATAATTCTTAAGTATGCAATTTTTTTTTTGATGATTTACATATACTGTCTACATATTGAATACTTTCTTATAAACTTTTACATATATATTAATTTGATTATTTTTTAATTGTTTTATAATACTCAGCAAATAATTGAAATTATGGATGTTCTACAAAATGAACTTGAAATCTCTATTACAAGCTCAGTACTATCAAATGAATATGCAAGTTCAAATGTGTTTGTTGAAACACCTATAGAAAAATTAGCAAAAACTATTTTAGAACACTACAAAAAAATATTCGAAGAAATTGAAGACACATGCTTACATGTTGTAGCCATTGGACAAGAAGAAATCTTACAAATCGAAGACATTGCAGAAAAATTTCATGAGACATGTAGAAAAGTAGCTGGATTTTGTGCTTTTCTAAAAGAATTATATCATGATGAACAACCCAGAGAAGGTGATTCGTTTCACATCATTGAATTCCAAATGTATTTAAACAATGTGTAGTGTTATAGTATAGTTTTGTAACTGCTATGTATATTCGTCCTTCAATACTTCTTATGTGAGTTCTTTATCAGTTATCAAGCATGTAGGTTTTTTCTCATATATGTAAATTGAAAGGACAACAAAATATAAACATAGCTCTTATCTATATTCTATATTATATATCACTTTTGTATATTCCTTCACACATATATAAATTGAAAGGGTATTTAGTAGTTTTGAATTAAATGTTTTTCTTATTGATTTTCTATGGTATATGTTAAATAAACTCAATATACAATTGACACTAATGTCCCTATTTCCCTTCATATTCCCTCCATCAAAGTAAAATTTTCTAACTAGTTTATTAATTGTTCTATTTCTATCAAATCTTTATACATATAAAACATTCAATTGAATTATTTTATCAAACATCATACTACATAAAAAGAGCTTAGAATCATACAATTCTCCAATATTATAATTATGTCAATTGTCTATATTCTATGTCCCATGGATGCATGAAAGATTATCAAAGTGAACAAATCTGAAGAATAAACACCACTAAAAAGTGTTTAACAAGCTACATACCAAATTGTTTGAACAATAACTAACATTTCGAAGGTTTAAATCAAAATATAAGTGTTAAGAAAATAGGTTTTGGTATGCAATTCAATTCTATTGTGAAAAATTATGGAAATATTTAAACAACAAGATTATTATAATAGTTACTAAAATTTTTAATATATGAATTATTTTATCTTTTAAATAAGCAAAGTTAGAACCAAAAGAGTGTACTTTTAGGGTTTAAAAAGTAAGATCCTAAAGCAAGGCTAAGAGATCCAAACAAAACATGGCTGATTTGTTGAACTCAAATCAATTGACCATGATATGAATGATTTATGTGGACAAATAATATTCTTATGTGTACAAGTACTAGGGTGGCAATGCACATGCATTTGAATACTTCATATTATATATGTTTGTCTTAACATGTCAAATGATGTCTTTAAACACTTACTCCATACCAAATGGTTTTATCTATTAATATAAATTTGGGAATTAATATTGCACCAATGAATGCATTTGAAATGACTGAATCCTAACCCTAACCCTAACACTAACTCCAATGTTAGAATTAGGGTTAGGGTTAGAATTAGGGTTAGGGTTAGGTTAGAATTATGTTTTCATTAGAATTATGAATAGGGTTAGAACTAGGGTTGCATATAGGCTTATGATTAGGGTTAGAATAATGATTACAGTTAGAATTACGATAGAAATTTGAGGGTTAGGGTTAGAATTAGGGTTAGGTTTAGTGTTAGAATTAGGGAAAGGGTTAGGGTTAGAATTGAGGTTGGGGTTAGAGTTAGAATTAGGGTTACTAAATTAGGGTAAGTATTAGAGTTACAATTAGGGTTAGGATCAGGGCTAGAGTTAGGGTTAGAATTCAAGTTAGGGTTAGGGTTAAAATCATAGTTAGAATTAGGATAAAGGTAAGGGTTGGAATTAGGGTTATGGTTAGATTTAAAATTAGGGTTATAGTTAGGGTAGAATCAATGTTATTATTAGAATTAGGGTTAGAGTTAGGGTTAGAGTTAGGATTAGGGTTCCTATTAGAATTAGGGTTGATTATTAAGGTGGGTTACTATTAGAATTGGAGTAAAAATTAGAGTTACAATTAGGGTTAGAGTTCAAATTAGAGTTAGGGTTATAGTTACAATTAGGGTTGGGGTTTCAATTGGGATCAGGCTTAGGATTAAAATTGGAGCTATGTTTAGGGTTAGAATAAGGGCTAGGGTTAGAATTAGGGTTAGGGTTAGGGTTAAGATTGGAGTTAGGGTTAGGATTACAATTAGGGATGGGGTTAGGGTTAGAATTAGGGTTACGACTATAATTAGGGTTAATGTTAGAATTAGGGTTAGGGTTATAATTAGATTTGGGGTTGGAATTGCAGTTAGAATTAGGTTAGAATTACAATTAGAATTAGAATTAGGCTTAGGGTTATTATTAGCATTATAATTAGGGTTAGGATTAGAGTTAGAATTAGAACTAGAATTAGGGTTACAGTTTGAAAAATGGTTACAATTAGAATGAGAATTACAGTCAAAACTAGGGTTAGGGTTAGGGTGAGATTTAGGGTTATGGTTAGAATTAGGGTTAGGCTTAGGGTTCAAATTAGTGTTAGAAATAAAATTATGGCTAGAATGAATTTTATGGTTAGGGTTAGAATTAGGATTAGTGTTAGGGTTAGGGTTAGGTTTAGAATTAGGGATACAATTATGCTTAGAATTACACATAGGGTTAGAACTAGGGGTCCATATAGGCTTATGATTAGGGTTAGAATTAGGGTCAAGCTTCATGTTAGGATTATAATTATAACAAGGGTTAGAATTAAAATCAGGGTTAGTATTAGGGTTAGGGTTAGTATTAGGGTTAGGGTTATTGTTAGATTTAGAGTTAGGGTTAGTATTACGGTTAGGGTTATTGTTAGAATTAGGGTTAGGGTTCAACATTGATATTAAAATATTCCTTAAAAATAGGTACCCTAATTCTAAATCTAACCCTAATTCTAATCTAACCTTGGTTCTGACCCTAACCCAAACCCTAATTCTAAATCTAACCCTAATTCTTACCATAACCATAAGATTGTAGTTAGCATTTTTTTATAAGCCTCAAAACCCTTAATCTAATTGTATTTCTAAATCTATCCCTATTTAACATAATTCTAAACATAATTTTGGTCATAACTCTAATACTAACACTAACCCTAATGCTAACCATAATCCCAATCCTAATTTGAAGCCTAATTGTATTTCTAACCCTAACCCTAACCCCAACCTTAATCCTACCACTAATTTGCTAACCCTAACTCCAATTCTAACCATAATTCTAACCCTAACCCTAATTTTATTCCTAACCCTAATTGTAACCCTAATTGTAGCCCTATTTCTAATCATAATTCTAGCCCTAATTGTCTCCCTAACTCTAATACTAATCATAACCCTAATTCTAACCTAAACACTAACCCTAACCCTAATTTTAACTCCTAACTCTAATCCTAAATATAATATATAATTTTAATTATTATATATTATAATTATTATTATAAATATTTTATAATATTATATTAAATAATTATTATATAATATATTATAATAATATATCTAATATATTATTAAAAATATATCTAATATAATATTTTAATATATTATAATAATATAGTTAGAATTAGGCTTGCAGTTCCGATACTACTGGCATATCTATATTTTAAAAAATATATCTATAGTACGCTGAGAGATATCCTTCTCAAGGCGCTTATTTTTTAATCAATTTACCACATATAAGTAGAATAGGTGCCTCGAGAAGGATATCTCTCGATGTACTTTAGATATATTTTTAAAAATATAAATATGCTAGTTTATTTCATAAGATATAAAGCGGGATGCACTTTAACAATATAAATATGCTAGTTTATTTCATAAGATATAAAGTGGGATGCACTCATAACTCCCTATGTATAAAAAATGATTTTATAAGCTTTTTAATATTATAATATTTTTTTTAGAAGAGTTAAATAGCTCGCGAATTATAATTTCTATTTTTCTGAAAACATACTTGATGCAGGTGAAACTATTTACAAGGTTGTTTGGGTGAAGGTTATTATAAATGTTTTCCTATTGTCAGCTCCACAAAGCAATAACCAAGCGTTACATTAGATAAACAAGGAAAGTAGAATAGTAAAATATACCTAGTTACCTTTATTTTCTTACATAGATAGCTATTTATTTTGAATGGAAGAGTAAACTTATATGAATCGGGTGATCGAACCAGTAGAAGGAGAAGAAAATGATGTGTGCATAGCCGAGCTAAATGATATAGATTTCATTTTAACGCTAGTCAAGATAAAGTTGACCAAAAGGCACTAGAATTTATATGTGAAATCATAGCAGAATTGGTTGACACATCCTGAATGAAAACACACTGTCAGGATTCTTTCCTTTTAAATAGTCGGCACGTCGAGCCTTTGACATTTTAAACAGCCAGGTCATTGTCAGGCGGCACGACAATGTGCCAGCTTTCTACATGAGAGGAAGAGCAAGTTCCGTACCAGGTCGATATCGATGACAACTTAAAGCAACGAGGGGCGGCGCTATCATATACAGCGACAGGCAAATTCTAAGGAACATCTGGCAATTGGACTTCAAATTTCAAGATCTTTACTACCTCTCTCATTTTCGGCCTCACTTTTGGATCAGGATGAGAACATAACAACCCCAGCAACAGCAGCCGCTCCATTTTGTTAGCTTTAAAATTCCCATCTAATTTTTGATCTGCCAAATACAAAAGCCTTCCCTAGCCATACAAATCCCAAACCCATTCGACCAGTCTTTCATCCAAACTCTTATCCAACGGTCGCTTCTCGCAGGCAATTTCCAAAGTGATAGCTCCAAAGCTGAACACATCAGATTCTAGACTGGCCTTTCCTGAATATACGCACTCAGGTGCCAGGTACCCATATGTGCCTGCCACCACAGTCATTTGGGAGGCTACTTGATCACGCCCCACCAGTCTTGCCAAACCAAAGTCACCGAGTTTGGTGTTGAAATTGGAATCTAGCATTACGTTGCTCGCCTTGATGTCTCTGTGAACAACACGCTGCTCCCATTCTTTGTGGAGATAAACAAGAGCAGAGGCTATTTCACAGGTAATACTATACCTTCGGTCCCAATCTAGAGTATTTTTTCACTCCAAATAAATAGATTTATCCAGACTCCCGTTTGGCAGGTATTCGTAGACTAGACGTAACTCGCCCTTTTGATGGCACCATCCTAAAAGCCACATAAGGTTCCGGTGTCTGAGCTTACTAATTATGGTAACCTCAGAAACATACTCCTTTCTTCCTTGTCTGGAGCCTTGGGATATTCTCTTCACAGCTACCGCCTCCATCGTGCCGGGTAGGATGCCTTTCTAGACGCTACCGAAGCTGCCTTGCCCAAGCTTTTCATCATCGCAGAAGTTTCTTGTAGCAGCACTAAGATCAGTGTAGGAGAATCTTCGGGGGCCCTGAGAAAATAATTCGTCCAGCTCCACATCACTTTCTTCAGCTGCCTCACCACCGGATAGACTTTTTCTGAAATTCCACCACCAGCCAATGAATATGAAACCGCATACGGCCACAACGCTACAGAACACCGATATGAAAATAATTATGACAAAGTTCCCTTGATTGGAAGCATTGTTTAGAGAGGCAGCGGTTTCCCACGAATACTCACAAGAAAAATTCTAGGTGTTCACAGTGTGTGTCTCTGATGCGGCTCCAGTGGAAGCTGAGAGATCAACCCTTATATTTTCTGGAAGAAAGTCCCATAGATCTATACCATAGGAAAGTAGCGGGCTTCTGAGTTTTGAAATATTTGTCTCATTGGGATTATACAAGAGAAAGACTTGTAGCCTCTTTTCTCCACCGTTGTAATCCACCCACGCATCCCATTGTTCTCTGTTCTTGAGATTTTGGGCAGAAGAGCGAGAGTTTCCAGTGGAGTTGCTAAGCAAAAAATTAAGCCTTGAGAAAATGTTGTGGATGTCGATTCCTACATGGTTGTCATCGGGATCCCAAGGATTCTTGTGAGTGTCAAATTCCACAGCAACCATCTGATAGTATGATCCATTAGAGGTTGTGTCGTTAAACAAACCAAGCCCCCCGCCTATAGTGTGAAAGGGTTGTTTCGACTCGAAAGGCACCATGAAGAAAGCCAGTCCGCTCCATCGTACCTACTATGATTATTGCTCTGGCCGATAATGAATTGGAAATGGGTAGAAAAATTTGCCAGAGCTTGTGATGACTTGTCCCATAGAGGAATAGGAATATTGTAAGTCCCCCAGCCGTAGCTGTTGCCTAGGCTCCCTGATACTTCATTTGTGGTGAGCTGCAGCCTATCTCCTTGAAAGTAGGCACTATTCGCAATTTCTATACCTGTCTAAGGAGGGAACGCAAAGCTAAGGTTTTCTGCATGGGATATAAAAATGAGAGAAGCAGCAACACAGTGAAAGAAGAGAAGGGCATATGGAGGATGAAAGATTTTGGCCATCTACATTAACAGTAGAAGAAGAGGAGGGCAAACGGAGGATGAAAGAGCTCGGCCATCTAGATTAGTATTCATATGCACTATGACAACTTTAGGGCATTAGCTGTCAAGCAGAATTTGTTAATTCCTTAGTGCAAATGCATAGTTCTCGATGCCATACAATTGCGACATACGAGCAAACATATAAGATGGTTGAGTTACTCTCAATTGGTTTTCGCCGATAGGCAATTCAATTTCCTAATGATTGGAATCACCGTATCTCGTATTCCACTTTAACATTTTTTTATTTATATGATGCCAGGTGGCCCTCATTTACCTCAGAGGCATATTCTAATATTCAATCAGTGGGGGCAGACTCCATGGAGACACATGATCAAAACATAAAATACGGTCGAGTTACTCTCAAATGGTTGTCACCAATGGGCAATTTGGTTTTCAAATCATCGGACTCACTATATATTGCATTTCATTTTGACATTTTCTCTTATATGATGCAACGTGGCCATCATCCGCCTCATTTGCATATATGTTACATAAGGGAGTAAAACCCATTTTCATAAATCTTGGCAAATTAAATCAAACCAAACAAGTAACCATGATTAACGTAGATTATTAGTCCCTCCCGGGACAATTGTCTTCACCTTTTCTCATTAATATGTTTGAGATTTTTTCTAAATTGGAAAATTATCAAAAATAATTGATTCATAGAATTTTTGATTGGTTATATATATATATATATATATATATATATATGATTAAAGATATTTTTTTGCCTAACAATGAGATTTTGTTGAACATTTAGTTTGCAGATGACATTGTCTTATGTCCTGTGATAAATGATGATAACTTTAAAAACATGGTTAACAGGTTTAAATTTTTTTTTCAAGCCTCGGGTACAAGAATTTATGAAAGCAAGTCCATGCTTTTAAGTTGGAAGGAAAAACCTCCTAGCTAGTTCAAGAATTACTCTTGGTAGTGGGGTGGCCCCTCCAAGAAGGTGAGATATCTTGAGATCCCATTTGTTGTTAAGCCCTCCTCGAAAAACATGTGGGATTGGATCTACATTAAGATTGAAAAAAAAGATCATGAATTGGAATAACCAGCCAAGGTTCAAGTTTGTCAAATAATCTTGTCTTCCTACTCTACTTATTATGCTTCTGTTTGGCTCCTTTCTAGTTATCAAATTGAGAACATTCAAAACATTATTAGAGATTTCCTTTGGTATGATGGTGAGGGAAAGGAAAAAAGGAATGTTGTTAATTAGAATTGGTGTTGTCTTCATAAAAGAAAAGGGGGTCTTGGTCTTCAATTCAGGGTGTTGCCCTGGCCACAAAATGGATTGTCAAATCTTTTGATGGTAATGAGCCCTAGAAAATTCTTGTTAGGAATAATTTTAACTCATTACCTACTCCTACCATTTAAACACTCAGTACTGTATACATAAACAAGTACAACATATAGTGAAGAACCATAGTAGAGAAAAATTAAGACAAAAACAATTAACAAAATTGACATAGTAGAAGATAGAGAGGAAATATTACATGCCAAGGGAAAATACAATTATTGGACCTTAACTCATTCCCTATTCCTACAATTTAACACTAATCACTATATACAAAAACAAGTACAACAGATAGTGAAAATTGTAGTAGAGAAAAACTAAGATAAACAACACAAAATATATGTATATTCTTCAAGGAAATGGCAGCAAACATCAAAAGATCTACTGCAGAAAATAAATGTATATAATGTCAATAATCTCTTTATATGATAATAAGGAATATATCTCTAAACTATCTAACTCCCCCTCATTTTTACAATCATCCATCCTATTTATCGTCCCAAGGGCCTCACTAAGTAAAAGACTCTTTGTTTTACTACTAACTCTAAAAATAGCATGTAAATAAATAGATGCTTCTCTAATCTTACAAATATTGAGCAGTTACAAACATCTACTAAAATTAGTAAATACAATTTCCCCTAAATTCTCAACAAAATCAACAATACATGAAAAAACATCAAGTTAGCCCCTAATTCAGTGGTTAATTAGTTTACATCATTCTCCTCTTTTCAAACATTTGAACCTTTTGATTCAAAGCTTATCTATTTCGCAACAATTTTCAGGAAAACTAAAATGCTAAGAAACTTAAGAACTTAACTACTACTATTTTTTTCTTTTAGGTGATGCAAGATCATGTTTATCCTAAGATGCTCCTACCTCAAACATCTAGGTAAGATTTTAGGCTAGATGGAAGAACCATGCTTTTGAATTGAAGAACTAAGCTATATGTTCCCTTCCACTAGATTAGACATCTTTGCAATTTTTCACACTTTTTCCTCTTCTACTTCTAGCCTCTAACTGGATTAGAAAACATTCTCATCTACCATTTTTGTTCTCTTTCTCTTTTCCCACATTCTTATGAGCTTAGACCCACTTCTAGTGGTCCCCCTCCACCAAAATTCATTACATGACTCTTCTTATTAATGGAATAAATCAAGTTAATGGAATCAAAAATTACAATAGGAACTTCCTCTTCTATACAACAAATGCATATGCCTTTGTTCCTTTCCTCAATCATTCTCATTTCTTCTCCACGAAAGAGATGGTCTTCTTCTCTCTTTTCATCAATTATGGGATTTTCAACACATCCCCCCAACTACTTCTCATCTATTATGTTCTCCAAAACCAATAAGACTTCATCACATATGGGTGTCCCAAAGATCTCCATATTTGCTACAACTTCATCTCTAATGTAAACTCCTTCCACTACTACAACATGTTGGGCCACCTCTTGTGAAATGTTGCAATCCTCTTCATTGCAGTCTTTGAACTCTTCTCCTCACCCATTGTAATCCTCAATATTTCCTCCTTCAAGGTAACACAACTCAACATCTTCATGCCAGTCCTCCTCCTTGTCTTCATCCCATTCATCTATCTCCTCTCTCTTCAAATCTTTGTAAATCACCTTTAAGGTCATTCCATTCACTAATAATTCTGCCTACCCATCAAGGGATTAAATCTTTCCTTCTTCTAGTAGTTTTATTCCTTGGCTAATCCTAGACTCTATGGCTTTCCTCTCTAAAAATAGGTCTTGCTCACAACATGAGTATTTATTCTCAACATTCTTTTTTGTCTTCTCACAATCTGTTAAGGTCTTTTACATAGTTCTTTATTTCTTATTATTGCATGTCCCATAATTATCCAACATTCACCATAGTTCCTCTAAATCAAACTATAATTTTTGTATCTTTCTTTTTTTTAATTTTTCTTTCTTTTTCTTCTTCTTTTGTCCTCTTTTTCTTCCAACTTAGTTATCCTCTTTTTTACATCATGATAGAACTCCATCTTTGCATCTACACACATAGCTACCCTCGAGGATATTCAAAACTCTTCTCATTATTTCTCCACTCCTAGCATCTTAGGATGCTCTGATACCAAACTAATACTAACACTTCTTTGAACATGCATGTTAATCTCTAATAAAATACGTTATTATAGGTAATTATTTATAAAGATAGTGAATAGAATCTGAATGACAAAAGATAGAGAGAAAGTATAACACGAGTCTTACGCTAAGGGAAAATATAATAATTCTTTTCACTCATTCCCTATTCATGCAATTTAACACTCAACACTATATATAAATAAACTATACAACATATAGTGAAGAACTATAGAAAGGAAAAATTAATATAGAAAACACAAAATATATGTATACCCTTCAAGAAAATGGAAGTAGACATACAAAGATCTATTGCAAAAAATATATACCTGCAATATCAATAATCTCCTCTTTATTGGAGAATAAGGAATATATCTCTAAACTCTCTAACTTAGGGTAAAAAGTTTCCCTATGCATTTTTACCTCCAAGTTTAGCTCCTAGGTCTCCGTGTTAACATTTGAATCCTTAAGCATGATCAAATTAGGGCCTTGGGACTTGGGCATCCGTGCCCAAATCCACCCTGATTTGCTAGGATGGAAATTAAAGCATGTCAGTCTAGGCCCTCTCAAAAGGTTTCCCTTTGTTGGCCTTGTTAATTTGATTTACGAATGTTAGTGGGAAAGCATATTTAAATAGGTTTATGAACTCATATGTGTAAGATATGGATAACACAAACTTGTGATATTGAAGAAAGAGCATTCAAGGCCTTCATTGTGTTTTAGAGCATAATTGTATTGTTATTGTATTTGTTTGTTGCAGATTTGGCTTCATCAATCCATCTCCTCATGATTTGAAGGATCATCATCTCCACTAGAGCTTCACCTCTAAGGTGACATAAATTTATGTTTCAATAATTTCATATCATCATTGGATTTGGCCTCTTCCCTCCTTGGGCACACACTCTATCTAACAAAGGTGTTGGAAGACTTAAATGTCCTTCTAGGGTTTGACCGAGGCAAGCTCCTAAACACCACAACCCCCAAACCCTCTTCTTTGTGTGTGCAGGTTACAGGTGCGGGAGTTGGAAAAGTGTAGGTGCAGAGAAGCATTTTGAAGGGTTAGGTTTCAGGATCTAGAAGAATCTTATGAATATTCCTTCCTATTGGACTAGGGTGCCCACCTCATAATCCTCCTGATAAGTTTGGCTCTGGAGTCAGGATCAAGATATGGCTTGCTACACTCCTTTGTTTAGAATCTGGTGAAATTCTGCCCTCTCAGACTCGGGTGCCCACCTCATAGTCCTCTAGTGTTTCAATTTCTAGAACTATCTGGTATATCTCTGATCCTCTCTAAGTACTTTCCTGTCTGGTTTTATGTAGCATTCTGTCTGTTTATATTTGATTGTTCTACAATTAGGGTTTGAGGCTTACTTGACCTAATATTTCAATCTAATTTATTCTTTCCTTAGCATTCCTAAGCACAAAATCAACAGTTGAATCTTCATCCATCTTGTAGTGACTTCAAGGCTCAGTTTTGTCATCAAGTGTTAATGTGAAAGGAGGGTTTATTTGATACACCTTTGCCCCATTTTGAATACCTCCATTTCACATATAACATTTTGGTGAACCTAGAACAATGAGCATTTTGCATCTTTCTAAGTGTTGTAATCAGTCCTTGCATTCATTGGTATCATATTTGTCATCTTGTGCATTGAAATATCTTACATACATTTAAAAAAATTGACAAAAATAAGCATTTTAGGCTTGAATAAAGGCATAGTTTTGCATGATTTGCATTGCATTTGATAAAAAAAATTTAAATCTCTGATATTTTCATTAGATTTGATTCTTATTACAATAATTCATCATTAACTCATATCACATCTTACATTTGAAGGTTTCATTTTTTAGGGTTTTGCTTAAAAAGTTGCATTTTTCATATAACCTAGTAATTCCAAAAGCTATGGTTTGTAGTCAAAATCTTATTTCATTAAACACACTATAGTGTTGGATTCTTTTGCATACTTTTGCATCCTCACTTTAAAAACTTCACTTTTTACAATTACACAGTGTGTAATTCAACATTAAGGATTTTTAGACACTTTCCTCACATTTCATTAAGTACACTTTTAAAATCTTTCATCTTGCCTCGCTGGATAGCACTATTTACATCATATCTACTTTATTTGTTGTGAAGTTCAAGTGTTTTTGCTCTCTGAAAAACCAATTTCCTCAAACAAGTGCTTTGGTGTGAAACAGTCTCACTTACATGCCTTCTCATCACAACAATAATTCTATGGTCCCTCCTTGAGTTTATAGGAAGAGAAGGACTCCTAAACCTGATAGAACAATTGGAGGAAGTGAGGGACCTCTTTACATCACTGCACGTATAAGTGGATACCCTACAAGAGAGGTACTTATTGATCCTAACTGTATGATGAATTTGGTTACTGAGGAGTTTCTTTACATGCATGATTTGATACAAGAATCTTATGAACCTAAAAATATGATGATTAAGACACATATTGGGGCTTTCTTCCCAGCTATTGGGAATATTACATTATTGATTAACGCCATGGAGAAAGCCCTTGAACAATCATTTGACAATATTCCTATTTCTGACCTCTTTCGTGTGAAACTAGGCCATCCATGGCTCAATTCCATGAAAGTGGTCCCTTCTACAATTCACAAATGTTTAAAATTTCCTCATCAAGGTAGGGTACATGTTGTCTACCATAGTAGATAGAAACCTATGGTTACTCATGTAAACTTCAACTTAGACTACTTTTGGCCACAACCTACTGAGCCTCCTCAACCAAGAGAAGATCAATTCTTCCTGGGATATTAAAGATACAAAACAAAGTTAATAACAAAATTGGATGGACCTCCTATTGAACAAATTATAAATGAAAAGAAACCAAAATTGAAAGAATCCCCTCAGATATGAGGTAAGGGAGTCTTTGCTGAGGTTCCTCCCCGATAATCCTTACAAGGATCGAGAGATACTTGTAAAGAACAAAGCATTTCATCACAAAAAATCAAATTTGTACTAGCTTCCTCCTCTAAGATTTCAAAGACTAGAAAATACTTGAAATCCTTTTTGTTGTGATGTTCACAACATGCCCCATTATGCTCCTTAGCAAAATGGGGACCCCTGCTGTCGCTTTGCTTTTTGCTTCTGCTTGTGTTTTTCTGCTTTCTGGCGGTTTGGTAAAAATGAGTCAGGTGCATCATCATCATCATATCGGATGAGGTTGGTCATCATCATGAGGTCAGTTTGTCAAAGATTATATTTTGTTTCTGTGACCTCATATTTAGAAAGAGCTTGAAATTCCATGCAAGTTTGCCTTTTACATCACTTGAAAATTCGTCCATATGAGGAAGTTATGCACAGTCAAAGTTTTGGTCAAACCTGATAATCGCAAATGATCATCATTTTTTTTCATGTTATCAAGGTCATCATGATCTTGGTCTATCACCCGATAAAAATCATGCAGTCGAAATATCCGGACGTCAATCTTAGGTGATAGTGCCCTTTACCCGTCAAATGACCTTATGCGCATCGTGAGCATCATGATTTTAGGAGGGTCATATATTATAAACTCAGTTTTGCTGTATGAAGAACATCATCATCATATTTGAAGCCCCCCCCCCCCCCCCCCCGATAATATCCTGAGGTTCAAATATCCGGACGTCAACTTTAAGTCATAGTAAGTTTTCCCCGTCGAGCGGTCTTTTGTATCGCGAGCATCATGCTGATATTTTAACATTGCCTGATATTATAATATCATGATGATATTATAATAATCACCCTGACTTAGAAAATCCACCATCTACATAATTTGCATGCGCATGCCAAAATCCTATCGGAGGGTCATCATCCTGATCTTTCACAAGAGGGTCATATTTGCTGAAATTCGCTAAGATGATGATGACGTCTTCATATCCTCCTGATCTCCTTTTGCATGATCATATTTTAATATCACTCTAGCGCAAACCTGATGATGACCTCAACTCATCTTCATGCTTCGAAGATGGAAAATGATGGTTACGTCATCATGATAATTCGATGAGGAGGATCATCGTATTTTTTATCCTGTCATATTGTCAAGATCATCATGATCTTGTTTGTCTACCCGATATTTTGTAAAGTCCTCCTGCCGAGAAATATGACCTTTTGCAAATATCCTGATGATCATCATCATCACATTTCCCTTCGGTAGGATATTTTCCAAAACATGATCCGGTTAGCGAAACATCTTGATGATGTCATGTTCTAAGTTTAACAAAGGCCCCGGATATCATGGATGACGTCATCCCGATCTGATAAACGAAGAAGCAAATATCCTGATGATCATCATCATCACATTTCCCTTCGGCAGGATATTTTCCAAAACACGATCCGGTTCACGAATATGATGATGACGTCTTATTCTAAGTTCGACAAAAGCCCGGATATCCTGATGATCGTCATTATCCTGATCTTTCGAGAGGGTTACCTTGGCCGCAAAGGGGTCATATTACATTCATCATCCTGATCATGCTCCTTAGATGACCCGATTTTACATTTATCCCCTGATCTTAACTGAACATGACGATGACGCCATCATTTGCATTTTAACGAAGCCCGAATATGACGATGACATCACCATCATATTCCTTTCCTCAGCAGCAGGTTCATATTTCATATCCTCCTATTTTCCTTCGACATGAATATGATGATGATGTCATTCTTTTCCCCAATATACAGAAGCGAAATATCATGATGATGTCATCTGGACCTTCGAAAGAAAGAGAATCATATTTCCAGAATATCATGCAGATGAAGTGAACATCGGCCAAACAAAGAACATCGGCCAAACAAAGAACATCGGCCAAACAGCGAATATCGGCCATACATTTTTTTGACACGCCGATGGGCGGGAAATGAAGCGGTGGAGTTTTAAAACATTTTTTGGCACCCGTGGCATTTTCCCGGTCAGCGATGGTTGACCTGATGGGTTGTGAGCGGTCTGAATGCGTTTTGAGCGCATTTTTTAGAGTATTTTGGATCCGATTTCCACAATTTTGCGCAGTCACCTGGATTTAAACGATTATTTTAATTTCCTGCTATTTATGTGATAAATGAAATACTTATTGCTTGTCTTGTCTTGCAGGCTTGCAATTCAGGAAGCAGCTGGAAAGTCAACACAGTGACCTCATGAAGGAAGGAAATCCGATCTCAGGAGCAGGAAGATAAGGATGAAGTGCGAAGAAGTCAAGGCCATTCAAGTGAAGAACAAGGTTGCAGCTGAGGGTATTACTACAACAGACAAACAAAAGTTATTGCCAAGCTGCCGGAACTTCTTAGAAGGGGCAATATTTTGCCCAGATTTGACACTGCTCAGAGATATTTTGAAGAGCTGGTTCACCTATATTTATTGCTGTAACCAAGGGTTTGAACCAGGGGTTTAGTTAGGTTTTTGCTGTAGTGAGGACAATCAGAATGTCTATATATTGTGCCTCTCTACACTGAAATACTTTACAACAGGGATTTTAGGAAAACAACAGGAGCTACAACAGGATTTTCTTTTAGGAACATACAGCAAGTTAGCATAGTTTAGAAGTAGAAGAAGGAGGTCGCCTGTTTGTCTGCAGTAAGGTGCGCGTGGAATGTCTGGCTGTCTTACTGTATCTGTAAAGCTTGTAAGTTCTCTGTAGTATGATCAATGAAACTAAGAGTCATTCCTACATTGTAAATCATGTATGACTATTCGTTTCTAATACAATAGAATCCGGAGTTCTGCATCTATCTTCTGAGTGTTCTCCTGCTCTTCTTTGTGTTTTGAAATATTTTCTTTGAGAGCTTACAATTTTAAATGTATGTTTGTGAAAATGCTCAGAACTTACATTTAAGGTTTTTACTGTGGATTTGATCAAATTACTGTGGTATTTACATAGTGCATAACAGAAACAATTAAATCCTTTGGTAGATTAAATGAGGTATAGATTAGATCTTTCTAACTTTTCCCAACCCATCTGAAATATTTAGCTGAAAACGTAGAAATCTAAAGGAAATTGTCTCAAATTTGAAGAAGCATACATAACAGAGCTATAAGTAGACAGTCTTCATAAATAGATAAAGAAGAAAGCCGCAAAAATTTAAGAAAACCATCTAAAACTTGCAGCACAGTATCACTTTTATGCAAAGGAATGAAAAGTATTGACATATCTCATGACCTTTTTGCATATTCTTAGTCTAGTAAACCACCAAACAAACCTAAACTATGTAAGGCCCCTTGAACATTATAGCTTCACATTGACCAACTGAACTTGACCAACCGAACCATTGTAGACTTGGGATTAGTTGAATCTCAAATGATTCCTTCTTATCTTTCAAGTATAGTTTCAGTTCATTATATGTGAATTTTAACTTATTGTTATGATTGCATCAAAGCAACCATCAACAGTTTTCTGGCGCTAGAAGGAGGGCCTTCCTGAGTTAGGTTTCATTTCAAACTGGCTAACGACAGTAATAGAGTGACTAGGTCTAAATCCAGTTCAGGAGATATATTTGTGCAACTACCTGATACAAGGCGAAGTAAAAACCCTTTAATTTGGAATCCAAAAATATCGCAAGCAAGAAGTTCATCTAGAACACCTCCTAGGTCACCTTTTAACATCCGTAGTATTGTAAGTCCTGATAGATCACTGTTCAGATCTTTAAATCTTGGTTCAGGCACTCCTGGAGGTCTCAATCCTCCTCTAAATCCTAATCCACCAATCAATCCAGGTATTCCTGCAAGTTCAAGTCAAGCTCAAACACCTGCAATGGCTTATTTCGATGTCAATTCTCCCATACTCTTCAATGATTATCATGAGATGCCAAAAAGTCCGGAAAAGATATGTCCCAAATACCAGTTGCATCAAGACCCAGAAGATCATATTAGAATATTTAAGGAAGCATGTTTTAGGGCTATGTTAGAGCACGAGGATGTTGTGTGTAGATTGTTTCCTTACACCTTTAATGAGCAGGCCTCTAGCTAGTACGTAAACTTACCCAATGGTTACATTTCTTCCTGGGCACTTATGGAAGAAGCATTTCTGTCAAGATTTAGAGGACCCATTGACCCTTGCGCTTTGTATCATAAATTGGCTGCTATAAAACGAGGTGAGGGAGAGCTAATTGATAATTTCAATGACAGATTTCAAAAGGCCTATTCTAGGCTGGTAGCCCCTTATACCATAGATGATGCTCCCTTGTTGGCTATGTACTATGCTGCCTTGGATCCTTTAACCGCCATGTTTGTCAAAAGAAAACCTGACATAGATTCAATATCCAAAGCCTATAAAGAGGCAGCCTCAGTGAACCAAGAAATGAGACATACAACTTACAGTCCATTTGTCAATGGAGGAAATTTTGGGGTGCAGAATCAGGCACACCCATGGAATGGAGTCCCTGTGCAGAATGCTCCACTAGTAAATCTGGTTCCTTCTTACACACCTGTGTATAATCCTACTCCAATCCAAGCTATAACTCCTTACACGGCTAGTACTTCCAATAACAGTCAAAATAATGGTCAGCCTTTCTTCCAACTTCCTAGGGATGTGACTGTGGCAAAAGCACAAGAGGATAGGGAAGAAATTAAAGAAATTACTGCACATTTGAAAAGATTAACAACCGAAGTGACACAGCTAAGAAATGAGAACCTCTATGGAAGAAGCAACCAAAACTACAACCCACATCAAAATCACAACCAAGGCCAAAATCAGAATTATAGTCTCAATCAAAATCAGCAGTACAATCAGAACCAAAACTACAATCAGCATCAAGGCCCCAGTCAGGGGCAACCAATGCAAAATAGGGGGCCAGTGATAGATAATAGGACCTGGGGCAATAATAACAAAAATCAGAATCAACCTAGGCCACCCAAGACATGGAACACTGGGCCCAACAACGGTACTCTGGCTTCTCCTTTTGAGAATACAAATAATCATGGTACAAAACCAACGACTAGCATACAAATGGCCAGTGCAGCACCCAAAAATTGGTGCAGATTTCACAATACCAATGCCCATGCTGAGCACGACTGTCCACAGTTCCACTTGGCAGCTAGTATTTTCAACATAGATGTACAGCCTCCTACCTCTGAATTTCTCATTCCTAAGGGTAATGAGGTAGTACCCTCAGAATATGACACAGCATTAGTCTTAGAAACGTTTACCTTTGCAACTGCAGAAGAGAAAGAGGATGAATTGTTAGAGGATGAACCATACTGTTGTGAAAGTCTTTATCCTGAATCAGCCTTTGTGTTAAATGCTTTTCAGTTCCCTTTTGAATCTGAAAATGAGATATTAAATGAAACTGAGGAGGTGCAGGCCTTTCAACAGACAAATAAAAGCCACACCTACAATTTGAGGAACAACCCTAGGCCGAGAGGACCTTTCACCACCTCCACTCCTCCGAATAACATCAATACACCCCCAGATCAGAATGCTAGCAACAATCCTGCCATACTTAAAGCTAGTCAGCACACAAATAACGGAACAGCAGTGCAAAAGGATCAAACAAGTAAGACAGAAGCAATAGAGACAACAAGATTAATGAATTGCTTGTCGGAGGAAATAAAGAAAATTAAGGTCAGTATACCTCTAAATGAATTATTGAAGACCCCAGGGATCAGAAATGCTTTTTTAAAATCCTTGGATACATCCATAACAAACAAGGTGTCTGCTGATACAACTGTTCCTAATAGTGATTCACCACCTAAGGAGAAAGGTAAGAAAGTTGAGCAGCCTTCCAATACAAATGTAGTAATACATGCGGATAAGAGGGATACTCAACCTTTCTTGTTAACTGTTAGGTTGTGTGGGAAGAATATACACAATTGCATGGTAGATTCTGGTGCTTCAGCCAACGTAATGCCCTTGGGAATATGCAAAACTCTCGGGCTGACTCCCACCAAATCTGCCAAGGTTGTCACGCAGTTAGATAAGACCGAGGTTAGCGTGATAGGAGAACTCATGAACATTCAAGTGCAATTAGCTTCAGACCCTAGGGTAAGCCAAATCATTGACATTCAAGTAGTGGATATACCCGTAAATTATGGAATGTTGCTAAGTAGAGATTGGTCCAAGACATTAAACGGATATATGGCCACTGGCTTTTCACACATGTGGTTACCGTGGAGAGGCATCCCAAACCAGATCAGAATAGAGGCGGAGCCCAGAATGAAACATATGATAACAGAGTATAATCGAACTAATGAAATATTATATGCTGTTGTTGAACCAGGTGTCTATAGAATTACCAACAATGGGATGCAGATTGAAGAGATTATGATGTTAAACATTAGAAAGAAGTGTGTCAACAATAGAACGGCACTACTCATTGAGTCTAACGGAAATTCTTCAGATGAAGAAAATAATGCAATAGACAAATTTGGTCATGCCATTAGACGAGAGGTGGAAGAGTGCGTTACACACAATCTCCCAGTCCAATGTAAGTTAAATAAAAATAGGTGTAGAGTCCATGATAGGCAACATTCTGAGGAGAATTGTGAAATATGCAAAGACATCATTGAATATGAATACAAACAGTGCATAGGGAGGGTAGAGTCACAAGAGAAAAATGAGAATCCTGATCCGACACAGAGATATGTTCAGGATAATATAGATGCCTTAATCCCAGATTTAGGAAAATAAATAGAGGACAAGGGTAATTATCTTTCTGAGTTGCAAACTAAAAACACACATATGAAAGATAACCAAACGGAAAAACCCATGAATAAACAAGATAACACCCCACAGGCAATAAAAGGGACAAAGTATGCCAAGGTAAAAGATCAGAAAAGTAAAGATGGCATGTGGACGTTAAAATGTGATGGGTCCAAATCAAAACAGGGCGCAGGTGCAAGTATTGAACTCATAAATCCTCAAGGTAAATCACATTTGGCAGCATATAGATTACAATTTTCCTGCACTAACAATATTGCTGAATATGAGGCCCTAATTTTGGGACTTGTCATGGCCATCAAGAAAGGGGTAAAAACCATCAGAGTATTTTCAAACTCTGAATTAGTAGTCAGACAAGTGAGGAAACTATATGCCTGCAATTATAAGAAGATGATTAGTTACAGACATAGAGTATGGGGTTTAATGGATTCGTTTGATGCCTTTAACATAGAGCACATTGCTAGAGAGCTGAACCATAGGCCAGATGCGTTAGCAGTTGCTGCTAGTACATTAGAACCATTGACACTGTCAGGATTAAGACGATTTGCTGTTGAGCTAGTTAACGTGCCCAGTATACCAGACAACGTTACACACTTTCAGGTATTTGGAGAGGATCAGCAAATTATTAATTTTCTGACTTGTAATGAGGCATTTGAGGCCCAAATCATTGATGAACAAGAAAGGCCTGAAGTGACATGGGACGAAGAAGATATGATCAACTTAAAGAGCAACTTCTTACCAAGAGGAGTGATTGAATTAGAACACATCTATGACTTCGACGAGGTAATAAGACAGAAAGACTTACCCAAAACAGAAGGGGGTAGGTGTGATTTACATAACTTAGGGACTGAGCTAAATCCACAAAGTGTACTAATTGGGAAAGCTTGCTCTAAGAAAATTAGAAAAGAGGTTCTGGATGTTCTGAAAGAATATAAACATGTCATAGCATGGACTTATGAAGACTTGAAAACATTTGATGAGTCCATCATAACTCATGTAATACCTTTAAGAAAAGAAGTCAAACCATTTAGGCAGAAACAGAGGCCTGTAAACGCCATTCTAGAGCCTTTAATCTTTGAGGAAGTTAAAAAATTACTGTCCGCTGGAATAATTTTCCCAGTCAGACATTCTGTCTGGGTAGCTAACTTAGTACCAGTGAGGAAGAAAAACGGAGACATCAGGTTGTGCGTAGACTTTAGAAATTTAAACAAGGCATCTGAAAAGGATAATTATCCTTTGCCCCCAATAGACAAAGTACTGCAAGTAGTAAATGGCGCAAAGATGATGTCTTTTTTAGATGGTTTTTCAGGTTATAACCAGGTCTTAATTGATAGAGAAGATAGACTAAAAACCACCTTCACTTGCAAATGGGGAAATTATGCATATAGAAGAATGCCTTTTGGTCTAATCAATGCAGGTGCCACTTTTCAGAGGGCCATGGACGTTGCATTTCGTGGATTATCAGGTAAATGCATTGTTGTGTATATGGATGATTTAACTGTATATTCCAAGAATGCATCCACCCACGCTGAAGACCTCAGGAAAGTGCTCAAGCGATGTGAAAGGTATGGGATTTCCCTTAATCCTAAGAAATGTATATTTGGCGTAACTGAAGGTAAATTATTAGGCCATGTCATTTATGAAAATAGAATTTCAATTGATCCGGATAGAATAGAATCCATAAAAAATTTGCAAATACCAAACAGTAGGAAAGAATTGAAATCATTTTTTGGTAAAATTAACTTTGTTCGGAAGTTTATAACAGGTTTTGCAGAGATCGTGCAGCCGTTGAATGCTATGTTGAAGAAAGATGCACAGATGGAATGGACGCCAGTGGCCAAAGCCGCATTTGAAGATATCAAGGAGGCAATTTCTGATGCCCCTGTATTGGCAAGTCCAGACTACACATGCCCGTTTTACATCTACTCCTTTGCATCTTCTCATTTTGTCACGGCTGCCTTGACACAGAAAGGTGAAAATAATGGAGAGAGGCCCATAGCATTTATGAGTGCGCCTCTAAAGGATGCACAGCTGAGATATCTAGATATCGAAAGACAGGCATTCGCATTAGTGAAGGCTGTGAAAAAATTTAGACACTATATTCTACGCAGCCAGATTAAAGCCATAGTACCAGACGCAGCAGTAAAAATGTTGCTGATGCAAAACGAGCCTGGAGAAAAAAGAGCCAAATGGATCACCACACTGCAAGAATTTGACATGGAGATCATTCCTGCAAAGCTGGTCAGAGGGCAGGCGTTGGTGCAGACAATAGCGAACATGGATCCAGATCTGATAAAGCAACAATATGTATTGAATTCCCAAGGCGCATCAGGCTGGTACGATGATTTAAGCACCTTCCTGATAGCTGGAAAGTACCCAAGCAAGATGAAGGCTTCTCAGAGGAGAGCTTTGAAGATTAAGGCACATAATTATATGGTGCAGGGATGTCTTCTATTCAGGAAGAACCATGATGGAATTTATCTGAGATGCATAAACAGAACTGAAGCTGATAGAGTGTTGACAGAATTACATGACAAGTACGGAACCGGTCATGGTTCCCATTTAGCTACAACACACAAAATACTGAGGACGGGCTATTACTGGCCCACTATGTTCAAAGATACTAAGAGTCACATCAGAAGTTGCCACACCTGTCAGACTGCAGCAGACAAAGGGAGAAATCTAGCCAATCCACTGCAACCTGTGATCGAATCCAGACTGCTTGCACAGTGGGGCTTGGATTTTATCGGAGTCATCAATCCCCCATCTTCTGCAGGACACAAATTTATATTGATGGTAACAGACTATTGTACAAGGTGGACTGAGGCCACCTGCTGCAAATTTTCCACAACTGAGGTAGTTATCAAGTTCCTTAAAGAAAACGTTATCACCAGGTTTGGAATGCCCCATTCATTGGTATGTGATAACAGCCCTGCTTTCTCTTCTTTAAAATTTTCTAAATGGGCATTTGAATATGGGATTATTCTAAGGTTTTCTTCGAATTATTACCCTCAAGGTAATGGACTGGCTGAATCAACAAACAAAATTTTATTAGACATAATCAAGAGGTTAATTGCCAAAAGTCCTAGAGAGTGGAATACTCTGTTAAGATATGCATTATGGGTAGACAGGACCAAGTTTAAAATAGCTTTAGGTAGCACACCTTATCACTTAGTTTATGGGACTAATCCCATACTTCCGGTTAATCTGAGAATACCAACCTGGAAGTTTGCCAATGAATATCTAGGCTTTGATAACAATAGGGAAGCCAGAATAGTGCAAATGTTACAACTAGAGGAGAAAAGAGGTCAAGCCCTCGAGAAGTTTGCCAAACACCAAGCGGTCGTTAAGAGGTGGTTTGACAAAAGGGCAAGAGTCAAAACATTTAGGATATCAGACTTAGTGTTGTGCTGGGATAAAGCACATGAAAAGAAAGGAAACCATGGAAAATTCGATAAATTATGGCTGGGTCCATTACAAGTCTCAGAAATAATAGGAGATAACACCTTTAGACTTAAGACCTTGACTGGAGAAGATATGCCGTTACCAGTTAATGGCTAGCATTTGAAACACTACTTCCAGGCTTGAGGTAAAAAGGGGGGCAGTCCTTTTTTCTTAAATGTAAAATGTTGTGGATAATGTACAGTGCTTCTTGTGTGTTTTCTTTTGGGTTGGCTGTTTGTATAGCTTGTCTTCTGTTTGTTTTTGCTTTTTGTTTCTTTCTGTTTGTACAGTTTTTTCTTTTGTTGTGTTGTTTGTACAGCCTGTTTGTTTGGTTTGTTTGTTGTCTCCTCAGCAGGGATCTTTATTTTACTTTAGAGTATTAAGGAGCAAAACTAGCAACCATTCAAAACAGTATAAAATTTAGGATATTCAGGTTAACCATTTGCAATTTACACATAATTTGTCACTGTCATGAATGTAGAGAGTTGTTCATCTTCTGAAGTTTTGTATTCAATAAATGTGATTGAGAATTCGAAGCAGGTTTCTCACGATGACACACCTAAAATCCTTGGGTTTGTTGAACTTACCAGTGTAGATATTAGGTGAAAAATCAGAGGTCACCCTTGCTACCATTACAATTCTCAGCTTAATTTTAGCAAGTGTCCACTCCTTGCATCATGAAGTTACAAATTGCTATATCTTATGAAATCTTTCAAAATTAGAAAACAAAAAATAAATAAATAAATAAATAAAGTGGATTATACTGAAAATCTAGATTAAGCCATCTAAGTAACTCTATCGGGGCTATGGACGCTCGCTGGCAGTGGGGCTCTACTTAGGAGAATTGTAACGATAACCTTGCCGGGGCTATAGACACTCGCTGGCAGCAAGGCTCTATCCGGTCGGCTATGAGGGAATATCCTCACCTACGTAGGCTAATGTCAGTCACTGGTTTGTTCAACCGATCTTCAAGATGAGGATAATTAATCACGTGCACACAACTAAACTGAAAATGGAAGTTCATGCATCTTTATTGAATACTTTGAGTCTCAAGCTGGATAGTAATTTGCAGGAAAGATAGTCGGAAGTTATGAGTTCATTTCATCTAGTTTCCTTGAACACTCTGAATTTAATTGTTTTGTTTTGGTTGCCAGTTGTTGTTATGTTCACAACACGCCCCATTATGCTCCTTAGCAAAATGGGGACCCCTGCTGTCGCTTTGCTTTTTGCTTCTGCTTGTGTTTTTCTGCTTTCTGGCGGTTTGGTAAAAATGAGTCAGGTGCATCATCATCATGATATCGGATGGGTTGGTCATCATCATGAGGTCAGTTTGTCAAAGATTATATTTTGTTTCTGTGACCTCATATTTAGAAAGAGCTTGAAATTCCATGTAGGTTTGCCTTTTACATCACTTAAAAATTCGTCCATATGAGGAAGTTATGCACAGTCAAAGTTTTGGTCAAACCTGATAATCGCAAATGATCATCATTTTTTTTCATGTTATCAAGGTCATCATGATCTTGGTCTATCACCCGATAAAAATCATGCAGTCAAAATATCCGGACGTCAATCTTAGGTGATAGTGCCCTTTACCCGTCAAATGACCTTATGCGCATCGTGAGCATCATGATTTTAGGAGGGTCATATTTTATAAACTCAGTTTTGCTGTATGAAGAACATCATCATCATATTTGAAGCGCCCCCCCCCCGATAATATCCTGAGGTTCAAATATCCGGACGTCAACTTTAAGTCATAGTAAGTTTTCCCCGTCGAGCGGTCTTTTGTATCGCGAGCATCATGCTGATATTTTAACATTGCCTGATATTATAATATCATGATGATATTATAATAATCACCCTGACTTAGAAAATCCACCATCTGCATAATTTGCATGCGCATGCCAAAATCCTATCGGAGGGTCATCATCCTGATCTTTCACAAGAGGGTCATATTTGCTGAAATTCGCTAAGATGATGATGACGTCTTCATATCCTCCTGATCTCCTTTTGCATGATCATATTTTAATATCACTCTAGCGCAAACCTGATGATGACCTCAACTCATCTTCATGCTTCGAAGATGGAAAATGATGGTTACGTCATCATGATAATTTGATGAGGAGGATCATCGTATTTTTTATCCTGTCATATTGTCAAGATCATCATGATCTTGTTTGTCTACCCGATATTTCGTAAAGTCCTCCTACCGAGAAATATGACCTTTTGCAAATATCCTGATGATCATCATCATCACATTTCCCTTCGGTAGGATATTTTCCAAAACATGATCTGATTAGCGAAACATCCTGATGACGTCATGTTCTAAGTTTAACAAAGGCCCCGGATATCATGATGACGTCATCCCGATCTGATAAACGAAGAAGCAAATATCCTGATGATCATCATCATCACATTTCCCTTCGGCAGGATATTTTCCAAAACATGATCCGGTTCGCGAATATGATGATGACGTCTTATTCTAAGTTCGACAAAAGCCCCGAATATCCTGATGATCGTCATTATCCTAATCTTTCGAGAGGGTTACCTTGGCCGCAAAGGGGTCATATTACATTCATCATCCTGATCATGCTCCTTAGATGACCCGATTTTACATTTATCCCCTGATCTTAACTAAACATGACGATGACGCCATCATTTGCATTTTAACGAAGCCCGAATATGACAATGACATCACCATCATATTCCTTTCCTCAGTAGCAGGTTCATATTTCATATCCTCCTATTTTCCTTCGACATGAATATGATGATGATGTCATTCTTTTCCCCAATATACAGAAGTGAAATATCATGATGACGTCATCTGGACCTTCGAAAGAAAGAGCATCATATTTCTAGAATATCATGCAGATGAAGTGAACATTGGCCAAACAAAGAACATCGGCCAAACAAAGAACATCGGCCAAACAGCGAATATCGGCCATACATTTTTTTGACACGCCGATGGGCGGGAAATGAAGCGGTGGAGTTTTAAAACATTTTTTGGCGCCCGTGGCATTTTCCCGGTCAGCGATGGTTGACCTGATGGGTTGTGAGCGGTCTGAATGTGTTTTGAGCGCATTTTTTAGAGTATTTTGGATCTGATTTCTACAATTTTGCACAGTCACCTGGATTTAAACGATTATTTTAATTTCCTGCTATTTATGTGATAAATGAAATACTTATTGCTTGTCTTGTCTTGCAGGCTTGCAGTTGAGGAAGCAGCTGGAAAGTCAACACAGTGACCTCATGAAGGAAGGAAATCCGATCTCAGGAGAAGGAAGATAAGGATGAAGTGTGAAGAAGTCAAGGCCATTCAAGTGAAGAACAAGGTTGCAGCTGAGGGTATTACTACAACAGACAAACAAAAGTTATTGCCAAGCTGCCAGAACTTCTTAGAAGGGGCAATATTTCGCCCAGATTTGACACTGCTCAGAGATATTTTGAAGAGCTGGTTCACCTGTATTTATTGCTGTAACCAAGGGTTTGAACCAGGGGTTCAGTTAGGTTTTTGCTGTAGTGAGGACAATCAGAATGTCTATACATTGTGCCTCTCTACACTGAAATACTTTACAACAGGGATTTTAGGAAAACAACAGGAGCTACAACAGGATTTTCTTTTAGGAACATACAGCAAGTTAGCATAGTTTAGAAGTAGAAGAAGGAGGTCGCCTGTTTGTCTGCAATAAGGTGCGCGTGGAATGTCTGGCTGTCTTACTGTATCTGTAAAGCTTGTAAGTTCTCTGTAGTATGATCAATGAAACTAAGAGTCATTCCTACATTGTAAATCATGTATGACTATTCGTTTCTAATACAATAGAATCCGGAGTTCTGCATCTATCTTCTGAGTGTTCTCCTGCTCTTCTTTGTGTTTTGAAATATTTTCTTTGAGAGCTTGCAATTTTAAATGTATGTTTGTGAAAATGCTCAGAACTTACATTTAAGGTTTTTACTGTGGATTTGATCAAATTACTGTGGTATTTACATAGTGCATAACAGAAACAATTAGATCCTTCGGTAGATTAAATGAGGTATAGATTAGATCTTTCTAACTTTTCCCAACCCATCTGAAATATTTAGCTGAAAATGTAGAAATCTAAAGGAAATTGTCTCAAATTTGAAGAAGCATACATAACAGAGCTATAAGTAGACAGTTTTCATAAATAGATAAAGAAGAAAGCCGCAAAAATTCAAGAAAACCATCTAAAACTTGCAGCACAGTATCACTTTTATTCAAAGGAATGAAAAGTATTGACATATCTCATGACCTTTTTGCATATTCTTAGTCCAGTAAACCACCAAACAAACCTAAACTACGTAAGGCCCCTTGAACATTACAGCTTCACATTGACCAACTGAACTTGACCAACCGAACCATTGTAGACTTGGGATTAGTTGAATCTCAAATGATTACTTCTTATCTTTCAAGTATAGTTTCAGTTCATTATATGTGAATTTTAACTTATTGTTATGATTGCATCAAAGCAACCATCAACACTTTTGTAAACATAACTAATAAAATAAAAAGGAATAGACAAGCATGGGAAAGAAGAAGAAAGAGACAAACTTTAGCTCGACAAGCAACATCTCAACAAGAAAACATTCACCAACTAATATTGAATTAGACAGAGAAGAACTAAGGTTGATGAGTTAAAGGACAATTATACAAGTTGGGTAATAGTACCTTATGTATCTATTTCCTCTCACATTCAAGATTGGGAGGAAGATGATCTGCTTGACAACAACCACTAGTTTGGTTGTATAAAAAGTAAGTATTTCCAATCATTTTTAGCCACCTTTGTTGTAACATCTTGTTGAGTTGCTCTCTTGTGTGGCCTCCTCTCATGTGTTGTGTTCCCTCATGTTGTGATATGTGTTGTTTAGGTCTCTTTGGATGACCCATGATACTCTTGTAAGGTCAAGGATACAAGAAGACCTCCTCTGTTGTGACCATTCTTCTATTTGTTTCTCTATTCTTCTATATATTCCTCTCTCCTCTTTTTATTGTTGTGTGTTGTGCTTTAGGGGCATAAAATTGTGGAGGATGTCTTTGAGGTATTTTCATGTGTTGTAAACCCAAGTCACTCTTTCTTCCTCTCTTTTTATTGTTTCCATTTTTTAGTGATTCTACTAGTCGGTGGATCATGAAAACAAACAAATACTAATAAGGACCATGTGTCCCTTCAGTAAGTAAGAAAAAATGGACCCAGTCCATATATGATTCATCTGGAGAAAATCTTGTAACAAACCTTTTGCAATACTCTAAATCTACTTCTATGCACTTTGGATTGTTTTGTATCTCACCTTGTAGCTGCATTCAGTTCTGAGATACCTACAATATAACGTCATGGCTATACTCAGTTTTAAACCCGCAAGTGTAGCCTTGATCTATTATGTGATTTGATAAATGTTTTAGCATTATTATCATGACTTAATTTGGTTATTATTGTAGAGTATAATTTTCTAACCAAATCTTATATCTTGTTCATTATCATAGCAAATGATATTGATGTGTTTTAGGGATCATCTAGTGATCGTGGCACATGTCACTTTGGGGCATGGGCTTTATGAAAGCTCTTGTTCCCTTGCGTGTTTTCACTCTACCTTAATGTCCTTGATACTGGCAAGTAGGATCAACCACCTTAAGGTGGAGGCATATATAATAGTAACTGCTTGATTACTTTCATATTAACAAAGCATGTTTGAAAGCCCACATCACGAGGCAGGATGGTGTATCTCTTGAGCTAGTGCACATCATTTTAAGAAAAAGGTCATCATCATGAGGTGGGATGGCATATCTCTTGAGCTAGTGAGCATCCTTTTAAATAAAAATCCCTCATCGTGAGGTGGGATGGTGTATTTCTTGAGCTAGTGCACGTCCTTTTATATAAAGTCCTCTGTGGAGGCAGGGTGGGTATTGAGTCATTGACCCTTAAGTATGTCTTTGGTTGTTGTGGTAGTGTAGCTCAACTATCAAGTGTGTCTACAATGTGTTTTAGATGGTGGGACTTAGCAATATGCTCCTTCCCATCGCTCTTGTTTGTCGTGTATAAGACGTATAGTATGTCGATGACATACTATGTGGTGCTTGTGTATTCCGTATGTCTTCAGGTTGTGTGTTTATCATGTCTTCCCCTGAGTGTGGTCTAAATGCGTGTAACAATGAGATCCCTCCACATTTCAATTATGTTTTGCATGTCTTCCCACTATTGTGGTCTAAAGGTACGTAGCAATGAGCTCCCTCCACATTAAGGGTTCTGTTTTGGGTGTTTTTGGTGGTCTAAAGGTGCGTAACGATGAGCTCCCTCAGCCCCCTAGTTTAGTATTTGTTTAGTTGTTAAATTAATTTATACTTTGTGTATTGCGTGACTCCTCTCATGTATTCTTCATGTATTGTGTGCTTCACTATATTCTCTATGTTTTGTGTGATTCTCACTATCTTTCTTGTGTTTTGCATGACTTTCATGTGTCTTCTAGTGCTTACCTGAGATTGGGGGCTAGAAATAGTCCTCCAAGTAGCTTTGGGTATGCTTTAGCTCTATGTGCCTAGTGTGTTTGATGTGTTTGTATTCTTTGATTGTACTTTAATGCAACAATTGAATTGTAAGATCATACATACATTAAAGTGGGGGCTAAATGTTATGGAGTAAAAAGTTTCCCTATGCCTTTTTACCTCCTATTTTAGCTGATAGGTCCCTGTGTTACCACTTTACAAGTTAAATACTCATCCTAGAACAATTTCCCCTAAAACTCATGTCAAATGGGACTTAGGAGCCCATTCCAATCCTTAAGCATGACCAAATTAGGGCCTTAGGACTTGGGCACCCATGCCCAAGTCCACCCCGATTTGTCATGATGGAAATTAAAGCATGTTGGCCTAGGCCCTCTCAAATGGTTTCCCTTTGTCGGCCTTGTTGATTTGATGTACAAATGTTAGCGGGAAAGAATATTTAAATAGGTTTATGAACTCATTTGTGTAAGAGATGGATAATGCGAATATGTGATATTGAGCATTTAGAGCATTCAAGGCCTTCATTATGTTTTAGAGAAGAATTGTATTGTTATTGTGTTTGTTTGTTTTAGATGTGCCTTCATCAATCCATCTCCTCATGAGTTGAAGGATCTTCATCTCTATGAGGGCTTCACCTCTAAAGTGACATCAAATTTTGTTTCAATCATTTCATATCATCATTAGATTTGGCCTCTACCCTCCTTGAGCATACAGTCTATCTAATAAAGGTGTTGGAAGACTTGAATGTCCTTCTAGAGCTTGACCAAGGCAAGCTCCTAAACACCACAAGCCCCAAATCCTCTTCTTTGTGTGTGCAAGTTACAGGTGCAGGATTTGGAAAAGTGCAGAGAAGTAGTTTGAAGGATTAGGTTTTAGGATCTAGAAGAATCTTGTGAATATTCCTCCTTGCTGGAATAGGGTGCCCACCTCGTAGTCCTCACAATAATTTTAGCTCTAGAGTCAGGATCAGGATACAGTCTGCTACACTCCTTTTTTGGGAATCTAGTGAAATTCTGCCCTCTCAAACTTGGTTGTCTGCCCCATAGTCCTTTAGGGTTTCAATTTTTGGAACTCAAAATCTGGTATGTCTCTAATCCTCCCTAAGTACTTTCCTATTTGGTTTTTGTAGCATTTTATCTATTTATATTTGATTGTTCTACAATTAGGGTTTGAGGCTTACTTGACCTAGGGTTTCATAAATATTTCAATCTAATCTATTCTTTCCTTATCATTCCTAAGCACAAATTTAGTAGCTGAGTCCTCATCCATCTTGTAGTGAGTTGGTTCAGTTTTTTCCTTGAGTGTTAATGTGAAAGGAGTGTTTGATTTGATACACCTTTGCCAATTTCATACCTTCTCCATTTCACATATAAAAAAGGTTATTATAAATGTTTTCCTATTGCCAGCTCCACAAAGCAATAACCAAGCATTACATTAGATAAACAAGGAAAGTAGGATATTAAAACATACCAAGTTACCTTTGTTTTCTTACATAGATAGCTATTCATTTTGAATGGAAGAGTAAACTTATGAATCACGAAATCGAACCAGTAGAAAGAGAAGAAAATGATGTATGCACAACCAAGATAAATGTTATAGATGTAATTTTAATGCTAGTTGAAATAAAGTTGACCAAAAGGCGCTGGAATTTATATGTGAAATCATAGAAGAATCAGTTGACACATCACAAATGAAAACACATGGTCAGGATTCTTTCCTTCTAATTGCTGGCACATCAAACCTTTTTATACTTTCTAAATAGCTAGGCCATTGTCAGGCAACATGACAATGTGTCCTCTTTCTACATGAGAATAAGAGCAAGTTGCATACCAAGTCAGTATCGTTGACAACATAAAGCAACGAGGGACGATGTTGTCATATACAGTGATAGGCAAATTCTAAGGAACATCTAGCAATTAGACTTCAAATTTCAAAATTTTTACCACCTCTCTCATTTTTGGCCTCGCTTTTGGATTAGGATGAGAACACAACAACTCCAGCAACAACAACTGCTCCATTTAGTTAGCTTTAAACCTCCCATCCAATTTTTCATCTGTCAAATCCAAAATCCTTCCCTAGCCATACTAATTCCAAACCCATTCAACCAGTCTTTCATCCAAACTCTGATCCAGCTGTTGCTTCTTATAGGTAATTTCCGAAGTGACAGCTCCAAAGTTGAACACATCAAAAGCAAGAAGCTTATCTTTGAAAGAAAACAAAAATCTTTTGTTTTAAATCTAGTTTTTTCTTAAACAAAGGAAAATCTACTTTCTTTTAAATTTGATGGAGGAAGTTATGTTGAAGATATTATTATATCTTTGTAGCCTTTTGAAAGGAAATAATATAATTGTGATTGTAGCTACATAAGGATTGTAATTTTTCTCTGAACAATAAGAATACTGATATTTTATCCCATGGGTGTTTCTCTAGCATATTGATGGAGTTTTACCATGTAAATTGTTTTGTTGCAGATGTGTGTTTGGTTATTCTATATTTTTTATTATATTTATTTTCTTTGCAACTAACTTGTACTACAATAGTATACAATTTTGGGTTTTAAGTTTATCACTAAAATCTTAAAGAATCTCAACAAGTGGTATCAAAGCTTTTATTTTGCATTGACTGTGTTAGGATTTGGTTTTTTTTCTATAGCATTAAGATGGTGAAGGTTTTGAATGCAAGGTTCAAGGTGGAGAAATTGAATGGGAAAATTAAATTTGAGCTATGGAAGCTCAAGATGCATGATTTGTTGGTGCAACAAGGATTGCATAAGGCATTGGTAGGAAAGTCAAAGAAACCTGTGAATATGACTGATGAGGATTGGGAAGATCTAGATACAAGAGCTCTTAGCACAATTCAGTTGTGTTTCATAGATGATGTTCTCTTCAATATTGTTGGAGAGGAAACAACAACAAACTTACAAAGTAGAATGGAAAGCCTTTACATGACAACATCCTTGACAAACTAAATCTACTTGAAAAGGCATCTATGTAGTTTGTGAATGAAGGAAGGTAACAAAATTGCTAACCATTTAAAATTTTTCAATACTCTTATATGTCAATTAACTAGTATGGGTGTAAAAATTAAAGATGAAGACAAGGCAGTTACGTTATTGTGCTCTTTGCTTGAATCATGGAATCACTTAGTCACTTATATTATCTTTAAAAAAATTGACACCCTTGAATTTGATTCTATTGTGGAACCTTTTTTGTTTGAGGAGGTGCAAACGAAATCTAATACAAAAAGCTCCACACCAAAAGTAATGGTGGCTAGAGGTCAATCCACAGAAAAGGGAGATAATTCGAGAGGAACATAGAGATCTAAGTCAAAAGGCAAAAAGAGTAAGGGAAAATGTTGGTACTACAACAAATTTGGGCATCTCAAGAAATATTGTTGGAATAGGAAAGAAGAAAATGATGACCCCAAAAAGGAAGCAAATCTAGGTGAAACAAGTTCAAGTACAGTTTATGAAGTTACTATCTATTTGTAATATTTCACAATATCATGAGGAATGGTTATTAGATTCTGGTGCTTCACATCAAATGTGTCCACATAGAAGTTGGTTTTCTTCTTACCAAACTATTGATGGTGGTGTTGTTCTTATGGGAAATAATTTTTCTTGTAAGGCTATTGGGATTGGGAGCATTAAGATTAAAATGTTTGATGGTATTGTGAAGACTTTGACAGAAGTAAGACATGTACTAGAACTTAAAAAGAATTTAATTTCCTTGGGAGTTTTAGATTCTAGAGGTTACAGATTTACATGTCAAGGTGGGTCACTGAAAGTGTCCAAGGGCATTATGGTGGTAATGAAGGGTAAAAGTATTGGGAACCTTTACAAGTTACAGAGGAGTACTAAAATAAGTGAAGCGGCAGTGATATCTAAAAAAGTAAATGAATTTACTCATTTATGGCATCTTTAAAATATCTAAATTTAAATTTCTGCAAGTATTACATCTTTGGAAAACAATGTAGATAGAAGTTTAAAAGAGGTAGTCATACAAGTAAGGGTATCCTAGATTATATTCATTCAGATATTTGGGGGCCATCCCCTATGGTTCTATTTGGAGGATAGTCATATTTTGCGGCATTTATAGATGATTACTCAAGAAAAGTGTGGGTCTATATTCTTAAAAGGAAAGATGATGTGTTTAATGTATCTAAGTAGTTTAAATCTTTGGTTGAAAAGAGTGCTGGCAGGTCAATCAAGTGTTTAAGAACATATAATGGAGGTGAGTTCATATCTTTGGAATTTGAAAATTATTGCAAGGAAGTTGGGATCGCAAGGCATAAACCACATTTTACACGCCTTAAGAAAATGGTGTTGTTGAACACATGAATAGGACTCTTCTAGAGAGAGCAAGGAGCATGCTCAATAATGCCAAGTTGGAGCAAGAATTGTGGGAAGAAGCAGTCAATACAACATGCTCTTTGGTAGATTAGTCACCATTAGTTGCAATAGACTATAAGATTCCTGATGATGTATGGAAAGGTAAATCGTGTGATTACTCAAATCTAAAATCTTTTGGTTGTGATGCTTATGCTCTTATTTCAAAAGATTAGTGTTCTAAATTGGACTCCAAGTCAAAGAAGTATATCTTTGTTAGTTATGGTGATGGAGTTAAGGTATATAGATTTTGGGGACCTACTACCCACAAAATCATCATTAGTAGAGATGTAGTATTTGATGAATCTTCACTCATCAAATCAGACATAGTAGAAATTGAAATGGAATAGGACCAAGTACCAAAACATCAAAAAATTTAGTTGGAAACTCATCCATCTACATAAAATAGGGAGTTGAAAGTGTAGAATTGAGCCAATATCAATGAGATTAATGCAAGTATCAAATCGAAGTAGATTGATATGGAAATAAGCTTGTACATATAGGAGAGGATATAAAGTTATTAGTTGAGGAAAAGACTCCTCAAAACTAGCGTGAGTGGCTAGTTTAGTGGGCAACTTGATGACCCCTCTCCTAAGCACTCAACAACCTTCACACCTCAATGAGACATGTGTCAAGATTGTATAAAGGAACACCTAAGTAGGATTATGCCTAAGAGTATAAAATATATGAAATATATATACACTAACAACCTGCCTTAAGCATAGCTTAGGTAGGCACACATGAAATGGGTCCCAGCTACAAGGCCTGGTGAGGTACCCATGCACAATGCAAATATAAAATTGGGTCCCACAAATTAGGCCTGATGAGGTACCCAAGAACAATGCAATCTCTCATAAATGGAGAAAGGTAGAAAACCATGTGGGAAAAAACTACCCTCCAAAAGAGAAAATATGCATTAAAATTATACAAGTGAAGAAGTACTACTTCTTTCACTAAGTACAATATATGATTTCCCCCATAGGAGAGAAAATGATAGAAGGTCTATGAGACCCCCCCATAATACATGTCCTACTGTAGTGAGGCTGGATAGTCGACAATGGATGTGGATGTAGATCCAAGAAAGCCTAACAATGTTCTTTCCCTTGGGAAGAGATGAAACCACCTGAAGCTGCAAGATATCTTCCCATGTGAGAAGATGTATGTATGATCTTGAATCATGATGAAGTTTATCCAAGGATGATGATGCCCATGTCGATGTCTTCGAAGAGTGCTTAGGTGTCCCCATGTCAATGCTGAAGGATGCCATAATCAAATTAGGTGCATGCCCAATAGATGAGGATGATGACAATCTAGAACCATGTGTAGTAAAATGTAAAATATCTAAAGAGGAAAATGTTGATGTAGATTCATCAAAACTGTCATCGAAGAGAACACTAATGTTCTCAATGTGTGCTTCCATGTCAGCAATGCAGGACTTTACAAACATACAAGTGATGTCAAGTAGAAATCTATCCCATTCAGCAATGCTAGAAAGACTGATTGCTTGTTGCAAAGAAGTGCTGGAAGATTTAGAAAAAGTGACTCTGAAATCTGATGAAGCAATAGTAGGAGTGATGACTTCTTCTATGTCAATGGAATAGTCTATTTATGTATCATGATTAGGGATGTGAGTGATGATCATTGAAGTAGGATGATATGGGAATGGAGAAACATTGGAATCTCCATATATCTCCCAAATTTTGATCCATAATGCATATGGACAATCCATATCCATGATAACATACAAAGCATCATCTAGAATATGTAAACTGGTCAATCCAACAATGTGATCACAATGATTAAACCACTTGGCCTTCTGAGATTGTTTACCAAGTTTAGGGACAAGTCCATATAGATAGGGTATGAGATTATGGGACCTGAGATGTTTTAGGATGCCTTCACACTAGGACTTATAGTTTCCCTTGTTTAGGTTGATTACAAAAGAGTAGTTTCATATCCCGTGATTTTAGAATAGGTTAATTCCTTTAGACAAAATAATTTCAACACATTACGAAAGCCCCTTGATTAGGTGGCCCCCCTAGCTTTGGCATGTTATAACTTAGTGTGTTTTACAATGCAAGTAGGTATAATGTATGGGAAATAAAAAAACATTAATGTTTGCAAAAATGGTGCTAAGTTTCGAGCTACCGAGCAAAAGTTATTACTGAATCAATTTCTCATAAATGACCTATTTTAATACATTTGCACTAAAAACAGAAAAAAATGCCTATGGATGAGAAAAAGCCTAGTCGTCCAGCCACTCATTGGAGTCGGCAAGGAAACAAGATTACAATGGTTTTATACATGAGGGGGAATTGTCCTACTGCCAACTCGTGCCTCATCTTTTGTCTTTGTCCCATGAAGATACAAGGATTAAAAATATCAACTTTCACAAAGAATTTTCTCAAGGAAATTTGCCCCAATTTAAAATGCCCCCCTTATTTTGTATTTTATATTTTTTAGTGCTTTAGACAAATAAAAAACAATTGCCTATTTTATACACTTAGAAAAAGCATAATTTTATGTGCTTTACAAAATAAAATAAAAATATGTTGGCGCCCAAAATAGGGAAAACTTATTCCAAAAAGCCAACATGGTTTTGCAGGACAATGGAAGCTAGACTGCAGCAATTGAGCACTTGGGTGCTGGATGAAAGGAGAGGCAGGAGTCAGCCTGCTTTGGATGCCTCTTTCTGCCCTTGTAAAAAATGCCTTACACATAGGAATGAAGGTATGGCGTCCAAAATGAAAATCTTATGTCAATGGTGTGGCTGAGAGCTTGCTATAAGCTTTGGGGTCAGTTGCCTCCTCTTCACAGCAAAATTCTACCTAGTTTCCTTTGCACCATAGACTACTCTGCTTCATGCACATAGGATTAAGACGGCTTGAAAGAACCTTCAGGAGCCTCAGAAGAGGTTCGATGGGGGAAGAGGGCTCGCAGAGGTGTGCATCTCTGAATGAGCTCGTGAACTCCTCTCACAAGCAAAAAATAGGCAATTTGAGATGTCTTGCTTCAAACATGACTCAAGACTCCTTGTATAGGCAATGAGCCTCTAATGTAGGCCATGAGCCTCCTTATGTAGGCCACCAAGAAAAACAACCCTTGACCTCACATCCAAACTCCCACCACCTCAAAAACTAGATATGTAGAATGCTGGATGAGCCTATCACGTACCTCAAATTCTTGCAAGCGCAAGTTCAAGCTTTTGGAAACTTTGCCTCAAGCCAATTTGAACGTAGGTCTCAAATCGAACCAAATGCTTTGGTTTTGTCAGATTCTATTGTGGCTTCATCAATGTAGCTATCCACTAACCAAATGATTCGGCCTGGATGTGTTGGATGAATAGCCCCCAAAAAAACACAAACAAAAGTCAAATGTAGCACCAAACAAAGATTTACTTCTCCCAAACAAACTTGCCACTCCCACATAGAGTTTTATTTCATGGAAAATTTTAGTGATCTTCACGCCTTCAAACTGAACTAGAAAATGATCTTAGTTTGCTCTAATACCATGTAGAATTGAGCCAAGATCAATGAGATAAATGCAAGTATCAAATCAAAGTAGATTGATAGCAAAATAAGCTTGTATGTATAGGAGAGGATAGGAAGTTATTAGTTGAGGAAAAGAATCCTCAAAACTAGCATGAGTGGCTAGTTTAGTGGGCAACTTGATGACCCCTCTCCTAACCGCCCAACAACTTTGACACCTCAATGAGACATGTGTCAAGATTGTATAAATGCACACCTAAGTAGGCTTATGCCCAAGTGTATAAAATATATGAAATATATATACACTACTAGGAAGAAGCTTTTGAAGAAGAAGATGAGGTTGTAGAAAATATGCAAGAAAATGTGGAAATACCACAATCAACTTTAAGGAGATCTACATTGTTTAGAAATCCTCCTAAGAGGTATGATGATTATAATTTATCCATTGCTTTGATTTCTAATGATGGAGAACATAGTTGTTATCAAGAAGCGATGGATGATATTGAAAGTACTAAATAGAAAATAGAAATGAAAGAAGAAATATTTACTTTGGAGAAGAATAAAACATGGGACCTGGTAGAACTTCGAAAGGGGAGAAAATTGTTGGTTGCAAGTGGATTTACAAGCTGAAGAATGGTGTTGATGATAAAGTTGAAAGGAACAAAGCAAGACTAGTAGCAAAAGGGTATGCTCAAAAAGAAGGTATTGATTTCCATTAAAATTTTTCACCAATTGTTAAGCTTGTTTCTATTCAGGTAGTATTGGCATTAGTTTCTTTATTTGATCTAGAGCTAGAGCAACTAGATGTTAAAATAATATTTTTACATGGAGATTTGAAGAAGATATATATATATATATATATATATATATATATATATATATATATATATATATATATATATATATATATATATATATATATATATATATATATAGAGAGAGAGAGAGAGAGAGAGAGAACAACCAGAAGGGTTTGTTTAGGATCGTAAAAGAAATTTTGTTTGCAAACTCAGGAAGTCATTGTATGGTCTGAAGCAATCACCCAGACAATGGTACAAGAAGTGAATATGACCATTGCATTTACTTCAAAAGTTTGGAAAATGGTTTATTTATTATCTTGGCATTATATGTTGACGATATGCTTGTAGCAACCAAAAGTATGATAGAGATCAACAAGTTAAAGGCTTAGTTGGCTAGGACATTTGATATGAAGGATCTAGGAGCAGCAAAAGAAATTTTGGCCATGGAGATACATGGAGACAGGAAAAATGGTAAACTTTGGTTATCACAGCAAAAGTATGTGGAGAAGATCCTCATGAGATTCTGTATGAAGAATGTGAAACTGGTAAATATCCCTTTGTCTTCTCATTTTAATATTTCTTCAAGTTTATGTCATAACCTAATAAAGAAGAAAATGATTATATGTCTCATGTACCATATGCTAGTGCAATAGGAAGTTTAATGTATGCGATGGTATGTACAAGACTAGATATTTCACATGTAGTTGGTGTTGTCAGTAGATACATGGCAAATCTAGGTAAAGAGCATTGGGTAGCAGGGAAATCCAAGTGCTTCGCTATCTCAAAGGCACGAGTGATTTTTATATTACTTTAATGGTTGTAGTGATTTGGTTTGTGGATATGTTGATCTAGATTTTGCAGGTGATTGGACAAAAGGAGATCCACCTCAGGTTATGTCTTTACTCCTGTAAGAGGACTTGTTTGTTGGATGTCAAAGCTTCAATAAATACTCATTTTTTCTAATATTGAGGTAGAATATATGGTTTTCTCACATGCATGCAAAGAGGCAATTTGGTTAAAGGGTCTTTTGGGTGAGATTGGAAAAATGTAGGATAACGTGAATGTATTTTGTGATAGTCAGAGTGCTCTTCATTTGGCTAAAAATCCATCTTATCATAGTAGGACCAAGCATATTGAAATTAAATACCATTTTATAAGATAGGTTATTGATGGAGGTGGAGTAGCTCTTCAGAAAGTCCATATGAAAGAAAATTGTGCAGACATGTTTACAAAACTAGTACTGTTAGAGAAGTTAAGGTGGAGTTTGACTTCTCTTGGCTTGCAGAAAAACTGATGAATGAGCATGAAAAAGTATCAGGTAAATTTTTGTCATGGTGGAGATTATTGGATTTGTGACAACAAGATAAAGCAAAGAAAGAAAGAAACTTATCTTTGAAAGAAAACAAAAATCTTTTGTTTAAAATCTAGTTTTTTCCTAAAGAAGGAAAATCTACTTTCTTCTAAATTTGATGGAGGCAATTATATTGAAAATATTATTATATCTTTGTAGCCTTTTGAAAGGAAATAATGTAATTGTAATTGCAGCTGCGTGAGGATTGTAATTTTTCTCTTAATAATGAGAATACCAATACTTTGCCCCGTGGATGTTTCTCTGCATATTGCTGGATTTTTACCATGTAAATCCTTATGTTGCAGATGTGTATTTTGTTATTTTATATTTTGTTATTATCTCCATTTCCTTTGCAACTAACTTGTACTACAATATTATATGATTTTGGATTTTAAGTTTATCAATAAAATCTAAATGAATCTCAGCAGGATTCTAGACTGGCCTTTCCCCAAATATACGTACTTGAGTGCCAGGTACCCGTATGTACCCGCCACCACTCTCGTATGGGAGGTTGCCTGATCACGCTGCAACAGTTTTGCTGAACCAAAATCACCGAACTTGGCATTGAAATTGGAATCCATTATTACATTGCTGGCCTTGATGTCTATACCTTCGGTCCTAATCCAGAGTATCTTTTCCCTCCAAAAAATTATATTTATCCAGACTCCCATTTGGCAGGTATTTGTAGATTGAAGTAACTCACCCTTTTGATGGCACCATCCTAAAAGCTGTACAAGGTTCCGGTGTCTGAGCTTACTGATTATGGTCACCTCAGAAACATACTCCTTTCTTCCTTGTTGGGAGCCTTGGGATATTCTCTTCACTACTAAAGCCTCCATCATGTCGAGCAGGATGCCTTTGTAGACACTTCTGAAGCTGCCTTGCCCAAGCTTTTCCTCGTCGCAGAAGTTGCTTGTCGCCGCGTAGGAGAATCTTTGGGGGGGCTGAGAAAACCATTCGTCCAACTCCCCATCACTTTCTTCACCTACCTCACCACTACGTATACCTTTCCTGAGATTCAACCGCCAACCAATAAATATGAAAGTGCAGACAACCACAACACTGTAGAACACCGATATCAGAAAATTTTTTGATAAAATTGTTGTTGTTCTTGCACTTCACAAGACTTTCAATCGAAGGGTTTTGTCTATCAGAATCACTGTTTGGAGGAGTAGCAGCTGAGATTTCCCATGAATATTCAAAAGAAAAATTCCAAGCCTTCACGGTGTGTGTTTCTGTTGAGTGTCCAGTGGCAGTCGAGAGACCAACCTTGATGTTTTGTGGAAGAAACTTCCACAGATCTATATCATAGAAAAACAATGGGCTTAGGGTTTAGAAACACTAGTGTCACTCGGATTATATAAGAGAAAAACTTGCAGCCTCTTTTCTCCGCTGTCATAATCCACCCACGCATCCCATTGTTCTCCGTTGCTGAGATTTTGGGCAGAAGAGGGAGAGCGTGCAGTGAAATTGCTGAGCGAAACATTGAGCTTTGAGAAAATGTTGTTGATGTCAACACCCACATGGTTGCTATCTTGTAAGTGTCAAATTCCATGGTGACTATCTGATTGGATGATTCTTTGTAGGTTTAGGTGTCAAACAAGCCAAGATATTCGCCTAGAGCACGCAAGGGTTGTTCAAAATTGAAAGGCGCCAAGAAGACTCCCATGTATTGATTACCAATCATCTGGCCTATAATGAATTGGAAATGGGTAGAAAATTTTTCTAGAGCCCGAGACGAGTTGTCCCATAGCGGAACAGATTCATTGTAAGCTGCCCAGCCAAAGTTGTTGCCTAGGTTTGGTGACCCTTCAGTTGTGGTAAGCAGGGCTTAAATTTAATTGTATTTAAAGATTTTAGCTGTAAAATACAATAAAAATAAATATTTGACTATACTGATATACTTGTAATTTATTTCAAAAACTGTAAAAAAAATAATTAATATGAAAAACTGATTGTATATATATTTTTTTATTTTTAAATTTTTTAATAGGAACTATTATTTAAGAAAAATTTTCTAAATTTTTAGATTTATTTTTTAATAGATTATATTCATTCTAAATTATATAATATATATATTTTCATTTTATTTTCAAATTTTTAATAGGAACTTCTATTATTTAAGAAAAAATTTCCAAATCTTTAGATTGTTTTTTAATGAATATAATTATATATTCATTCTAAATTATATAATATATATCTTTTTTGCATTTATTTTTAAACTTGTTAATAGGAACTCTTATTATAAAGAAAAATTTCCCAAATTTTTAGATTTTTTTTTTATAGAATATATTCATTCTAAATTTCTAGTTTTTTCCTTTTATTTTTAAATTTTTTAATTAGGAACTTCTATTATTTAAGAAAAAAATCTCCAATTTTTAGATTTTTTTTTTAATATATAAGATTTATATATATATATTCTTTTATTTTTTAATTTTTTAATACGAACTTCTATTATTTTAAAAAAAATCCTTAGATTTGTTTTTTTAATAAAATATTTTATTTATCATTGGTTTTTTCAACACAGCTTTCTAAGCTTTTGCTGCACATCAAAAATAGTGAAATAGAAATAATTGGTAATAGTGAAATAAAAAGAATTGGAATTTGACTTGTATTTAAAAAAATTAATTATCATGTGAAAGGCAATAATTCCTACTAAACTGTAGGAAAAAAATTTCTTGACATGTAAGGTGGACTGTCAAATTTAAGCCCTGGTGGTAAGCTGCCGCTTGTCTCCTTGAAAGTAGGCATCATTTGTGGTTTCTATATATGTGTTAGGAGGGAACGCAAAGCTAAGGTTTCCTGCATAAGATGTAAAAAGGACAGAAGAAGCAAAACAGTAGAAGAAGAGGAGGGCAGGCAAAGGATGACAGAGCTTGGCGATCTGCATTATTCTCAATTTTTCAACAACGAACTTCTAGAATGCGGGTTGTGGGGTGGCACACGGAATTGGTTAAGGCCTTGATGCAGGGGCATAGTTTTCAATGCCATGCATTGTATATTATATTTGAATATTGAATCAGTCGGGCAGATTCCATTGAGACATACGGTTGAGTTACTCTCAATCGGTTCTCGTCGATGGGCATTATAGTTTCTAAATCAGTCCTCGTATGTCACATTTCACTTTTGACATTTTCCTTTTGTATGATGTGACGTGGCTGCCATCTGCAAGGGAATAAAAAACCCATTTAACAAAAATCTTGGCAAATTAAATTAAAAACCAAACAATTAACCATGATTAAGTTAGATTATATTAGTTGGGATTTGAGAATTATAATTAAATGAGGAGGGATAAGGTAATTAGTTTTAGTAATTATGATGAAGAATAAGTGCTTTGGTCATGTAGAATTCAATTGTTTTAATATCAAAAACCAATATTTGCAATTTGATTAATGCATGCTCTACATAATTTTTAAAATATTTGTGGGTCAAATCTATGCTCTTCGAAATTGATCCCAAGCATTGTAGGAATAATCTAATGCACGAGATCACTTAGTAATTTGTGATATCATCCTAACATAATGCAAACTTCTATAACTTGTTGCCAAAATCTCTAATATCTCAAGATGTGTAAGGACATCAATATTTAGAAATACTTTTTGCTGGATTGTGAGGGTCATGTTCTCCTTGGTCACCCCCTTGTAAAACCAACTCTATAGCCTTGGGTGAATTTTCATAAACAACAAACACAAGTGTACAACTACCTATATGTGGGTTTTGATGTAATGGGTTCCTTACAATGCTCCAAATCAAAGTATTACTAGAATTATTTCTCCTTAATAATTGATAATAATTAATTGCACATTCAATGCCTATAAATATGAAGAGATAACAATAAATCATGCAAACGTGTACCAAGTTGGCTAACAACTACTAGTGAAAAATAGTAGGAGTCAACAATTTGAATTTTGAAAATTTGAATTTGGGGTTAATCCCGAGCAACGCATGATTGAATCTAGAATTGTCATATTGACCCAAGACATAAAAGTATAGATCTTAACATGGGGATTAAATGTATGGATATGTGTGTGGTGGTAGCTACAATAAATAGTAAACATGTGGGAAGGTATGTAACTTGAGATGGAATAAAGTCAAATGCATAAAGCTATGTGTAAACAAATATGGGATAAGACCATATAAGGATTAGTGAATGGGCAAAACTTAGCACAAGAGTACATGACATGTTGATATGAAATTGTCTGAAGTAACTGCTTCAAAATCAACACAAAACTAAATCAGAATTTACTTGAAAATGTAAATTTTACCATTATATTTTGCCCCCACTTTGACATGCATGCACATGTATTTCAAAGCATATGAACATTCTTAGCCTAACATAATGAAAAGTAAATATTCATACGTAAAAAGATATGGATCCCAGGTAAAGTAATGGACCCATCTCAAATTCTTCATGTGTTTGTTTCAATGGTGTAAGTGCTCCATTGGAACCTACAAAAAAAAGAAAATATGTACAATTGGTAGCTTTTGTCATGCAAGTAAAAAATAAGCACAACTACAAGTTGATTCAACTATTTATGAAAATGACAAGTAGAGAGAGTGAGAGAGTAGGGATCAAATTTTTTAATGTGTTGATTTAAGTGATTTTTAAATACTCTACCCAATGTAGCAACAATAATGTTGTATGATAGTTCAAGCACAACCATGTAATGTAACTCCACTCAAAATGTGTAAATGTGAAATGCACGCTAGTGGTAATGTGATAGAACTCCATTATATGCAAATATGTAAGTGCTATCAAGATCCATTTGGGTATGTTGACAAGTCTTTGGATAGGCACAAGTTGCTATCTATAATCTTAACATACTAGTGTTAGCAACAATATGTGCCTCCCCTTTAATTTGTTATATCCAAAAAATGCAAGAAATTGGAGGAGATAGAAAATGATAAATGAAAAGTAAGTGTAGATCATGTAGATAATCATGTGATAATTATCATTATAAACATCATGAAATAATCAAGTAAGACATTTCAGATCATAAGTGTGAAAAGCATGTATAGATTTGAGATGATCATCAAGGCATAAAAGGGTTCCCCCTATATATGAAAACAAGAATGATATAACATGTAGGTACATAGGAGATAAGCATCAAGGCCCTTAATTTTTCCCCTAGTATAGGAAAATAAAAAGGTATAATTGGCCCTAAAGGCAAGATAAGGATTGTGTAAGTAAATATAAGATGAAGAAGGCAAGTGTCCCCAATGTGATAATATAGCTATTAGGAACATAATAAGGATTGGAAGAAATCAATGGCGTGGGGAAGGAATTACATCCACAATATGATAAGATATCTCTTAGGAACATGCTAAGTCATGTGAGCAATCAATGATGTACGGAAGGCATGGTGTCCCTAATTTAGTAAGAGAGGTCTAAAACTATGATAAGGAAATGGAAATGCAAATACAAATGAGTAGGACATGATCATGTAATCATAGGTAAAGTTGTTTTTTTTATTTGAATTCACTCCAAAGGATATAATTGAGTTCGCAATAAATGTTATGGCATTAAGATAAAGAAAATGAAAATTGGTATATGTGTGATCAATGAACTTCTCAAAATTAATAGATAAGTTGCATCATAAATAAATGTAGTCACTATAATCCCTATAGATGACATGTTGTAAAGGCTGCATTGTAAATGATGTCTATGTATGATAATTGTAAACACTTTAAATTCACAAGTGCATCTTAACCCGATTTGCATTATTAATCCCCTATCCATTCCTACACTAATTAATTAATTAAATTATTTAATTGATTAGGTTATCGATTTCCCATCAGCTAATTAAATAGATTTTATTTAAATAATTAGTCTTATCATAATGTTAGTTAATTAAATAAATTCAACTAACTAAGCTAATGTCCTAACATAGGTAACTAAATAAATCATTTTATTAAATTAAATAAGGTAATGTCATTTTATCCAAAATCCACATCATCTATTTTATCTAATTAAAATTCCCATTCCTAACTACCAATCTCTAATAACAATTTTAAATTTGCATCATCAATCCTAAGTCAAAATTAATATTCAATGCTAGCCATCAATCTAATCAATCAAATACTATCCATTTGATCACCAACTACCTTCAATATAAACACAAATCAACTTTCAATCCTTACCATTCACTTAATCAATGCGATCTCCACCCTCCATTCCCACACATGTGATTTCTACACGTGTGAGACCACCCATTTGTCACTTCTACACACATCCCCATGATTCTTCTGACACATGTATGAGAGGTTTTAATCTACACCCTTCATTAAAATCTAGCAAATGTTAACCATTCATTTCTTTTAAACCATGTCTCATCCATCTTCACCCCTCCCAAATTACCACTTGTAAGCTTCTCATTCTGCCATGCAAGATAATCAATCTCCACCATCCAATCCAAGATCAAATGTTAGTTGTTCAATCCTCTCCCCTCAACTCTATAAATTTAAGCCATCCCTAACCATTTGAATATAAGAAAAATCTATAGGTATATGTTGTTAGATTGAGGAATCCACTTGATTAACTCAACATTCCACATTACCACATCAACACACCATCACTTGGAACAATCACCCATATCTAAGGAAAGATATACAACGTTGTCTTAGTTTTGCATTACTTTAGTTTTCTTTCCTTTAATGCTCCAATCCATAGTAGAGGTAGACTATTATCTTAGATTTTCATAAGTAGTTAATTTTACACCTCTTCACTTTGATACACTTTCATAAAAGTTAAAAAGAAAGGCATTGTTTTAGAAATATCACTGTCTTATTTTTTATTTATTATCTAGTCTAAATTTATTTGTATTAGTTTAGTTTTTAATTCCAATAGTTAGTTTTTTCATAGTTTAATTTTTAAATTTTACATAGAAATTAGTTTTAATTTAACATAGTTTAAATTTTAAATTGTAATAGTTTAGTTTTTTATTTTAAATTTTAATAGTTTAGTTTTTTTAAAATTTAATATAGTTTATTTTTAATTTTTAATTTTTAAAATATTAACTTTTTGTTTAATGAGTTAAAAATTTAAAATTTAGAAGGGCATAGGCTAAAAACCCCGCACATCTGTTTCCACTCCCCCTTCATTTTTTATATTAAAAAATTTAAAACAAAAAAATTAAAAAATCTAAAACCTATCCCCTCGCCCTAGAAACTACACCTACAAACTCCCCCTATGACTTTCCTACCACTACCACATGTCCCCTCATCCCACATTTCCCTCTACAACCCCTACCCCCTTCTCCTCTCATCCCTTCAGCAGTCCTTTTCTCCTTCTAGCCACTACTCAACCCTTTCCCATCGCTACCTCCTATGTCTATTCCCTATCTTTCCATCCCCTACCACAAAGGTCCACCTCTACTGCTTGTTTAGTGTTGCCCCTTGTGCTCCCACATGTGCCCCTCCCCATTGTACTACCACCCACAACCATTTGTTTTGTTATCTCTACCTCTTTCCCCATCCCAATGCCCTTCCTCTCTTCTACTGCCACTCCTCTCACCACCACTCCCCCCACTACCACTCACTTTGCCTCTATTAAACCCTCTATCACCACTCCACCACATAGTCCATACATGTTGACCACTGAGCCACTCCCTATTCTACGCCACCACCTTTGCCTCTACTCCCTACCTCTGTATACCCCAACACTTCACTTATCCCTATCTATTGTGCTTTCCTCTTCACCACCCATCTCCTCCCACGGGACCACTATTATTTTTTTAATAACAATGGTTTAGTACTTTTTTATTTAGTACTTTGGTTTTTCTCTTAATAGTTTTGCCTTTTTTCTATAGTTTAATTTTTTTAATAAAAAAGTCTATATTTTTTTTAATTAGTAGTTTAACTTTTTATTTCTAATAGTTAACATTTTTTTACTATGAAGCCTAAAAACACTGCTATGAAGCCTATCCCTCTTCACCAGGGCCTCATTCTTTGTTTGTATAATCATCATCTTTCCCTCGAACCCTCCAAATCCATTCCCACTAATAGTGGGGACGGGGAGCCCTCCTCTAACCCTAAGAATATTCCTGATGTTGATGAACCTGGGCCCTCCCCTGTTCCTATCAAAACTACTGAAGTTTCCTTTTGCACTCCTGCGAAAAATCCTGTTGATACTCCGGGCCCTACTGCCTCTAAGAAGGGTAAAAAGCGGAAGGTTGCTGGTGATATGAGCACTGAGAAGGCAGTGGTTGGGACCCCTAAAACCCTTAGTAGGACCCCGGTGGGACAGAGAAGGGATTCTTCGGTGAAGATTTGTAGGGAGGGGCTTTCCTCTGGAGTTCGGCGGTTAGGGCGTATTGCTGGCAAATTAGCTCCTTCAGCAAAGCTCATTGACTATTCTGAGAGCAGTTTGGATGAATCCACCTGGGGAGAGGACGACAGGGATGTGGAGATTCAGGACATATCTAGTGATGATGAAGACAAGTAGGAGACGCATGATATAGGGGTTACCATGGAGGATGCTGCTGACTCTGCTGGAAATGCTGACAAAGTGGGTGCCATGTTTGTGGAAGAGGCTAAGGATGCTATGGAGACTGATGATGGTCTGGGGGCTGATCTTGCAGGTTTGCGCGATCGCATTGCGAAGCTGAAATAGAAGTTCTCTATTGTGCTCAGGACCTCTATTCTCCTCAACCTCTCTGTGCTGAAGAATCTGGGGGTTACTGTCAATACGGACAGTGATGATCTAGCTAAAAAAGTGGATGATATTATTAAATCTATGGTCTAGAAAGGAGAGCCGTTGCCTCCTTAGTCTTTGTTGTTATACTGCTAATACTCTGTTTCTCTATTTTTATGACTTTCATTTTAGCAGCTAGTTTTGCTGGTTTTGCTGGTATTCTGTTATGGTTGTATATGATGTTTCTGGTTTAAGGCACTGTTGATGCTTGCTGCCTTCGGGCCTCTTTGTTTTTTGTAAGGGTTCGGCCCCTTGTTTAGCCGCCTTATATTATCAAAAACATTTTTTTTACTATAGCTCAATTTTAGTAGTTTAATTTTTATAATAAATAGTTTTTTTAATATAGTTTAACTTACTTTTTATTTAAATAGTTTTGCTTTTAAATTTTTATTTTCAAATAGTTATTTTTTTCTTAAATAGAGCCTTTTACTCTAGAACTAGTATAACTTTCATATGATGTAGTAATATTTTGTGTTATTATAGGCACTGAAGAGTTGCTTCCACCTTCTTCACTATGGGTTAGGAAACTTCTCCCCATCTCATCATAAACACTAATTATATCAGTTTAAATCATAATTTTACATATTTCTCCTATAACTGATATTACTAACACTTTGATTATAACAATTTCCACATGTTGAAGACCCAAATTTTCAAAATATACAAACACTTTGTGGTTGCAAGTCCATAGTCCAAGAATTATTTTTTCAAACCATTTTTACACATTTCATTTAATAAGATGCAATTAAACTTTGTTTGGCATGTCTTACTTAGTGTATTTTTTTTGTGTTTTCATGGCTAAGAGTGTGTATGCTCTCTTCTTGTGCTACATGACAAATTGTAGGATAAAAAACATCCTTCCCCTCTTGCATCACCCAAGGGGCACATGTGTGTGCTAACTCCTCATGCCATAAGGTAATCTTGGAGATCAAAAACATGTCTCACCATTAGTGTCTATTATCAGGATGTCCTTTGGGTTTTATCATCAAGGGGGATGTCCCGAACCCACATATTCTAGTAGGGTAAGAAAATTTGGGAGAGAATAAAAAGATTCTCCATCGAGGTACATGTGTCTCTTTTGGGTAAGCTTTCAACCTTATACCTTGCAAAGTGAAGAAGAGTAGATTACCCTCTTGAACCAACCCACTAGACATATACTTTGGCCTCATGTGCCCTAGAGTATATAGAGGACATCTTATAGAGAGCCTTGTTATTCCTAGATAGTATCCTTTGGTCATATGTGTTAGAACAAACCTGATAGACTGAGAAAATGTTGGCATCAAATTGGAGTAAATGAGAACAAATGACATCAAATATTATTAATTAGATAATCGCATAATTAGTGTAAATTGATAATGAACAAGTGTGTACATATAGTATGGAGAGTTTGAGTCACTTCAAGAGTTGACTCATGCACTCAAATAGTGGTGGCAAGAATGTTTCCACCAAGTGGCTAAAGAGTGTCGACATGTATCTTGGATTAGTTTGATGGACTCTCCAAATTGATACATAACCACCTAAGGTGGCTTAAAGCCATGTGCAAATATATTACTAAGGCTAAGTAAGTAATATTAATGTTTTGCACTAACACACCCTCTTAAGCATAGCTTAGGTGGGTACAAGAAGAGATGGGTCCCAACTACTAGGCCTAATAAGGTACCCATGTACAAATGCATCTCTCATAAGGTGGAGAAAGAAAGAAAACCCTGTGAGAAAATAACTTTCCTCCAAAAGAGAGAAATGTAAAAAATTACATGCCATGTGGCTACAATGAAGTCTTGTTTTCAAGATTCTCTAGAAGCCTTCTATGAAGCAACACTAAAATTTGTAGAAGTAAATGAATTGATATCAATCTTCTGGTATGATGAATCTTTGGAAGTCCTCTTGTAGGATTTCCCAATGAACAAGAGTACCACAAACCAAGCATAGAAGAATGGAAATAAACACAACATATAAATCAATCAAGCCCGCCATATCCCCCATATCCACCATCAAATAACTTGGAGAAGTTGACTACAAATAGGTGAGGAGAGGAATTTGTTAGTTGAGGAAAGGACTCCTCAACTATGAGTGGTAGCGAGTTGCCTCCCTAAAAACTAGCGTGAGGTGGGTAGTTAGTGGGCAACTTGGCGACACCTTTCCTAACCACCCAACAACCTTGACACTTTAATGAGGCATGTGTCAAGATTGTATAAAGGCACACCTAAGTAGGCTTAAGCCTAAGTGTATAAAAAATATATACACTAACACCTCTAAGAATTAACTCTAGATTCACATGTAGCATTAGGTGATAGTGATGTGGAAGTGTTCTTGACACATCTTAATACAATAAAGAAAAAAAATGTTGAGGGATGATGGAGTAGTGGAACTGCTCTTGACATATCTTTGTGGAAGTGCTCTTGACATAACTCTATGAACCCCCCTTAATTCAATATTTTTATCCCCTTCTAGATTTGTGGAACTTGATAAGTTGAGTACGTGTATCACCAAATCGCTTAATTAACCCCCCTTAACTTAAAGTGTGGAAGTGTTCTGGACATGACTGAAGGAAATGCTCTTGACATGACTCTGTAGAAGTGCTCTTGGCACAACTCAGAAGTGTTCTTGGCATGACTCTATACACCCCCCTGATTTAGTATTAGGTGACCCCCTAGATTTGTGGCACTTTATAAATTAGTGCATTTTACAATGAAAATAGGACCAATGCATGGGAAATAAAAATATGAACTTAAAAAAAATGGTGCTCAATTTTGAGCTACCAATCAAAATTTATTACATAATCAATTTTCCGTAAATGAGTCCTATTTAATAATGAAGATGATAGAATGTGGAGGATGTTAGAAACATAAAAGTAAACAAAAACAAGTCTTATACCTTCAAAATCATGTCCATTCTAGTCTCCTTGATAAGGTGGAGGAAATGCATGCACCCAACTACAAATCCTAGCTTTCCCAAATGCAAATATATGTGGATTTCTCAAGAAATCACTTGCATAATGGAGGTAAAGAATTTGGCTATAGTTTGGATATAATTTGGCTATGGAGGTAGAGGAATTATGAGAGCATAAGTTCAGTGTATGAGAGTTCAAGTGTTCTTAAATGGTTTGGAAAGGTTTCTTATTCATAGATTTTGGGGGATTTTGGATCAATGGCTAGAATTTGAAGATGAGATTCAAGGTTTGAGATTTTATAGTTAAATCAAGGGATAGGGTTTCATCAACAAAGATGGAGGGCTCATATTATTTTAGAATTTTAATTTATCCTTGGGAAGGCTTTGCATTAATGAGGAAGGAGACATGTGAATGAATTTTTAATTCATTTTATGAGTGAGTCCGGGATGAGAAAAGACAATTGCATGGATTTGGAAAGGTGAGGTGGAGACACATGTGAGCACAATTAATTAAATAATCTTAATTTTATTTAATTAATTATGAGGAGATGTGATAATGAGGGCTTAGGATAATTAATTAAGGGATTAACTTACTTAATATGGATGTAGGAATTTAGGGGATAGATGAATTAGTGACCCAACTTAGCTAAATAGAGGTTTATTTAATTAATGTGGGATGTAGAGATTTGGTAGGATAAGTTAGTTAATTAAATAAATGATTTATTTAATTAACCAATGTTGGGCTATATGAAAGGGAAATTAATGAAATAGATGAATTTTATTTAATTAATTTAGGCTAATAGAAAGGAGGGGATAATTAATTAAATAAACTTTAATATTTATTTAATTAATATTAGGTAATTGATAATGAGGATTGGGATAAATTAATTAAATAAAATTGATTTATTTAATTAATTTGGAGGAAGGGGATGAGTTAGCATGATGGTCAATGTTGAGAAGATGTCAAAAAATGATGTTGTGAGGGCACATCATCTTCATGTGTCTACATTTTGCCCATGTTGGAAATAATGAAGATAACTGAGAGGGGGGTGAATCAGTTATCTTATAACTTTTCTATTTTTCTTTTCTTTTCTTAAATTATCATTTAATCTTATACCAAAGCAAGCCAATCATAAGAGCTGAAAAGGAAATTAACACATAACACAAGGATTTTTACATGGACACCCTATTAAGGGAAAAACCACGGGGTGACTAACCCAAGATTGTATTCTCTGTTAAAAGAATAAAGAGTACAAATTTGGTACTTGCTAATTAAGGCTCACTGCCTGAGCACACTACTCACAAGAGGCCCACTGCCTACAAGAGACTTATAGTCTACAAATGCTTACAAATGATACCAAGGTGTTTGAACTGATGAACAACATCTATACATGTAGGATTTTAGTTCCAGTTAGGTACATTATACTGATCTGGCATATTTCATTCTTCCTCTGCTCAATATTACTTTCCTGTCACATTCCAGACTTGAATTACTGCCTTCGTACTTGCCTCTGCTTTTCTTCGCACTTAACCATACATGCTATCTCTTTTTCCCTCTTACAAGCTTGAATCCATCAGGTATATATATCCACAACAAGGATTTCCAAAAACTTCTTAGTCAGCAACAAGAATACCTGAGATATTTGCAAGCTATTGGTCTATCGGCTGAATCCATGCTTGATTAGTGATGTGCATCAAAGACATAGGCATAGAAGTCATTAATCATGTCAGCCAACAATGTATAATGCCACAAATTGCTTGGTCAACACCTTTTTCACATCCGGATTGAGATCTAATACTCTGCCAGTTAGTTCTTCCTCTGTCTACTCTGCCTGCCTGGAACCCAACACTCAGATGCTCAAATCTTTTTCATGCTTTATCACCGAAGGCTAAATCTCTGGAATATGATAGTCGTGATACCACTCTTGACTTGTCCAAGTCTGTAACTTATTGAGTTATACCATTTGAGAGATCCGGACCTGATTGTCAGACCTTGTTGCATACTCTGTTCTTGTTCACTAGACCAAAAAAATCTTCAATCTGAATTTCAGTATAGGCATATTATATATTACGGATGTGTGGGATAGACTTTGTTGCCATCAATGACAACACTTATGAAGCCACACAGTGTCTCTTGCCAACAATTTCCCCCTTTGGCATTGATGGCAACACTTAGTGAAAAATGGCTAAGTGTCGCAGTAACTCCCCCTTAGCTGGTGCTCTGTCTCTTGCACTATTTTACTGGAGCTCCCACTTTGTTGGATTCTACATTTTTCACTACTCTTCACTCCCCCTTTGACATCAATGGCAAAGGGTGGAATCCGCATACCAAAATTTTGAAAAAATTATTTTATACATGGCCGCATAAGTATATACAAATCATATGTTATACTTACATATACTTAAGTATATCCACAAAGGTTGTCTTCAACTAGATGATTTCTGTGGCCCAACTCCTCTTCATTCGGTCCAAAATGGAGATGTGTCCACTTAACAAAAATGCATATGCTTCTACCCTCTTTTTAAGTCTGTTGGATCACTGGTCTGGATTGTATTTTGTGCCTCTGTCAAGGCATCATGCATTGCCTCTAACTTAGGGATGATTATCCCTCTGAGCTCACCCATTCTATCCATTATGTTCTTTTTCTCCTTAACTAGTTCTTTAATTTTATTTATTATAGAAATAGCTTGACATTCATGATTCACCAGAGAGGTAGTAAGGGGATCAAAATTCTGAGATAAACTTGACAGTTTTCTTTCTTATTCTTTCACTTTCTTCTCAATGTCCTCTGTCACTTTGGGGCAAGTTAAACAAAATTTGTATATGTCCCCACCATCTTTAAGAGTATTTTCAAGGCTCTTTATGCCAATGCCCAAGGTTCTTCTATCATTAGTAATTAGCCCTTGTACTTCATTGAACCTCTTTCCCAAGAACTCCTTCTAGACCTTAGTTTCTGCCGATTTCTCTAAGGATTCAAAATGAGTGGTAACATAATTGACTAAGTTTTTCAGATTACCGGATGGACAGGCTGAAGGATCCTTTTGATAGGTTGGCATAATCTTCTCCAGCATCCCAGATGCAATCTCCAATAGTTCACAATCCTCCATATGAGATTTTAGAATTTTCTCTTTTGTTTTGGCTTGAGCAAAAGATGCTACCTTCATTATCTGAACCAGAGATAGAGAGTCAAAGTTTAGTGGCCCTTGAATTAGCTCAGGTTCATCTAGCTCCATTATTTCTTTGTCCATGAAATTTTGTACTGTATCTACAATGTCTCTTACAGACTCTACTTCCTTCCTTTTGGGGACATCCAGACTGACTTTCTTATTGATCTTTATTTCTTCTACCTATCCTTCCTTTTTCGGAGCAGAGGAGTCTAGTGCCTCAGATGGCTCTTCATTATTTTTCTTTAATCCTTCGACATCCTTGTCAGAAAATGTTTCTTCTTTCTATCCTTCCTCTTCTAGAACAAAGGAATCTAATGCCTGAGATGATTCTTCATCATTTTTCTTTAATCCTTCAACATCCATGTTAGAAGGCTCTTCATCTATTTCCTCTATAATGGGAAGATTCAATCTCTTCAAGGCATTCCAGAGGATTTCTTTTGTTTTGTTGGCTATTTGTTTAGTCTCACCAAGCACAAGTTTGTTCATTCTGGATTTGCTCCAGAAATCATCTTTGCACTCCTTGAAAATCATGTCCATTTGTTTTGGAGTGATAGAGGGGCAAAGTTGTATCATTATTTGCTCCTGGATTTCTAAGTCTTTAGCCTTTGCATTCACTTTTCTTTGTTCCAATACTTCTTCTAGACTTTTTGGAATTAATGAAATTATTTCAATGAATGCTTTGTTATAGATATTCAAATACCTTACAGTAGCTTCCTCCAGAATTCTCTTGTTAGCATCATTGTATTCATCATAGAACTCAGTCATTGGCTGCAGGTTCCCATCCACAGTAACTACCTTGATAATGTCATCAATGGAAAGAGTGGTCTTTTCAACAAATTCCTTTACCTTCTCTTCCTCATTTCTGCTAGTAGAGAACTTCCCGTATGTTTTCTTCTTCTTCATTTTCTTGATTTCCTCATCTGATTCTATTTCTTCATCATCCTTATGACTTGTATATGTCCTTGTGGCTTTGGTCTTCATCCTCTTTTCTCCTTTTCTGGATGACTTGACTTCTGGTTTGGTAGACTTTGAGCTTTTAGAGGCGACATGAGTAGAGCTCTTGGAGGATCTAGTTCAAAAGGAGATTTGAACAGGAACACTTTCTTTCTTTGCTCCTTGTCTTTCTTTCTCTGCCTTCTCCATTTTCTCTCTATTAGCATCTACAGCCTCCTTTGATATGCCAAATCTTTTGGCAATTTCTTCAACTTCCTTTCTTACTTTTCTCTTCATCTTTGGCTATCTTAATTCAACATATATCTTTATGCTTAGCTCTTCAAAGGTGCCAAACCTTTCTGCTTCAGTGTCCTTAGGTTGGCTCAGTAGGTGTTGAATGTGTAGCTCCAAGATTTTTTCATCGATCTCATAACCCATAGGCATTATCCATATAGTTCTTGGCTCAACTGCCTCCATTAGGCATTGATCAGTGTCAACCATGAAACAAACTGTATCTTTGTATTTATCAACTATTATTTGTGGTATTCTTTCTCTGGCGTGCATCATGCTTTGGAAATTCTTAAAGTAACCCCAGAAGGCTGTGTTTTGGGCTTGAGCATCACCAAGTCCATACATGTAATCTCTTATATGAATTGTAATGGGTTTATCATTTTAACAGACCCAACCATTTAATCCAGGCAACTCATTCATATAATAGAAAAATAGACATAGTATTAGACTACCATATTTAAAGGAGTTTTTCTTATCCTTTTTGATCTTCTGCACATGCTCCATGAGCTGATTAAGTAGAAGCTCACACAGATCATAATCTGCATCTTCCCTTAACATCTGATATGCAACATAGATTGTTGTACTAGACATAGAATTCTCCCTGGTTGAGTGGTAGATTTTGTAGCCAATTATCATTGAAGCAAACTTGACATCCGGATCTGTGATGTCATCTATAGTCATTGCTCTTTTGTCAAATTTTGATCTGGTGGCTTTAGTTACCATTTGATTCTTCACAGATTTAAGTGCAGGTACCCCACCAGATGAATGTAGTCTGGTCACTACCCTAATGGCATCTTTAGTTATCTTGAATAGTCTCATTAGCCACATAAAATTATCACGCATCCTACTTAGAACATACCGGACCTAATCATCTTCTGTAAAACATGAAAAATGTATGTAATGTTCGAAGTGTTTATACTAGAGGGTCTTGAATTCAGGTTTGAGTTCAAAATTCTCATCTATTAACTATTTGTGATAAATGTTGATTAACTTTGAGTCTCCAAAATCTTCAATGTTTGCATGGATATAAACCCTAACATCTTCTACATGCACGACTCCGTGCGGAATACTAGAAAACGCACCCAAGGGATCAACTTCTAGAGATTTGTAAGGATGTTTCTTGAATTTTTGTCTTGTCCTATCAGAAATATTGACAACCATTGGAGTAGCTATTTTTGCAAGAGATGTAGAGAGAGTTTTCATAAGGGAAGTACCTTTTCATGCTTTAGGGTTTGCAGCAAAAATCGAAGCGATTCTCTGGTTGAATTTGATCTTCAGTTGAACTTGAGTGAATTATAGGATCTTCTTCGTAGAGCTCTTCTTTTCTTCTTCGAGAGTGCAAGTGTGTAAATAATGAGTGAAAGAACCCTTTTATCCTTTCGCAAACCCTAATTTCCTTTTGTAATAAATGTACAAGTTTTTAAGTCATCTGGTTACCCTGGTTCACCCTACTTCTCAAATGAGCTTTTCTTGGATTGTCTTGTGAATCTTAAAATCATTGTTTATGAGGGTTGACAACATATGTTCACCTTTTTCAAACATGCCATGGGTCCACAGATTAAAATATTTCAATTCTGGATCACATTGGATCTGTCTATGAAATTCTGCTTTACCAGATAGTTGTTGATACAAGATCTCCTCATAACTAGCTCAAATCTGCATGCGGATTTGTCAAATTTTGACTGGATGACCTTCAAGTGAGTCTCCTCAAACCCTTTAAACCACAACCTCTTATTTTGACTCAAAGTATCGAATTCAGGCACTCACTGGCTAGCTGCGGGAAAGTGATCTTCTCTGTAGCTTCCCCTGAGCCAGAGCTTGTTTTTTAGTTTCCAGAAGGAATATCAGCACCGGATTCTGGTACGGATCCATTCCCATTATTCATTGTACTCCTTTTTACCCAAATCTTGCTTATCTCCTTTTGAACTTCATCCGCATTTACTTTACCTTTGCCTTTATCTTGTTTCTGATCATGTTCCACCGGACCTTTTCTATCCTGATTTCTGCTTATGCAGAATTTGGCAATATGACCGGATCTATTACAATTGTAACACACAACATTTATTTTCTTATTTGAATGATATCCTCTTAATCTGCACTCATTAGCCATATGTCCAATTCTATTGCATACAAAGCATTTACCATTGAAAGATTTGTTTATTTGCATATTTTTGCATTCATGAGATTTGTGACCATACCTTTTGCAACTGAAACATTGACCGAAGAAGGATGGATTGAATTTATTCATTTTGTTTCTGCACTAGATTGTTTTGTGACCGAACTTGTTGCAATTGAAGTAGTATCCATTAAAGGATGGATATCTTTGAGTGTTTTATTGCCTTACTGGAGGTCTTCTAGGCCTATTTCTTTGATTTCCTGATCCAGAGTTCTTCTGACTGGATCCAGAGCTTTCACCTTTCTCATATCCCAGGCCACGCTTATTATCTACCCTCTTTTGGCTTTCAAGAAGAACTTCAAGTTGGGCTGAGCTTATCTTGAACTTTTCTTTGTATTCATTTGTAGTTTGAATATCTTGTTTAAGAGTGTGTATCTGATTCTCAAGTTGTTCTTCATTGTCTCTAGCTTCTTCAAGATCAAATTCAAGATGCTTGATTATTCTATACATTTTGTGGTAGTCCTCTATTTTCTCCTTGAGGGATTGTTTTAGATTATCTTCAATCTTTCTCTTTTCTTCAATTTCTTGGGTGAATCTCATAACCCCTGATTCCATTTCATGCCTTACCATAGTGACTTCTTTTGACAGATTCTCACATAGCTTATTTTTCTCATTCAGATCTTCATCAGTATCATTGACTTCACTCAAATTGGCTAATTTTTGGAGTAGTTCCTCTCTCTTTTTCATAGAAATACTAAGTTTTTCTTTTAGCTCATTTATGAAATCATCAGCTTGTTTGAGTCTTTCTCTCAAATTATTGACTTCACAGTGGGATTGTTCAAGATCATCTAGGGAAGACTGAAGTTGTTCCTTCATACCATATGCATCCATTGAGATTCCCAGATCTTCCTCAAGTTGTTAGGCTTTGTTCAGAGGAACTTAGCTCTGATACCAATTGTTGGAAACAATGCAGATAACTGAGGGGGGGGGGTGAATCAGTTATCTTATAACTTTTCTATTTTTCTTTTCTTTTGTTAACTTATCATTCAATGTTATACCAAAGCAAGGCAATCATAAGAGCTAAAAAGGAAATTAAAACATAACACACAGATTTTTATGTGGAAACCCTGTTAAGGGAAAAACCATGGGGTGACTAACCCAAGATTGTATTCTCTGTTAAAAGAATAAAGAGTACAAATTTGGCACTTGCCAATTAAGTCTCACTGCCCGAGCACACTGCTCACAAGAGGCCCACTCCCTACAAGAGACTTACAGTCTACAAATGCTTACAAATGATACCAAGGTGTTTGAACTGATGAACAACATCTATACATGTAGGATTTCAGTTCCGGTTAGGTATAGTATACTGATCTAGCACATTTCATTCTTCCTCTGCTCAATATTACTTTCCTGTCACATTGTGGACTTGAATTATTGCCTTCATACTTGCCTCTACTTTTCTTCGCACTTAACCATACACGCTATCTCTTTCTCCCTCTTACAAGCTTGAATCCATCAGGTATATATATCCGCAACGAGGATTTCTGACAACTTCTTAGTTGGGAACAAGAACACCTGAGATATTTGCAAGTTGTTGGTTTGTCGGCTGAATCCATGCTTGATTAGTGATGTGCATCAAAGACATAGGCATAGAAGTCATTAATCATGTCGGCCAACAATGTACAATGCCACAAATTGCTTGATCAACACCTTTTGCACATCTGGATTGAGATCTGATACTCTGTCAGTCAGCTCTTCCTCTGTCTTCTCTGCCTGCCTGGAACCCAACACTCATATGCTTAAATCTTTTTCATGCTTTACCACCGAAGGCTAAATCTCTGTAATATGATAGTCATGATACCCCTCTTGACTTCTCCAAGTCTGCAACTTACTGAGTTACACCATCTAAGAGATCCGGACCTGATTGTTGGACCTTGGTGCATACTCTATTCTTGTTCACCAGACCAAAACAATCTTCAATCTGACTTCTAGTATAGGCATATTATGTACTATGGATGTGTGGGATAGACTTTGTTACCATTAATGACAACACTTATGAAGCCACACAATGTCTCTTGCCAACAGCCCCTCTTTGGTGTGGCATCGCAACCAAGCTGGAGTTATGTCATATCAAAGAAAATTAAATTTTACCCCAACTGACCAATGAGAGGAGAAGAATTAGTGGGATATGCCCCCTTGAGAGATTAGATGAAAAAAAAGATTTTGGTGAACTCTCGAAAAGAAGGAAATGGTAGGTAAAACAGGATGCAGGGTGAAAAGTAGGATCAGATGAAAAAAAATGGGAAAAGTGGATTTGGTATGACGCCAAGGGGTGAAAGATTAGGGCTAGACTAGAAAAATTAGGGATAAGGCTTAGTTGGAGGCTATAAATAGGCTATGGGGAGCCCATATTCCACATTTTCATACCTAAGCTTGAGTGATTTGGAGAGAGAAGAGAAAGAGAGCATGGAAGCCATGGCCCACATTCCACGTCATAAGCACTTAGCAGAGTGAGCTCAAGAGTACCAGAGACCTCTGGCAGCTGGTGCGTCAGTATGTGACCTATCATTTCTTTGTACTTTGGGTTTTGGGTATTGTACTTTGGGTTTTGTACAAATGGAGTATTATAGAACTGTCAGCTGGGGGCTTTGAGATACTAGTAGTGGGTATTTGAAAATCTTGACACATGGGTTTGGCAGCTATGGAGGGAGTGTGAGCCATGGGACGAGGATGAGGATCATCTACCATATGCTTGGTAGGGGAGGTACCTGATGGGTAGGATATATCATATTATAGACTGATACATGTCAGAGCGTGTATTGAGGTGGTTCAAGCTCTGATAGGGGGAGCCACAAGTAGAAGTTGTGTTCCCTCGTGTCACGAGGGACGCACCTAATTGGGGTGTCCCCATTGATCCTCGTTCAGTTATTTTTACATTCTGAAGTTTGGTGCCAGTCCACTGGGAGTGGAGGTTGGATATCGTAGATGCTGGGACTACCCCAGACTATGATATTTGGTGGTAGGGGTAGCAACCAATGAGGCTAACTATTCCAGTGGTTTAGTTAGTACAAGTGGACAACAACGATGAGGAGGAGGAGGAGGATGATGACAGGGGAGATGGTGGAGATGGTGGAGGTAGTGAAGGCGGTCTTGCTATTAGTGGATGATGATTTCACCAAAGGATAGATGTAGTGGCATAAAGTCAGGAGGAGACAATGAGGAAGTAGACCCTGAGGTGCTTCGAGTGGAGATCCATAGTCTAATGGACAAGCTAGCCAGCACATGAGTGGAGAGGGACATTGTAGAGGCTAGTTGGTTATGGCTGAGTTAGAGGTGGATAGGCTACGTTGGGAGCTAAGGGTTATGCAAAGACAGATTGTAGAGCCGACTATTCAAGAGCGAGACACAGTGATTGTAGAGAGGGATGCATCCTAGATTCTATAGTAGAGGGTCAAGTGTTAGGAGGCGTTATTACGGGTGGAAAGGGATACAACACAATAGGTGGTGGCAGGGGCTGGGCTGTCGAATATGTGGTGGGACCTAGTGTTGATTCAAGGTGAGCTAGCGGGTTCTAGAGAGAGAGAGCTGAGAATTACCATACCCTATATAATGTAGAAGTATCGAAGGATTAGAGGAAACTGAGCTATAGTGCACAGAGTCGATCAAGGGCTAGCCGGTTAGGGAGGTCCAAGACTCATTTAGTGACATGGCTGATTATGCCACCACCTCATGCTAGATGCTTCCACCATCACAGGTGCTAGTAGAATAGCCAGTAGGTACAAGAACATAGATGAGAGGGGCACAAACTATAGGTGTACAAGCTGCAAGGGCAATTCCCTCATTAGCACAACTGCAGGGTCCAATAGAGTCTAGGGATAGTACCATTTAGTGGAATTTTGTGTATTTTGTACCAAACATTTATGTACTAATCCTTCAGACACATTTTGTATCATGACCTATTTTTGATGTATATATGATAGTTTAAGATGTGATTATTGATGATGTTTACATGATGTTATTTATGTTGTGATGGATAGTTGTATTCATGTCATGAATGGATGCTTGTGTGATCGATTATGTTATGTTATGGATGGATGTTTATGATATGCCTTATGTTATGTTACATGTAATGGAGGTGTTCATGTTATGGATTATGAATATGGTTTATGTTATGGTTTCATGTTTTGGTTTTATATGTTATGGTATGTGATGGATTATATTATGTTTCATGGATTATGATTATGTTATGGATTATGATTATGTTATGCATGATGGATTCTGATTATGGATTATGATATGGATTATGTTGTGGATTATGTATGTATGGAAGATGGATTATTATTATCTTATAGATGTAGATTATGATGTGAATTTAATAAGTTTATGGATGTTTTGTGATGTATCATGATGTGAATAATATAATGGATGATGATGTGGATGTTATTCAAGACCTAATCCATTTAAAGTTCTACAGATGCCAGTATAAGTATCATTGATAACTTTTTATGTTGCAAATGGTTGGATAGTCCTGATAGATGTGTAATGTGATGAATGTGAGCATGGTGTGATGATGTGATGTGTTTTGATATATGGATTATGATGTTATGGTTATGTTGTGATTATGGATTATAAAGTGTAACATTCAAAGGTACACAATGAAATAGTTAGCAAGATCACTTGCAACCCTCAGGGGGATCTAGTAGGAAATCAATTCCATTGCATTTCTCTAACATGTTTAGCAAATGAGGTGTACATTAAGAGGTACACAACGAAATAGTTAGCAAGCTCACTTACAACCTTCCGATGGATCTAGCTGGAAATCAATTTTATTTACTTTCTCTGACATGACTACTTGTGTTGTATGGGTGTATTCGATGAATGGATTATGATGATGTTATGATCATATGTTTTTTTGATTAGGCCTTAGATGTACACAATGAAATAAATCTCACTTGCTTCCTTATAAGGGCCCTTGTGGTGTATGATTTATGGATGCATTGATCTATGTTTTATGACCTATGTTATGTGATTTTTGTTTTTTGGATAGTTTATGAATATGTTATTATGATTATGATGGTGTAGCTAGGATGATGTGATGTATGGTTTAGGTGTTAGTTTGAATGTGATTATAAGATGAAATCTCTTGATCCTGCTATGGCTACTAAATCACAATGTGCTTTATATAAAAAAAGATTCAATCTTTCTTGGTTGTGGTATGTTTATGATGTGGTTGGTGGATCTTGTGTATGTTTGGTGCTTGGTACACTAAATCAAGTTTTAATTTTTCACATTAGCTCCAAACATTGGTGGTGAGGTGAGTGGGAGATAATTAGTGGAAACTCTATTGCATTTGTTTTGTATGTGTGTACGATTCATATTGTGTGTTTGGGTGATTGTTTATGCAATTTGGATGATGATGTGATGATTATGATGATGGTACTAATGTGTTTATGCAGGTGGATGCAATGGATGGTCATAATGATGATGCATTGATTTTTTTGGTCATGATACAAAGTGTCCTTGTGCCTTTGAGGGTTAGTTAGATAGATTGGGGATGGGGGTTTATTGGGGGGAATGATTGGAAAGTAACATGAACACACCTTTTGGGGTGGTTGGGAAGTGGATAGAAAATTAGTTGAGATGGGGAGATTTATGATTGGAAAACAACATGAACACGCTTGTTGGGTGGGGGGTTGGGAAATAGATTAGTTAGGATGGAGGAAAAGTGGATTAGGATGAGTCTCCATCTATATTAATGCAAAGCCAAAGATGGGGTGTTATGGATGGATATAGGTCTTGATATGGGTGGGTGAGTATGATAATATATAGGGGTTGGGATTATACTGGTATGTTTTAGAGAAATCCTAAATTTTAAATCAAAAAGGATATTTTTCACCAAGGTATAGGAGACCAAGGTGATGATGTATATCCAATATTTTCATGGACTTTACACTCAAATAAGAGGGTGTGCTTATACATGCCAAATGTGGTATAATCTTGTCTAGATGTGTGGGGAAAGAGACTTAGAGAATTAAAGTCCTAGTGCACAAAAGGTATGATCCTTAGATGCAAAGGACGAGTGTTATGCAAAAGGCTATTCCGACACACACAAGATATGAATACCATCTGGAGTAATAAGGACATCCAACAAACATGGCATACAACAACAAATGATTCTTGGCCCATTCTATACCATCCAATGACACACCAAGATATGGAAGATCGAGGTGGTGTTTGGGTAAGTGTAGAAGGGATATAAAAAAGATAAATCGAAACAAAAGACCAACTAACAAATGACCAACATCCATTGAATCTCTTTCTAAGAGTGTGGATTGAATGTGATTGGGCTATGTCTATTATGGCAACGATATATCCTAAGGCATAGGTTGTGATGGTGGATGTTGTAGGATAGGTGCAGGATATGATGGTTATGTTGTCTTTGGATATTTGGTCTAATGTGTGATTGATGTTATGGTATGTTGTTTTTGTATGTGTTTTTTATTTTTCTTGGTTGTCTTTAGTCCTTGGTTCAAGTGCAGTAGGTTCATTACTCTAATTTTTTTGGTATTTTTGGGATTTCTAATTTTTTTGGTATTTTTGGGATTTTCCATGTATAGGGGACACATGAGGCCAACTGTATAGTGATCCATAGTATGCATAAAAGATCCAATTCTTTATCTAGACTAGGATTTTTCCCCCAACGTGGAATGGTGGAGGGAGGGAAATGGAGACACTTAACGTTTACAAGTTCAATCCATGATAGGATATGGGTATGAGGTGATGGTGAATAAAGTGGATGAACAAGAATTTAATAGATGGTAAGTAAGGCCACTAATCAAGGTGCCTAAGAGAGGTTTTCACCATGGTACTTATCCAAGGCACCATTGAAGTGGATTTTCACCATTGGACAACTTTATTACATTCAAATGTTTTGTAGTTGTTTTGATTTTTTTGACCTTTTTGACTTTTTTTTTATTTTTTTTATTTTTATTTTTTGCTTTCGGGGTATTTGATGCTAGGTGTAGAACTTCTTTAGATGGATGATATTGATTGGCTCTTCTAGAGGCTGGCTCTTTGGTGTGGCAAGTTGATATGCTCTTAATCCATAATTGGCAATGATAATGAAGGGACCCAACCAATTATGCTCAAATTTACCCTTTTTCTCTCAGTCTTGCTGATTCTTCTGATTTTATTTGAGTACAAGATCACCTACTTCAATTCTTCAGGCCTTGATTTTCTTATTATAGTTGCAAGAGATGTGGTTCTGATAGGCTTGCAAGTGATTTAAGGCACTGAGATGCTTTTCGTCCAACAACTTAACTCATGTAATTGGTAAACTTGATATTCCTCCTCATTGATAAGATTCTACAAGGATATGCGCAGGCCTTGATTGGAAAATAGACTCAGAACCAAAGAGAAGAGAGTATGGTGTGGCTCAGGTAGATGTCCTGATGCTGGTGTGATAAGCCCAAAGTGCGGGATTAAGATGTAGGTGCCAATCACAACTAGCTTCATTAACTATTTCCTTGAGTATCTTAAGCATGGTCTTGTTTGAAGCCTTGGGTTGGTCATTACTTTGTGGGTAATAGCATGTGGAAAAGTGATGCTGAATATTGGATTACTGGCAAATGGCTTGTACCTCTTAGTTTTTGAAGGGTCTACCATTATTTGCATGACAATGGGAAAAGGTATACCATAGGAGCATATGATGTAATATAAGATATCAGATATTTGTTTTCCAGTGATATAAGTGAGTGGAATGGCTTCAACCCACTTTGTGAAATATTCAGTGGCGGTAATGATGAATTTGTGGCTATTGGATAGTGAAGGGGTAATTTTTCCAATGAGGTCAAGTGCCCACTGCAAAAAGACCAAGGAGTAGTGATTGGTTGTAACACTCAAGAAGGTGCATGAATTAAATCACCATGTTGTTGTCACTACAAACATTTCTTAGCAAATTGTTGGGCGTCCTATTCCATGGTTGGCCAGTAATATCCTATTCTTAGTAGCTTCTTGGCTAGGGTAGGACCACTAGAGTGCGACCCATAGATACCTTCATGTACCTCTTGTAAGGAAGTTTGGGCTTCTCCCAAATTAAGGCACCTAAGAAGGGTTCCATCTAGACTCCTTCGATACATTGCATTGCCAAGGATTGTGTAATGGGATGAGCGGCAAATGAATGTTTTGCATTGGCAATTGGTGAGGTTAGGTGGGAGGATGCTATCATGGAGGTAAAGATAAATATCTTGATACTAGGGAGACATGGGACTCACAAGTTCACAAATGAGTTCTAAATATAGAACATCATAAGCAGGTACCAATAGTTGTTCAACAAGGAACTCACACTTGTGGCTATTATTTAGCATGTCCAAGAGAGATCTAATAGTGGTCATGGAACCAACAACCTTATTATTGGCACTAGGAAATTGTTGAAATTAGATTTCATGAAAATACTCCTTGAGATCATCTACCATTCTTTTATATGGAATCAACATGTCATCTTTTTTTTTATATTCATCATTAACGTACTTGATCACAAGTTGAGAATTTCCATAGACATTTAACATCTCAATCCTCCATTGGATGGCCATTCATAGTCATGTGATACGGGCCTCATACTCTGCTATGTTATTTGTTCACTAGAAGGCAATCTTGTAAGATTTAGGGATACAATCACCTTGCGGTGTGATAAAAGAAATTTTAGTTTCTAAACCATGAAATTTCAATTTCTAATCCATCAAATATAGTTTCCATGGGGTTTCTAGAGTTACTGCAAATACAAGTTCATCAAGGAATTCTATGATAAGTGGATGGTCGGATTGAACAGGTGTACCAACTAATTAGTCTGCTATAACTTGTCCCTTTATGGCCTTGCAATCAACATACTCAATATCAAACTCACTTAGGATCATTATCCATTTTTCCATGCATCTAGTGAGTATTTCTTTTGACAACAAGTACTTAAGTAGGTCTACTTTGGTGATGAGCTTGATCTTATTATTGAGCATATAATTGCTTAATTTTTGGGTAGTAAAGACAAATGTTAGGCATTCTCTTTCCATGGGAGTTTAGTTGAGGTCATATCACACTAAAGTTCTACTAATGTAGTATATTGCTCATTCCTTTCCAGTCTCATCATGTTGTGTTAAAAGAGACCCTAGTGTTTTTGATGTTGCTAAAATGTACAATAGTAGGGGCTGATCTGAATTAGGAGGCATGAGTACTGGAGGAGAAGCAAGGTATTCCTCTAGTTGATCAAATGCTTGTTGACATTTTCATTTGAATGGAATGCTACATTTTTCTATAGGAGATGTGAGAAGGGATGACAATTATCGGCAATTTGTGCAATGAACCGTTTGATTGCTTGCAATTTTTCTTGAAGGCTATGTAGTTGTTTTAAATTCTTTGGTGAAGGCATATCAACTATGGATTTGAATTTTGTAGGGTCCACTTTGATGCCTCTTTGGGAAACAATGTAGCCTAAGAGCTTTCCAGATGTAACCCCAAAGACACACTTTTTATGGTTAAGACAAAAGTTGTATTGTTCCAAATGGTCAAAGATGTTTCCCAAAACTTTTAGGTGAGTTTCTCTTGTCCTCGACTTCCCTAGGATATCATCAACATAGTCTTTAATTGTTTATTGTGGCATGTCATGGAATATCATAGCCATTTCCCTCTGATAGGTTTCTCCAGCATTCTTAAGTTCAAACAACATAACCTACAATAGTATGTACCCCATGGACATGTGAAAGTTATTTTATGTTGGTCCTCTAGTGCTATGCGAATATGGTTATACCTTGAAAATCCATCCATGAGTTATAACATTTCATGTCATGTTGTCAAGTCAACAATGATGTCGGTGTTTGGTAAAGGGAAATCGTCCTTAGGACATGCCTTGTTAAGATCCCTGAAATCAATGCAAATACGGATGCCCTATTACTTTAGCTACTAGGACAAGATTGGATACCCATTCAAGATAATCAATGGGGAGAATGAAGTTAGGTTGCAGAAAATTTTGTAATTCAACTTTACCAAGAGTGCAATTTGCATATGCATCTTTCTGAGTTTTTGTTTAATGAGCTTAGCATCCAGATGGACTACAAGATAGTGCAAGGTGAGTGCAGGGTCTAATCCTGGTATATCTACATATGTCCATGTAAAATTATAAGACCTTTCTTTGAAAAATGTTGTGAATTTTGATTGTTCCAATGGGGTTAGAGACGCAGCTCTGAAAGTGATCTTTGGTGTATCTATGGCTCCCAGATTCATTTCTTCTGCTTCTTCTATGAAGATTACGGAATTTTCTTGATAGAAGCTCTATACTTCAGGGAGATCAAGTTCCTCATCCTTTAGCCCCTCAAGGAGGTTTCCACTAGAGGATACATCCTTTGTTTTTACTTTTTATCATCCAAAAGTGCCACACTGTGGTTTTCACTAGGGGATGTTATTTTGATATTTTTATTTTTGTGACTAAGGAACATTATGGTCTCCCCAAAGTATGCATGTGTGTTAACCTCAATGGAATACCCTTCTTTATGATCTCCCAAGGGAATATGTTTGCTGACTCTCATAAGTTTTTCTATGGCCTCATCATTCTAGAAGGTGTCAAGGATAGGAGGCCCTTGTTGGTCCTAGTCTATTAGTTGGGGATAGATGAGGGTAAGATCATTGGATGTGGATGATATGGATGAAAATATATATAGTACAAATGGCCATGTCATGGAAGAGGTTGGCAATGTGTTCGAAGGAGTCATCATGTGAACCTTTGTTGGTGCTCTCAACGTTAGGACAGGCCTTAGCTACCTCACTAAGTATACACTTGAGTTCTGAGGGTTGAGGCTTGGGTGTCCCATATCCTAGACCTTGATGGTGATAACCTTGTATGACTTTAATGGGCTCAATGGTACCTTGTTCATACAAACTTAGACCTTAGCGTCCTTTGTATCCATGTTCTCAATGATGCAAAGACCTTTTCATTATTTTTCTAGAAGTAGAGAGACGGGTTTGTCTTCCTCGTCTTTGTATAGCCACTTTGATATGTCTTCAAGGTCATCTTGATCCATGAGATTTTTGTGTTCAAATTTGCCTTTTATGACCATTGTTGACACCGAGTTGGAAGATTTTGGTCTCCCATATGATTTTGGAGAGGGTGGGAGGTTTGCTATACAAAAGGTTCTATGCATGTATTCTCTGTAACCTTGATCAGTTATCTTGACCTTGACCTCAAGAATGGTGGGAGGTGAAGTGGAGGATGAGGCGAGGTTTGATGGATCGACATATGATGTGGATAGTTTGGTGGAATCATTAATAGGACATTGATTAAAGTTCTTATACCTTCCTTCCATCATCCTGTAATATTGGAAGGGACAGGGATCGACAAAGATGGCTACTTCAATCCCATTATGGGGGGAACTTAAGAGATTGATTGAATGTGGATGGGATGGATTTCACGGTGTGAATCCATGGGCACCTGAGGAGAATATTATATGGGAGGTCAAGGTCAAGTACATGACACGTGGTATCAAAAATCATAGGTCCTACCTGGATGGTTAACTTGATTGTTCCTTCAAATTGCCATTCATTATCATCATATCCTTTTATGGTGAGGCTTCTATTGGAAACCACCACTCATCAAAATATCCCAAATGTTTTTTTAATTTGAGAGTGCAAAGGTTTAGGCCAAACCCACCATCTATCAAGACTCGTTTGATGATATGTTTGTGGATGTGGACCTCAATATGTAAAGCGTCATTGTGAGATGGATTAGATGTAGGGAGGTCTTTTTCAAAGAATGTGATATTATGCAAGGACAAGAGATGCCCTACCATGGCCTAGAATTAATTTACATTAAGGTTGTTGGGGACACAAGTCTCTTGTAGAGATTTGTCAAGGACTTCGTTGTGGGTGGGTGAAGTATGGAGTAACTCTAAAATAGAGATTTATGTTAGAGTATTTCCAAGGTGATCGAGGATGTTGTACTTGTGGGAGGATGATGGGTTTGTGGATGGTGCTTAAAATGATGTGCCTTTGATAGTGATACATCCAAAGCGAGTGGTAACAAAATAATTAGGAGTCTTAGACCTTATGGTAATAGTGGCTATTTGGTTAGAGTGTTCTTATATTCGTCCCATAACAGAATCAAAAGATGAAGGGGGAGGAATGATGCTATAAGATTGGTTTGAACTAGAGGCTTTCCCCTTGTCATGATTGGGAAGTGGATCTTTGCATGCGTTGAGGTTCTCATTTGGTGACATTTTGGGAGGATCATCGATCGTGATGTCACCTTGATCTATATGATCTTGTATACAATTCTTTAGCCTCATGTAGATAGATGTTTTATGGCCTTTTACCTTATGGTATTCACAATAAGCATTTTTGTTGAACCATGAGGGTTTGAATTGATTATCATTATAATGCCTAATGGCAGGTAATTGGATTAAGTCATCTTAACCAAATTGTGTAAAACATTTTTGATAGGTTCTCCTAAAGGTGTTAACTTTCTTTTAGGTGCATTGTTTTGTCTTGGTGGTCCTTTAGGAATGCTAACATTATCGTTTCTTGTGGATGGGTTAGATGGTGGAGAAATTTGTATGTTTTGAACATTTTTAATATTAGTCACACCATCATTGAGAGTGTTTTTATTTTTTCCCCAAAAATAGGCTTTCTTATAGGATTGATTATTGTTTTTATTGTTATTTTTGTTATCTTTATAAATTTTGATGGCCCCTTTTGCAATGAGGGCCCTTTCAATTGTGGTGCCTTTGTCAATGACTTCAAAATTTGAGGCTCATTACATATTTGGAGGTCAAAGCCCATTTCTTGGTTTAAGTTGGTTACAAACATATTGACCAATTATTTCTCAGAGATGGGCCATGGAAGTTTTCCTGTGAGGCTTCTCCATCGTTACAAAAAGGCAACGAAGGTTTCTCCATTCTTTTGTTTTGTGTTGTAAAGGTTTATCATTGACACTTTGTGTTAAAATTTATAAGAGAAGTGGTTGACAAATTTCTCTAAAAGTTCATGAATTGTTTTGATTCTAGGGGTAAGATGTGCAAACCATTCAGTAGCTTGTCCTCTTAAGCTCTGAGGGAAAATCCTCATGAGATAAGTATTGTCATAAGAGACTTCCAAGAAAGTAATATAGAATTCCCTAAGATGTTCTTGAGGGTCTCCTTTGCCTTTGTATTTGTCAAATTTTGGTGTTTCAAAGTTTTTAGGGAAAGGTGGCATGTTGAGAGAGTGGTCAAAAGGATATAGATAAATATCCATGAAGGAGTATTGTTTCCTTTTGTGCCCTTGTTGTATTTCGTCCATTCTTTGCATTAATTGTTGGTAGACTTGTGATATGTATGTTGTAGGTGGTTGGGTGTGTTGGTTTGTTGTTTCTCAAGGAATTGTTGGAGAAATCTAGGTGGTTGTCGTTGTTGTTTTTGAATTTGTTGTTGTTGGGTGGTATTTATTGTTGATTTTGTTGTTGTTGTTGTTGTTGTTGTTGGAGTTGTTGAAGTTGGAGAAACGTGTGATTAAAGTTTTGAGTAGAAGAGGATGATGGTGGTTGAGAAATAGGGAATATGTTGATGTGGCATATGTGGAATTGGTTTAGGAGGTGGATGTGGATGTTTGTGGATTGTTGTTAGGGTTGTTGAATGTAGGATTTGATGGTTGAGAAAAGTATTGGGATATGAATGCTATGGCATTTTGATCAAGTTGGGGGGACACTAGTAGAGGTACTAGTGTAAGTTGGGTTGTTTGGGATGTTGAGGGAGATTTGTGGGATGGACGTTGTCATGGTTGATGTTGATATAGGTGTTGATGTAGATGTGGCTTGATGGATGTTGATGTGGATGTAGAGGTAGATTGTGTTGAGGTCTTGGGTGCATTGTTAGATGAGGATGGTTGTGATCAATTAGTGGGGGGATTGTTTGATACTATGGTGCCATTTTGAAGAAAGAACTTTAGATACCTATTAGTATTGGATTTTAGGACTTGGTCTAATAAATCCATGGCACTAGGGTCTTGTGTAAAGTCCATCACTTCTTGATCAGGAATTTTATTTTCTTGAGTAAGATAAGAAGGATGGGGAAGCTCAACCATGATTTGAGTAGTTGTGTCTCTCATTTCAAACTCACGAGGCATCCCAATCTCTCTATCGGGTTCCATGTTTTTGTTTTTCTTAGCTTGTGACCTAGTGGTTGGGGCATACAAAGAAATGACCCAAAAATTGATGTTAGAATGAATATGTTAAATGGAGGATGTTGGACCTTAAAACTTTGTTTGAGTTTCAAAAGGTTTGGACAATTTGGAATTGATTAGTGGATGAAGGCTATTGGTGGATGAAGGGTGATTTGGTATGATCAAAGGGTACTTTTGGATGATAAATGATCAAAGGATAATGATGATGATTTTGATGATACATTGGACAAGATTGATAAAAGGATGATTTTTGGATATCAAACCGAAAGAGACTTAGGGAAAATCTAGATCCTGTGGATACCAAAAGGATTTTATCCTCTCCTACTTGGGGTAGACAAGACATACCAAGCAAAAGAAGGTTAGAAGGATATTTCACTTGGGGTAGAAAAGACGCACCAAATAAAATGGGATTCTTAGAATTCACTAACTTAGGAGTAGTCTAAGCTCCTAAGATAACTTATCCAAGGTCGATAAGGGCTAATTCACACAAACTTAAGGTAGACAAGTTCTTAAGCTTAATATGAATTAGGGTATGATGATAAGATCTAGATTTTATTTTTAGCCAAATTTTGATTTGGGATAGATTTGATTAAAGGATGATTGGATTTGATGAAATGGAGGTTATGTTTGGATAGGGGATAGGTTTGATGTTGATGTGGATAGGTTAAGATTGATGGGAGGAATGTATTGGTCCAAAGTAGGTCAATAAATGGTCAAAATTCCTAATGTTTCAAATGGGAAAATGGGATGATTGGAGGGGAATGAAAATAAAAATTGTGATGAAATGGATGACTCTAAGGAAGGATGATTTAGTGAAACTAGAAATGGATGATTTTGATTCACTTTTAAAGTTTGCTAAAATGTTAAGGACAATCAAATTTTTGATGGGAAAGTTTTTATCTTTAGTTGTCTAAGGTCCCAAGTGAAGGCACTGACAGAGTCTATATAGGCATTGACATACAAAGTTCAGGTGCTGATAGGGACAATGGATGCATTGACAAAGGGATCTTAGGCACTGACTAGTCAAACGATGATGCTGACAGATAGAGTGTAGGTGCTGAAGGGACTATGAATATGTTGACTGGTTCAATTGATTGGTTGTTTGATTGCTTTGCAAAGGCATTGACATAGATAGCTACTACGCTGATAGAGACAGTGAATATGCTGACATAGACAATGAATGTGCTGACAGAGACAACAGATGCACTGACAGAATTGGCTTAGGTGCTGAAAGACTAATTTTTGAATGGTTTTGTGTTTTTGTTCAAAGGTTCTCTTGGAAAGAGATTTAACAAGCAATAAGACACAATGGCTAATTATTCTAGGGAATAAGGTTGATTGGCTTTTACTAGTTTATCACAAGAAGAGACTTCAAGCACATAAACATTCTGTAAAATTATTCAAGTAGGAGTGATTTTATAATGTGGACCCACACGATAGAATAACTATCCATGCTCTTACCTAACTAAGAACACTTCACCCTAAGTGGATAGCTAGAGATAAGGGAATTACACCCAATACCTCTTTCCTTTGAGGCTTTTATGCCTTACCCAAAGAAGACTTCTATCTTAGCTTCTAGGAGGTACGATGGTGAGTAACTTTAAGGGGCATTCTGTATCCCTTGCACCACAGTAGAAAATGGCCGAAGGTCTTAACTAGGATTTATGAGTTTCTAAGGGATGTCCCAATATACACTAGGTACATGGGATTCAAATCTATGAACAAGGGATTACCAAGCATCTAACCAAGAATGCAACCACTCCAGTCTTGGTAGACCAAGGGTCTTGAGGGTATTGTTTATTCCAGATGGGGTCCCTATTGAAGTGGGTATTTCAATTCTCACAATGTTTATATACCCCTCCAGACCATGGGATTGAGGCCATCCCTTGGAGTGGACTTTGTATCTCCAAGAAGGCCTTGTTGGGATGAAAACACTTCTCACTTTTGATCCCCAAGATGACACGAAGTGTGAGGGGAGAGCATACGTGAAAATAGTGCTTCTTTGGGGTAAACACAAAAAAGGATTTACAAAAGGACATTTGATCCCCAAGATCACCCAAGGGTGTGAAGGGAGAGCATACTTCCTAGTGAAAATAAAAAATGGTAAGCAACTTATTTCCCAATACTTTAATTAAGTACAACTAAGCTAGCAAAAAAAGAAAAGACTTTGACTGCAGGGATGCAAGAAAGTCTTAGTAGTTTGTCAAAGATATATTAGACAAGCATATGAGAGCTACAAAAACTAGATTAGTGTCCAAAAGATGATATAGATTATGCTCAGATGAAAGCGCTAATAGATAGATAGAAGGTGCTAAAAGGAACAACTTAAGTTCTAAATTTAGAGACTAAAGCACTTATAGAAAGCACATAAGTGCTAACAGACAACACAGAGGCACTAACAGACAATATAGAAGCACTAATAGACAGAGCCAAAGTATTGACATACAACTCTAAAGCACTAAACGAATGTTGTAACGAACTAATACAAGACTCAAAAATACTAAAGACATAGTTTATACTTGCTTTTACCTGCAGTCAAATGTGTTAGTACTTTGTAGAGAGTGCAGTCAAATGTGTTAGTACTTTGTAGAGAGTGCAGTCAAATGTGTTAGTACTTTGTAGAGAGTGCAGTCAAATGTGTTAGTACTAAAGATAGAGATGCTAAACCCATGAGCGGAGGCGCTGAAGTAGAGAGTGCAGGCGTTGTCCTAACATAGAATTTGAAAACCTATAAAATGTGTTAGTACTTTGTTGGCCTCATTTTCAACTTGCCAAATTTTAAATTTTTGCATCAAAATTACCATGTTGATTCATCCCTAGTCACTAATTCTCTTTGAGTATTAAGTTGCTTTCCAATTTGAAGGAGGGATTTTTTGCATGTTTCAACCGAAGACCTGGAAGTGGTTCTGCTACGTAACAAATCATGAAAATAATTAAATTTCAAAATTTGTAAAGTCTGGAGAGAAATCTTTTTTGAGGGATGTTTCTATGGTTATTTTGCCTAATGTGGCAACTTTTTAGGCTCATACGGCTTCTAGTTTGCAAGATTTCAAAACTTTAACTTTTTGGCGGGAAATTTACTGAAATAATTAAATCATGGTTTCTCTAAGGCCTTGAGCATAATTGTCTAGCACGGGGATTTATAATTTTAATACGGACAATGTGGCAATATTTCAGATCCATACACCTCACAATGTGTGAAATTTTAAAAGTTCATTTTTCCTGCGCAAAGTTTGCAGAAACAATTAAAAAGCCAATTCTATTGAAGTTCAAGAAGAATCCTTTTGTCCATGGCCTTATATCACCTTCATGAACAACTAGCCAAAAGTTCATAAAGATTCGATGTTCCAGTCAAAAGTTATGCAAGTTTCACCATTTTTTGCGCTTGCACGGTTAACTAAGTTGATATTTGTGCAATGGAGTTTATTAAAAATAATATAATACTTCATTTGATCATGTGAAGGAAGATATATTTTTTGCATATGCGAATATAAGTTTCTAAATTGCCCAAGGCAAGCCGCAGAAAAGAAGAAATTAATTCAAGTCAAAATCTAAGTTGAAATGACATATAATTACTTTGCTTAAAAGCCACATGGACGTCTACTTAAAAAAATAGAAGTCCCCATCTAGTTTCACTTTTGGCTAAGTCCGCATCAACTTTCAATTTCGCCTAAGTTGACCTCTACTTTTCATTTTGGCTAAGTGTGCATCCACTTTCAATTTCGGCTAAGTTGAGATCTACTTTCACTTTTGGCTAACCAAAACCATAGGGCACGATTTTCAATTTCTTCGCTTGCACTTTTGGTGAAGCAAATTAACTCCACTACCTCCACATCCACCAAAATCTCCTACACACATGGGATATGTTGGATGGTAGCCTATAGTTAAAAATTGATTCTTGGTGATTAAAAGTAATACTTTTCTTCCCTCCATCCACGTCCTGCATAAATTATCTAGAAGCATCAATTGGAGGCATGCAAACTATTTTAACTGAATTCAAGAAAATGTCATCTCCCAGAATGCATTGAGCATAGGATAGATTCCATTTATTTGTTGAAAAGACTTCAGAAGCTTTCAAGGGAATGCAGTAAGCAGATCCAAACTATCTCTGCAAGGCTGAACTCCATGGCTTTGTGAACATCCCCCCAGTTTGTGGAAGAATAGGACGTTGAAACAGGTATTAGAATTCATCAAAACACGACTGAAGAAGCTTTATTAGAAGATGTTATAGATTGAAGTGCCTTGGTTTTCTGTATGCTAAACATGAAAGCATAGACAAGGCTCATGAATTTTTTGATAGAGTGCCTCAAGGGAATGTAGTGTCATGGACTGTTACGATTGCAACATACATGCAAAATGGATTCTTTATAAGGGAGTTAAAATATTTCAAGCGAGTGTAATTGGTAGGTGCGCCACCAATTTCCACAATCTTTGCTAGCATCCTTCCAATCTACACCAACTTGGGAGCTTTGGAATAGAGTATGGAATCCATCAAATAATAACACAATGAAGATATTTATCAGATATTGTAGTTAGAAAGACTTTGGCCATCATGCATGAAAAAATTGTAAGCATGGACAGGGCAATAAAATGTTTGAATAACTACCTCAAAGAGATATAATCTCATGGAATACAATGACAGCATGATACTCACAAAATGAACCTGTATTTTCAATAATGAGTATTGTAACAAAAGAAATGGGTTTCCTCACTAGCCAATCACATTTTTTCATCATATGCAAAAGTTCACATTTACCAGAAAACTCCTAGCATGTGCCAAAGTGTGAGCTTTCGAAAAGGATACAGGCATCCATCAAAGAATAATGGAATGAAATTTCTACTAGGTATTGTATTTGCAGCGACCCTGCGTGAAACGTCTCCAGAATATGGAAACATGAGACAAAATACACAAACCATTTGACAGGATGCCTCAAAGATCATTAAGTGATATGCTTTATAGGTGACCATTATAGTGCTCAGAATTATCTCATGCCGTAAAAAGAATCATGGATGAGAATTTTCTAAACTCTTCGATTGTTCCTAGCGGTGTATTTCTTAAACTCTCTATGGGTGCAAGTCCTAGTATAGCTTGAAATGCACTACTGGACATGTGTGAAAAATGTGGGAGCATAATAAAAGATCATGAATTGTTTAACCAAATGCAATTAATGGGTGTTCAACATGATCAATTCACTTTGGCAGGCGTACTTCAAGCATGTGCCAAAATGGGTGCTTAAGAACAAGCCTATGTGTAGAACAGTATTGTTGATAAGGCCTTAAGGCTTTTTAGGGAAATGCCTTGACATAATGTAGTTTCATAGACTGTAATCATTGCTGGATATGCAAAAAATGGGCTCTTCCTCATGTATTAGATGGGGAGCCATAGAACAAGTTATGGATGTCTAGCTACAATCGGTGGATACTGTATGCAAAAAATAGAGCATAGATAAGACACGTGAACTGCTTAACAAAATGCCTCAGAGAAATGTGGTCTCATGGAATTTAATGGTTACAAAATATGTGGTTTTCACATTTTCTGTATACCTCCAACTTACAGATGTAGAGAAATATATGTTATAGAAAAATCATCAGATGGTTGTATACGTGGGAATTGTAAACTTCATGTGGACATTGTAACATAGATATGTTTTGATTGAGAATGTTGGTGATATTCTCAAGTTATGTAATGGATTCCTTGTCGTTAGCTATTTGATACATATGAATTATTAAGAAAGGCTTGAGATGATGGCAACTCAATGTTATGGAATTCCAAAGTTTTGCATGCCTTCTTTCTTGTGGGGAGAAAATCCATCTGAGAAACTCCCACGATATCCCTACCAACACATGAAGGGCTTGTGAGAGATGATGTTCCAAATAAATGGGAGTGCAACATGGTCGCATGTGATGAAAACTAATGTTACAATCTTGAAAAGCACTTGATCTTAAAAATGCAAGTCTACAATGATTGAAGGAATCCTCAAGGTGGCTTGTGTATGGTATGTAGAAATTGCAGTGTTTCCTTCAACTAGCCCTCTCTACATGATGTAGTGAGATTGAGGTGAGTAGTGGATGGTAATGACATTTTATGATTTTAATTGCAGAGGGAAAATGTACTTCAGTCTACTTCTATCATGCTGATGTTACTAGTGGAAGACATATTATTTTCACAGTCCATATTTTGTATGCATAGACACAGGAGTCTAAGATTCAGGTATTTAGAGAATTTGTCAAGATTTGCCGAGGCTTTGACCACCTAAATGGAGAAAATGAAGATGGAAAGAACTTAGTGAAGTTCACAACTCAGAAGTTACAAGTTACATGTTGCCTTTTTTAAAAAGTGACTTACGTCACTTATTGTAATTCAAAAGTTAGAAAATGAGCTTTATTTCTAGAAAAGTTATGTAAAATCTAATTGGAATTAAAGCTTATTTTGAATTATTATATTTTAAAAAGGTATTTACTAGGTAGTTACAAAGTGGTTATGAGGTAGTTACAGGAGAAAAGCCTATAAATACAAGGCTATTTCAAATGTAAAGGGACTTTTTCAAGAGACTTTTTGAGGGCAACTTTTCAGAGACTTTTGAGCTCATACTTTGTACAAAGGAGTGTTTGAAGTTGTATAATTTCAAAAAGATGATAAAGAGTGTATTTGGTTCGTGTGTTCCAATTTTCTTCTGAATTATTATTACTAATTCTTCATATGTTGAGTTGGTGATCTCTTTTGTCTGTGTGGAAATCATTAGTCATCTTTTGAAGCATATATAAACCATGCAATTGATGTAAAGAAACACATTCACTTCTTGGTATCCTGATTTGAATGTGTCGATAAACTATCTGTTCATATGTCGAGATCTATGTGTTATCCTTCTTTCATCGATGTTGTGTTTTAAAACATATATTGTTGTGAAATTCATCATAGAAGTTTACTAATGTAGTTGCTAGCTTTTGTGGTGGAATCCCCTTATAATCTGTCATAAATCTGTGAAATCCTAGTCAGTATTTGTGGGTTTTCCACTAGGGTTTCTATATTTCATTTTCCTTTAGTTTTCCTTTACCTTTGGTATTTCTGGTTAAAATACCATAAAAACCTTATTTTGATCATACGAGGGAGCTGCCCCTCTTAAACATAGAGGAAGATCATTGCTCTTCTGTGATCTCTCCAACGGTTGGTTAGTTTGTCACTGCCCATTGGGCGAGTCACATTTAAATCTGTAGTGACAAATCTGTTTACCAACAAATTTTTGGTGACTCTACTGGGGAAGATTGAAGCGTTGGTGCCTTTTGTTCCTCAGAAATCTACAAGTATCTTCCCCAAAAAAGAAGTTGGCTACTCTATCTGAAAGAATCCTAGAAAATGGTTTGGTATCAAAGAACCTAAAGGTGTGACATGCAGTTTCCTTTATCGGACAATGATAGTGATGATGAAGATTATCCTTTTTCTGCATCCTCTTCTCAACAAAATCAAGTTCTTGATGAACCTAAGCAAGTTGAGTTCCTAAAGAGTTTCTACGGTGATATGCAATTTGCGTCTAAGCAAGTTCATCCTTCTTTTCTTCAAACATTGCGGAAGATTGAACAAAAAGATGGGAAGGAGACTCATTTTCTTGCTTGTGACGAGATTCATGCACCTAAAGATAAAAGAAATTGTGCTGAGATATATCATTTGCATGATGAGAAAAGCAATGAAGAAGCAAAAGTGTTTCCTGCAAATGAACTTGTATTGAATGAAATGTCTTCTGATCAAAGGTCTGAAAGACACTCATCAAAAAATGCATGTCCACTTAAGGAAGATGAAAAAGAAGAAGTGATGGAGATTGAAAAAGAAGATTATATGGAAACATCCAATAATGAAGAAGAAATATTTCCAAATGATGGCGCATTCTCAGTTTCTTTGGATAATGTCACTCCTCTTGTGACAACTTACTTTGGTTCCACAACTATATCTTCTGAGAAAGATGTATGTGACATAGTTAATGTTTGAGGGAATGCAAAAGAAATTTTGGACTAAAGCGTAAACAAAGAGGATGAAGATGAGTCACAAAATGCTTTCCTAACATGCATGCAATCTGAGAAAGAGGAGAATGATAATAAAATAGCATTGCATGATCTCTCTCACAAGGTTTCAATCCCATATTGGTGTCTCAAGACTCCTAATGATGATTTTCTTTGTGAAGAAGATGTCATCCTTCCTCCTTTATCATCTGTTGAAGAACAATACTCAATTATTGAAACTAATATACTACTCAAGATAAAGAGTTGAGTACTCCCACTCCAAATGTACAACAAGACCATAAGGATATTTTGTGTGAATCTGCACAAAGAGAGGTTAGAAATGAATTTGTTCCTGAATATCTTTGTTTAAGAGATAATGTTGAAGAAGGTACCATGAGTAATGTCGATAGTAGTGATAAAGGAGGTCAAAGTTCTAATGATCATGAGAATATGGATGAAATTGTAAGTATTCAAAGGATTGATGAAGAGCTACATGTTTTAACTTCTCCTTGACCACTTCCAGAGGAGGAAAATATTATTTCTTCTTCATCAACTATGGAAGAGGCTTTTCAAGATGATAAAGTGTGTGATGCATATTCGTCACTTCCTCTTCCTCATGTGCAATCCTTTGATAAAGCACATCTTGAGCTACTAATGGTAAAGAAGGAGGAATTTTTCTTTGTAGAAGATGAATTGATGATAAAGGAGAACATTATTCATAAGAAGGATCAGCCACAGAATATCGAGTTTTCTTCCCTTCTTGGTTCTCATGAAGGATGTTTGGTTTGTGATTCAGTTTCTTTGATTTAAGCTATCAAAAGAATCTTCAGATAGAGAAAATTGCTATGCTCGATATGACGCCAGAAGATATGATCAACAACACACAGGGCAATATCAATGTGATTCAAAAGGACTCAAAAATTTATGATGAGAAAAGGTTGTTTGGTGTACAATTCAAGGAGTCTGCATATTTCCCATATTTTTATTTTCTCATCATTCTGAAATGGCTATTGAGTTCACAGGCTCCTCATTTGCATACATCTCTTTTCCGTACCGGTGCCTACTTTTCTCAACTTGTCAATGGATTCACATGATCATTCTGGAGTGGTTTTGAGGTAGGAGTCACCTACCATGTACATAGGTTAATTAGGTGTTTTGGTTGTGCCCGTCTTGTTTTAGTTACTATTGGTTTTCATTGTTTGCCTCATCTCTGAGTGTCTTTGACGTTTGTCCTTTTGCCTCGTTTCAGTCTCCTTGTTCTCCTGGTACATCTCTTGACTCTATAGCCCAATGGATTTAAGGCACTATTCATTTCCAGAGATTCTAGGTTCATCTTGCGTCCACAAGGTCCTTGTCCCCAGTTAGAGCCAATTGTTGGCCTCATTTTCAACTTTCCATATTTTAAATTTTTGCATCAAAATTACCATTTTGATTCATCCCTAGTCACTAATTCTCTTTGAGTGTTAAGTTGCTTTCCAATTTGAAGGAGGAATTTTTTGCCTGCTTCAACTGAAGACCTGGAAGCAGTTCTGCTACATGACAAATCATGAAAATAATTAAATTTCAAAATTTGCAAAGTCTAGAGAAAAATCTTTTTACAGGAATGTTTCTATGGTTATTTTGCCTAATGTGGCAACTTTTTAGGCTTATACAGTTTCTGGTTTGCAAGATTTCAAAACTTTAACTTTTTGGCAGGAAATGTATTGAAATAATTAAATCATGGTTTCTGTAAGGTTTGGAGCATAATTGTCTAGCACGGAGATTTATAATGTTAATACGGACAATGTGGCAAGATTTCGGATCAATACGCCTCACAGTGTGTGAAATTTAAAAGTTCATTTTTCTTGTGTGAAATTTGCAGAAACAATTAAAAAGCAATTCTGTTGAAGTTCAAGAAGAATCCTTTTGTCCACGGCCTTGTATCACCTTCATGAACAACTGGCCAAAATTTCATAAAGATCCAAAATTCCAGTCAAAAGTTATGCAAGTTTCACCATTTTTTGCACTTGCACGGTTGACTAAGTTGATATTTGTGCGATGGCGTTTATTAAAAATAATATAATACTTCATTTGATCATGTGAAGGAAGATATATTTTTTGCATGCGCAAATATAAGTTTCTAAATTGCCCAAGGCAAGCCGCGGAAATGAAGAAATTAATTCAAGTCAAATCTAAGTTGAAATGGCTTATAATTACTTTGCTTAAAAGCCAAATGGACATCTACTTAAAAAAAATAGAAGTTGGCATCTACTTTCATTTTTGGCTAAGTCTGCGTCAACTTTCACTTTTGGCTAACTATGCATCAACTTTCACTTTTGGCTATGTCTGCGTCAACTTTCACTTTTGTCTAAGTCCGCATCAACTTTCACTTTTGGTGGAGTCCACGTCTACTTTCAATTTCGGCTAAGTTGACCTCTACTTTTGATTTTGACTAAGTTGGTGTCCACTTTCAATTGCGGCTAAGTTGAGATCTACTTTCACTTTTGGCTAACCAAAACCATAGGGCACGATTTTCAACTTCTTCACTTGCACTTTTGACCAAGCAAATTAACTCCACTACCTCCACATCCACCAAAAGCTCCTACACACATGGGATACATCTGATGGTAGCCTACAGTTAAAAATTGATTCTTGGTGATTAAAAGTAATAATTTTCTTCCCTCCATCCATGTAATGCATAAATGATCTAGAAGCATTAGTTGGAGGCATGCAAACTGTTTTAACTGAATTCAAGAAAATGTCATCTTCCAGAACACATCGAGCACATGATAGATTCCATTTATTTGTTAAAAACACTTCAGAAGCTTTCAAGGGAACACGGTAAGCAAATCCAAACGATCTATGCAAGGCCGAACTCCATGGCTTTGTAAACATCCTCCCAGATTGTGGAAGAATAAAACATTAAAACAGGTATCGAGATTCATCAAAACATGACTGAAGAAGCTTTATTAGAAGATGTTATAGATTGAAGTACCTTGGTTTTCTGTATGCTAAACATGAAAGCATAGACAATGCTCATGAATTTTTTGATAGAGTGCCTCAAAGGAATGTAGTCTCATGGACTGTTATAATTGCAATATACATACAAAATGGATTCTTTATAAGGGAGTTAAAATATTTCAAGAGAGTGTAATTGGCAGGTGCGCCACCAATTTCCACAATCTTTGCTAGCATCCTTCCACTCTACACCAACTTGGGAGCTTTGGAATAGAGTATGGAATCCATCAAAGAATAACACAATGAAGATATTTATCAGATATTGTAGTTAGAAAGACTCTGGCCATCATGCATGAAAAATTTGTAAGCATGGACAGGGCAATAAAATGTTTGAATAACTACCTCAAAGAGATGTAATCTCATGGAATAGAATGACAACAGGATACTCACAAAACAAACATGTATTTTCAATAATGAGTATTGTAACAGAAGAAATGGGTTTCCTCACGAGCCAATCACATTGTTTCGTCATATGCAAAAGTTCACAATTACTAGCAAACTCCTAGCACGTGCCAAAATGTGAGCTTTCAAAAAGGATACAAGCATCCATCAAAGAATAATGGAATGAAATTTCTACCAGATATTATATTTGCAATTGCCCTACATGAAACATCTCTAGAATATAGAAACATGAGACAAAATACACAAACAGTTTGACAGGATGCCTCAAAGATCATTAACGGATATGCTTTATAGGTGACCATTATAGTGCTCAGAATTATCTCACGCCATAAAAAAAATCACACATGAGAATTTCTAAACTCTTCGGGTGTTCCTAGTGGTGTATTTCTTAAACTCTCTATGGGTGCAAGTGCTAGTATAGCTTGAAATGCACTACTGGACATGCGTGAAAAATGTGTTCCAGCATAATAAAAGATCATGAACTATTTAACCAAATGCAATTAATGGGTGTTCAACATGATCAATTTACTTTGGCAGGCACACTTCCAACATGTGTCAAAATGGGTGCTTAAGAACAAGGCTGTGTAGAATGGTATTATTCATAAGGCCTTAAGGCATTTTATGGAAATGCCTTGACATAATGTAGTTTCATAGACTGTAATCATTGCTGGATATGAAAAAAATGGGCTCTTCCTCATGTATCAGATGGGGAGCCATAGAACAAGTTATGGATGTCTAGCTACAATCAGTGGATACTATATGTGAAAAATGCAGCATAGATAAGACACGTGAACTGCTTAACAAAATGCCTCAGAGAAATGTGGTCTCATGGAATTTAATGGTTACAAAATATGTGGTTTTCACATTTTCTATATACCTCCAACTTATAGAAGCAGAGAAATATATGTTACAGAAAAATCATTAGATGGTTGTATACGTGGGCATTGTAAACTTCATGTGGACATTGTAACATAGATATGTTTTGATGGATAATGTTGGTGATATTCTCAAGTTTTGTAATGGATTCCTTGTCGTTAGTTGTTTGATACATATGAATTATTAAGAAAGGCTTGAGATGATGGCAGCTCAATGTTATGGAATTCCATAATTTTGCATGCCTGCTTTCTTGTGGGGAGAAAATCCATCTCAGAAACTCCCACGATATCCCTACCAACACATAAAGTGCTTGTGAGAGATGATGTTCCAAATCAATGGGAGTGCAACATGCTCACATGTAATGAAAACTAATGTTGCAATCTTGAAAAGCACTTCATCTTAAGAATGCAAGTCTACAATGATCGAAGGAATCCTCAAGGTGGCTTGTGTATGGTATGTAGAAATTGCAGTGTTTCCTTCAACTTGCCCTCTCTACATAATGTAGCGAGATTGAGGTAAGTAGTGGATGGTATTGGCATTTTATGATTTTAATTGCGGTGGGAAAATGTGCTTCAGTCTACTTCTATCATGCTGATGTTGCTAGTGGAAGACATTATTTTCACAGTCCATATATTGTATGCACAGACACAGGAGTCTAAGATTCATGTATTTAGAGGATTTGTCAAGATTTGGCGAAGCTTTGACCACCTAAATGGAGCAAATGAAGATGGAAAGAACTTAGTGAAGTTCACATCTAGGAAGTTACAAGTTACATGTTGCCTTTTTGTAAAAGTGACTTACGTCACTTATTGTAATTGAAAAGTTAGAAAATGAGCTTTATTTCCAGAAAAGTTAGGTAAAATCTAACTAGAATAAAAGCTTATTTTTAATTATTGTATTTCAAAAAGGTATTTACTAGGTAGTTACAAAGTGGTTATGAGGTAGTTATAGGACAAAAGCCTATAAATACAAGGCTATTTCAAATGTAAAGGGGCTTTTTCAAGAGACTTTTTGAGGGGAACTTTTCAGAGACTTTTGAGCTCATACTTTGTACAAATGAGTGTTTGAAGTTGTATAATTTCAAAAAGATAATAAAGAGTGCATTTGGTTCGTGTGTTCCAATGTTGTTCTGAATTATTATTACCAATTCTTCGTATGTTGAGTTGGTGATCTCTTTTGTCTGTGGAAATCATTAGTCATCTTTTGAAGCATATATAAACCATGCAATTGATGTAAAGAAACACATTCACTTCTTGGTATCCTGATTTGAATGTGTCGATAAACTATCTCTTTGTATGTCGAGATCTATGTGTTATCCTTCTTTCATCGATGTTGTGTTTTAAAACATATATTGTTGTAAAATTCATCATAGAAGTTTAGGAATGTAGTTTCTAGCTTTTGTTGTGGAATCCCCTTATAATCTGTCATAAATCTGTGAAATCCTAGTCAGTATTCGTGTGTTTTCCACTAGGGTTTATATATTTCATTTTCCTTTATTTTTCCTTTACCTTTGGTATTTATGGTTAAAATACCATAAAAACCCCTATTTTGATCATACGAGGGAGCTGTCCCTCTCAAATGTAGAGGAAGATCATTGCTCTTCTGCAATCTCTCCAACTGTTGGTTAGTTTGTTGCTGCCCATTGGGTGAGTCACATTGAAATCTGGAGTGACAAATCTATTTACCAACATACTTCTGAGAAAGCATATAAACCAAATTAATTTCTGTAAATAGGGTTAGTTCTCCAAATAGGCTGCAAAGATTCTAGTTCAAAACAAAGTTTTAGAGTCTTGTAAATTGTTCTAGGTTAAAAAAATTGCAAATTGATTAGAAATCCTAGATAAGACCCTTAATCTTCTATAGAACAGATTGTTAGACCTGCAAACAAATGTTAGGAGAGTTGCAAAACCCTTTGTCAGTGACCAGAATTGTAAAAATTTTAAGCAGCCAACACTAGAAGAGAAGTGCAAATATAGAGTGCAAAGGCGCTACTACATGACACATAGGTGCTGATACAAGACTTTTAGGCACTAACAAAAATAACCTAAGTACTAATAGACTACACCTAGGTGCTAGCAGAAGATTCGGAAGCACTAAAAGGTCCTACAAAATAGATAGTTAGTGCATAGTTGAAGGCATTAAACAGGTGGTTGAAGGCACTATTATATCCAACGTAGGTTCTAATCCACAAGAAAATGCACTAACCTATCACCTAAACAAAAATATACAGAATCTCTTCCAAAAATGATAAAATTCAAGGACCGGTAAGTCCCATTGGGCATGCCAAATGAAGATGATCATAGAATGTGGAAGATGTTAGAAACATAAAAGTAAACAAAAAAAAGTGTTATACCTTCAAAATCTTCTCCATTCTAGTCTCATTGATAAAGTGGAGGAAATGCATGCACCAAATTACAAATCCTAACTTTACCCAATGCAAATATATGTGGATTACTCAAGAAATCACCAACATAATGGAGGTAAACCGTTTGGCTATAGTTTAGCTATAATTTGGCTATGGAGATGGAGGAATTATGAGAGCATAAGTTTTGTGTATGAGAGTTCAAGTGTTCTTAAATGGCTTGGACGGGTTGCTTATTTGTAGATTCTTGGGGGATTTTTTTTATCAATGGCTATAATTTGAAGATGAGATCCAAGGGTTGAGATTTCATAGTGAAATCAAGGGCTAGAGTTTCATCAACAAAGATGAAGGGCTCATATTATTTTAAAAAATTTAATTTAGCCTTGGGAAGGCTTTGCATTAATAAGGATGGAAACCTGTGAATGAATTTTTAATTCATTTTATAGGTGAGTGGGATGAGAAAAGACAATTGCATGGATTTGGAAAGGTGGGGTGGAGACACATGTGAGCACAATTAATTAAATAATAATTATGGGGATATGGGATAATGAGGGCTTAGGATAATTAATTAAGGGATTGAATTAATTAATTTATGGTTGTAGGAATTTAGCGGATGGATTAGTTAGTGACTGAACTTAATTAAATAAAGGTTTATTTAATTAATTTAGGTGTAGGGATTTGGTCCTGATAAGTTAGTTAATTAAATAAATGAGATTTATTTAATTAACCAATGTTTGGCTATATGAAAGGTAAATTAATTAAATAGATGACTTTTATTTAATTAATTTAGGCTAATTGCAAGGAGGGGATAATTAATTAAATAAATTTAAATATTTTTTTAATTAATATTAGTTAGGTGATAATAAGGGTTGGGATAAATTAAATAAATAAAATTGATATATTTAATTAATTTGCAAGAAGGGGATGAGTTAGCATGATGGGTGATGTTAGGGAGATTTCGAAAAATGATGTTGTGAGGGCGCGTCATTTTCAGGTGTCTACAAATAAAAAGTGTAATAAATGTTAAAAAATTCTCTATAGCGAGATGAACCTAACCTTTGAACCATTTGTTGGATTTGGAAAAGAGAATAGAATACAATGGTCTTGCTTTTGAGCAGGTATTGGCCTCCTACAAAACCAAACCTCACCTTTTGTCTTCGTCTGGTGAAAAACAAGGTTGAAATAACCATTAATTCCTCAAAGCAAATTTGCCACAAATTTTAAATTACCCCTGAATTTGTAAAGCCCCCCCCCCAAAAAAAAAATTGTATTTTATTTCTATTTAGGGTGAAAATTGATAGTTTGTTTAAGCTAGGTTAAATACTATCATTTCACCACTAAGCATTGGGAGGACAAAGGGGAAGCTTGTGAACAAGCTTTTAATAACTTTGTCAGTCCCTTACAGTCGCGTGGTTAGGAAACCTAAGGCCCCAATCAAGATTTTATCAAGTGTTTTCCTTTCAACCAAGTAAAACCCTAATTATGCCTTAAATCAGAAATATATAGAAACTGATGAAACAACTAGCAAAACTAAGTGCAAAAGTGCAGAGGGAGGGTTTTAGAGACAGTGTACCTAGATTATGAGGGTTGCATGGAATAGGGCGCCTGCTCCAATGTCATGAAAGTTCCTGCACTAGAAAATCTCCTACACAGGGTGTCTGAGACTGCTTTAAGGCTTCCAAATCCTGGAATAAACCCCTGGTTGGACTAGGGCGCCCACTCCAATGTCCTGCAAGTCTTGGAATCCAAAAACATGAAAGTTTGTCGTGACTATACCCGCAATATCCTTCTTCCTGTAGCTTCTTTTCACTGGAACCTGCAAAACACGATCTGCACATACAAAAAAAGGAAATTATTGCGGCTTTAACCCTTCTCCCGATCATGCAAAGGGTGTACAAACCCTAGGAAGAGCAAGATAGAATCAAGATCTTGATTCCTAATCTTCATCCATTGTCTCCAAGATAGCAAATAAAGAATACTTCCAAGAGCCTCAACAAGTCACTGATCTTCAATGGCAATTGCAGCAGAGTTTTGGCATCAAGCTTGCATAAGAATTGTGTGTGATAAAATGATTTGCAAATGTCTTTTTATATCTAGCTTTAGGGAATTCAAATTTCAAAATAATGTCTCAATATCGCGTGAAAACTGAGAATTTGAAAATGGAATCCCGAGGCCTCACGTGAACCGACACCCCACCAAAATTCAAAATCCCATGAAATGGGGGAGGAGTAGGGCACGAGTGCCCAAGTCCTAGCCCCCAATTTCAGCTCAGATCTGCATTTTTGGGGGTCCTAGGGACCCAAGTTTCAAATCTCTTTCCGGGTTCTATCAATAAGTTACCTCAAAAAGTAAATAAACTGCTCCTAGACTTAGTTAATCAAGGTTTCAAGAAGGCCGAAAAGAAAAGGTTGAGAGGTCACCAAGAGTGAGGAGCTAAACCGAGGGAAATTGTACCATTCCATGCAAGAGGATAATTTCTGACGTTACATTTAGCCCCCACTTTAGTGGCCATATGACACTATGTGCATATGCAACTAAAGGAAAGTAAAATGCATCAATCATGAAAAGGATACCCAAAAGGATACTGTAGAGGAAGCCAAAGCATTGTCGCTGAGAAGGAAGAAGCCCCCAAGTCTGCAATCCTGCAAGATCACAAAGTTAGGAACCACATATTACAAAAGAACACTTGTTAGAGAAATCAAAATCAAATCAACCTGCAACCACCACTAATGAGTCAGTACCAAAAAATGCTACAGGGTTGAATGATGAGGCAGGGAGGAAATCGAGGGAGATATATGCCCCCCCTTGTTTCTGCTTGCTTAGTCCAAGACTAGAAACAAGGAGATATCCATGCATTGATTTCAAGGGGAATGTGTTGTGAGGGTCATACAATGCTCAAATATAACACATTAGGGAAGAAAGAGAGTGGAACCTAGGTTCCAATGCAATAAACAACATTAAAATCAAAGTTCAATAGCTCAAAAAGGGCTTAAGACTGAAAGAGTACACTTTTGCACCTAGTTAGGGATAGGATTTCTCACTCACTTACTTTATGTAAAAGGGAGTTGTCACTGATCACTTAACTCATTCTTTGTTTCTTATCATTGCACAGAGAGAGAAGGAGAATAGGAGAACAACCATGCCAAGCTAATGTCCATACTATCCACCAGTTTGCTGCAGAGAGAGCATTTACAGACGGTGGGCTTATGGTGGATGTTTGGGCTGCCCACAATCAGATTCCACTACGCAATGCTTATGGCACTAATGGAGAGATGGGATGAAGATATATCCGCATTCCACTTACCGACTGGTGAGATTACCATCACACTAGAGGATGTATTTAGGATCCTTCGACTGCCAATCTGAGGAGAGACAGTGAGGGTTGTTGGACATCGCTCAGCAGAGTATACTCGTGAGAGTCAGCTGTATTGCTTGGGTCACACTGGTTCACAGGCAGAGCGAGGACACATTCAACTCCATTTACTAGAGCAGGGATACAGAGACATTCCCTTACTACGGAGGATCATGATTGTCACGGTCGCACTAGCTATCACACCAAATGGACGAGGCACTCACCATCACGGGGGTCTCATTCACACTATCAAAGCGATGGAGGAGCATCAGACTGTCTACACATGGGGGTGCAGTATGCTTGCGCACCTATATCGTGACTTAGGGTGATATGTCCACTACGAGATGCAGAGTCTAATGGTCTGTACATTACTACAGGTTTGGGCCTTTGAGCACATCAGGTGCACACGACCAATGGGTTTTCCTATAGAGGCAGCATTCACCCATCTGCGTGTCTATGCCTATCCACTTGTCAGGTGTTGGAGGCACAGCAACCTATTATACTAGAGAGTAGTATTTGACAAATTACAGCCTAGTGAGATCATCTAGAGACCGTATCAGAGCTAAATCAAATGGTCTGGTGAGTAGAGGCAGCTAGCTCAGATGCAGAGGGATCGGCTGATGGTTGGTCGCCTCGATCATGCTGTATCATGGTTCTACTTTGATAGGGTGGTATGACAGTTCAGACAAGTACAGGATGTTCCTACAGTTCATCTGAGTTACACACATGTAGCTCAGAGTGCAGTTAGAGCCAATAATGTCTGACAGCCGACTATAGCAGACATACCACGTAGCGACGACGAGGGTCCTTAGGATGCAGAGCTGGTATCAGGCACAGATGATGTCTGGTGTACCCAAGTATATCAGACTTGGTGGCACACAGCACGGCCTGCACCTATCTTTCCACCTGGGCATCCTATAGGAGATGCCCGACCTTGGGTTAGTCACACAAGTGACACAGGGGTGGAGGATGACGTCAGTGACTTAGCGGGATACTACGATCTCGAGGAGGGTATGGAGGAGGATGAGGATGAGTTTGAGGAGGTCCCATCACAGTACCTCTTCAGATCGAGATTGCGACAGAGCTAGCAAGAGGCAGACACTGACGAACAGACTGAGTGGAGACCGTGGTCCAAGGCTCATGGTCCTACTCCTGCAGATGAGGTGAGGCCTAGTCAGATAGAGCAAGGGGATAGTAGTAGGCCTATGCCCCTAGCTACAGATCAGATAGTGCATCTCATCACACCATCAGTGATCCGAGACCCATCTTGGCGAGACGGAGATCTAGGTAAGGTTGGATTTATTTTTTTATGTTTTGTATAGTTTATTATTTGTGATTTTTATATGGGAGTCTAACATCTATCTCATCTTTTGTTTTACAGTTGGGACTGGTGCATGGAGAGACTTTGTGAGTCACATCATAAGAGACATCATACCGACAGATGCATCAGAGCAGCAGGTGCGGGCAGGTGATTTGCCCCGATCATCCACTGGGCAGCATGCTGAGATATTTATGCCTGTCATCAGATACAGAACTGCTATAGAGGCCATGCTAGAGAAGTCTGCATGAGAGAGAGAAAGAAGAGTTTTGACAGAGAGCTAAACGCGCTGAGGCTGAGCTCATGGCACAGCGAGAGAAGATGGTAGCATTTCCTACATCAGAGGGAGGGCCAGCTGTCAATGAGTTCTTACTGCAAGAGGTCCAGTAGACTAGAGCTAATAGAGACAGGGCTCAGGCTGAGAGAGACCGATACTAGAGGATGTACCAGGAGGCACATGAGTAGATGATAGAGATGAGAGGCGAGATCAGGGTTTACGATTGAGAAGTGTCTCTAGGAGTCATTCGCGATCTGTAGCCACACATGGTTAGGCTTTTGTCACTCGTACACCATGAGGGCCTGAGGGTACTGGTGATCGAGGCTTAACTATGTGATTCATAGACTTTAGGCTCTATGACATCCCATTTTTTTTAGGGATAGTCAACTCAGATGTATACATAAAACTGAGATATATATATGATGTTTAATTTTTATCTGTGTAATGGCTTTTGATCTATCACATGTGATTTTTGTAAAAATACAACTAGTGATGATTTCTAAATGCTATAATTAATGCTATTGTGATATACTAACAATTCTAAAAAGAACATGTAGTAAGAAGCACAATGATTAATTATTTTACACATAACTTTAATTTCCATGCTACATTCAGTTAATGCAAAAGTGATCTAAGCAATTACTACTTAAACATGATGCAACAATGATCAACTCAACAAAGATATAATGCAAAATGAATTAAGACAAAATAATACTATCTTGTTGAAATTGAAGCCACTCTATGTGCTAAATTAACTTTTGAACATTTAACATTAGATGTTTAAGCATAAAATCTTTTGAGGTGCGCTGCATTAATAGGTTCTTTAAGCAGCATACCTTACTCATCAACTAATTTATGTGCTCTGGATCCAAAGGTTTCAGTGATTATGTACGGTCCAAGCCAATTAGGGCTAAACTTACCTTTTTCACCAGGCAGTGCATTTACATTGCATTGATTTTCATATAGAACCAAGTCTCCAACATTGAATGAATGTTGTATCACTTGCACATTATAGGCTCGTTGCACACCTTTTTGATAAGCCTTGAGATGTTCTAAAGCGTTAATACGCCTTTCATCAAGCATCTCAAGTTCCTGTAATCTTTTCTCGTGTTCTATGTCATCATCCATCACATCTCTTAGGGAGATTCGCAAAGAAGGAATTTCTAACTCCAAGGGCATTATCGCATCTACGCCATAGACGAGATTATACAGTGTTACCTGTAGCTGTTCGAATACTTGTTCTATAAGCCCATAGTGCATAGGATAATTGCATATGCCAATCATTTTTATGTTTATTAATAGTTTTCCTTAGAATCTATCCAATAACCTTGTTTGAGGCTTCTGCTTGGCCATTGGATTGACGGTAATAAGGTTTAGACAAGCGATGTTGTATATGATATTTTTCGAGGAACTTTTTCACATCCTTGTTCTTAAATGGTGTACCATTGTCCGAAACCAAGGAAGAAGGTATTCCAAATAGAGAAATTATGTTACCTTGTATGAATCGATAGATTACATCAGCGGTCGTGGATTGCAAACGGACCGCTTTGACCCATTTTGTAAAATAATTAGTAGTAGTAATGATAAACGTATGTCCTTGAGAGGAGGGTGGGGAAATTTTACCTACAAGATCCAAGCCCCAAATAGAAAATGGCCATGGTGACACCTGGGCACGAAGCTCTTGAACAGGAGCATGGATGAGGTGTTTATGTTGTTGACATTGCGGGCATCTCTTGACGTAAGCAAAGGAATCTTGCTCCATATGCTGCCAATCATACCCCATATGTAACAATTTTTGCACCAATGGTTTTCCATCAAAATGCCCTCCATAGGCACAAGAGTGAGCTTCTTCTAAAGCTATTAGAATCTTTGCATTACTTAAACATCAAAGTAAAACACCATTATAACTTGGTCGATACAAGACATTCGATAATATAATGTATCGCGCTGCTAGTTTGCATAAACAGAGTCAGGCATTCTTAGATGTCAAGTCTGGAATGGTTCCATCGCATAAATAATTGAATATGTAGGAGAACGATTCATTAGTGTATGTCTTACCACAAAGTTCTAAATTCGCAACTATAGGGATTTCAATTATCGGTGTCTTAAGATTATGAACCACGAAGGTAAATTCCTCAGGAGAACCATCAGGAGATATAAGGGAAGTTGCACTTGCCATTGCATCCGTATGCCAGTTAGCTTTCCTAGGAATGGTATCGATTGAATATGATGTGAATTGTTTTAAGAGAGATAATGTAAACTCACGATACTGAGAAAGCTTATCGTGCTTAGTCTGATACGATCTCGTGATTTGTTTAACAATCAATTGAGAATCACCATTTATTGTAATATTCTTGATATTCAGAGCCAAGGCTGCACGAAGTCCAGCGATAAGAGCTTAATATTCAGCTATGTTGTTTGTGCATAAGAAATCTAAGTGGTAAGATAAGGGGATCAGTTTACTGATGGGAGGTATTAGTATAACACCAGCTCCAGAGCCAATTTGACATTTTGATTCGTCAAAATATGATTCCCATTTTTCATCCACAGAGATTGTTAAAATTTGTTCATTAGGAAATGCATTGACATTTTGAATAGAAAAAGGTGAGGGAGCGTTAGCTAACTGATCATCTATCACTTGCCCTTTAATTGCTTTTTGTGAGATAAATTTGAGATCGAATTATGTTAACCACATAACCCATTTAGCGAGACGACCCGATAAATTTGTTCTTACGAAGAGATGTTTCAAAGGGTCGAATCTTACCATTACATGCACTTCGGCATTTAAGAGATAATTTCTAAGCTTCTATGTGGAAAACACTAAAGCTAAGAAATGTTTCTCTATGACTGTGTATCACACTTCATAATCAAGCAGAGTACAACTGATGTAATAGACAACGCATTCTTTGTTTGCATCATTATGTTGCACTAACAGTGCTACTAGGGCATTGTTAGATGCTGAAATGTATAACAAAAATGGTTTATCAGAAACAGTAGGTTGCAAAATAGGTGGATTAGCTAAGTAATCCTTTAAATCATCGAAAGCTTTTTGACATTTAGAATTCCATTGAAAACGAGAATCTTTCTTTAGTAGTTGCGTAAAGGGGCAAGTCCTGTCTGCCAGTTGTGAAACAAATCGACGAATGGCCTGTATCTTTCCCTGCAAACTATGAAGTTGAGATATGTTCTTAGGTATTGGCATATTAACAATCGCATCTATCTTTTTCATGTCAACTTCTATACCTCAATTGGAAACAATAAATCCAAGTAACTTTCCACTACCCATGTCAAAAACACACATTTGGGGATTCAGTCGCATATTATACTTTCGTATACGCTCAAATATATGTCTAAGATTTGTCACATGATCCTTATGATGGATAGACTTTGCTAGGATGTCATTAACATAATCTTCTAGAATATTGTGCATATAATCATGGAATATAAGATTCATCGCACGTTGGTAAGTAGCTCATGCATTCTTAAGTCCAAATGGCATGATTACCCAACAAAATGTACCCCAAGGTGTTATAAAGGCTATTTTATATTGATTGAGAGGATTTATAAGGATTTGATTATATCCTGAAAATCCATCCATAAATGATAGCTCATGTCTAGCTATGGAATCAACAATCATATTGATATTAGGGAGCAGAAAATCATCTTTCAAAGATGCCAAATTTAAATCCCAGAAATCTGTGCACATTCTTATATGGCCATCAGTTTTAGTGATAGGAACAATATTTGAGATCCACGGAGAGTAATCAATAGGTCAAATAAAACTAGCTCGTAAGAGTTTTTCTATTTCAGTTTTAACAAGTAAAGTGATCTTAGGATTCATCTTATGAATCTTTTGTTTGAATGGCTTAACATCTGCTTTCAACACAATATTGTGCATTACAATCTGAGGATCTACACCAGGCATGTCTAAATAATTCCAAGCGAACAATTCCAAGAATTCATTCAACAGTTTAGTCATTTCTTCTTTTTCTCCCACCTCTAAACAATCACCAATAGGGATAACTTTTTTAGGATTATCCTTATCCATAACAACATCGATAGTCTTTCCGTTAAGGAGAGTACTATGGTCCGGGGGATTCTAGGATTGTAATTGTTCTTCAAGTTCTTAATTTTTCTCTACTATAGCAGTTATTGTGCTAGTAGTCTTTCCAAAATATGCATCATTGTTTAAACAATAAAGTAAGCCATGTTTATGGTGATAATGAGGGATACCATCATAAACACCTAAGAAGTCCATTATCACTTCATCCGCCATAAACATATCTAATGGAAGTGATCCTGGAGGACAGTTCGTATCAATCATCTCAGGGAATATCAAACTAAGTGTTGATATTGTATTCACATTTAGAGTTGGACATTTGCGAGCTTTGGATTCCTTAAAAGGATTATATCCAATGCCACTTGAGTAATGTTGCGAAGTGGATTCTATAGGGACTTTGATTCCTTGTTGATTTATGCCATAACCATTACCTACATAGTCACAATTTTTGTAAAGTATTTGAAATCCTCTGCCATAGACAGAGACCATTTCTTTAGAAAAAGGTAGAGCTTTGTAAGTCTCATAATCAATAGTATAACTCAGAGTACTATCCTTATTTGTCACCAAAGAAGTCTTATTTTTATCATTCAAAGCATGCGAAGTAATCGATGCAATTTTTGATGTTTCAGGGATGGGGTTTTTAAGTTTATATTCTCCTGTGGAGGAAGATGCAAAATCTAATGAACCCCAATCATCACCAACGAATGCATTCAATTGCTTGGAATATTGCATATCATTTCTAGAGGCTAGAGGAGCTGACAATTCAACTTTTAGATTGTTTAAAATCTTAGGACCAACAACATGCTTATGTACTTCCATTTGCAAACAATTATTAGGTTCAAGATTTGAATGGATAGTATGCAGTTTACCTTTAAATATAAACTTAATTGAATGGTGCAAAGTAGAAGGAATTACTCCTAATGCATGTATCCAAGGTCTTCCCAGAATCATGTTATAAGATAGAGAACAAGGCATGACATGAATCAAGGTAGACACCATCACAGGTCCAACTTGTATAGGTAAGGTTATGGTGCCCATGGATTGTCATCCAACATTATCAAATCCACGAATACTTAATGATTCTGGTTTGATGGTAGATACATCAACTTTAACCTTATGCAATAAATCAATACCACAAACATTAAGGGCTGACCCATTATCAATCATAACTCACTTAACCAATGTTTTGTTGATTGTAATAAAGATAACCAAAGGATCATACTGCTTCTGAACCTTGAGATATGGTAACTCATGTTGTTGAAATAAAATGTCTATTTTCATTGTGTGCATACAATCTAGTAAAGTGGAACATCATTTGGTTTAATAGCAGGAGGAACAATCACCTTTTTTAAAGCTTCTTGTAGCATTCCATGGTAAGTAGGTGAAGTTTTTATAAGTTCCCAAAGAGATATCTTCGCAAGAGTAGCGCAAAGCTGCTCTACAAGAACATAATCTTTACCACCTTTATATGTTAAACGAGGTACTTGAGGAAGCATAGGTTGGGAAGCTAGTAAAGATATTGGGACATTTGTTTGTTGTGTACTTTGTTTATTATTCCAAGTGTTATATGCATGAGCAACCATATTATGATTGGTTTGTTGTAGATTTTGTTTCACAATTTGTTTTACACAATCATAAATGTGATCAGGAGAAGAGGATGAAAGACCTTTAACCACAAGTAGAGGTTTAGAGGATGGTTGAACCACATTTGCACATAGAGTGACCACAATTTTCAGTTTTTCAATCTCTTCTTTAGGTTTAGGCACATAAATTGCATGTACAAATCTTTGAAACAATGATGGCTTAGAGGCCGTAGAGGAATGTTCAATCGAGATAAAGTGCTCAAGGGCTTCATCTAACATATCAAAGTCATCACAACTAAATGGCCCATCATAAGCATGAAAATCTTGCAAAAAATAATCTGACATTCTAACATGCTCTATTTAAACCAAAATTTAAATGCACAATGATGGCCTTTGCAAATGAAATACAATATCCAACAATAAGTGATAATTTCTAACTCTTTTAGTGAAACAATAAAGAATGTGATCCACAATTTAACATATGTAATTTCACTAAAGATCTTTTTCAATCCAATTATGCTCTAGAACAGCAAATTATTTCAGATCTGAAGTTTATCAAGGATGCAAATTCTCTAAAGCTTGGGTTCACCAAAATGTTTAGGGTGAAAATTGATAGTTTGTTTAAGCTAGGTTAAATACTACCATTTCACCACTAATCATTGGGAGGACAAAGGGGAAGCTTGTGAACAAGCTTTTAATTACTTTGTCAGTCCCTTACACTCATGTGGTTATGAAACCTAAGGCCCTAATCAAGATTTTATCAAGTGTTTTCCTTTCAACTAAGTAAAACCTTAATTATGCCTTAAATCAGAAATATACAGAAGCTAATGAAACAACTAGCAAAACTGAGTGCAGAAGTGCAGAGGGAGGGTTTCAGAGATAGTGTAAACAGATTCTGAGGGCTGCATGGACTAGGGTGCCTACTCCAATGTCCTAAAAGTTCCCGCACTAGAAAATCTCTTGCACAGGGTGTCTGAGACTGATGAAAGGCTTCCAAATCCTAGAATAAACCCCTGGTTGGACTAGGGTGCCTGTTCCAATGTCCCACAAGTCTTAGAGTCTAAAAATCTAAAAGTCTGTCACAACTGTACTTGCAATATCCTTCTTCTTGTAGCTTCTTTTCACCAGAACCTGCAAAACATGATCTACACATACAAAAGAAGGAAATTGTTATGGCTATATAGGAGCTTGCCTTAGTCAAGCCCTGCCTTCGGTATTTCTACCTCAACAATAGCCAAAGATAAAGATTTGCAGAAGTGTGTGCAAACCTAACAATGTGTTATGCATAAAATCAAACCCTAGATGTCTCAATCAAGGGAAGATCAACAATTTGCTTTACATCAATAAACACATACAACTTCACCTCAAGGAGATGAGATAAATGAAGACTTGCATGAACAAGAAGGCGAATCAGCAATGTCTGCGAAGGATCTCCAAGCTTGTTGTTGGAGGCTTCAACCCTTCTCCCGATCATGCAAAGGGTGTACAAACCCTAGGAAGAGCAAGATAGAGTCAAGATCTTGATTCCTAATCTTCATCCATTGTCTCTAAGATAGCAAATAAAGAATACTTCCAAGAGCTTCAACAAGTCACTGATCTTCAATGGAAATTGCAGCAGAGTTTTGGCATCAAGCTTGCATAAGAATTGTGTGTGATAAAATGATTTGCAAATATCTTTTTATATCTATCTTTAGGGAATTCAAATTTCAAAATAATGTCTCGATATCGCTCAAAAACTGAGAATTTGAAAATAGAATCCTGAGGCACTCGACGGGAACTGACACCCCGCCAAAATTCAAAATCCCGTGAAATGGGGGAGGACTAGGGCGCGGGCACCAAAGTCCTAGCCCCCAATTTCAGCTCAGATCTACATTTTTGGGGGTCCTAGGGACCCAAGTTTCAAATCTCTTTCCGGGTTCTATCAATAAGTTGCCTCAAAAAGTGAATAAACTACTGCTAGACTTAGTCAATTAGGGTTTCGAGAAGGCTGAAAAGAAAAGGTTGAGAGGTCACCAAGAGTGAGGAGCTAAACTGAGGGAAATTGTACCATTCCATGCAGGAGGAGAATTTTTGACGTTACAATTTTCTTAATGCTTTTAGCATAATTTTAAATGCCTATGCAAAATTAAAAAAAGAAATATTTTGGAGGTCCAAAGTTACAAAGCCCAAATTAGGGTAAATTAGGGCAAAAGGGGCAAATTAGGGAAGAAAAAGAGAAAAAGCACCACTTAAAATAAGGAAAAATAGGAATTATGACTGATTTAGGGCAAATACATGTTGATTTTCCTTCCTTTGTGAGCATGGACAGCTGGGAGCCAATTTCTGCAGGTTTGAAGGTCAATTTCAAGGTGATTATGGTGTCCTCACTATGGATTTAAGGAGATTTGAGGTGCTCTGTGCAATTTATGGCACTTTCCTAGCCACCAAAACCAACAATATACTTTCCTAGCTACCAAAATGCTAAAACTGAGATGGCAAATGAATCAGACATTTGTTTGCTCTACCAAAATGCTTGGATTGGCCACAAATGGCCTCCCTTCACATCTTCCAGCACCTAGATCATGTCGCTTTGTCAAAATACCTCAGTGTAGGGGCAAAAAACCAAGGGTTCACCCTCCAAAATGCTTTAGTGTAGAGGAAATCAATGGTTCACTCTATTTTGTGAGGATGTGAGGACTGGCGGACCTCGGATTGACATCCAGTTTTGGGTGGATTGGTAAAAACACCTAGTTTGCATTCAATCAAGCCTTATTAGCACCCAAAAGGGATGCCTTTGACCTCTAATGGAGTTTGTTTCTCCCTTGAATCAACAGGGGAGTCCTTAATGCAAAGTATGTGATGCTCCAAATAGGCTCGTCTTGGGCCCTTCTGTAGATTTTCACCTCTACCACAAATGCCAACCGCACCTAGAATCGAAAATCATATACCTTTGCCTCTAAACAAGCTAACAAAAAATATTACACAAGATCCGATACCATGTTAGAACAAAGGATCAACTGAGAGAATGTTGGCATCAAATTGCAGTAAACAAGAACAAATAACACAAAAGATGATTAATTAGACAATCACATAATCGATGTAAATTGATAATGAACAAGTGTGTACATATAGTATGGAGAGTTTGAGTCACTTCAGGAGTCAACTCATGCACTCAAGTAGTAGTGGCATGAATGTTTCCAACAAGTGGCTAATGAGTGTTGACATCTATCTTGGATGAGTTTGATGGACTCTTCAAATCAAAACATAACCACCTAAGGTGGCTTAAAGCCAGGTAAAAATATATTACTTAGGCCAAGTAAGTAATATTAATGTTTTGGACTAACAATATGTTCTTGTGATGTACTAGTTTGAAGCCATGGACTTTAATCCATTAAACCTTTGAAATTCCAAACTTTCAACATTATCAAACCATCTCCCAAGGCCTAATTAAATCCCATCCTTGAACCCTTGATATAACATCAAAACCATTGCACCCTTAAGACATTTAAAATTGTCCAACACCTAAACTCGTATATCCTTGAAAGATCCTAGCCCCAAGACACCTAATCCTAACATCTCACACCATCCTTGAAGTCCAAACCACCTTATCCCTAGGAGATCCTAAACCAAAAATCTATTATTTGAAACCACCCTTGGACCATTAAAAATTCATTCTTGAATCCTTAAATCAACATCCATCTATCTTAAATTTATTCTTGGGACCCTAAATCATCCTTAGGATCCAAATCCATTCACCACTAGTCTATCCTTGGAACCTTAAATCATCCTTAGGCTCCAAATCCAATCATCCAAGATCATATCAAGGATTCAAAGTGTGACCATGCAATTGTCCAAGTCCCTCAACATCATAGTCATCCAAGTTAAATCCCATTATCCCATATTTGTCCAAAACCAAAAATCCAATAGCAATAGTAGACAATAGATGCCTAATACAAATTAAAATAGTTGTACATATCTATATATTAGGATATGTATCGCTTATTATAAAGTAACAAGACAAAAAATATACATCTAAATTACAAACCCTTCTTGAACCTTAAATCTTGTTCAATACTATGTCACTTCACTTAGTGATCCTTAAAGAGCTTTAGCATCTCAATTTTATAATAAACATCCACTACAAAGGTTGAGTATAATGCATACGCTTCTCTTAACCTGCATGTTAATGTATCAAAAAGTACTCTATTCCAGGGAATTATTTTTCAAGACAATGAGTAGTATCAATATAGTAGAAGATAGAGAGGAAGTATTACATTAGTCTTGTGCTAAGGGAAAACATAATGATTCCTTTAACTCATTCCCTATTCCTAGAATAACAAGTACAACATATAGTGAAAAACCGTAGTAGAGAAAAATTAAGACAAAAATAATGAATAGTATCAACATACTAGAAAATAGAGAGGAAATATTACATAAATCTTATGTAAAGGGAAAATATAATGATTATTTTAACTCATTCCTTGTTCCTACAATTTAACACGCATCACTATATATAGAAATAAGTACAACAAATAGTGAAGAAGCATAGTAGGGAAAAATTAAGATAGGAAATACAAAATATATGCATATTCTTTGAGGAAAAAGTAGCAAACATAAAAAGATATATGGAGGAAAATTATTATTTATAACATCAATAATCTCTTTATATGAGAAGAAGGAATATATCTCTAAACTATCTAACTCCCCCTTTTTTCTACAATCATCTATCCTATTTATAGCCCCAAATGCCTCACTTAGTAAAAGACTCTTTGTTTTGCTCCTAACTCTAAAAATACCATATAAATAAATAGATGTCTCTCTAATCTTACAAATATTGAGTAGTTACAAATAAATACTAAATTAGTAAAATACAATTTTCCATAAATTCTCAACAAACTTTGCAATACAGGTAGAAACATTAAGTTAGCCCCCTATTTAATGGTGAATTGATTTACATCATTCTACCCTTTTCAAAAATTTGAACCTTTTGATTCAAAGCTTAACTATTTGATAAGAATCTTAAAGAAAACTAAAATGCCAAGAAAGGTAATAACTCAACTACTACTATTTTTCTTTTGGGTGATGCAAGATTGCTTTTATCCCAAGACGCTACTACCTCAAACATCTAGCTAAGAGCTTAGGCTATATGAAAGAACCATGCTTTTGACCTAAAGAAATAAGCCATGATGTTCCCTTCCAAATTTTCACACATTTGTCGCATATACTTCTAGCCTCTTATTGGATCAAAAATCATTCTCGTCTACCAATTTGTTGTCTTTCTCTTTTGCCACCTTCTTGTGAGCTTACACCTACTTGTAGTGGCTCCCCTCCACCAAAATTCATTATGACTCTTCTCATTTCTTATCTAGAAACCTTCTATTGCACCTACACATAAACCATTCAAAATGGAAATCAAGTTAAGGGAATAAAAGTTTCCAATAGTTACTTCCTACTCTATACAATAATTGTATATGCCTTTTTTTGTTTCCTCAATGATAAGATCCAAACATATAATAATGGAAATAATGTAATGCATAAGATAGATCTTACACAACACAAGAGATGTTTGTGGGCCAATATGCTCTAATATCCAATATATGCAAAGATAGAATAAACCCTTGAGATAGGGTAACACCATAAAATACTCTTTATGGAAGAAGCAACTCCACGCTATATCTCTAAGAGATTTCCAATACAATATCATACTCTACACATCTCGTTACAATGATAATCACCTCCTTTATATACCTCCTCTTAATAACATAATGGAGGGGTAGTCCTAATGAAATTCCAACTCAACACTTGATATAATTAATTATACTAATTGTCCACATGACCCAATATAACTAACTTAAGGGATGTGTACCACATGTTGGCATCTCCATCCATCTAAATACATTATAATGTCATATCCCTAGGTACATAACATGCCATCCCTCTTTGACATGTTTCATCCCTGGAACATGAGAAAAAGCCAAATAGACTTATTAGTGTCGCAAGTCATTACAAATGTGCCACCATGACCAATCATCCAACCATCCATAGTTGAACTTCATAGTGGTTTTATCTTGATAGTACCTATATTCCATCCTTGATCCATATTTTTCTGCACCCATTTGATTCCATTCCTTATCACAATAAGTCCTCCTTTGTTTTCATGAATAGATATTACTTCTATGATACCACTGTTGTTGTAGTCATTCCTTTGATTCCATGTAGGTCCATAGTGTTAGTATTTTTGTTTCCATGTAGTTTCATGCCTCCATGATGGTTTCCTCAATGCTTCTTGTCTCTCTACATGATTTGGATGCCTATATAATGCACCCTTTGCTATCATTGGAGCCTTCTCTAATTCTTCATCATTTTTTTTCCAATTATTTTGTTGGCTCATGAAGATAATTACTTGTCTCATCTTGCTCCTCTTGCATGTCCTCTGATTTATTGATACAATCTTTAGTAGATTCATGAACTCTCTCTTCCTTGACTTTCCTTTGGACTTCATTATCTGAAATATCTTGTAATGTAACTTTTTTCCTCATATACCAAAGCTTCATGAACTTCTTCTGCACATTGATGTTTATTGTTCCCAAATATTTTAACTATGGATAACCAAGAACAATATCCAACCCATCCATATCCAATGCATGATAGTTTGATTGCAAAATATATTTACCCATTGAGAGCTTAAAATCTTCAAAAAATTGAATATCCCTACCCAATATTTGACAATTCTTGATGTGCTTTTCTTGTACCTGTAGCTTCTTGGTTAAGTCCATGTTGATGAATTTATACTTGTTGCTAGGGTTTATAGAAACAATAACTTTTTCCTTTTGAATACATCCATGAAATTGAAGGATTGAATCCTCCTTCCTTGGACCTAAACTACATGTACCTGTATCCTTCCTCTTCTCTTCATCATCCTCTTTTACTTCTCCTCCTTCTAACTCTTCTTCTTCTCCATTTTCTTATTCATCTTCTTGTTTGTCATCTTCTTGTTCTTGTCAGGTTCATCTTCTTCTTGAGCCCATCTATCTAAAAAAACATGTTCTAGTGCATCCAAAGAAAAAATATCCTTCTACAATGGTAAATACCATTAGTAAGCTTTACCCCTTAAATATATATAACAAAATATGATTTTCATCTTCCATCTTGACCATAATCTCTTTTATATTTGTGCCACCATTCTAATGCATCTCCACTTTCATCAAAATTAGGAATCCTCATTGAAATGAGGGTTTCTAAATTTTTCTAGCATACTTGACTTTGATTGAATTATTTCATAAGGTTTTAAGCCTCAAAAATAAAAATATAAAGAATAAACCCATGATAAAATTTGGTGAGCTTTCCAGAAATATTAAAATATCAGAAAAATTCCATGATTTACGGCTTACAAAGAAAAATCATGAAAACCCATAAAATTGTAATAACTTACTGAAAACAAATCCAAATTCTTCCAAATCAGTGTTGGAGGTGTATCAAAGTGGCCTTGTTCAATGCTCCATAAATTAAGAAAATATTCGTTGAATTGCAACCCTAGAAGTAAAAATAGTGAAAACCCTAATTTTGCAATAAATCCCTTAATTATGTTCCAATTGCTCTCAAATTAGGACTATAGCAGCTTCAATATGCTCTTGAAAACCCCTTTTAAAATCTCGGAAAGATTCACCAAAAAAAGAGAGATATGTGCTTCCCAATACAAACTCCAAAATTAAAAAAAAATCTCCTTATTTCTTGCCTTCCCAGTGCCAAGATCATACTCTAATACCACTTGATAGGATCCAAACATATAATAATAGAAATAATATAATACAGAAAATAGATCTTACACAACACAAGAGATGTTTGTGGGTCAATGCCCTAATATCCAATATATGTGAAACTAGAATAAACCCTTGATGTAGGGTAGCACCATACAATACTCCTTATGGAAGAAGCCACTCCACGCTATATCTCCAAGAGATCTCCAAAATAATATCATACTCTACACATCTCCTTACAATGATAATCACCTCCTTTACATATACCTCATCTTAATAACATAATGGAGGGGTAATCCTAATGAAGGCCTACTCAACACCTAATATAATTAATTATACTAATTGTCCACATGACCCAATATAACTAACATAAGGGATGTGTGCCACATGTCAGCATCTCCATCCATCTAAATACATTATAATATGGCATCCCTAGGTACATAATATGCCATCCTTTCTTGACATGTTTTCTCCCCGAAACATGAGAAAAAGCCAAATAGTATGATTGTTGCAAGTCATTACAAATGTGCCACCATGACCCATCATTTTTACAGTCATCCATCCTATTTACAACCACAAAGGCCTCACTAAGTAAAAGACTCATAGTTTTATTTATAACTCTAAAAATAGCATGTAAATAAATAGTTCTTTCTCTAATCCCACAAAGACTAAGTAGTTACAAACAATTACTAAAATTAGTAAATAGAATTTCTCCTAAATTCTCAACAAACTTAGCAATATGAGAAGAAACATCTAATTAGCCTTAATTCATTGGTGAATCGATTTAAAGGGCCACCCATTACCACTATTTAGATGGATGGTTAATTAATTGCAAACATGCCCTTGAACAAGATAGAATTCATCTTAAAACAATCATTCGATAAGAATATCCAAATGATAATAATTAAATTTTTTGAATTATCGTAATTTTTTGAAAAGATATAAAACAGGGTGCACATAACAGAATCATATAACACCCTATATATAAAAAATAATTTTATATGCTTTTTAATATTATAATATTATGCTTAGAAGAGTTTAAATAGCTCGCTAATTTCTATTTTTCTCAAAACATTTTTGACGCAGGTGAAACTATTTACAAGGCTGTTTGGGTGAAGGTTATTATAAATATTTTCCTAATGCCAGCTCCACAAAACCATAAACAAACGTTACATTAGATAAACAAGAGGGATATTAAAACATACCTGGTTACATTTGTTTTCTTACATGGATAACTATAAATAGATATCCAGGCCATTGTCAGCCTGCACGACATGTTGGCTGTCTACTTGAGAGCAAGAACAAGTTCCATACCAGGTCGGTATCGATGACAACCTAAAGCGATGTGGGACGGCGCTGTCATATACAGCGACAGGCAAATTCAGAGGGACATTTGGCAATTTGGATTCAAATTTCAAGATCTTTACCACCTCTCTCATTTTTGGCCTTGCTTTTGGATCAGGATGTGAACACACCAACCCCAGCAATAGAAGCCGCTCCATTTCGTCGGCTTTAAAATTCCCATCCAATTTTTGATCTACCAAATCCAAAAGCCTTCCCTGCCCATACAAATCCCAAACCCATTTGACCAGTCTTTCATCCAAACTCCGATCCAGCGGTCGCCTCCCGCAGGCGATTTCCAAAGTGACAGCTCCAAAGCTGAACGGATCGGATTCTAGACTGGCCTTTCCTGAATATACGCACTCGGGGGCTAGGTACCTGTATGTACCCGCCACCACAGTCATATGGGAGGCCGCCTGATCTCGCTCCACCAGATTTGCCAAAACAAAATCACCGAGCTTGGCGTTGAAATTGGAATCCAACATTATGTTGCTGGCCTTGATGTCTCTGTGAACAACATGCTGGTCCCATTCTTCGTGGAGATAAACAAGAGAAGAGTCTATGTCACAGGTAATACTATACCTTTTGTCCCAATCCAGAGTATCCTTTTCCTCCCCAAAAATATATTTGTCCAGACTCCCGTTTGGCAGGTATTCGTGGAAGAGCTTAACCAGCCGGTGGGTTCTAAACGACTGGCTGGTCAACTTCCGTACAGCCTCCACTTGGTGGATGAATCAGCGACTACGACCTGTACGGCAGTAATGACAGTAGTCGACTGTATCTGTCGACTATCTAGTTGGAGTCAATTGGTGGGTCGACATTGAAATGTCGTACAGCCGGTCGGCAGAACTCACCGGTTGTTTACGACTGGCGTGTCACCGATGGGCATTTTAGTTTTTAATCAGTCCTTGTATGTCACGTTTCACTTTGACATTTTCGTTTATATGATGCCACATGGCCCTCATCTGCCTCATTTCCAAAGGGAATAAAACCCATTTACCATAAATCTTGGCAAATTAAATGAAACCAAACAATTAACCATGATTAAGTTAGATTATATTAGTTGAGATTTGACCATTATAATTAAATGAAGAGGGACAAGGTAATTAGTTTTAGTAGTTATGATGAAGAATAAGTGGTTTGGTTGTATAGAATTCATTCTTTTAATATAGAAAACTAATGTTTACAATTTGATTAATGCTTCAGGCTCTATACAATTTTAAAAATATTTGTGGTTTAAATCCAAGCCCCTCTAGATTGATCTCAAGCATTGTAAGAATAATCTAATGCACAAGATTGTTAAGTAATTCTTGAGGTTATCATAATATAATGCAAACTTCTATAACTTGTGTTTCTTCAATCTCTGATATCTAAAATGTGTAAGGACGTCAATATTTAGAAATACTTTTAGGGGAGCTACTAGATTGTGAGGGGCAATCTCTCCTTGGTCATCCCTCTTGTAAAACCAACTTTATAGCCTTCGGTGAACGTTTATAGACAAGAAACACAAGTGTACAACTGGCCTATATGTAGATTTTGATGTGATGGGTTTTTTACAATGCTTGAAATCAAAGTGTTACTAGAATTATTTATCCTTGATAATAGATATTGCACATTTAATGCCTTTAAATACAAAGATGTTACAATAAATTATGCAACCATCTACCAAGTTGGCTCACAACAACTAGTGAAAAGGGTAGGAGTCAACAATTTGAATTTTAAAAATTTGAATTTGTGGTCAATCTTAAGAAGCTCATGATTGAACCTAGCATTGCTAGATTGACATAGGACAAGAAAGTATAGATATTAAGGTGGGGATTGAGTGTATGGATATGTGTGGTGGTAGCTACAATAAATGGTAAATATGTGGGAATGTGTGTAACTTGAGGTGGATTAAAGTCAAATGTATAAAGATAAGTTTGAACGAATGTGGGATGCGACCATATAAGGATTAGGAAATGAGCTAAACTTAACACAAGAGTGCATCACATTTCGATATGCAATTGTATGAATTAATAACTTCAAAATCGACTCAAAACTAAATGGGAATTTACCTGACTATGCAAATTTCACCATTACATTTTGCCAACACTTTGAGGTGCATGAACACATATTTCAAAGCATATGAACATTCTCAACCTAACACCATGAAAAGTAAATATTCAAGCATAAAAAGATATGGAGCCCATGTAAAGTAATGGACCCATCTCAAATTCTTCATGCATTTCTTTCAATGGTCTAAGTGATCCAATGAAACCTATAAAATAAAGAAAATATGTGCAATGAGTGCTCCATTGGAATTCGATAATTGGATTGAGTTGATGTAGATTTCGATGATGGTTTGAATTTTGATTTTGAGTGTGGAAGATTTGATTTGGAGATGATTGGATTGGGATTGTATTATATTAAGATTGGATTGGTGTTGATTTGGATGATTTAATTGGGATTGAGTTGATTGGGATTGGGATGGATTGGGAGTGAGAAGCCTTACTATATGATTGGTTTTGATTAGATGAAGATTTCTTGGAGTTGGGATGAATGCATAAGACCTTGTTAGATTTTGACTAGAAAATTAGACTAAGGTACAAGATCTTGGATTAGCTAATTGATTTGGATGATTAAGCATAACACTTTAAACAAGGGTGGATGTGGGATGGATGATTGATGGATGTTAGGATTAAGTGGATTTGGGAGATTAGGATTTTGGGATGGATTTTGATCAATAGTGACTGAGTTTTGATTGTGGTGGAGTGAGATTGGAGTGGATTAGGATGGGGTTTGATTACATTTCACAGACGACTTGATGGGGATTGAATGGGATTAGGATTGAGTTGATTTGGATTTGGATGATGGATTGAATATTGATTTTGGGTGTGGATGATTGGATTTTGAGATGATTCGATTTAGGATAGGATTTGATTAGGATAAGAATGGATTTTCATTTTTGAATGGGTGGATGGAAAATGGAAGGATTTGATTCAAGATTTGGATTTGATGGATTTCACCTTTGACTTGAAGGGATTTTTTAGATTTTTATGTTTTATTTATTTTAAAGGATAATGCACAAGTTTCATACAAAGAAAACATGCCAAGCATATGTTATTCAAGTGGTTGTGTATATCCATATAGGTCCACTTTTAATGCCCTATCTATAAATTGTAATGTGTAAGTCCCATGATGATGAGATAACCACTTTTGATCACCCAAGATCACTCACAAGGTGCAAGGGGAGAGCATACACAGCATACACATCCAATTCTAGGGGTACAGGGTGAGTGACTTCTCAGCATTAAACACTAACCCATGCACCAGATACACATATAGTCAATAATCTTAAAATAGGCTATATGAGGTTGCTAGGGATATCCTCAATATACTTGAAGGTATACGAGGCTTAAGTCTATGAATGAGAGTCTATCTATAAGCATATGTTCATGGACAAATCTAATTCCACTTGACCTTGTCTCCTTATGAGGAGTGCGAAGGTTGAGCTAGATGCAAAGGTCCTCCTTTGGGGTACAAATTTCACTATCCCTCTTCGTATACCCCACTATAACATGTGGTTTAGTTTGTCTCCTAAGATGATGAAATCTTTAAGAAATCCTACTATGAGAAAAAAATTTCAAGTCTTTTTAAATCTTAAGATCACCTTGCGGTATGAGAGAAGATCATACTATAGAGATTTCACTCTACATTTGTAATTTTGAGTCATGACCAGTTGAGCAACATTGGCTGTTGAATCTATACATCCATGTTTTTTTTATTAAGTGGAGTCTGCTTTTAAACCTATGACAAGCCATCAACTTCCTTTCCATCTTTTCCATTTATCACATCCTCACATCTTCAAGACCACACAAGTCAGGTCGGACACTATCTCTTTGCAGTATCATGGTGCCAAGTGTCCTAAGTTATTATGTGGTGGGCTCAGGTCTTAAAAGGTTTCAAGGAAGGTAGGAGGCTTTGGATGCTGCCACTTGGAGTCACAGAGCAAGCTCAAAGGGTTGTCAGGTCTGACAATCTCTTCATGTTGCGCTAATGTGCCAAGTGTCACAATTCAGTCAAGCAATGGGCCTAGTGTTTTTAAGAGAAAGAAGCAAGTGGAAGGAGACACTTGGCACATCCATCCACCATTGCAACAAGGCAGGTCTAACAACATCCCCTCACCATGCCATTGGTCCATTTGGTTGAGTCATCACAAGGTGGGCCCATGGAAAGCAAAGAAAAAGTGAGACCCAAGACTCTTATAGGCACTTCCAGATGGTGATACTACGTACATTTAGAAGTTGCTAGTTTTGACAACTTCTAGATGGTGTTCCATTGGATAATAATGATGACTTAGCCCAAGTGATGCCCAATTTCTTTCAAATGAATGGAGCCAAGGGAGAGCTAATACTTACACTTGGTGCAACTACACTTGTCCTAGTTGGGGCAATTCTGACACTTTCATGGAGTAGCACCATGTTGCCACGTGGTGATGGGACCCACTAGACTAGAAAAGAATGAAGAGGCCTTCAAAAATGTCGATCATAGACCACAAGATCTAATGGTCTGCACATTATGAGGGACCTTTCAAGGTAAAAATCCTTGGAAGTGATGCACCAAAAAAGATACAAATGAGTTAGCAAGCCTCTATGGCTTGTGAGGAAGACACAAAGGTATCTCCCAGCTGTGATGGGTGACTTGGTAGTCTAGCAATGTGCATTAAAGAGGTGGTTGAGCTTTATGCACAATTTTTCATTGAGTCTTGAATGTCTCAGTCCTTTTCCTGTTGTGTTATTACTATGAATTCAAAATGTGATGTAGAGAAGGGACAATGAAGTACAGTTGCGATTCAATGCCAAGGTACCAAAGGTAGATTGGGTGGGTGCTTCACACCTGATGTAATGTTGTAGATTTGAATTGCTACATATAGAATCTCAACCGATGTAAAGAGGGTTGGGTAGTGTTTAATTGCTGAGCCAGTTTTGGGATTTTGGGACAATAGTTGATAGGCATTCTAGCCTTTGTGGATGCTCTTTAGAGTTGATCAAATGTTTTGTCACTGTGCACTTGTGCCTTTTGTAATCATTCTCAATTCACTAATGAAGAAGAGTGACATCATGTGCTTATTTTTTGTCTATTGAGTTTTCTTTCAAGTCTCACATGCTAATGATGTGCCTCTATTTTCTCTTTGATGAATGATATTGATAAATGGTCTAAAAACATGCCTTTTGTGCTCTCTGAATCCATGAGTTAATTTTGTGAGTTGAACAAGAAAACATTGTGATGTTTCTGCATCAATTTAAGCACTATCTTTTGGTGTATCACCTTAGAGTAGTTTCTTTCATTTAAAAGTTTATCTTATCTTTTCTTCCACCCATAGAAAGTAATAATGAGATTTTTAAGAAGAGACAGCTTCTAAAATCCCAGAGGTTATCTTGTGATTCAAGAGTCTCACATTCATAAAATTTCCCATTTGTGGTGGTCAAGTCTGTATCTAGGAGTAATCTTAGGTGCAAATAAAAATCATCAATGCATACACAACTTAGATTCTTGGTGTGAGGGGAGAGCATACACACTTCACTCCTCACATAAGAAAAGCACATAAATGTTTATTTATCATTAAACATGCAAAGTATGCAACTATAACTAGTCCAGGAAAAATAAAGTCTTTTACAAGTGAAGATACACCTACAAACAAGTTAGTAGTTTGATCAAAATGTCTTCATCATACAACAAGTGTTGTAATCAAAATGTTAGTATCACATATTATGAGAAATACATGCAAAATTGTGATTGAAATTAAGATACTTAGTGTTTATGGTGGAATGGGGGAAATTTCCCTAGCCATGATGAAGGTGGTGAGTGAGCTTTCCATCACCTATAAAAATGCAAAAAAAGGTTGCATGGAGTGAAAGTTATGGTCATTTCAATAAAAAGGCCTATATGAGCAAGAACGGACTAGGAAGAGGGATAGGATGTCTTCCATGAAGATAAGATTTCCACAAAGAAGAAAAGATAGGGGCTATGATAGGGGACCAAATAGGGTGGACAAGGAGGTCAGGCAAACAAGAAGGTCAAACAAGGTGAACAAGTGAAGAAGACAAGGAAGGGAAGAGGGATGAATGTAGGTGGTGGGGAAGTGAAGAAAACTAGCACTTGGTGGTAGGAAGTGAGGCAGTGGGATGAGAAGACCATGTGGTGGTGGAAGGGTTTAATGGGAGCTAGGGTGAAGCAACGCGCAAATGAGTAGGAGTGTTAGCATGTGGAGGTAGTGGCATGAGGCTTGTGGTGGTAGAGATGTAGGGAGTGGTACATTATAGCGAAGCGATGACTAGAGGTAGGGAGGTACCTGTGGAGTGTAGAGAAGGGAACGATGGGGAGCATGGTTAGTGGTGGTACAACAAGGGGTGTGACAGTGGAAGAGCCAAGGGTAGAGAGTTTGAAAATAGAGAAGGGTGACACTAAGCAGAGGGAGGGGGGATGAGTGTTGGGAAGCAGGTGAGTGATAGAGAGTAGAGCGGGGTAGTAGCAAGGGGATGAGTGAATAGGGGCATCAGAAGGATAGGTGGTAGATATGAGGGGTCCACAATGAGCAAGGGATGGGGGAGGGTCTTCTGGGGATGGGATGGGGTGTTTGTCATGCGAATAAGGTGTTTTCGAGTAGTGAAGGGGTCAAGGGTTAGGCTAGGGTCTAGGTTGGTATAGGTTAGGGGTTAGGAATTAGGATAGGTTTAGATTTTTTTAAATGTTTATATAAATGACATGGGTGGAAGGGAGATGGGATAGCTTATGCTTAGTATAAATTTTAAGTTTTATATTTTAAAACCAATAATTTTAAAAGTTTGCTACCCCTTTATTTCTTTGTTTTTTTTTCAATTTACTTTGGAATAAAATAATATAAAAGATACAATTACATAGCATTTTGTTTTTTTGTAAATTTTTGTATAAAAAAGAAAATTAAAATCAATAAGAAAGGAAAGATTTCTAACTATTTTTTTGTTTGTCAATATTTTGGAAGAAAATAAAGAGATTAAAATTAAATAAAAGGTGATTTTTCTGAAGAAAAAAAAATTGCCTTTTTTACCAGTCTAATGGGTTTGCCAAAATGAAGAACTAAAAATGAAACAATAAGAAACCTAACACTAAATGCAAGCTCTTATCTCACAATTAACTCAATTTGAATTAGAGAAAAATAAGGAATGCAAAATATAATAAAAACTCAAATAAAAGCTCCAAATGCAAACCTTGCGTGTTGTTGATTGTTGATGAAGGATGAATGCTAGTTTCATGAGATTCTTGTAGCATGCTTTTGCTCTCCAAGATGACTTGAAAATGGTTTGAGAGATATTGGATTTATAGATTTTTGGATAGGAAGATTAAGTGATAGGATTGATTTAAGAGATCAACAATTGAGAGAATATGAGGCATGAGAAGCCATCAAGTGACACTTGATATTAATGCAAATGATGAGGGTTTGGATTGAAAGAATTTGGATGGATAAGATTTTCTAGGAAAAGGTGGAGGCTAAGCATCAAAAGTTACTTTTTGGAACCTTGTGCAAGCTCACACACGTGTGAGAAGAAACATGGGGATGTGGAATTATGACAAGTAGTACATCTCACATATATGTGAAAAGCATAGGGAAATGTGATTGTGACAAGTTGGAATTCTCACATATGTGTAAGAAACTAGGGATGTGTAATTATGACATGCGATTGATCTCACACATGTGCGAAATGGAAGGTGTAGATTTCCTTGATTAAGTGAATGGCTAGGATTGAATATTAGTTTTAACTTAGGATTAATAATATAAATTTTTAGAATAGAAATTTTAATTGGGGAAAATAGATGATGTGGAAAATGACTTTAGCTTAGCTAAATTTAATTAATGTTAGGATAAACTAATTATACAAAATTTATTTAATTAGTTGATGGGAGAGTGATAACCTAATTAATTAAATAATCTATTTAATTAATTAGTGGAGGAATATATAGGGGTTTAGTGGTAGGCATTTAATTATGATGTTGTGGTGAATTTTAGGTGTCTACACTCTCAAAATAAGATATGAGAATCTTTTCATCAATGTATATTATTGTACATTTCCATGATTTGATGTATAGTTATTTTCCCTATGCCTTTTAGGCTATAGAAGTGATTCCAATGTTATTTTGCCAGTGTCAACTCTTATTAAAACTTTGAAAGAGAAACTAAAAACAATGCAGAGCTCAAGACTCAAATAACCAATGTTCAATCTCAGCTCTTACAAAGGATCACAAAAGATTTACTCTTGAAATTAAAAAATTAAAAATATCATTATGGAAGATCGTGTGCTATCTACTTACTTTAAGATGCATAATCTCTAATTGTAATATGCAGCCTTAGAATTATTTCTTTCCGTTGGTATTAGTTGATATGGTCTATCTAATCTCTTATAAGCTGATATGATCTTTATTTAAACAGCATTGAAATCATTGTCGTTGATGTTTGAGGCTTAGAAATGTTCCTTTCCGCCAGCCGTAAACAGCCGGTGAGTTCTGCCGACCGGCTGTACGGCATTTCAATGTCGACCCACCAGTCGACTAATGTCATTGCTACTGTATAGGTCGCAGTCACTGATTCATCCGCCAGGTGGAGGCCGTACAGAAGTCGACCAACTGGTCGTTTAGAACTCACTGGCTGGTTAAGCTCTTCCGTTCCTTTCAGCATTTTATCAAGTTTCGAACTTTGTTCTCTATTTTTTTTTACTATTATTAACAGATCCATATTTGAATTAAGAAAAACAAATACATTAAGAAAGAGGAAGAACACTTGTGTTGGAATTTGTATAAACTAGAGAGGCTCTGTGTTAAACAATAGAGACCTCGAAGTTTTATCCGAGCAGCTTGAAGCTGTTGAAGACGTGAAAACCGACGCATTCGCTGCCGACGAGCTTGACGTGACATCAGGACGAAGGCGTTTGCCGTACATAGCAACGGGCAAATCGGGAGAAACATATGGCAATTCAGTTTCCCGTTTCAATATCTTTGTCGCCTCTCTCATCGTGGGTCTTGATGACGGGTCTGGATGAGAGCACAGCAGCCCCAGCAATAGCATCCTCTCCATTTCTTCCACGTCAAAATTTTCACCCAGTTTTTCATCCGCACAATATAAAATCTTTCCCGTCCGTACAAATCCCAAACCCAGTTTACCAATCTGCAATTATGTTCATTTAGGGAGCGGTCGACGGGCCGCCTTCCACAGTTAATTTCCAGAGTCACGGCCCCAAAGTTGTACACGTCCGCCTCTGGACTGGCCTTCTCTGTCATCACACACTCGGGCCCTAAATACCCAAGTGTGCCCGCCACCACGGTCGTATGCGAGGCTGCCTGATCTCGCTCCATCAGTCTTGCTAAACCAAAATCCCCGCGTTGAAATTCGAATCCAACATTACGTTGCTTGCCTTGACGTCTCGGTGCACGACAAGCTGGTCCCATTCCTCGTGGAGATAAACCAGAGCAGAGGCTATGTCATAGGCAATTTTATACCTTCGGTCCCAATCCAGAGCACCCTTCTGCTCCCCAAAAATATATTTATCCAGACTCCCCTTTGGCAGGTATTCGTAGACCAGGAGTAACTCGCCCTTTTGGTGGCACCATCCTAAAAGCTGCAGTAGGTTACGGTGTCTCAGCCTACTGATTATAGTAACCTCAGAAACATACTCCTTTCTTCCTTGATTCGACCCTTGGGATATTTTCTTCACAGCCACCACTTCCGTCGTGCCAGGCAGGATGCCTCTGTAGACGCCACCGAAGCCTCCTTGCCCAAGCTTTTCACTGTCGCTGAAGTTTCTTGTCGCAGCACTGAGCTCGGCATAAGAAAACTTGCGGGGGCCCTGAGAAAACCATTGATCCAGCTCCACGTCGCTCTCTTCACTTGCCTCACCACCGCGTTTGGTTTTTTTGAAATACCGCCGCCAGCCAACGAATATGAAACCGCAGATGGCCAAAACGCTGCAGAAGACTGATGTCATGAATATAACTCGGAAATATCTGTTGTGGTTCCTGCCCTTTCTGGGACTTCTTCGAGCTGATAATTCCCAGGAATATTGACAAGAGAAACTCCAAGCACTCACACTGTGTGCCTCTGAGGAATTTCCAGTTGAAGCCGAGAGGCCAACCTTGATGTTCTCTGGAAGAAAGTCCCGCAGATCTATATCATAAAATAAGATTGGGATTGGAGGTTTAGAAACACTAGTGCCATTGGGGTTATATAAGAGAAACACTTGCAGCCTCTTTGCTCCGCCATCATAATCCACCCACGCGTCCCATTGCTCTTCATTCTTGAGATTTTCATCCCCAACGCCGGAGTTTGCAGCTACGTTTCTCAGCGAAACGTTTACCTTGGAATAAATACTGTTGACGTCAATCCCGACATGGTTGTCATTGGGATCCCAAGAATTCTGGTAAGTGTCGAATTCCACAGCAACCATCTGATAGAATGATGTGTTATAGGCTGTTCTATTAAACAAGCCAAGCCCTCCGCCCGTAGCGTTCAAGGGTTGTTCCAAGTCGAAAGGCGCCAAGAAGAAAGCAAGTCCGTCTCCGAAACCGCTTTCATTATTATTGCCGCCGCCGATAATGAATTGGAAATGATTAGAAAAGTTCGCCAGAGCTCCAGAGGAGTTGTCCCATAGAGGAATCAATCTATTGTAAGTAGCCCACCCTAAGCTACTGTGTGGGTCCGCACTTGCTTCGTTTGTGGTCAGTTGTATGAACTTGTCTCGTTGAAAGTAGGCATCATTTTCGCTTATAAAATCCAAGCTGGGAGGGAACGCAAAGCTAAGGTTTCCAGCATGTGATATAAAAATGAGAGAAGCAGCAACACAGTAGAAGAAGAGGAGGGCAGACGGAGGATGACAGAACTGGGCCATCTACAATAGTATTAATATCCGCAATGACCAACTTTAGGATTGCAGGGCATTATTTAAGGACTTATTGCACAGGCGTAGTTTTCGATGCAGTGCATTGTATCTTATATATTAATATTGAAGCGGCCGGGCAGATTCCATGGAGACGTACGAGCAAAACACATAAGACGATTGAGTTACTCTCATTGGTTTCGCCGATGGGCAATTCAGTTTCCTATTGATTGAACTCACCCATACGTCGCATACCAATTTGACATTTGTTTCCTTTATATAATGCCACGTGGCGGTCATCTGCCTGAAAGGGATGGGTTATATTTCTCTTTCAAAAATTAGATATGTATATTTACTTAGCTTGATTCGATGAGTGATATTTAAAGAAAGCACGTTGATTTGGATAAACGAATAGTAATAGTGACAAGAATTAGTAAAACGGTGACGTGTAATGATTGCGAATATATAAAACAAGAGAAAAAAACCGTGCTCAAGGATCTTTTTAATTATTGGAAAAAAGTTGTATTGATGTAATACAATTTTAATAAACAATAACAAATTATAATAAATTTTAAAAAATGCATTTCTATAGGTTAGAATATGATATTCTTGATTGTAATGTAAAATAAATAAATTTAAATCCATTTGTGGACCATTTTACAAGTTATACTAAAATGTGTTATTAATAATAATATTGAAGTTAAAAGTTTAGGAGGTATGAGAATTTAAAAAAAAAAAAAACGTTATCATGTGTGTATATTAGAGTTTTAAATAACTAAAATATGATGGAATATATTATTTCAATATTAGTGGAAGGGGATAATTTAGTAAATGTGATACGAGTAGGTATTGGGGGTTAGGAAGCATACATGTAAGAGGGATAGGATGTTTGTAAGTGTTGTTTTAAATCCTCTACAAGTCATTTTGGATAGGTCAATCAAAGGAAATGACATTCACTATGCTAGTCTTGTTAGGGTCGTGGAGCTATTCTTTAACCACTACAGAGTTTTATATTGTGTCAAAACATCATAATCCCAAAGGAGCCCCTACCTAATCCCAAATCTAATATAATTAACAAAGAAAACAATGGTCACACCAAGGATATGCATGCTCAGGATATAATAAAACAAATTATTGGACACTTTTTGGTAATGCCGTGACCCTACCAAGAAGAGTTATTAGGTATATTTAAAACCCTTTAATTATAATATATATTAATCTGTATACTATAATTTAGATATCTATTATTAGGGGGTTTTTTCTTAAAGTTTGTGTGTATGAGTTTGGGGATTGATATGTATAGGTAATTCTAAATTAATGCTTACTTTAGGATGACATATTTATCACAAATAGTTCAATTTTTTTATGCCTAATCTTTAATGTATGGGATGACAATCAAAGTTGATTTTGACTCATAAATAAGTATGGGCAGTGCCTTAGTTGATAGGGTAGAAATAATAAGGTGATATAATGGTATAATAAAAGAAATAGGCACATGGAATAGCTAATGAAAATAGAGAAGTATTTTAATTATGCTAGTATATTTTTAAGAGGTATCAAAACCATAAATTTTTGAAATTAGAATTATTTATTAATACCATATAAACACGGTCATTTATTTATTAAGTGAACCCTTCTAGAATTTTATATATATTTAGATATTTTAATTACAAAATAATTTTTTTAATTAAATAATTAAATTTTGTACTTATAATAAATTAAAACTTAGATTTATTTAAAACTAACATAGATATTTTAAATACACCTATCTAAAAGATGTAGAGAGATATAGTCTCAAGGTGCCTATATTCAAAATAGATAGGTACCTCATATCTCTTGGTGTCTTTTAGATAGATGTATTTAAGATATCTATGGTAGTGTATAATACTTTTAAAATAATTATGATTAAATATGCGTAAATTATTCTTTTCAAAAACTATAAAAAATAAAGTACATAATATGTATTTAAAGATATAGGAATTAAATAAAATAGTAAGTAAAATTTTAGATTTAAGCATAAATAAAATAATAAGTAAACTAAAAGATATCCAACATATATTTTATAAAATTAAAGTAAAATAAAATAATTTTGAATTAAACTGAAATTTATATGTCCATAAATAAAATATTTGTAAAGTAAAATAAAATAACTCTTATTAATTAAAATTATTGTGTATGTATTAAATAGTAGCATACCTATCTTAGATAAATATATGTAGAAGACACTGAGAGATATCCTTCTTGAGGTGCCTATTCCATTTATATAGCACATATTTATTTAAAAATAGGCACCTTATGTCAAAGGACTTGGTTAGTTGGTGAAGTTGAAAGGTTCTGAATGAGCCCATTAGGGATCAAGTCTTGCTGAGTGCAAGGCCCCCGACACCATAAGAGATGAGGTTGGAATCATGCCCCAGGCAAATTGGGCATAATGGATACCCTTCAGTCCTTAGCTCTCAACTGAAGAGGTTCAGCCTAAGGCTCATGCTACTGAATCATGTAGAAAAAATGAATGTTTGGATCACCTCCATAAAAAGAAATAAAAGGCACCTCAATAAGGATATCTCTCAACATCTTTTACATAGACTTATCTAAGATAGCCTTGCTAGTAGCATTTGCAATGGCCTAGATATGATCTCCCACTTTGCTCTATTATGTGTTGTTTAATAGGTTGATTATCTTATATTTTAGAATCATTACCGTTTCCAACATTTATAGAAAAAATAATTATTATTAATTAAAAAGGAAGGGAAAAATCATGGTTAATATTTATGCTTTTATCTCTATACTTTTTAATGAACTCCACTCAATCATGTTCATGTTTTAATTTCAAAAGACGCGTTTCTAAGAAAATTCAAAACAACCAACCAAAAAAGGAAAACTAAATAAATAGTAATATTAAATTAATTATTATAGGATTGAATGATGCATTTATAGAAAAAAATAATTCATGGAATAATATGGACCATGGACATGATTTTGACAGTCTACTACTATGAATAAACAACAAGAAATTATTTTGGAAACATTTTAAAAACTGCTTACCTTTTCTAATTATTTTCTGTTTCCAATTCATTTTTTTAATTTATTTTTCTTGTCTTTTACACTCCATTTTTTATTTGATTTGATTTGGTTTCTTTTGTTTTTTATTTTGTGTATTTATATGTTCTACTTGCATTATTTTTTTAATTATGTCGAGACTATAGTTTATTATTGTTAGTTATATAATCATTTAATTTAGTTGTATTTGTATTATTTATTTTATTATGTTGACTATAGTTTATTATTTTTACTTATATAATTCATTTAATTTAGCTCTATTTGTACCATTATTTTTATTATGTAGGCTATAGATTATTATTGTTAGTTATTTAGTTCTATTTATATTTTCTTATGTCGGCTATAGTTTATTATTGTTAATTTTAAATTTTAGTTATATTATTATTTTTATTATGTTGGCCATGTATTTAAAAAAACAATTTAGACAAAAAAGGGGAAGAGGCTCTGCAATTGTTTAAGGGTTTTGTAACCCTCCATGGGTAATTTGGTAGGTTTCTCTTCCGAAATTGAAATTAGTCTCATTGGTTCTTTATTGCATGAATTTGTAGGTTTGATGTTGTAGATTGCTGCATGTGTATGATTTGATAGAGGTCTGATTGAAGTGTTATTGATAGTGTTGTCTTTTCATAATTCTAAAACTTGAATTTCAAAATACTTTCCCACCTGCCATTTTGGGGGGTGTAGGCGCGACCAGATGTCTACCCTACCTATGATCATAGACTCTAGGCACGTACTACTTCAGCCAAGACAATTAATCCTCAGTTGTGAGAATTAATGGAGGATAGGAGCGGGGTTAAGTCTAGTGCAGATGGAAAAAATGGTAATACCAAATAGCACCGTAGATCCTTTCGAGAAGCGCTTAATTTGCAAAATGCCACAACATCACCCAAGATGCTCGCTTCTAGGTCTGTGAAGAGGGAAGACTATTCAGAGACAGAGGTAAACTCACTAACCAAGGTAAAGAGGATAATTGTAGAGCACAAGAAGAAGGTAATCATCCCTTCGTGGCTCAAAAACTTGGTTAAATCCTAATGAAGAAAAGTAAAACACCATTAAAAATGAAGAAACAAGGTTAAAAAACACTGCCATCTTCTTTGTTTGTTTAAATGTTGATAAATTTCCATCGAGGAGGTTTTTTGATAATTGGATGAATACAGTTTGGGGAGAAAGATTGGGGGTTCATGTATGATTCTACAGAATGCTTAGTAAAGGTATTTTTGTGGTTTTTTTTAAAGGAAACACTCTATGCAAAAGAGGGTTTTGGATAGGGAGTTTTGGAATGTCGAGCATTCCCTCTTCAAGGCTTTTCCTTGAAGCCCTAATGCCTCGCAACAAGAAATTTGATTTTGTTCAGTACCTAGATGGTTACTTATTAAAATTCTGTCAGAGTAGCTTTGGGAATTCTTGCCTCAAATTTTAGAGCCAATAGGGAAGGTTATGAATGTTAGGAATTGCATGTAAAAGATATCAATTAACTACAAATAAAGATTAAATATAGGAATGAAAAATACACAGAAATAATAACATCGAGAGAAAATTTTTAATGTGGTTCACCCAAACTCGGGCTACATCCACCAACAGAGAGTCCATTATTATTATCCAGCAAATCAAACTAATTACAACCAGCAATCCTTGCAACTCAATACCACTGCAAATGCTACAATACAATATCCACAGAAACCCTAACCCTTACCCATTTTTATCAAGACTTATGTCAAATACAAAATAGGGTTCATTTTTATGTCGGCCAAAACCCTTGACCCCGTCTTGGGGGTGCTATCCCCAAACCCCTGTTAAATAATTTGGGGGGAAACTGCACCGATAAAAGTGGGGAAAATTTAACCTCTAAGTCTGATTAGGCTCCATATAACAACAATGAAAGTGGATGAGACCAGAGCCACTTTGTCTCACATGGATACAAGAATCCTTATCTCCCTTAATACAGGGATTAACATTTATGATGTCATTGAGATTAATTCTGGAGGAAAAAACTTTGAGTGTTGAAATTAGGGAAGACAACTGAGAGGGGGAGTGAATCAATTGTCATAAGACTTTTATCTTTTGCTATATTTAATCTTCTTTACCACTTATTAACAATTTAATGATATAACCATGAAAGCATGAATCAACAACACATGAGCAGAAACATAATCAACACACATAACACCAGGATTTTTATGTGGAAACCCGCTTAAGGGAAAAACCACGGTGGGGGTTAACTCACAAGATTTATTCTCTGTTAAAAGAATAGAAAAATGGGAAGGCACTTGCCTTCGGGTGCATTGCCCAGAGCTCACTGCTCAAAGGAGGCTCACTACCTACAAAAATATTCATAAGATTAACACTGAAAGGTTGAACTGGGAAACAACATCTTCTCCATGCCAAGGTTCAGTTCCATTGAAGCTCACAACACTTCTGCTTTGCCCTCAAACACTTATTCGCTATCTTCGCATCTTCACTGCTCTTCCTCTTCTACTCTTCCTCTTTTCTGATCTACCTTTGGACCTCTCTTAGAATCTAATCATTTTCACTCAAGGACAATTTTCCACAACTCAACTACAAGTATTTATATGCTACATCAATCAAGGTTGGCATTACAAACATTCACTACACTGTCGACCAAACATAGCTGGGACTCAAATCTTCCTCGAATAACATGCCACACTCCATAAAACTTCTCTTAGGTCATCCGCAATACGCACAAAGCATCCAGCTGGCCAAGATTGGAAAGAACAACAACACCCAAAGCAAAATATTCAACTATGAGCTCAATCCTCAATGCAGACCACCAACACAATAGGCACATAATCTAGAGACCTCCACAAGCACAATGAAATCAACAAGAACAACTGTACCACCTCAAATCACCAGAATCACTTGCATCTTTATACGGGAACTCAAGAACACTAAATGTAATGACTTTCACACTAGAAAGATTGCTTGCAAACCTCCAAACCACAAACCACTTGAGTTGATGACACACACCAACATCTCAAACATACTTCTAGATCCGCAGACCATAATATTCCAATGCGGAGCAATCTGGACCAAGTTCCTGTCACTATGTCACCTCTGAACAACTGCAAAACCCGGTTCTACTCAGATGGCCATAACTTCACCAATCCTCCATACAGACCTCTCAAATATTAACTGGAGCAACTTCAGACAATCCTCTACACAACCCTTAGTCTGCAGACTTTGATCTTCATCTCACTAGAAATGCAGAGCAATCTACTTTGTTGAACTGCACTGTCTTCACTATTTCTAACAAAGAGATATTTTGACATCAATGACAACACATCATATGCGTATATTTGCAACAATCTCCCTCTTTATCATTAATGGCAACATATGATGTGAAAAATTGACTCAACCATCAAGACAAGGACTTCTCCCCCTTCCTCTTATCACACCTGTAACCACTTTCTTCACTGCTCCCCCTTTCACCAATAACTACTTACTTCTAAGTTTTTCACGTGACTTATCTCCCCCTTTGACATCAATGGAAAAGGGTACATATTTGTAATCATCTCTCACCCTTTTGTTTCTTAGAAAAAACCAAACCAAACTCCAGAATTGACATACTGACTACTCCCCCTGAGTAGCATCCCCTTAACACTAATCCAGATAACAAGATATGACTGTAAGTTCCACTGGACTAATGCACACTAGTGCACCTTACTTATGAATAGGAGGGGTAATAACCCCTAGCTTCCCTCTGAGATACTCAAAAGTGTCCTTAGATAGAGGCTTAGTGAAGATATCCACAATCTGATCCTTTGAAGGAACAAACTCCAATCTGACTTCATTCTCATTTACCTTCTCTCTCAAAAAGTGAAACTTGATGGATATGTGCTTTGTCTTTGAATGCAACACCGGATTCTTTGAGATGTTTATTGTACTTGAATTATCAAAGAATATTGTAACAGGCTCTTCAAACATAATTCGATATCCTTCAACATTTGCTTCATCCACAAAACTTGAGTACAATTACTTGCTGCTACTATATACTCTACCTCTACAGTAGATAGAGATATTGCCTCCTACTTTTTGCTCAACCAAGAAACCAATCTCTTTCCCAAGAAAAATGCACCACCACTAGTACTCTTCCAGTCATCCACATCTCCTACCCAATCAGCATCTGTATATGCATGAAGAGTGAAATCATCATCCTTAGGATACCATAAGCCATAATTAGATGTCCCCTTCAAATATATAAAAATTCTTTTGACTGCTACAACATGAGATTCTCTAGGATCAGCTTGCAATCTAGCAACAAGGCCAACTGCATTTATAATATCAGGTATGGTATGAGTCAGATACAGTAGTCCTTCAATCATTAATCTATACCTTTTTTGATCTTCCTGAGGGAAATCATCATCTTTACTCAACTTGCATCCGGTTATCATAGGTGTACTTACTGGTTTTGAATCATCCATTCCAAACTTTTTCAACAACTCTTTCACATACTTAGACTGAGATATGAAGATGCCCTTATCTTACTGAATGATTTGCAGACCCAAGAAGAAATTTATTTCACCAAGCATAGACATCTCAAATTCTCTTTGCCTCTGATCAGCAAATTTGTTACACATGCTCTCATTTCCACCAAAGATGATATCATCAACAAATACCTCAACAATCAAGATGTGTTCATGATCAATTTTGAAATAAAGATTACTATCAGTTGTGCCTTTGCTGAAACCTAACTTTAGTAGATACTTATCTAATCTTGCATACTAGGCTCTTGGGGCTTGTTTAAGTCCATACGATGCTTTCCTCAATCTGTACGCCATATCTCCTTGACCAGACAACTGGAATCCTTCCAGTTTCTCAATGTATACTTCTTCTCCCAACTCTCCATTCAAGAATGCTAACTTGACATCCGTCTGGTAAACTTTGAAATCTTTGTAAGCAGCAAAGGCAAGAAATAATCTAACTGCTTTGATTCTTTCCACCGAAGCAAAAGTTTCTTCAAAATCAATTCCCTCTACCTAAGAATATCCTTTGCACACCAATCTTGCTTTGTTTCTCACAACTTCACCATCTTCATTCAATTTATTCTGGAAGACTCATTTAGTTCCAATTATATTTTTGTTTTCAAGTCTAATAACAAGATCCCAAGTATGGTTGTTTTCAATTTGCATTAATTCTTCTTCCATTTCTTTTACCCAACATTCATCATTACAAGCTTCATTCACTGATTTTGGTTCAATCTTTGAAATCAAACAATATTCCACTTGTTCTTCAGCAATTCTTCTTCTAGTTTGAACACCTTTATTTTTATCTCCTATGATCTGATCTTTAGAATGATTCAACCTTACATACTTGGGAGTTTTGGGATTTTCTTGAACTTCTGATTCTTGAACTTGTTCCTCAAAATTTGCACTGGCTTCTTGAGTCACTAGATTCTCTGGAGCAATCAGAATCTTTCCTTCATTTGGGCTTTCATTTTGATCATTTGATTCATATACACAAGACTTGGAAGGCCTCTCCTTGCTTTCATCAACCTTGACATTAACATTTTCAACAATTTTTTTTAATCTCTTATTAAAGCACCGGTATGCCTTGCTTTGGTTAGAGTAACCCAGAAATGTTCTTTCATCACATCTTGCATCAAACTTGACTAGATCTTCATCTCTCTTGATATAGAATTTACTACCAAAAATTATGAAGTATTTCATAGTAGGAGTATGACCAAACCATAGTTTATAAGGTGTTTTACCAGTATTACCTTTAATCTGCACTCGGTTAAGAGTGTAGACAACAATACTCACAGCCTCTCTCCAATAGACATGTGGAACATTTTCTTCAATCATCATGGTTCTAGCAGCCTCTTGAATAGTTTGGTTCTTCCTTTCCACAACTCCATTCTGCTGAGGAGTCCTAGGAGTAGATAATTGTCTTCTTATTCCATGATTTTCACAAAATGCATTAAACTCACTAGAGGTAAACTCTCCACCTCTGTCAAATCTCAAACACTTTATCTTCACACCAATCTCATTCTCCACCCTAGCCTTGAACACCTTGAATCTATTAAGAGCCTATGATTGCTCTCTCAAGAAAGTGACCCACATCATCCAGCAGTAATCATCACTCAACAACATAAAGTATCTATCTCCTTGCAAACTCCTAACTCTAGCAGGACCACACAAATCAATGTACACAAGTTCCAACAATCCACTTGAAAATTGTTCTTTACTTTTGAATGTAGTTTTGCTTTGTTTTCCCAACTGACATTCCTTACACATGCTATTAGCAGGTTTCACAAGCTTTGGAAGATCTCTCACAGCCTGAGTAGTACTTATCTTGACAATGTTATCAAAGTTCACATGACACATTCTCCTATGCCATAACCAACTCTGATCAATCTGAGAAATCAAACAACTTTTACCAGTACCACTTAAATGAAAGATAATACCTCTAGTCTATGTACCAGATGCAATGTTAGTTCTGAAGCTTCCCAAAATTATGCATTTTTCATCCTTGAATCGGAGATCATATCCTTTGTCAACCAACTATCCAACACTGAGAAGATTATGCTTCAATCCTTCCAGATACAAAACATCATTAGTGTTATTCTTACCATCAAAAGAGATGGATCCTCTGCCATGGATTCTACCAACTAAATTGTCTCCAAACTTCACAATTCCATCTTCATATCTTTCAAGACTTACAAACTTACTTTTAACTCCAGTCATATGATGAGAACATCCACTGTCAATCACCCATTCATCCTTCTCTTCAACCTGAGCAGTCAAGGCACTTTCCACATTCACACAGCTAACAGATTCAGTAGGCACCAGATCTTCTTCTTTGATAGCAATGAACATCCATTCATTTCCAGAGGTACTTCCCATATCAGATTCATCATCTGTGACTCCATCAGCAGCTTCTTGGACATAGTAGCATTTCTTCTGAGTCCTAAGTCTATTAGGGTTTGGCTTTTAAACCCTCTTCGAACATCTAGAAGTAAAATGACCAATCTTATTGCAAGCAAAACATCTGAAAGGCAACTTTCCTTCATACTTACCAGATCCTCTTGGTAATCTTTTGGCAATAAGGGCTTCAAGTTCTTCAAGCTCAGATTCATCTTCTTCAAGTTCCTTCCTTGCCTTCTCATATCTGGTTAGTCTTCTTGAAGAGGAAACTCAAAGAAGCCATAGAAATTAGCAACCACCCGTCTAATCTGGGGTCTAAGTTTCTCTTGGAACCCCTTGTTGGCCCGCATTAGACACTGCTCTCACCCCCCTCCTTGACTTCTCTCCCTCTCCTTTTGTCTCCTCTGCGTTCTCTCCCCCCTCTTCTCCTTCTCCCCCTTGGTGCTTGTTCTCCCTTCGCTCTTTTCTCGCCCTTTGCCTCTCCTTTCTTTCCCCCAGCCTTAAGTTTTTTCCTCTTTCTCTTCCCTCTCCTTGCCCACACCTTGGTTCTTCTTTAGGTGTTTCTCCCACCTCTCCCGCTCTCCCCCTTTCCAAGTCTCTCCTAGCTTTCCCTCCCCTAGTTCTAGTTCTAAGTCTTGCATGTTGTTGGTTTCTTTTCTTCTTCCCCTTTAGGTCACCTGATGCTTCATGTGGTTGCTTTGGTGTTGTCTTTCACTTCTTTTCTTTTATTTATAGTTCTTGTTCTTGTTTGGTATGTCCTTCTTTTCTTGTCTACTTCTTACATTTTTTCGTGGCTCTTGCTTTTTAATTTTGCTTGATTTAACTTACTTGGTTATTATTTCCTCCTCTTTTCTTTCTTTTTTCCCAACCTATTTTTGAATTTTCATTTTGCTTAGTTAGCTTATCTTATTCTTTTTTAATCTCAAACATTTTTTCTCCTTTTTCTTTTTTTTTACTTTCTTTTTTCTCTTTCCTTTTTTTCATTTTTTCATTTCTCATTTTTTCTTTTTCTTATTGTAGTATATTTATGTATGTGACTTTATTGATATAGATATGTTTTTTTTCCTTTTTCATTCATTTTTCCTTTTATTTTTTTCTCTTATTCTTCTTTGTTTTCTTCTTTTTAGTTTACTATTTTGTTCCTATCTTATGTCTTCTTTTGTATTGTTATATTTTTTAATGCATTTATTTGTATATTTATTTACTCTTATTATCTTTTTTCATTAATTTTTTGTTTTCTTTTTTCTTTTTTTGTTTTGATATTATTTTACTATCTATTTTGTTTTATTGTTTTGCTTTGGTTTCTCATCTTGTTCATCTATTGTTATAATTTATATTTCTTCTTGTTCTCATTCTTCTTTTTCCCCCTATTCCTTTGTTCGTTCGTAATTGTTCTTGTTCTTTTTACACTCATTTATACTTCTTTTGTTGTATTCCTTACTTTAATTCTTACTTTATTTTATTTTCTTTTCTCAGCTTCTTGATTTTTTTTGTAGTTTTTATCCCTCTATTGGTTTCTCAACATTTGATTGATTAGTTTTATTAAATCAATCTTTTTCTTAATTTTTCTTATTCCTTTGTTTCATACTTTCCCACTTATTCCTTTTTTAATTTCTAATTTTAGATATACATATATGCTCTTGGTTATCTTCTATTTTATCTTAATTTAAATTTATATTTATTTCTTTCTCTTATGATTTTCCTTACTAGGTTGAATTGACCTTCAAGGAATCCTTTGATTCCCGTGTTGCACCCTCCACTATTTAGTACCCATGTTCTGCAAATTGTCTCACTTCTCTCTTCTCTAGCTTTCTCCTGATGATGGATCATGGAGTATGATCTGAAACGTTGAGGCAAAAAATAGGCACACAGTCAAATCCTGAAGCACTGATTACTATTTCATCTAGATCAAATCTTTGCTTTCTGAAAACACTAGCTTTAAATGTAGATTCTGATAGGAAGAGAATCACCAAACTCACTCATTTCAAATGCTGAAAGCTTGCCAACCAACTGATCCCTTGTAACATCTGTCACAATCTTGATCTCCTCAATAGTAGCAACTCTGTGCTTGTATGAAGTAGGTAAGGATCTGAGCACTTTGCCAACAATCTCTGATTCTTCTAGTGTTCCACCAACAAACCTAATACTGCACACAAGTTCATTCACCTTTTGCATGTAGGAAGTGATGTTTTCATTTTCACTCATCCTCAAACTTTTGTATCTACCCTTCAGGCTCTGTAGCTTAGCACATTTGACATATGCATCACCTTCATACAGAATTTCCAACTTCTTCCAGATTTCATGAGCAATTTTCAATTCCAAGACATTTGTCATTTCTGTATCAGTTAGGGCACTCAACAATGCTTCCTTAACCTAAATGTTGTATTCAACTTCTTTGATTTGATCTGGAGTTGTAGGACCATTCTCCACAGGAGTATACTCATTCTTAGTTATCAACCAATCAGGATCACCCTTGCATTGCAAATGACACTCCATGAGATTCTTCCAAAGAGAGTAATTTGTTCCATCAAATCTCGAACTATCCTTCTTGTATGTCGTCATCCTGCATCTCCTCAAGTGGTCAAGCTTCTTTTCGAGGAACCGACTTTGATACCAATTGTTGAAATTAAGGCAGACAACCGAGAGGGGGGGTGAATCAATTGTCACAAAACTTTTATCTTTTCCTGCATTTGATCTTCTTTACCACTTATTAACAGTTTAATGATGTAACCATGAAAGCATGAATCAAAAACACGTGAGCAGAAACATAATCAACACACATAACACCAAAATTTTTACGTGGAAACCTGGTTAAGGGGAAAACAATAGTGGGGGTTAACCCACAAGATTTATTCTCTATTAAAAGAATAGAAAAATGGGAAGGCACTTGCCTTCGGGCGCACTGCCCAGAGCTCACTTCTCAAAGGACGCTCACTGCCTACAAAAATATTCACAAGATTAACATTGAAAGGTTGAACTGGGAAACAACATCTACTCCATGCCAAGGTTCAGTTCCATTGAAGCTCACAACACTTCTGCTCTGCCCTCAAACACTTCTTTGCTATCTTCGCATCTTCACTGCTCTTCCTCTTCTGCTCTTCCTCTTTTATGCTCTACCTTTGGACCTCTCTTAGAATCTAATCATTTTCACTCAAGGACAACTTTCCACAACTCAACTACAAGTATTTATACGCTACATCAATCAAGGTTGGCATTACAAACATTCACTACACTGTTGGCCAGACATAGCTGGGACTCAAATCTTTCTCAAACAACATGCCACGCTCCATAAAACTTCTTTTAGATCATCCGCAATATACACAAAGCATCCGGTTGGTCAAGACTGGAAAGAATAGCAACACCCAAAGAGAAATCTTCAACTACGAGCTCAATCCTCAATGTGGACCACCAACACAATAGGAACACGATCCAGAGACCTCCACAAGCACAATGAAATCAACAAGAACAACCACACCACCTCAAATCACTAGAATCACTTGCATCTTTATACGGGAACTCAAGAACACTAGCTGTCATGACTGTCACACTAGAAAGATTGCTTGCGGACCTCCGAACCACAAACCACTTGAGTTGAGGACACACACCACCATCCCAAACATACTTCTAGATCCACAAACCATAATAGTCCAATGTGGAGCAATCCGTACCAAGTTCCTGTCACTCTGTTACCTCTAAACAACTACAAAACCTAGTTCTACTCAGATGGCCATAACTTCACCAATCCTCCATGCGGACCTCTCAAATCTTAACTGGAGAAACTTCAGACAATCCTCTACACAACCCTTTAGTCTGTAGACTCTGATCTTTACCTCACTGGAAATGCGGAGCAATCTACTTTGCTGAAGTGCACCATCTTCATTGTTTCTGACAAAGAGATATGTTGACATCAATGACAACACATCATATGCACATATTTGCAACAAGAATCCTTATCTCCCTTAATAGAGGGATTAACATTCATGATGTCATTCAGATTAATTCTAGAGGAAAAAAACATTGAGTGTGGTGTTGTCAGGCTTGGGGGGTTAAACTCTTATTTTCTTTGTAAAGTTGATGGGAACTAGAGAAAAAACTGCCCTAACATTAAGTTGAATAACTCTGGGAAGAAATTTGAAATTGTTAAACCCATTTGAAGAGGGTGTTGTAGAACCCTCGAGCTCCTGTGATATTAGGTCACAGCCTAAGGATGGTTTTGGGGATGAGGCAGGTAATTCCTCACCACATGCCGAGGTTGGTCCCATTATGACCTCCTTAAAGGAAATCAAAAGCAACCTGGAAAAGCTTAAATGATAAGACATTCCTTCGTGTGTTGGGCAAAGTAGTATCCCCGCATATGAGGTTTCTGAATCGATGTTGGGTTCCCCTTATGGCTGTAGTGGCCCAATTTTTGGGAGCCCCTCCACTGAGGAGGGAAATAAAGATACACAAGACACATTTTTTTTATAACCCCTATTTTGAGGTGGAGCATATAAATAGTAATACAAAGTTGTCTGTTGAAGATAAGGCCATCTGGGATAGTCTTTTGGATGGTCCTCATGAACCTATAGCTAAAATCTTGGACATGATGGTCAATCATAGTGCCTCTATTGAACCAGTAGAGGTTGTTAGGGTTTCCATATCTGAGGCTCCTTCTAAAAAAATGCACAACAACTGGCAATGATGAAAATTAGAGAGAACATCTTGGAAAACAAAAGGAAGAAGTGTTAGAAGACATAGGAGATTATGTATTAGGTTTGAAACACCAAACCCAAATGTGTTAGATAGTGTTCAAGCCCTTCCTAAGGTTCTTGAGGAGAAATTTGAAGGGATTGCACCCAAACCTGAGGGAAGTTTTTTCTTTAAGAAGGAGGAGGGTAGTAAAAAGATAAGATATGTTCATAAGAAGCAAAGCACTGAAAAAAAGGGGGAAAGCCCCCTAAGTGTTTAGACAATCTAGGGCTTAACAGCTCTTAGGAGGAAACACTTGCATTTCTAACAAATTATCTTAGGCATGAAGTGTTATAGCTGGAATGTGAGGGGACTGGAGTCTCTAGATAGGAAATATATTGTAGGAGACTTCTATAACAAAATAAGAATAATGAATTGTTTAAAGCTACAAGAAGTTAAAGCCATAGGTTTCCAATTAGACAATGCTTTAAGATTTATATGGAAAGAGGCAATAAAAGTATACTCCAAACATGAAAAAGGCAAAGGGGGTATTGCAATTCTAATCTGTAAGGAATGGGGTCACTATATAGCCCAGACTAGATGCCCCCTTTGCAATATAGATGTGTTTGGTTAATTATTGATAGGCAAGGGAGACAATTTGACATATGCTCTGTTTATGCTCCCAATGATCATAGAAAAATATGTGATTTATTGAATTGGATGACTGATAAACTTTCTAAAGTTCATTGGATCATTGCTGGTGACTTTAACATTGTAGAACAAAGAGAGGACAAAATAGGAGGAAAGTATGCAGAATGGAAGGGAAATGAAAATTTTTTGGTTGAGAATGAAAAAGTCTCTTGGACTATTTGATCCTCTTGAAGGGAATAAGGCTACAAGTCAATAAATCTAATTTTCTTGGTGTAACTCATAGAAGGAGAACAAAAAAATATATTGTAGATTTGATAGATTTTATGTAAACAAGGATTTCTTTCATTTTCAGAACTTATAGATGTCCAATACAGTGAAAGTCATGCGTAGTGCTCTATTTGACCATCATCCTATACAAAAGTCATGCGTAGTGCTCTATTTGACCATCATCCTATACATGCTGATATTAACTTAGAGTGTCAAGACACAAAAAAAAATCATAAAAAAGATAGTTTATTTAAGATAAATACTCAATTGCTATCAAACAAAGGGTATCTAGCAGGGGCCTGTAGTTTAAGAGCAATTATGAAAAACATGGTGAGGAGGGATAAAGAAATTCATTATTGGAATGAATTAGTTACTGCATGCAAAGGTTTGTTCCAAGTTTGTGGTAAGAAAATGGCCCTAGATAGAAGGAGAGAGAGGAGAAAAAACTTTAGATTGAGTTTTTGGAAGTTGACAAAAAAATACAAGTACCTCCAGATGATGAGGGTTTAATAAAGCAGTTAGGAGAGTCTAAAAGGAAACTAAGGAGATTGGAGGCAATCAAGGGCCAAGGGGCAAAAGTAAGGGCTAGGCTTAATTGGCTTAAGGATGGAGACCATGGCACAAAATACTTCTTTGATATCCTAAGATCAAAGTTTAGAAAGGAACATGTTGGTCCTATCAATGAAAATGTTATTACATATAATGATATAGAGGATTTGAAAGGCTGTTTAGAGACTTCTATGAGAATTTCTTCAACTTTGATGGTCAGAAGGAAAAATGTCTGGAGGCCCAAGATCTATGCTTTAACATTTGCCCTAAAAGGATTGATGAGGCAATGACTAGCAAACTAAAATAAAATATTGTTGTTATATGGAGCCTAATTAGACTCGGAGGTTAAATTTTCCCCACTTTTGTCAGTGTGGTTCTGCCCCAAAGTATTTTATGGAGGAGTGCAGGGGGCAGAACAAAAATTACGTACTATTTTATAAAGGCATCAACAGTTATTTTTTTATTGGCTGCCATAAAAACCCTATTTTTGTAACTGACATAAGTCTTGATAAAAAGCTAAGGGTTAGGGTTTCTATTGATATTGTATCTGTAGCACATTGCAGCAGATTTGGGTTGCATGAGATTGTTGGTTGTAATCAGTTCTATTTGCTAGATAATAATATTGGACTCTCTATTGGTGGATGTAGCCTGAGTTTGGGTGAACCATGTTAAAATTATCTCTTGCTATTTTATTTATGTGTATTTTTCATTCCTCTATTTAATCTTAATTTGCATTTAATTGATATCTTTTGCATGCTATTCCTAACAAGTGGTATCAGAGTGGGTTGTGCTTAATTATTCTTTGCATGAAGGTCTCATGGTTGAGTGGGAGTCTCACAGTTGAGTGGGAGTAATGGTAGACGAGGGTACATTGAAGGTAGATAAATTCAATGGGCAGAACTATCAGTTATGAAAAATGCAGATGGAGGATTATCTCTACCAGAAGGATTTATGGAGGCCATTGCAAGGGAATGCCAAGAAACTGACAAGAATGACTAATGAGGATTGGGAACTTCTAGACATAAAGACATCGGGAAGCATTCATTTGTGTCTGACACAATCGGTGGCATTCAGTATTTCAAAATCAAAGACAATGGATGAGTTGATGCAGACATTGGCAAAGTTATATGAAAAACCTTCTGCTTCGAATAAGGTATTTCTTTTGAAGCATTTATTTAATATGAAAATGGTAGAAGGTGGATCGGTTACTAATTATTTAAATGAGTTTAACACAGTTACTAGTCAATTGACTTCTATTAAAGTAAATTTTGATGAAGAAGTTAGAGCTCTCTTAATATTATGTTCTTTGCCTCAAAGATGGAATAGTTTGGTAATGGCGATTAGTAACTCTATTTCTAGTTTGAATACATTGAAATTTGATGATGTTATTGGTGTTATTCTGAGTGAGGAAATTCATAGGAAAAGCTCAGATGGATCCACATCAGGCAGTGTTTTCAATTCAGAAAGCAGGGGTAGATCAAAGGAGAGAGGAAAAGGTTCTGGAGGTCATGGGAAGTCATAAGGAAAATCAAAGGACAAGAGGTCCCAATCCAGAGGAAACAAGTATTGCTTGTACTATGGGAAACTGGGTCATCTGAAGAAAGTTTGCTGGTCTCGAAAGAATAAAGAAGGAGACAAACAAGAAGGCAATAAGGAGGCAAATGTGGTAAGTAATAAATCTGAAGATGATGCTTTGATTCTTTCCCTAGACAACGCTGATGATTCATGGGTTTTAGATTCAAGGGCCTCATTTCATGCTACACCCCATAGAAGTTATTTTCTTGATTATGTCCAAGGGGATTTTAGGCTGATTTATTTGGGAGATAACAAACCTTGTCAGATTGTTGGAAAGAAAAGAATTAAGATTAAGTTGTAGAATGGGAATCACTAACTACTACAAGAGGTAAGGTACATTCCAAGGCTGAGTAGGAATTTAATTTCAGCAAAGTAGCTAGGTGATGAAGGTTGCATAGTTACTTTTAGTGATAAAAATTGGAAGGTTTCAAGAGGTGCCTTAATAGTAGCAAAATGTGTGAAAGTAGGCACCTTATATATTTGTACAGGTCATACTATTCCTTCTACATTAGTTGTTGTAGAGAAAAATCAAACAAGTTCAGGAACAGTTGCTGTAGGTTCGTAGGCAGAGATTGAAACAGTTACTGGAGGTTCTGTGACAACATTGTGGCATAACAAACTTGGGCATATGAGTGAAAAAGGTATGAAGGTACTTCATTCAAAGAATGTTTTACTAGGTCTGAAATATATTAATATGGATTTTTGTGAAAGTTGTGTATATAGCAAACAAAAAAGAGTTAGTTTTCTCAAGGATGGGAAGCAAATGAAAGATGAAAAATTAGAGCTTGTGCATATGGATGTATGGGGACTAGCTCAGGTATCTTCTCTCGGTGGCTCTCAGTATTATGCTACATTCATAGATGATGCAACTAGGAAGGTTTGGATTTATTTCCTTAGGTAGAAATATGATGTATTTGAAACATTTAAAAACTAGAGAAGCTTGGTTGCGAATGAGATGGATAAAAGATTAAAATGTCTTAGATCTGATAATGGTGGTGAGTATTGCAGCAAAGAATTTGAGGATTATTGTTCCTTTAATGGATTTTGTAGGCAGAAAATAGTTCCAGGGACTCCACATGAGAATGGAGTGGTTGAGCGCATGAATAGGACAATAATGCAGTGTGCAAGGAGCATGAGATTACATGTTGGGTTTCTTTTTAAACATGTGGGCAGAGGCTATCAATACCGTTGTATATTTAATTAATAGAGGTCCTTCAGTTCCTTTGGGTTGTGGTATTCCAAAGGAAGCATGAATAGGTAAGTTTAGGTGAGTTATTCTTTTCTCAAAACCTTCGGATGTGAAACATTTGCACATGTAGATTCTAAAAATAGAACCAAGTTGAATGAAAAATCAAAAAAGTGTATCTTTGTTGGACATGGCATTGATGAATTTGGTTATAGGCTTTGGGATTTTAAAAATCTAAAAATTGTGAGAAGTAGGGATGTTGTATTCAATGAGAAGGTGTTGTACAAAGATTAGTTGTAGCTGTATGAGAAGAAAGAAAATGATTGTGTGGTGCTGGATGATACTCCAAATAGTGATGTTCCAGTGGTTCCTCATTCTCTGCAACAACAACAGGAAATACCACAAACTCTAGTGAATGTTAGATGGTCAACAAGGATAAGTAGACCTCCTAACAGGTTTTCTCCATCTTTGTATGAATTCTATTTTGTTAACAGATGCTGGTGAACTAGAAGGGTATGATGAAGCTATGTAGGTGGATACAAAGGTTTAGTGGGAGCATGCAATGGAAGAAAAAATTGACTCCTTGCTAAAAAATCAGACTTGGGAATTATGCAAGTTGCCTACAGGTAAAACGACTTTACCAAACAAATGGGTTTATAGGATGAAAGAGGAATATGGAGATAAGAATAGATTTAAAGCCATGTTAGTTGTAAAAGGGTTTGCGTAGAAAAAGGGCATTGATTTTCATGAGATTTTTTCTCTGGTTGTTAAGGTGACTTCTATTCGTATTGTTTTAAGTATTGTTGCTACTAAAGATTTGTTTTTGGAACAACTAGATGTGAAAACTATCTTTCTCCATGGTGATTTGGAGGAGGAGATATATATGGAACAACCCCAAGGATTTGAGGTCAAAGGTAAGGAGAAACTAGTGTGCAAATTGAAGAAGAGTTTATATGTCTTGAAACAAGCACCTCAGCAATGGTACTTGAAATCTGATAGTTTTATGGCTGAGTAAGGCTACAACCGATGTAAATCTAACAATTGTATTTATTTTAAGAGGTTGGATAATGACAGCTAAATTATTTTATGTTTATATGTTGATGACATGCTTGTAGCGGGGTCTAACATGGATCACATAAGTGAGTTAAAATAGTAGTTAGCAAAATCATTTTCTATGAAGGATTTGGGGGTAGAGAAACAAATCCTTGGTATGAGAATTTGCAAAGATAGGAAGAACATAAAATTGACTCTATCTCAGGTTGATTATGTTGAAAAGGTGTTGTAGAGATTTCATATGGAGAATGCAAAAGTTGACAGCACACCTTTTCCCAGTCATTTGAAATTGACTAAGGAGATGTGTCTAAAAACATAAGAGAAGGAAGACAATATGTCCAAGGTACCATATGCTTCAGCTATAGGAAGTTTAATGTACGCCATGATATGCATGAGACCGGATATTGCACATGATGTAAGAGTTGTAAGAAGGTATATGAGTAATCCCGGATTGGAGCATTGGAATGTAGTAAAATGGATTCTCAGATATTTGAGATGTACATCTAATAAACATTTATGTTTTGGGGGCTCTAATATTGATTTAGCAAGCTATGTGGACTCAGATTTTGTAGGGGATATTGATACCAAGTAGAGTAATGCATGTTATGTCTTTACTGTAGGTGGGACAATAGTGAGTTGGATCTCAAGGTTGCAAAAGGTGGTTGCTTTATCCACCATGAAGGTAGAATATGTAGCTACAATAGAGGAAAGCAAGGAGATGATATGGCTGCAATTTTCATAGAAGAATTGGGAAAATAATAGGCTAACAATTATTTGTTTATGGACAGCTAGAGTGCCATACATCTTGTAAAGAATTATTCCTTGCATTCAAAGACCAAACACATACAACTAAGGTATAACTTCATCCAGTCAGTGTTGGAGGATGGAAAGTTAAGGCTGGAAAAGATACATACAGATCAAAATCCAGTGGATATGTTTATAAAGGCTGTGACAAGGGAGAAGTTGAGCTCCTCTTCAACTTTGGTTGGCCTTCAAGATTGAAAATAATCTAGAATCAGAATAGTAGAGTATAGGGTGCTTATTTCTAGTGGGAGCTACAGGGACAACAATGTTTGATCAGTCTCCAAGTGGGAGATTGTTGTTATATGGAGCCTAATCAGACTTGGAGGTTAAATTTTCCCCACTTTTGTTGCCATGGTTTCCCCCAAAGTATTTTACGGGGGAGTGCAGGGGGGCTAAGAAAAAATTGCCTATTATTTTATAAAGGTGTTGACAGTTATTTTTCTATTGGTTGTTATAAAAAAATCTCATTTTTCTAACCGACATAAGTCTTGATAAAAAGGCTAAGGGTCAGGGTTTCCGTTGATATTGTATTTGTAGCACATTTCTATAGATTTAGGTTGCATGAGATTGCTGGTTGTAATCGGTTCTATTTGCTAGATAAGAATATTAGACTCTCTGTTGGTAGATGTAGCCTAAGTTTGGGTGAACCATGTTAAAATTGTCTCTTGCTGTTTTATTTCTGTGTATTTTTTTATTTTTCTGTTTAATCTTTATCTACATTTAATTGATATCTTTTGCATGTTATTCCTAATAAATATATCCAAAGAAGAGATAAGAGATGTCATCCTATCGATGGAGGATGGCAAATCTTCTAGGCAGGATGGACTTCCAGTTGAATTTTATAAAGCAAATCTATCTTGGGTAGTAGATGACTTATGGGAAGTGTATCATGAAGCCTACAACAGAGGTTCTTTAGGCAAGGATATAAATAGAGGTGTCATTAAGTTACTACCTAAAGATAGGGATAAATAGATAATCTAAGAAACTGGAGGCCTATTTCCCTTTTAAATGTTTCATATAAGAGTGTAGCCAAAGTGTTGGCAAGAAGGCTTACAAACATCTTGCCTTGTATCATCAACTTCACACAAACTGGATTTATAAAAGGTAGATATATTTTAGAAAATCTATTAACTAGTTAGGAGGCACTGCATTGGGCAAGATCCTCAAGACAAAATGTTGGAATTTTATTGCTTGATTTTGAAAAAGGCCTATGACAGAGTGGAATGGTCATTTATACTTGTAGTGCTAAAATATTTTGGATTTACTAAAGAGTTTAAAGACATGGTTAACATGGTCTTTAGCGATGCTTCTACTCAAATAGAAATTAATGGTTCACTCACAACTCCATTTAGTATTGAGAGGTCTATAAGGCAGGGTTGCCCTCTGGTGCCTGCACTTTTTGTCATTGCATCAAAGGTCTTGTTTTACATGTTGAGAACATAAAGATTACTAGGGAGGATGAGAGGAATTAGGCTTCCTAATGATAGCATGTTTCTTAACATGTAATTTGGAGATGACATTGCATTATATCCTGTGCTTGAAGAAGAGAATTTGATTAACATGGAAACAAGATTGAATATGTTCTGCAATGCTTTTGGAGCCAAAGTATCATTTAATAAGTCTTTTCTTCTAGGTTGGATTGATGCTTCTCCTAGTTGGCTAGTGGAGGGTAAATGGCAATGGGGTGGCCCCCATAGATAGGTCAGGTTTCTGGGGATACCTTTTTCTGTTGAGCCCTCACTTAGGTAGATGTGGACTTGGTTGTATTTCAAGATTGAGATGAAACTGAAAAGATGGAATAGACATGTACTATCATTAGCTAGGAGGCTTCAAGTGTGTCAAAAGATTCTCTCTATCTATTCCATTTACTATGCCTCAATGTGGCTATTCTCAAACAATTAGATAGACAACATTCAAAAACTTATTAGAAACTTTTTGTGGTCAGATGGGAAAGGAAAAAGAAAAAAACACGTAGTCAAGTGGGAATGGTGTTTCATGAGAAAAGAGAAAGGAGGATTAGGTCTTAAGGATCTAAGAATCTAGGGTGTGACACTTGTCACAAAATGGATTATTAGATCCTTAGAAGGGAATGAGCCATGGAAGGTTCTTATCAGAAATAATGTCACTCTTTTTTGTCCCCAGAAAGCTCAACTTTGGAATAGCCTTCATCTTTATGATTTCCTTTTTGGGAAATTTAAGATCAAAACCTTTAGGTCCGTAGTGTTTGGATCTATTTGGAGGGCATGGGAAACTACTAAAATTTTAATCTTAAATTGAGATGCCATCAATTATTTCGTAAAGTGTGTTGGGGGGTACAAATCCTTGTGGTGGAACTTGATGCACAAAAATAAACCTCTTGCCCTAATTCAGGGTTGTTCTGGCCTTAAGCGGCATAGACAAGGCATGTCTACTTTTGATGACCTAATAAATGAAGAAGGCATAAAACCTTGGGAAGAAATTAAATCAGAATTTGGACTACAAGAGTCTCAGAGGAGAACATACTCTATTTTCCATTCTACTTTGTCAAACAACCCTAGTCATCTTATGAAATTGGGTGTGGAGGACTGGTTGGGAAAGCTGGCATGGAAGGATGGATCAGTTTTGTTAAAATGTGAATCTAGTTCAAGTTGTATAAACTATTTAGTGACTCCCTAGTGGTCTATGAGCATAGTGGTAGCATATGGGATATAAATGTTAGCCATAAAATGTTAGCCTCCTCATTTAATCTGTTTTGGTTTAAATACATAGAACCCAAAAAATAATGTTTTAGATGGCTCTTGTTTTTGAAAAAAGCTTCCAATTAGTATCAATTGTTATGTATGTTTTTTGTGTAATCTATTTGAATCATGTGAACATATTTTCTTTGAATGCCCCTTTGCAGTGAATGTATGGAATATGTTTATGGGAAATATAAAGGGTTGGTCATCTTTGAACAAAATGTATTGGATGAAAATATTATGTGGGATTGCTATTGGGATGACATTTAAATCTAACATATTTTGGATGTGTCTAACAACTGAGATTTTATGGGTTCTATGGAAAAGAAGAAATGAAGACCATTTTCAAGACAAGAAGACATGCCTTATTGGGTCTGCCTTAAGACTCATGCTTACTGAAGTTTTTATCTAGGTTGTGTTTATAATGGAGCTCCCCATAGAAAGGTTCATGAAGATTATTGATGAAGGTTCTGAAGTTATACACAGGGCAAATATAAAATATGCAGAATTTTGGCCTCATGATCTAAGGAGAGTCCACCAAAAGTTCAATGAAGAATATATAGATTTCAAAATAGGTACTGTAACTACACAAATTAGAAAAAAAAATGAGGGATGAGGCATAAAAGGACTTGGAGGTGACTTTTCAAATTTTCAATGTTGATAGCAATCAACTCATACTTCTCCTCCTATTGGTACATTCAGAGGAAGTGATTCTTATAATGGCTGTGATAAAAGAGCCCATTTGAATGGGTTTAATAGATCTCCAAGGTAGTTGAACAAGGAAGATAGGGCAGATGAGGACTCAAGTAATCAGGGCAAGGAACAACTATGGTCTTTATTTTCCTTAAAGGGTGATCAGACTCAATCAGGTGTAGGAAGATTCCACTCAGCAGATAATGTTCAAAATGAAGACTAGAAGATGGACAAGGAACATGGTAGGAAAAGGAAATGATATAATAGTTTTTGCTCCATTTTGACAGTAAAGTATAAAGTAGTTTGAAAGCAAAAGACAAATTTAATCTATATGTTATAATGGTAGTAAGCTAATACAATGATTCATATACTCTATCATATTTTGAAGTGTAAGTAAATGTGTAACTTATGTCTTTGTTGGCCACATAATATGTATTGATACTACTTTTTTGGTAAATAGAATGCTTTATCTTTAATCCAAAAAAAAGGACTAAAACACATTTTCAACATGAGGCACTTTTATGCCATTGTATAACACCTCTTAGTGTAAAATAATTCTAAAGTAAAATAAAACAACTCTAAGTAAATAAAAATAACTTTTGAAAATAAAGTAAACAATATAAATAAAATAAAATAATTCTTAAATAGCTCTAAATAAACTAACTTAAAATAACTCAAGATTGATATCTCTCACCTTTTTTTTGATAGATGTATTTAAGATATTTCAATATTAGTATTCGGATGTGTAAATGGCTGTTAAATTTAAGGTAAAAGGTAAGAGTTTTTGTTAACATGCTCATGCCATTACACCCCACCCCTTGTTTTCATTGTAGAATGCCTCTTGATGTAATTATTAAATCATACTTTACATTTTATTGTCACAAATTATTTTACACTTATCATTTCTAAATTAGTTTTATTTAATAATATTTACTTGTTAAAATTTATTTGTTATTTTTAATTATTTATATATAATTATGATAAGAGGATGGGTGGAGTGTAATGACATGAGCATGTTAACAAAAAATATAGCTGACATATATTTAAAAAAAATAAAATTATAAAATAATTCTAAATAATTCCAAAGTAAAATAAAATAACTCTTAAGTAAATAAAATAAAATAAATGTTGTTAAGGGCATGGTTCGGTGGTCAAGTCGCATGGTTTTTGTGGAGGCCACCAAGATTCAAACTCCCGTTGGGCCAATGATATCGTGGGCTTTGAGCCTTGCTGGGCCAACGAGCTTGCAGGCCTTGCATCCTTGCACATCCCCTACTGGACAATGAGATCGTATCTTAAAGCCCCTAGTAGGACAATGAGCTTGCGGGTTTGAACCTTCAACGTGTTAATGCAAGCCTTCTTGCCAAGGTGTCCATGCCAACATGTTCATGCTAGGAGATGAGCTCCCCCGTGTTATGGCCTCACCAGTTCATAGCTCCAGTTAAAAGCATTCACCGATCAAAAAATAAAATAAAATAAAATAACTCTTAGTAAATAAAAAAGTCATAAGTTAATAAAAAAGTATCTCTTCAAATAAAGTAAACAATATAAATAAAATAAGATAATTTTAAATAGTTCTATAATAAAATAATTCTCAAATAGTTCTAAAATAATATAAATTTTAATTATATAATTTTATTAATTCTATTCATATTTTACTAATCTTATTAACTTTATTAGTTTATTAGTTTGATTATTTTATTAATTTATTGATTTTATAAAATATACATTTCATAAAGGATGAAAAGAATCAAGAGTGAGGTGAAAAAAAGGTAGGAAAAAGATTGAAGGTTGTTGTGAGTAAAATGATAGTATAGTTAAATGAGCATAGCTACCTTTAGAAACAATAATGTAAAATACATCGAGATACATCATTCTTAAGGTACCTATTCCAATTTAATCACAAATCTAATAAAGTGGCCATCATAATGACTATACAAGAGGTTTAACCTAGAGAAATGCTAGTTTTGGGATAAAACTCTAGCAAGAGAGAGCTAAAAGATCCTCATCTCCACTACCAAATTATTCAAGTAAATTGTAGTAGGACTCTTCATGCTAAGCCAATCTCTATACATCAATAACAGACTTTTACAACCTATAATGTGTTGGTCTTCTCCTTCGTTGTTGTCCCTGATATTCACACACAGATGATTGATATTGTGGTTGTCCCTGATGTGATATTGTGGATGTTGGTTTTTGTGGACTCCTTTGATGATATTTGTGACAGATGGATACATGATATGATATTGACAATTTGATCTCACAAGTTTCTTTTCAAGAAACACATTTTGTTGATGATTGTTACAAGTTTTGACCATACAACAATATCAGGTATTGATGTATTGTTGGTCAGCACTGTGTTTTTTAATTGGCATTTTGTTATCATACCAACTATCTTTGGTCTTGGGTTCATGTTTCATATTGCTCACAATTATAAGACATTTTTGTGCACTAATGTCTTGATCAGTGTATTGGTTGGCTTCTCTAATCAGATTCACATTCTTTATGGTGAAGCTCTATTGTTGTGCCATTTGGCACACATGACAACAATTGTTATTTCTATCAATGAGCTAAAGTCTATGGTTTGAAAAGTTGTTCACCATAGTTGAATATAATATCTTCCTAGTAGCACTACATGTTACTTAAACTCTTCAGTGGTATATTCTTAAACGTTATCCACCCGAATAGGTTTATTAAGTTTTTTTATGGCAAAATGCAAGTTGATTGTCACCAGTTTTCCTAGGGTTACCGGCAGCTCTGGTTACATGATCGCTAGTAAACAAAAAGGACGTTCTATGTTTTTATTTCTTCATTTGATATGATTTGAGCTTTGGTTATACATTTTGTATTTAGGGTTTCATAGAAATGATGAGGAGAAAATGGTTTGGGTTCCACGGCAACCAGGTTGACTTCAGGGCAGGTGATTTTGTTATGATTTCCCTTCATTTTTTTGCCAGATATCTTTGTCAATGGCAGTTATGATTGCTCTTGCATATGTTTTTTATTTTGACAGTTATAAGTTGTCGCGAAAGAGGAAATGTATTTTTGAGATATATTTTTTTTGTAAAAAATATATACTGTTTCATTTTTCTGCCGCTAGAAATCTATGGTTTATGCAAGATGAATCAGAGTTTCAACTCTGGTTAGGGTTTCAAAATGGAAATATTTTCTTCTTGAATGAATTAAAATGGCAGAGTTTTGAGGTTTTATTACAGTATTTTGTGACGACCCTGGTTAGGGTTTTGTTAAAGACACTTCATGTTTATTCTATTCAATAGACATTTTCATAACTCTGGTTACATATTTCATTTAGTCATGATCGATAACTGTTGGCAAAATGGGTTTTCCATAGTAAAACTATGTGACAGTTATGGAACCTCTAGAAAGCAGTTTTACCTAAAAAATAGAGACACAAAATATGTTATTTTCTTGTACATGATATATAAATAGACTAGTCATATAGTATGAAGTATGCAGAATATACAAGTGTTGTATGTGCATTGTTGATACTATATTAGTAAGGAATGCAGTGAAATAGAGTATCCCTCTGTATGTAAATTTTCTTAAGATAGTCTTGTGACAGATGCCAGTGAGGCAATATTGTAAAGCCAGTGAGGCAATATTGTTAGCCAGTGAGGCCTGTAATCAGTGAGATTCTATTTTAAGCCAGTGAGGCACTTTTTTCAAGTGGTTTTATGTCAGGGGCTTTCCACTCAAGACAAATCACTGTGTCAATTTATTTCTGTGGTATGCTTTCGATCTGATGTTGAATATTTCAGTTTTCTATATACAATTATACAGTTTGTTTTATCTTATGGGCATATAGTCGATTCTGTTAAAAATATCTTGCAAGTTAGAATCTACAATTGTGTTTAAAAGTAAAATAATCCAAGATACTGATTCACCCCCCCTCTCAGTATCCTCACCACTCTAACAAGTGGTATCAGAACCAAACCCTGTATTGTTAAGGCCTAATTAGCCTAAGGGGATTCCTGGTTGAGTGGGAACCATGTCTTTCCAAGATGGTCTTTCCTCATCCAAGGCACCATTATTTGATGGGACATGTTGACTTTTTCCCAGACTGGATGCTTATTCCCAGATTTCCCTACAAGGTAGCCATCAGTGATCAACAGGATCTCTGGGCCAGGGGGTCAACAGTGTAGGAGATAGACTCTATATTTTATCTCCTCTTCTTCTTCAGGCTCTGCAAGACCTAGGGGGGTATTCCCTACTCAACATCCATGAGGATATGCATGCAAGGCTGGGATGTTGTTAGAAAGCAGATGAGTCCTCCTGTAAGTAGACCAAAACTGAAAGATAAGAGCAAAGGGGCTAGCTTTGGGCCTATTTGCAGTTGTAGACAGAGGACTGAGGTTCCTAAAACTAACTCTAATGTCCTAATGTTGGTTTTAGATTTTGATTTGGAGTTTAAGTGTGGATGCAAAGCTAGACATGGTTATAACACAAAACAAAGCATGATTGGTGCCTATCCAGGGCCTGGAGTCAGTAGACATACACCTGTGGATGATCAGCATGAACAACTAAAACTGGATTTCAAGGGGATATATGTGACATCTGCCTTACAGACATCTCCCAATACAGAGTGTTGAGTTATCTCTACTTATGGTATCCCTACTGCAGTATACCCTTCCCAATGTTCAACCTGAAAATAGTTTAATCTACCCCTTGAATAGAAGTTAAAAGATCAGACAGTCAACATAGGAATTCTATGCTCTAGAATCTAAACATTACCAAACATCCAGATTCAGAAGAAGAATACATGCAATACTGGAGACAGAATTAACACAACACATGCTAAACAGCATTTCTCATATAAGTTTAATCATGAAATCAGTGGGTTCATGCCAAAAACAAACAACAAGAGATACATAAACTCACAGGTAAGCTGTACAGAGCAACCAGATCAGCTTGTTATGCATTACAGAGCCAAAATCTTCAACTTTCAACAACCTTGAATGAATAACACCATCTGCATTATATAGCAGGAGGGTGTATTCAGCATTAACTACCAGGTTGACCAAAGATCCCACCAGATACACAGTACCAGAAAAATGGCGCTCAAACACAACCAGATTGGCGCCCAAACTTGAATGCAGCAGGTAGGGGAGGAGACAGGAAGATTTCTTGAGCCCTGCGCCACTGTCCGCTGATGTACACCTTCAGTCAGGTACAGGATCCACCCACGCCATCGCCCATACCTCTGCAATAATTGCCATTAATGGCGCACCAACCCGCGGCCTTGGGAAGAACATCAAATCTGCATCGCAAGCATTTCCCGCCGAGATTCATCATCATGATATTTGAAAATGTAGGATATCAATTATCCCACATGCACCCCGCGATGACCTCACTAACACTTTATATACTAGGTCATGAGCATATATCATGTCGGTGCATTTGCTCCTGACGACACTAGTATAAGACCTCATCATCATCATCCTCCAGTAGCATGATATCCTGTTGTTCGAAATATCACCCTGACGTCATCATGATATTTGAAATATAACCTGCATGATAATCGGCACAACCTGATCCATCGGAGGAACATCCTCCTGCTGAGCTTATACCAAAAGTCTGGCCGATGAACATCCTGATGACGTCATCATCATATCCTGCTGACGTCATCATCATATCTGCCTACTGCGCACCTCCTCATATCCGGATGACGTCATCATCATGTTTGCAAATATCAGGGGGTCATCATAAGATGATCAGTGTTAGAAATATGACCCCCCCGGACCTTGATGACGTCATCATCATATTAACATCATCATGATATTCGGAAGACAACCGGATATTTGGAAATATCCTCCTGATGCACAAATATCAGGTTGCACTGTAGCTCCTCTATAAGATCGGGGCGATAACTGAATATGATGATGCTGCTTGAAAAGATCACCCCCAGTAGATAATGCGCGAAGCCGGCAGGCGGATATCTCTTTGATATCAGCATCATCATGATGCTCGAACAAACATATATCCGGGTGATATGAAAATATCACCCCCTCCTTCGGAAAAATCATGATGCAGATAGGCAGAGAAAAAGATATCACCCTGATATAAGGATGACGTCAGCATCATCAGGATGAGAAACAACGAACACGAAGTGATACAACATCATCAGGATGATATTGACTAAGATCATCCTGACGTTCAAAATATGATGACCCTAGTGAATATCGGGTCGCACTTAGAACTCTTCAACAACATCATCAGGATGATCATAACCAAGATCACCCGATGATAAAAATATCACCCCGGCGAAATATCATGAAGGCAGAAAATATGATGACCTCGCAATATACACGGTGATAACTGGAAATATCATGATGATGACGACCCTTAAGAAAAAACAAGTCAGGTCGAACCACTTAGAGAATAACCCCTCCAGGATAACGGGGCAACATCATCATCATGTTTGGGCAAGGTGATATTCAGAAGATCACCGGATACATGAAAAATCACCTCCGCAAGCAGATCAGGGCGCACTGTAGCTCATCAGCATCATCAGGATGATATCCAAACATCACCCGATAGTTGAAATATGATGATGACGATGAGAAACCAGCCGACGAAGAACATGATGATGCAGACCACCATCGAAGACAAGATGATGATGATGACCTCCTCCTCAGGAAAATATGATGCTGCAGCTGAAAAATGCTGAGGAGGTCCAACACTTAGAAAAAATGGGCAAGAAGATAAAGGCTTCAAATGAAGAAACCTCCTGATCATGACAAATCAACTTCAGGTCAAAATGAGTGCTAACAGGACAGATTATACTTTTTGGAAATATAGAATGACTCGTCATATCAAAGCTTTAAGATATGATGTCTAGGAAGCCATTGAAACTAGTTGTACTATTACAGGTAAACCATCCAATGCTGATAAAAAAAGGCACTTGATTGTGACTCAAAAGCTGCTAGTGCTATTTGTTGTCGTTTGACCAATGAAGTCCTAAATAAAGTTATGGAATGTCAAACAGCTAAAAGTATTTTGGATAAACTTTCAAATATTTATGAAGGAGATGAAAGCATTAAAGAGGCTAGGTTACAAGCTCTTAGGGAAAGATTTGAAAGAATGAGAATGAAAGATGATGAAAAGAGAGTTGAATATCTTCAAAGAGTCCAGGAAACTGTCAACAGTATTAGAGGATTAGGGGAAAAATTAGAAGAGATAACTGTAGTTAAAAAGGTCTTACGGACTCTAACTCCCAAATATGACTCCAAAACTTTTGTGGTTGAAGACAAAGATCCAAAAACTATAACTATTGATTCTATTCTAGGAGTTTTTACGGCATATGAAATGAGAATGGAAAATGAAAACCCCAATAAAGAAGTTAAAGAAGCAGCTTTTAAAACTGTGAAAAAGGAAACTGAAACTAGTCATGAAACTGAAAAAATTAGTGAAGATGAATCTATTTTTGTTAGTAAACTCGGAAAAGGATTAGGTAGATATAAAGGAAAATTACCTTTTAAATGCTTCAACTATGGAAAAATGGGACATTATGCAGCAAAATGTCCTAATCTAGAACTCGACAGTGAACAAGAAGATAACAAGAAACAATATAAGAAAAAGTCTTTCAATTTTAACAAGAAAAATACTTTCAAGAAAAGAAGTCTAATTACTGGAATAACTGATAGCTCGTCAGAGGAATCCTCTAATGAAATAGATGAAACACTTTTTATGGCAGCAATTATTGGTATTCCAGAAGAAGAACAAGTAGAAATGTCTGAAAATGAGGTTGACTTAGAAGGAGAAGTAAAATGTGATTTTGGTGAAATTAGAAGATTTAAAAATGAAAATGGAATGCAAAGCAAGTTAATATCTGATCAAGAAAAATAAATTTCTGATTTAAAAGTAAGTCTTGAAGAAAACAGAAAAATACTCTCAGATTCTCAAGAACAGTTAAAATCCAAGGAGGCTGAAATAGTCAAACTTAGAAGAGAACTTGAAATGTGTAACAGCAGTGATAAACTTGCTAGTATGCTAGGGAAATAGAAAGACTATAATGACATGACTGGTCTCAGCTTTTCAAAAGGTCAATGCTCTAATGATAATCAGTTCAAAAGTAAAATGCCTTTTAGATTCACTGGGTATTGATTTTATTGTTATCAGTATGGACATAGAGCAACTGAATGTAAGTTTGTTTTTAGAAGGCAGCCAAATTTTCTGAAAGATAGGACTTTTAATTTTCTAAACAAAATAAGATGTTTCAATTGCAAAAAACTTGGACATATTGCCAAGTTTTGTAAATCAGATATTATCTCTGTTACTAAGCAACTCAAAATGAAATGGGTGCCCAAAAATAGCAAGGCTATGGTAGTTGAAGTTGCATTTCATGCAAAGAAAAATAAAATCTGGGTTATAGACAGTGGATGTTCCTATCATATGACTAGGGATAGAAGTAAATTTATTTCATTTTAAAGTTGCTCAAGTGGGTTAGTTAAATTTGGTGATGATTATTGTTTACAGATCACAGGAAAAGGTACAGTTCTCTTAGAAAATAACATATCTCTAGAAGATGTTTATTTTGTTGAAGGACTAACTCATAATCTGTTGAGTGTAAGTCAAATTTGTGACAGTGGTTTTGATGTAGTTTTTACATCACAAGGCTGCAAGATTCTCAAAAATTCAAAATAGGTCATTACTTCAGGTTTGAGAACTAAAGGTAATATTTATAATCTGCATGGATCTACTAATGAATTTAAAAACAATTTATGCTTTATGAGTCAAATTGAAGAAAGTAAACTCTGGCATAGGAGGTTGGGGCATATAAACTATGATAACTTAGTTAAAATCAGTCATAACAAAAATGTTAGACATATGCCTGCTATTTCTAAGCCTAAAAATCTGATTTGTAAAGAATGCCAGCAAGGTAAACAAACAAGAAATGTTCATAAGTCTAAAGAGCAATTTGCTGCAGAACCTCTACAGTTAGTTCACACTGACTTATGTGGTCCAACTAGAACAAAATCTTTGAATGGCGAAAGATATTTTATGTTATTCATAGATGATTACACAAGAATGACTTGAGTTACTTTTTTAAAGCATAAGTCTGAGGCTTTAGAAAAATTTAAGATCTTTAAAAGCATGGTAGAGAGAGAAACAGATTTAAAACTGAAATGTTTAAGGTCAAATAATGGAGGAGAATATACTTCCACTGCTTTTCTTGAATATTGTGAAAAACATGGTATAAAAAGATAGTTTTCGGCTCCTAGAACACCTCAACAAAATGGGGTGGCTGAAAGAAAGAATAGGACAATAAAAGAGATGGCTAGAACTATGCTTCAGGATGCTGGACTATCAAATGCTTTCTGGAAAGAAGCAGTTCATACAACATTTTATATCTTAAACAGGGTACAAATAAGAGTCAAAACCAGCAAGAACAACAACCTTAGTTTCAACAAGTTGAAGAAATTATTCAAGAAGAGCCAAGTACAAAAGAAGAGTTAGAAAAATCTGAAGAAGAATCAGATCCTGAAGTTCCACAAGGATAGTCAGTAAGTCCTCAAATTAATACTCCTTCTAAAACTTCTATTTATACTCCTAAAAGATTGTTACAAAAGAATCATCCAAGTGAACATGTTATTGGTGATTTAGAATCTGGCATACAAACTAGAAGAAAAACTACACAGGCAAATCAGCAGGTTCATATTTGTTTAGTGTCTCAACTAGAACCTAAAACCTATGCTGAAGCTAGTCAAGATGACTAGTGGGTTTAGGCTATGTTAGATGAGTTAACCTAGATAGAGAAAAACAACACTTGGGAACTTGTCCCAAGACCAAAAGATAAAAATATTATTGGGGCTAAATGGGTTTTCAGGAACAAACTTGATGAAAATGGAGTTATTATTCGAAACAAAGCGAGACTAGTATGTAAGGGTTATTCTCAGATAGAAGGTGTTGATTTTGATGAAACCTTTGCTCCTGTAGCTAGACTAGAAGCAATCAGACTATTTCTAGCATATTCTGTTTATAAAATTTTTAAGGTTTATCAAATGGATGTAAAAATTGCTTTTCTAAATGAAGACTTAGAAGAGGAAATTTATATGGATCAGCTGGAAGGCTTTGTTATCAAGGACAAACCTCATCATGTTTACAAGTTGATAAAGGCTCTTTGTGGCCTTAAACAAGCTCCTAGAGCTTGGTATGCTAAACTAGACAATCATTTACAGTCACAAGGGTTCACTAGAGGTGGAGTTGATAGTAATTTGTACTTTATGACCAAAAATGATTCCATCTTAATAGTGGTTGTCTATGTGGATGACATTATTTTTGGCAGTGATGATAATGAACTTAGTCTATATTTTCCATAGGTTATGACTACAAATTTGAAATGTCAATGTTGGGTGAACTTTCATTCTTTCTTGGTTTACAGGTTTTCCAACTCAAAGAAGGTATATTTATTTCTCAAACAAAATATGCAAAAGAAATGTTGAAACGGTTTCACATGAATGAATGTAATCCTGTTAGTACACCTATGGAAACTTGTTGCAAACTAAGTGCTGATGTTGACAAACCTGATATTGATCATACTTTTTATAGATCTATGATAGGCAGCTTATTGTATTTGACTGCCATTAGACCTGACATAATGCATGCGGTTTATCTAGTAGCTAGATTTCAATCTGCTCCTAAGAAAGCTCATCTAAATGCAGTAAAAAGAATCTTTAGATATATACAAGGAACTCTTGATTATGGACTTTGGTATCTAGACATTCAGATTTCACACTGACAGCATGCACAGATGCTGATTGGGTAGGCAGTCTTGATGATAGAAAAAGCACTTCAGGTGGTGCTTTCTTTCTTGGTGGAAGCCTAGTTGCTTGGCATAGCAAAAAGCAAGATTATGTTTATTTGTCTACAGCTGAGGCTGAATATATTGCAGCCACATCTTGCTACACTCAGATTCTCTGGATGGTTTAGACTTTGAATGATTACAAGGTTACTATTTGTAAGCCTATTAGAATTCTATGTGATAATGTCAGTGCCATTAATATCTCTAAAAATCCTGTGATGCACTCTCGTACCAAGCATATTGATATCAGATATCATTTTTTTCGTGATAAGGTTCTCCTCAATGATGTCATATAGGACTATGTTTCTTCTGCTGATCAAGTGGCTGATATATTTACTAAGCCGCTCCCAAGAGCTGTTTTTGAGGGTCTCTGAGATAAGCTTGGGGTTCTCTCTTTTTCTTCTCTGCATTAATATTTCTCAGTTCTTGGTTTCAGGGGGAGCTTCTTGTCTACTTCTGTGCGCTGATAGTTTTTGGATAATTTCTAGTGCTGTACGAATCTTAGTATGGTTGCTCTGTTCTTATGCCTTCCCTTTGTCCTAATGACAAAAAGGGGGAGAAGGATCTATTGTTACTGCATGTTTTCTCATCATGGCCAAAGGTGGAGTATTGTTGGTCTTCTCCTTCGTTGTTGTCTATGATGTTCACACACACATGATTGATATTGTGGTTGTCCTTGATGTGATATTGTGGATGTTGGTTTTTGTGGACTCCTTTGATGATATTTGTGGCAGCTGGATACATGATATGATATTGACAATTTGATCTCACAAGTTTCTTTTCAGGAAACACATTTCGTTGATGATTGTTACAAGTTTCAACCATACAACAATATCAGGTATTGATGTATTGTTGGTCAGCACTGTGTTTTTTAATTGACATTTCATTATCATACCAACTATCTTTGGTCTTGGGTTCATGTTTCATATTGCTCAGAATTATAAGACATTCTTGTGCACTAATGTCTTGATCATTGTATTGGTTGGCTTCTCTAATCAGATTCACATTCTTTATGGTGAAGCTCTATTATTGTGCCATTTGGCACACATGGCAACAGTTGTTATTTCTATCAATGAGCTAAAGTCTATGGTTTGAAAAGTTGTTCACCATAGTTGAATATAATATCTTCCTAGTAGCACTACATGTTACTTAAACTCTTCAGTGGCATATTCTTAAACGTTATCCACCCGAATAGGTTTATTAAGTGTTTTTATGGCAAAATGCAAGTTGATTGTCACCGGTTTTCCTAGGGTTACCGGCAACTCCGGTTACATGATCGCTAGTAAACAAAAAAGGTGTTCTATGTTTTTATTTCTTCATTTGATATGAGTTGAGCTTCCGTTATACATTTTGCATTTAGGGTTTCATACCCTATGCAGAAATGATGAGGAGAAAATGGTTTGGGTTCCACGGCAATCAGGTTAACTTTAGGGCAGGTGATTTTGTTATGATTTCCCTTCATTTTTTTGTCAGATATCTTTGTCAATGGTAGTTATGATTGCTCTTGCATATGTTTTTTATTTTGACAGTTATAAGTTGTCGCGAAAGAGGAAATGTATTTTTGAGATATATTTTTTTTGTAAAAAATATATACTGTTTCATTTTTCTGCCGCTAGAAATCTGTGGTTTATGCAAGATGAATCAAAGTTTCCACTCTGGTTAGGGTTTCAAAATGGAAAGATTTTCTTCTTGAATGAATTAAAATGGTAGAGTTTTGAGGTTTTATTACAGTATTTTATGACGACCCTGGTTAGGGTTTTGTTAAAGACACTTCATGTTTATTCTATTCAATAAACATTTTCATAACTCTGGTTACATATTCCATTTAGTCATGATCAATAACTGTTGTCAAAATGGGTTTTCCACAGCAAAACTATGTGACAGTTATGGAACCTCCAGAAAGCAGTTTTACCTAAAAAACAAAGACACAAAATATGTTATTTTCTTGTACATGATATATAAATAGACTAGTCATATAGTATGAAGTATGCAGAATATACAAGTGTTGTATGTGCATTGTTGATACTATATTAGTAAGGAATGTAGTGAAACAGAGTATCCCTTTGTATGTAAATTTTCTTAAGACAGTCTTGTGAAAGATGCCAGTGAGGCAATATTGTAAAGCCAGTGAGGCAATATTGTTAGCCAGTGAGGCCTGTAATCAATGATATTCTATTCTAAGCCAGTGAGGCACTTTTTTCGAGTGGTTTTATGCCAGGGACTTTCCACTCAGGACAAATCACTGTGTCATTTTATTTCTATGGTATGCTTTCGATCTGATGTTGAATATTTCAGTTTTCTATATACAATTATACAGTTTGTTTTATCTTATGGGCATATAGTCGATTCTGTTAAAAATATATTGCAAGTCAGAATTTGCAATTGTGTTTAAAAGTAAAATAATCCAGGATACTGATTCACCCCCCCCTCAGTATCCTCACCACTCTAACATAATGAAGTTTGTAGTCAAGTAAACTATGTTGTTATGTGACTTTCACTTGCAAACATGAAGAATCCAAGAGGGAATCGTGAATGCCAACATATGCACCATCTCCAAAACTAATTAATATAGATCTCCAAAATTCATTTGCATTCTAGACATGAAAACTAACACATGTATGGAAAAATGAAATACCGAAACCCTTCACATTCCAACCCATGTTTCACTTGTGGTGAGTTCATTAATTTTTATAGGGAATGTTCACCATGATGTCAATGCATTATTTAGGATTTTTGAAGAGAAAGCCATGGTATTTTCTAATATTTTAACAATAATGGAGCAGTCACCATAATGTTGACTAGTTCACCACTTGTAGAAAGTGGCAAATGTAAAAAAATGGTGCGGGAGCACCTTCTCTATGGTGTAGGAAGTCATGTTTTTGTTTTGTTTCAATAAGGATTTTTAAGCCCATCATGTTTGTAATAAGGCTTTTGTGTCAATTTGGTCACTAGACCTATGTAGACCATGTTTTGGTCAAGTTTGATGTAATCACAAGGAAAACATGTAGTTTTCTTGTGTTAGGAGAAATCCAACGGCTAACTATTTTCAAATTAGTTTTGCACAGTTGGAGGATGTAAACTGCTATCTCTAGCCTTTTATAGGTGAGAAGTTGGATGTAATGGGAGAGACACAGAAGGGAGTGAATAAATGAAGAACTGGAGTTTGGGTGTTGAACATTATTCTTTCTGAGTAATTCTCTGTGATTGTCATTCTGTACTAACTGGTAGTATGCATGCATTGAAGTAGTTTCATTTGATAGTAATTTGGTGACTTAGAGTGTTGTAGTTTGTCAAATATTATTCCTTTTTACAAAGATTGATCTGAAAACCTAGAAACTAGGGTTTGGTGAACAAATGGAGTGTTATTCCTCTGTCCACTGAAAGCATTCTCATTCTCAGTGTGATGGAGGGATACAGTATGTATTTTGTGTTTTTTGTTGTTTTGGATCAGACACCCAAAGACCTAAGGAGTTTGGTATAAGTCGACTAGGCATCTCTATGTGACTAGTTGTAGAAGTGATAGGAAAAGTATTGTTGAGAAGTGGCCAAGTTGGCGGGTGATCAAGTGTTCATAGAGGGTGTCCATACTATCGAGCCTTTGTTTCTGTGTGTTGGTTTGGTGTTTGTGTAATCACAGGGTAAACGAAGTGTTAGTGGTGTGACATAGCTTTCAGAGAAACCTTTTGGAACTGCACCAATCCTCGGTGTTAGGCCGATAGAAGGGCATCGATGAAGATCAGGTTTAGTCTCGCCGAAGAGCATACATTGATGCAAGCCTTGTATTGATTCCTCGAATGTATATTGTAAATGCATATCACATTGTACATTGAGATATACATTCCATATGATACAAGAGGTGACTGGCCGCAATGGTGGAATCGAATGCATGTTGAGGACACAAATTTCATTGGATACAAAAGGTGACTGGCAATAGTAAGTCGAGTGAAGCATATACAAGTAGATTGGTATCAGCGTGGTCGATGTGTATCGGCAAAGTAGTTTTCAAACTCGCCGATGAGTTAAGTCACACCGAAGGAAGGGTCCCACCAAATGTATATTACAAATGTATTTTGAGAATGCATGTTGAAACATACATTGTGTTAGATGCAAGAAGGTGACCAGGTGTAGTGGTGAACTAGTGCTTATGGACTGTAGTCCACCAGAGATAACAAATGAAGTGATGTATATGAGTGAAGTTGGCCATCGGGGAAGTTGGAAGATCGGTAGGAGAAGTTAGTAAGTGGCCGATGGGGCATGTTTGGCCGACAAGGTTTGGTCGCCAAGACATAGGCCACATCTCGCCGATCAATTGTGTGTTGCTTCCCACTGTGCACTCTGCATCATATTGGTATAAAAGGAAATATTTGAATTAGAGCTGTGTATGTCAGACAAGGAAGAGGAAATAGAAACTGAAGCTAGCACAATGCCTCCCAAGTCTATGAGCAAAGCCGCCATCAAGCAGATGGTAGAAGAGATGCTCAAAGAAAGATTGAAAGAAGAGAGGTCCAAGAGTAAGAGTAAAGAGGATGGAAGTACTTCTAAGCCAGAAGAAGAAGAAGAAGGAGAGGCAGAGGAGAGCCCTCAAGGTGAAGGTATGTCTGCAGACCAAAAGGCATTCCTGAATGCACTCAAAGGTCATGGAGATAGCGGTGATCCAAAGATGGATGTTCCTACATTCAATGGGAAACTAGATGGAGATGCTCTCATGGATTGGATTGAATCCATGTGTAACTATTTTGACTTCAAGGAGTATAATGACAACAAGAAAGTCAAGTTTGCTAAGACAAGATTGAGAGGTTCTGCCCTGGTTTGGTGGAACTATACACAATGTGAAAGAGAGAAAGTTGGAAAGAACCCTATCCCCAAATGGAGCAGAATGGTGGCCATGCTGAGAGATAAGTTCATGCCATCTAATTATGAGTTACAGACCATTTGGAAGTTTAATCATCTCAGACAAAAGGATATGGATGTGGCTACATATATTGAAGAATTTCATAGATTGAGCATGAGAGCCAATCACAAGAGGAGGAGAAAGAGATGGTGGCCAGATATCTTGATGGTTTGAGGTATAACATACAAGATGAATTCAATATGGTGGTTCCCAAAATAGTGGATGAATGTTTTCAATTAGCCTCTAGGGCAGAGGATAAGTTGAAAAGAAGGAGTGATCAAAACACCAAAGGAAGAGGTGGTAGGAATAATAGGGGAAGAGGTAGTTTTGGTAGAGGACAGTCAAGTAGAAATGAAAATCCAAGTCAACAAGAGTCTCATTTTGATGTAGATCATAGAAGTGGTGGTTTCAAAGGTTGGAGAAGACCAAATGGTAGAGGTAGAGGTGGTGGTGTAGGCAAAGGACCCAGAGTTTTCACTGGCATATGTTATGGCTACAATCAAGTAGGCCATACTGTGAGCAAATGCCCTGAGAAGGCATCTAGTTCCCATGATGGTGGGAGAAGGAATCCGTTGTTGAAAGATGATGATTGCCAAAGTGTGAATTCACCTATTAGTAGTGTTGCACCAGTCCTTGAAGGAGAGAGCATGATGATCAAGAGAACCTTGATGAAGATGCCATTGAAGCAAGAACCCCCACAAAGGAAGACTCTCTTCAGAACCCAAGGTATAGCATATGGTAAGATTTGTAAAATCATTGTTGATTCAGGTTCTACTGAGAATGTAGTGTCTACTGAAATGGTAGAAAAATGTAAGTTGAAAAGGCTGCCCCATGTTAGTCCTCATAAGATCTCTTGGTTGAATAAGAATCAAAACTACATGATAGAAGAACAAACTTGGGTTGAGTTTGAGATAGGTGATTATAAGGACAAGGTACTATGTGAGATTATTCCTATGGTGCTTGTCACCTTCTTCTTGGACGTCCATGGCAGTATGATGTGAAGGCACAACATGATGGTGAGAAGAACACATACCTCATCACCAAGAATGGAAGGAAGTTTAGGATGGATCTTATGCAAGAGCAGATTGGAGAGAAGAGCAATGACACCAGTGTCATGATGGTTAGTGGAAAAGAGTTCTTAAACCTCATGAAGGAGAAGGATACCCAAGGATATGCCTTAATAATGAAGCCTAAAGATGAATCAGGACAGCAAGACAAAAAGTAGAAAGAGATTCCACTAGAAGTACAACAATTGTTGGATAAGTACCAAGATCTTGTGGTAGAGGAAACTCCTAACTCCTTACCACCCATGAGAGATATAAGTCATCAAATTGACTTGATCCCATGTGCCACATTTCCCAATAAGGCTGCCTACAAATTGACACCATAGCAGAATGAAGAGGTGAGTAGACAAATTCAAGAACTCTTAGAGAAAGGATTGATTAGAAAGAGTCTTAGTCCATGTGCAGTCCCTAGTGTACTTGCTCCAAAGAAAGATGGGAAGTTGAGACTATGTACGGATTCAAGGGCCATAAATAAGATCACAATAAGGTATAGATTCACTATGCCAAGGATTGAGAATCTTTTGGACTATCTTGGAGGGTCATGTTATTATTCAAAGATTGATTTGAAATCTGGTTATCATCAAATCAGAATTAGGCAGGGAGATGAATGGAAGACTGCCTTTAAGACAAATGAAGGTCTCTATGAGTGGCTTGTCATGCCATTTGGCCTTAGCAATGCCCCAAGCACATTCATGCGTTTGATGAATGAGGTACTTGTTGAATTCATTGGCAAATTTGTAATTGTTTATCTTGATGACATACTTATTTTCAGCAGGACAAAAGAAGAACATGTGAAGCATCTTGGACAGGTGATGAAGAAGTTGCATGAGAGTAAGTTGATGATCAACTTGGATAAGTGTGATTTCATGAAAACTAAGCTTGTGTATCTTGGTTTTGTGATTTCTAATGGTTGTTTGAAGATGGACCCCACAAAGGTTGAGGCTATTCTCAATTGGCCTACTCCTAAGACAGTGGGAGATGTTAGAAGTTTCCGTGGCTTGGCAACTTTTTACAGGAAGTTCATTAGAGGATTCAATCACATAAGTCCTCCTATTCTCAACACCATCAAGGGTGGAGTGAAGTGCAAATTTCAATGGACAAAGCAAGTAGATGATAGCTTTGAATTGTTAAAGAGGAAAGTGGCTGAATTACCTACATTGTTACTCCCTAATTTTGACAAAGTTGTTGTAGTGGAATGTGATGCAAGTCAGAAAGCAATAGGTGCTGTTCTCAGTCAAGATGGACATCTAGTGGCATTTTCTTCAGAGAAATTGAATGAGGCTAAACAGAGGTATTCTACCTATGACTTAGAGCTTTATGCAATGGTGCAAGCTCTCAAAAAGTGGAGACACTATTTGTTGCCCAAAGATTTCATTGTTTTTACTGATAACCATGCTCTTAACTTCCTAAATAGTTAGGAAAAGTTGAATCATAGGCATGTCAAGTGGATGGAACAATTGCAGGCCTATACCTTCACTATTAAGCATAAAAAGGGTGTTGCCAACAAAGTGGCTGATGCTTTAAGTAGAAGGATGTTGGTCATATAGGAAGTACAGATGGAAAGCATGGGGATAGATCGTTTGAAGGAGTTATACAAGGAGGATGCAGATTTCAAGACTGCTTATGGAGTTTGTGCTAGTTTGGCTAACACTTTTCATGGTGAATATTTAGATTTTGTGTTCCAGGAAGGTCTCCTATTCAAAAGCAGTTTGCTATGTGTTCTTAAATGTTCAATGAGGGATAACATCATCAAGGAGAAGCACAATGGAACCTTAGGAGGACATTTTGGGTTGGACAAGACTTTGGAGCAAGTCACTAGATTCTACTATTGGCCAAAAGTATAGTCAGATGTAAGGAGATATGTTGCAAGTTGTACCATATGTCAAAAGGCCAAAGGTATGTCTTCTAATTCTGGTTTGTACCAACCACTCCCTATTCCCAACAGGCCTTGGGAGAGCATTAGTATGGATTTTGTACTTGGTCTTCCTAAGACAGCAAGGGGTGTGGACAGTGTTTTTGTCATTGTGGACAGATTTAGTAAGATGGCTCATTTTGTGCCATGCAAATGCATAGATGATGCATCTCATATTGTTGGTCTCTTTTTTAGATAAGTGGTTAGAATCCATGGTTTGCCTCTTTCAATTGTCACTGATAGAGACTCCAAGTTTTTTGGTCATTTTTGGAGGACCTTATGGAGAAAATTGGGCACACATTTGTCTTTCTCATTAGCCTACCATCCCCAAACTGATGGCTAGACTGAGGTTGTTAATAGGTCCTTAGGAAACCTTCTCAGATGCCTTACCAAGTAGCATGGGTTGGCATGGGACTTGGTGATCAGTCAAGCTGAGTATGCTTACAATGATTCAAGGAATAGAAGTATTGGGAAAAGTCCATTTGGAATTGTTTATGGTTTCCATCCAAGAGGACCACTTGAACTCAAAGACCTATAAAGTTGGGATAAGAGGAGTGCTCTAGGAGAAGATTTTGCTGCCACCATGAAAGCAGTGCATGATCAGGTCAAAGTTCAGTTGTAGAAAACAGTCTCCAAATACAAAGACAGAGAAGATCTCAAAAGGAGAGATGTACAGTTCAAGGTGGGAGATTTAGTGATGGCCTATCTAAGGAAGGAAAGGTTTCCTAAAGGACAGCCAACCAAGCTTTTGATGAAGAAAATAAGACCATGCAAGGTAGTGCATAAGTTTGGTCCAAATGCATATGAGATAGAATTGCCATCCGGTCTTGGTATTTCTCCCATATTCAATGTTGCAGACCTATTTCCATTTAGACCTCCATTGAATGTTGAAGATGGATCAGATGTTGTGATTGAAGATGAAGACTGGATCAGAGATCTACCTCCAAGTAAGCCTTTATAGTTGGAATGCATCTTAGATTCCAAGGTTGTCAAGAAGACAAGGAAAGGTGTGTACAAGGAGTACTTGGTCAAGTGGCAGGATCTTCCTAATTCAAAGGCTACATGGATGAGTGAGGTAGACATTTTAAAGCATGGGAAGACACTCCAACAGTTAGCAACTCAAGGGAGTTGAGTTTTTCCTACAGGGGGAGTATGGTGCAGTCCTAGCACCTTCTCTATGGTGCAGGAAGTCATGTTTTTGTTTTGTTTCAATAAGGCTTTTTAAGCCCATCATGTTTGTAATAAGGCTTTTGTGTCAATTTGGTCACTAGACCTATGTAGACCATTTTTTGGTCAATTTTGATGTAATCACAAGGAAAACATGTAGTTTTCTTGTGTTAGGAGAAATCCAATGGCTAACTATTTTCAAATCAGTTTTGCATAGTTGGAGGATGTAAACTACTGTCTGTAGCCTTTTATAGGTGAGAAGTTGGATGTAATGGGAGAGACACAGAAGGGAGTGAATAAATGAAGAACTGGAGTTTAGGTGTTGAACATTGTTCTTTCTGAGTAATTCTCTGTGATTGTCATTCTGTACTAACTGGTAGTATTCATCCATTGAAGTAGTTCCATTTGATAGTAATCTAGTGACTTAGAGTGTTTTAGTTTGTCAGATATTATTCCTTTTTACAAAGATTGATCTAAAAACCTAGAAACTAGGGTTTGGTGAACAAATGGAGTGTTATTCCTCTGTCCATTGAAAGCATTCTCATTCTCAGTGTGATGGAGGGATATAGTATGTATTTTGTGTTTTCTGTTGTTCTGGATCAGACACCCAAAGACCCAAGGAATTTGGTATAAGTCAACTAGGCATCTCTATGTGACTAGTCGTAGAAGTGATAGGAAAAGTGTTGTTGAGAAATGACCAAGTTAGTAGGCGATCAAGTGTTCATAAAGGGTGTCCGTACTATCAAGCCTTTGTTTCTGTGTGTTGGTTTGGTGTCTATGTAATTGCAAGGTAAACGAAGTGTCAGTGGCATGACATAGCTTTCAGAGAAACCTTTTGGAACTGCACCGATCCTCAGTGTTAGGCTGATAGAAGGGCATCAGCGAAGATCAGGTTTAGTCTCGCCGAAGAGCATACATTGATGCAAGCCTTGTATCGATTCCTCGAATGTATATTGTAAATGCATATTGCATTGTACATTGAGAATATAAATTCCATATGATACAAGAGGTGACTAGCCACAACGGTGGAATTGAATGCATGTTGAGGACACAACCTTCATTAGATACAAACGATGACCAGCGATAGTAAATCGAGTGAAGCATATACAAGTAGATTGGTATCAGCGTGGTCGATGTGTATCGACAGAGTAGTTTTCAAACTCACTGATGAGTTAAGTCACACCGAATGAAGGGTCCCACCAAATTATATTACAAATGTATTTTGAGAATGCATGTTGAAACATACATTGTGTTAGATACAAGAAGGTGACCGGGTGTAGTGGTGAATTGGTGCATATGGACTGTAGTCCACCGGCGATAACAAATGAAGTGATGTATATGAGTGAAGTTGGTTGTCGGGGAAGTTGGAAGATCGGTAGGAGAAGTTAGTAAGTGGCCGACGGGGTATGTTTGGCCAACAAGGTTTGGTCACCAAGACATAGGCCACATCTTGGCGATCAATTGTGTGTTGCTTCCCGCTGTGCACTCTGCATCACAAAACGAAGAGACCAATTAGGTTATACATTGTACACATGTTACACTTCATCCCTAAGATGCTTTGGATCATTCCAAGTTTAAATTTAGCTTGTAAGCAAGTTCTTCAATCTCTAAAATTGATTAAACATGCTCTCTTTTGTGAAGGTTCTCTTGAAACATCTTCTTCTTATTTGATAATGGATGAGACTTAACATGGAAATCAACACTCTCAACTAAGGATGAAACCATGCAATATGTGACCTTATTGTATAGTAGTGACCAACCATTGTTGCTATACCCATAAAAATTATCCAAGAATAACTTAAAGTTACACATCCCATTGCATGCCTCCCCAAATTTCCTCACCAACAAACGTATTTGCATCTAGTTGCTTACAACAATATCTACTCACAATGCGCATGTACAAGATGAATAATCTCTATCCCAAGGCTCCTGTTTATAGGTAAGAAAGAAACAAGAAAGGAAACTTACTATATTTTCTTGCCACCATTATTTAATGCACCTAAGCACCAATAACTTATGCATCAAGCATCTCCAAGTTAGATGCCCAAGTTTGCACAAACTCCAAGGCACCCCAATTGCTCCCTCAAACCAAGTTGGCTTACAACATGTGCCCCAAGCATTAAATGTTTCTACAATATTGAATGAATTGTATAATAAACCCCATGAATTAATTGCATTCCTTCAATGAACCCAATAAATCATGAGCTCACTCATCCATGACCGCCCAATTATTAAATGTATGTCTTCCATTGTGCCACCAATATTAAATTAATTTGTAATGCCACAACAAAATCCATTAAGAAAATATTTGCATCTCCCAAAGTGTGGCATGCCACAAAGACATAGACTACAAGTCTACAAAATATATAATATTTCTGTGCAATCTATATAACATCTTATCCAAACATTCTAGCTAGTTAATTCATCATGTGAAGTGGCAATATCATCATGAAAGTAGGAAACTCATCATAAAGGGGTGAACTTTTTCACTAGTAAAGTGACAAACATGTTTATGTGGAGGAAGTGAGTTAGCATTTAGAATGCTAAATGTTTCATTTTTTATTTAGATTACTAGTATTCTAACTTCTCATATTTGGAAAGGTGTGGAAAAATGTAAAGACCCTTCTCTACATTAGGAAGAGATTTTACATTCATGTTGATGGTGGTGCAATAATTATTGCAAGACAAAGCATGTGCATGCAAGTATGTTTTATAACACAAGAGTACTTTTTGATATATGCAAATATCTTGAGCATTGTTGGAGCTTGTTTTTGGCTAATTTGGCTTTTGTAACACATCTGTACTTCATTCTTATATAGTGGAATGGGGAGTAATTGATCCTTAGGATATATTTTTTTCACTAAAAGTGGGTTTATCCAAGATATATTGTGTTGTTTTAGATTTGATCATGTTTGTATGTTTCATCTCCACATTTGTAGGTTTTAAGGTCTTTGTTTATAGCATGTTATCAGATGTCTAGTGTGAGAGGAGCCATGAAAATTGGACATAATGCTGATATCAAATAAGTTGTGAAAATGCAAGAGACATGAAAGATGATTAATTATATAATCACATAATTGGTGTAAATTGATAAAACAAGTTGTGTATAATATATATGAGTAGAGGTTGAGTAAAAATAGGAGTCAACACTAACACTCCACTAGATGCATCACATTATCTCCATAAAACCCTCTAGAGGTGGCGAGCTAAATTAGTCAACCTAGGACATCTAACTAGGCTTCATGACATGTGTACTTTACCCATGTGCAAGGTAATATATATACTAACATCCCCCTTATGGATAGCTTAGGTGGGAACAATAAAGATGGGTCCTAGATACTAGACTTGATGAGGTACCCATGTAAAACTCAATCTCTCTTGAAGTGGAGAAAGGTAGAAAACCCTCTGGGAAAAAACTACCCTCCAAAAGAGAGAAAAGATGTATGAAAATTAGTACAAGGAAAGAAGTACTACTTCTTTCACTAAGTACAATGAATGTTCCCCCCCATAGGAAAGAAAATGATAGGAGGTCTATGAGACTCCCTAATAATATGTGTCCTGTTGCAGTGAGGCTACATGCTTGAAAAAGGATGTAGATGTAGATCCAAGAATGTCAAACAATGTTCCTCCCCTTGGGGGAAATGAAACCAACTGAAGATGTCGGATATCTCCCCATTCTGAATAGGAAAGTGTAAAAAGATGTATGTATGTTCCTGAATCATGTTGAAGATGATCCAAGGATGATGATGCCCATTTTGATGTCTTTGAAGATTGCCCAGATGTCTATCCCCATGTCAATGTTAAAGGATGCCATAATCATATCAGGTGCATGCCTAATAGATGAAGATGATTACAATTCAAAATCATGTGTAGATGGATGTAGAGCATGAATACTTGAAGAGGATAATGGTGATGTAGCTTCATCAAAACTGTCATCAATGAAAAGATTGATGTATTCAATATGTTCTTCCAAATTAGTAATCTGGGACTCTAAAAATAGACAAGCAATGCCAGGTAGAAATTTGTCCCAATCAACAACACTAGGAAGAATGATATATTTATCCCACTGCAATGAATTTATGGAATCTTTTGAATAAGAGAATCTAAAATTTGATGAAGCAACAATAGATGGAGATGTTTCTGCAATTGTTGGTTTACAAGAATCTGGTAGACTAATGTCATTGGCAATGCAAAGTTTTTGTAACTAATGAAGCTCATAGAGCATTGTCAAATCATAAATTTGTTTAAACATATAATTTTTTATAGTGTCCCTTTTCTTTCCATAGTAATCACATGTTCTTTTCCAATAGTTTGGATACATGATTAACCCATTAATTTGGAGAATTATAAGTGTGTGACATCCAAATTGCTTGATTACTCCCCCTTAACTAAAAATACAAAAAGAAGTACATACGTGTTCTAGATATAGCTCAAGGAAGTCTTCTTGACATGACTCAATGGAAGTGCTCTGGACATGACTCAAAGGAAGTGCTCTTGACATGACTTAAAGGAAGTGCTCTTGACACAACTCTGTACACCCCCCTGATTGAGTCTTAGGTGACCCCGCAGTTTTGGCACTTTATAACTTAGTGTGTTTTACAATTAAAATAGGACCAATGCGTGGAAAATTAAAATATATTAACTTTTGCAAAAAATGGTGCTCAATTTTGAGCTACGAATCAAAATTTATTACACAATCAATTTCCTATAAATGAGACGTATTTAATAAAAATTGCACTAAAATGTTAAAAAAATGCTCTATGGTGAGATGAACCTAGCCTTCTAACCATTCGTTGGAATCAACAAAGAAATTAGAATACAATGGTTTTACTTGTGAGGAGTATTGACTTCTTACCAAACTGGACCTCACCCTTCGTCTTTGACAGGTGAAGATACAAGAGTTTATTAAAAACTAGTAATTCTTCAAATGCCCCAAATTTTTAAAGATCGCCCCAAAACATTTTACATTTTATATTCCTTAGTGCTTTTAGACAAAATAATTCCTATTCTAACACTAAAAAAACATAATTTTAAATGCTTACTAAAATTTAAAAACCAAAATAGTGGACTCCCAAAAGGGCATGGGCAAATTAGGGAAGGGGCGACCAAAATGGTAGCTTGTACACTAGAGATCTACTAGATGTTCAGGGTAGGGTGACCAAACAGGTGCTATGGCAGCACCAAAACTAGGCAAGGCAACTATGAAATGGCGGCCAAGAAGGTGTGGTTCTTCCCTTTTACGGTGGAACATGGGTGAATCAAAAAAGGTGTATAGGGTTATGGTGACCTGTGTGAGCCATGGGGCAAGAGGAGAAACCCAAGACTAGGTTATGGCGTAGGTACATGGCATTACATCATCTGGTGTAGGGCTTCCAAGTGCTCATGCTTTCCTTCAAACTACACTGGTATGGAGGCACAATAGCGTTGTCGAGGAAAAACTAGGCATGAGGCAAGGAAAAGTTGATGTAAGTAGGGGCATGAGTGTTGGCACCAGGGTTAGAGCATCAATTTCCCTCCTCTCACATATGCAAGCCTCCCCTATCACCTATCCCACCAATCCAACAAGTGCCTTACATAGGAACAATGCCTACTCCAAGGAGACTCACTCTTAAGTGACCTAGATTATCACATCTCTGGTCTGGTCATGACCATTTTAGATAGGGTTCTCATACCTTGAAAACACTATCGTGCCTTCAAACTAGGCAATTCATGTCTTCCAATAGATGATGCATCTTTCCTTTCACCTTGACACTACCCCTTAAATCCATAAATGCTAAACATGATTCAAACACTAGAACAATGGGCCTATAAACTATGCCCTCCAAAAGGGGTTTCACCTAGAAAATGAGCCAAGAAATAAATTTATTTTCTCACACCAAAGATGAGAACCAAGAATCTTCAATTAGCAAGTCTTTGTTACCATGTGAGAGGAGCTAGGAAAACTAGACAGAATGTCGATATCAAATAAACTGATAAAATGCAAGAGACATGAAAGATGATGAAGTAGATAATCACATAACAATTGTAAATTTCTCAATAAGGTGTGTACAATTTATAGGAGTAGAGGTTGAGTTAAATTAGGATTTGACTCTAACACTCCACTAGATGTGTCGAGTTGGATTCACAAAATCCGCTCGAGGTGGCAAGATGACTCGGTCAACCTTGGAACCTAACTGGGCTTAACAAAATGTGTAATTTTCCCATTTGAAAGGTAATATATACAGTAACATTTAGAAGACTAAACATCAATTTTTTCTTAAGTGGGATCTTTACATCAATGATATCCATTTTTTAAGAGTAGAGTGTGGTATAGACAAACTATTTATGGATGACCCTAATCTAAACCTAGAGAAATATATTCCTAGGTATAGGTTCATCATATGATACTTTGATATCCTTCAATGTCTGCTTCATCCACAACAGCTGTGTGTAGCAAGATGCTGCTGCAATGTACTCTACCTCTGCAATAGATAATGACACTAAATCCTATTTCTTACTCAAACATGAGACTAGTCTGCTTCAGAGAAAGAAAGCACCACCACTTGTACTTATTCTATAATTTGTACATCCTGCCCAATCTACATCTGCATATGCAATCAAAGAGAAATTAGTATCCTTGAGATACCATAAGCCAAAATATGGAGTGCCTTTCAAGTATCTAAATATCCTCTTTACTGCTGTAACATGTGTTTCTCTAGGATCTTCTTGAAATCTAGCTACAAGGAAAACTGCATGCATGATACCCGGTCTAGTAGAAGTCGGGTATAATAGTCCACCAATCATTGATATGTACTTGCTTTGATCAGCCTTAGGAGATTCATCATGTTTTCTTAACTTACAACTAGTAGTCATGGGTGTACATATTGGTTTTGAGTCTTCCATTCCAAACTTCTTCAACATTTCTTTAACATACTTTGATTGTGAAATGAAAATACCTTTTTCTAATTGATTGATTTGTAATCCAAGAAAAAAATTCATTTCCCCACACATTGACATTTCAAGTTCTTTCTGCATCTCTTATGTAAATCTCTTGCACATAACATTATTTCCTCCAAAGATTATATCATCAACATATACCTCTACAATCAGGATTTGATCTTCTTCAACTTTGAAGTACGAATTGTCGTCTGCAGTGCCCTTTTTGAATCCTTGATGCAATAAGTATCTATCCAATCTTACATACCAAGCTCTAGGAGCATGTTTGAGTCCATACAATGCCTTCTTCAATTAGCAGACCCTATTTGGATCATCTGATAACTGAAAGCCTTCCAGTTTTTCAATGTATACCTCTTCTTCCAATTCCCAATTTAAGAATGCAGATTTCATGTCTATCTGACAAACTTTGAAGTCCTTATGAGCTACAAAGGCCAAAAACATTCTAATGGCTTCCACTCTTGCCACTGGAGCATATGTTTCCTCATTTAATCTATTCCTTCCCCTTATGAGTAGCCTTTACACACAAGCCTACCCCTATTTTTGATTACTCTCCATTCTCATTCAATTTGTTCCGGAATACCCATTTAGTTACTATTTTTATCATTTACCGTGCCAAGGTAGGTTTTATGGATAGGGGCCCTGTTAGGGGTGCCTGGGTCCACCTAGGGAGCCACAGTCTCACTGGGGCACCCTAGTCCTTCAGGGGCATTAGTGTCCCTCTGGGGTACCCAGGTCTTCCTGGGGTGCCTGGGTCCATAGAGGACATGGGCCCTAGGTACAGGCACTCATTACTATTTCAGATAGTATTTTGCTTGTTAGATGATGAAAAACTGATACCACTGCTTGCTTTTTGACCTGCAGGATGTTCCAGAGACACGAGAGCACACAGGCAATCGCCTGATGTCACTACTTTGAGAGTGTGCTAGAACCATGTCTAATGTAGAGAGAGAGCACTTATGGGTAGTGGGCTTATGGTGGCTGTTTGATATGCCTACAATCAGATTTCATTATAGCATGTTGATGGCATTGATGGAGAGGTGAAATGCAGATACATCCACATTTCACTTATCCACAGGTGAGATGACTATCACACTGGAGGATGTGTATAGGATCCTGTGACTACCTATTTGAGGAGAGATAATGAGGGTCATGGGACATCGCACAGTGGCGTATACTTGTGGGATTCAGTTGTATTGTCTAGGTCACATAGTTTCACGGGTAGAGCGAGGACATATTCAGCTCTAGCTTCTAGAGCAGGGATGTTGTGACATTCCCTTGGTTCAAAGGATCATGATAGTCATAGTCACACGAGCTGTCGCACTAAATGGATGAGGCATCCACCTTCACAAGGGCCTCGTACACACTATTAGAGAGATGGAGGAGCATCAGACCGTGTACGTATGGGGACACAGTATGCTTGCGCACCTTTACCATGACTTGGGATGGTATGTCCATTATGAGATGCATAGTCTGATGATCTGCACTTTACTACAGGTTTGGGCCTTTAAGTATATCAGGTGCACACGACTGATAGGATTCCCTATAGAGGCAGCATTCACCCATCCACGCGTCCATGCTTATCGACTAGTCAGATGCTGGAGACATGGTGACTTGTTATATTGGAGAGTTGTTTTTGATAGATTATAGCCCAACGATATTATCTGGAGACCATATCGCAATTATATTGTATGGCCTGGTCAACGGAGATAGTTAGTGAGGATGTAGAGGGATTGGCTAATGGTCAGTCACCTCGATCACATTGTGGTTTGGTTCTACTTTGACAAGGTGGCATGATAGTTTGGATAGGTATAGGATGTTCCTGCAGTAACTAAGCTATGTGTACACCATGCGTAGTGCAGTCAAGGTGAACAACACCTGATAGTAGCAAATGTACTTCTTAGTGATGACGAGGGTCCAGAGGATGCAACACTAGTTTCAGATGTAGACGATGTTGGTTATACCCGAGCATATCAGACCTAGTGGCATGCAGCACGACTTGCTCCTATCTTTCCTCTTGGTCACCCGACAAGTGATGGTCGGCCTTGGGCCGGTCACGCTAGTGACACAGGGGTAGAGGATGATGTGAGCAATTTTGTGGGATACTACGATCTCAAGGAGGATGTAGAGGATGATGATGATGAGTCCGAGGAGGTTCCATCGTAGTATGCCTTTAGGGAGAGACCATGACAGGACTAGCAAGAGGTAGACACCGACGAGGAGACCAAGTCGAGGCCATGGTCCAGAGCTCGTGGTCCAGTTCCTACATGTGTTGAGAGACCAAGTCAGATTGAGAGGGGGGAGTGTAGTAGGTCTGTGCCTCCAACTACAGATCAGACTGTAGAGCCTGTGACACCATTAGGAATCTGAGATCCATCCTAGCAAGATGGAGATCTAGGTTAGCTTGATTTTATTAGTTTGTTGCTATTTTGATGCTTATGATGTTTATGTGAGAGTCTAATATCTATCTTATTTTTTGTTTTACAATCGGGACTGACGCTTGGAGAGACTTTGTGAGTCACATCATAGTGGACATAGTACCTTCAAATGTATCAGAGCAACGGGTGCAAGCGGGGTATTCACCACGACCATCTACTAGGCGAGATGTGGAGATATTTATGCCTTTTATTAGGTACAAAATGGCTATAGAGGCTATTCTATAACAGTTTGCATGGGAGAGGGAAGAGTTATGGTAGAGAGCTGAGCGTGCTGAGGTGGAGCTTTAGGCATAGCAGGATCAAATGGCAGTGATACCTACATAAGAGAGAGCCAATTGCCAGTGAGTTCTTACTACTTGAGGTCCATTAGGCGAGAGATGACAAAGACAGGGGTCAGGCTGACAGAGACTAGTACCATCGGATGTACTAGGAGGCACACGAGGAGGTGATAGGGCTAAGAGGAGAGAGCAGGGGGTTACGATCGTGAAGAGTCTCTAGGAGTCATTCGCGATCCGTAGCCACACATGGTTAGGCCTCTATCATGTGCACACCACGAGGGCCTGAGGGTACAGGTGACCGAGGTTTAGCTATGTGATACATGTATATGTTATGTACTACAACATCCAATTTTGTTGTGAGGGATAGTCAACTCGGATGTATATTTGGAACTGATAATATATATATGATGCTTTCTTTTTCTTTCTACATGTAATAATCTATCACATGTGATTTTATAAAAAGCAACTAGTGATGATTGTTTCAAGGTTGATATGGAAATATAATTAATGCTAATGTGGTATACGAACAATTCTTTGTAGAATCTATAGTAACAAACACAATGATTAACAATTTCACATATAATCCAAATTTCTATTCTACACTTAGTTAATACAATAGTGATCCTAACAAAGACTATATAATGAAGATACAACAATGATTAACTGAACAAAGATTGTCATGTTAAATTAATTAAGACAACATGCTAACATTTTGTCAAAATTGAAGCAAATCTATCTAATAAATTTGCTTTATAACATTTAACATTCAACTCTTAAGCATGAAATTTCTTGACATGCACAACGTTAATATGTTCCTTAAGTAGCATACCTTGTTCATCAGCTAGTCTATACACTCCTGATCCAAAGGCTTTAGTTACTATGTATGGTCCAAGCCAATTAGGGCTGAACTTACCTTTTTCTCCAGGAGGTGCATTTATATTGCGTTGATTTTTGTAAAGTACCAAATCCCCAACGTTGAATGAACGTTGTATAACATGCTCATTGTATGATCATTGTATATTTTTTTGATGAGCCTTGAGGTGCTCAAGAGCATTTATACATCTTTCATCAAGCATCTCAAGTTCCTGTAATCTTTTCTCACATTTTGTATCATCATCAATAATGTCTTTTAGGGAGATCCTCAATGAAGGGATTTCTAACTCCAAGGGCATTATCGCATCAGCACCATAGACAAGGTTATATGGTGTATTACCAGTAGCCATACGAATGCTTGTTCTATAGGCCCATAATGCATAGGACAATTGAATGTGCCAATCTTTTTTATGTTTGTTAACAATCTTTCGTAGAATTTGCCCAATAATTTTGTTTGAATCTTTTGCTTGGCCATTTGATTGAGGATAATAAGGCGTAGAGAAGCAATGTTGAATATGATATTTTCCAAGAAATTTCTTCACATCCTTGTTCTTAAATGGTGTACCACTATCCGAAACGAGGGATGAAGGTATTCCAAATCGAGAAATAATATTATCTTGTATAAACTGGCAAATTACATTAGCAGTCATGGATCGTAAGGGGACAACTTCGACCCACTTTGTGAAGTAGTCAGTGGCAGTAATGATAAATGTATGCCCTTCGTAGGAGGGTGGGGAAATTTTACTAATTAAATCCAGGCCCCAAATAGAAAATGGTCAAGGTGAAACTTGGGCACGAATTTCTTGAGCAGGAGCTCAGATTAGGTGTTTATGCTATTGACATTGCGGGCATCTCTTGACATAAGCAAAGGAATCTTGTTCCATGTGCTGCCAATAATAACCCATTTGTATTAATGTTTGTACCAATGATTTTCTTCCAAATTTCCCTCCACAGGCACCAGAGTGAGCTTCTAATAAAGCTATCAGAATCTTTGCATTACTTAAACATCGGAGTAAAACTTTGTTATTGCTTCGTCTATATAACACATTTGACAGAATAATGTATCGTGCTGCTAGTTTACATTGACAGATTCAGGTATTTTTGGATGTTTAATTAGGAATGGTTCAATCATGCAAATAATTGAATATATGGGAGAACCACAGAGTTTCAAATTCTCAATTGCAGGGTCTTCTATTGTCAGTGTTTTAAGATTATGAATGACGAAGGTAAATTCCTTAGGAGAATCATCAGGGGATATAAGGGAGGCCATGCTTGCCATTGCATTCGCATGTTGATTGTCTTTCCTGTGAAGAGTATTTATTGAGAATGATGTGAATTATTTTAAGAGAGATAAAGCTATTGTACGATATTGAGATAATTTGTCATGCTTAGTTTGATATGATCCAGTTATTTGTCATAAAATTAGCAGTGAATCACCATATATGGTAATATGTTTGATGTTAAGAGCTAAGGTGGCACGGAGTCTTGCAATAAGGGCTTCATATTTGGCAATGTTGTTTGTGCATGGGAAATCTAGACAATAAAACATAGGATTCGGCTTACCTGTGGGTGGTATTAATATAACACCAGAACCATGTAGCCGGTTTGACATCTTGATCCATCGAAGTACAATTCCCATTTATCCTCTTCCATAATTGTTAAAATTTGGTCATCGGAAAATATGTACGTTTGTTGTGTAGTAAAGGGTGAAGGAGCTTCAGCTAACGCTTGCCCTTTTATTGCTTTTTGAGAAATGAATTTAAGATCAAACTCTGTTAACAACATAACCCATTTAGAAAGATGACCTGACCAATCTATTGTTGCAAAAAGATGTTTTAAAGGGTTGAATTTTACCATCACGTGTATTTTAGCATTCAAAAGATAATGTCTAAGATTTTGTGTTGCAAACACTAAAGATAAGAAATGCTTCTCAATAATAGTGTACCACACTTCATAATCAAGAAAAGTTTGACTAATGTAGTATACAACACATTCTTTGCCTTTAACATTATGTTGTGCTAGCAAAGCTGCCAGAGCATTATTAGATGCTGAGATATACAATAGAAAGGGTTTATCAAGGATAGCGGGTTGTAGAACTGGTGGATTAACCAAATAAGTCTTTAATTCTTCAAAAGCTTTTTGACATTCAGAATTCCATTAAAACATCGAATCCTTCTTCAGTAATTGCGTAAAAGGGTGAGTCCTATCCGTGAGTTGCGAAACGAATCGGCAGATAGCTCGTATCTTCCCTTGCAAACTACGAAGTTGAGATATGTTCTTAGGTGTTGGCATATTAACAATTGCATCTATTTTCTTTGTATCCAATTCAATTCCATGATTTGAAATAATAAATCCTAACAGTTTTCCACTATCTACACTAGAAACACACTTACGAGGATTTAATCACATGTTATACTTCCTTATGCGTTGAAAGATTTGTCAAAGATTTGTATCACGATCTTGGTGACGAATGGACTTCGCCAAGATGTCACCAACATAATCTTTAAAATATTGTGCATATAATCATGAAATATAAGGGTCATTGGATGTTGATAAGTAGGTCCTGCATTCTTAAGTCCAAACGACATGACTACCCAGCAAAATGTACCCCAAGGTGTTATAAAAGCTGTTTTATATTGATCTTGAGAGTTTATTAAGATTTGATTATATCCTAAAAACCCATCCATGAAAGAGAGTAATTCATGGCCTGCTATAGAATTGACAATCATATCAATGTTAGGAAGTCAAAAATCATCTTTTAAGGATGCAAGGTATAAATCTTGAAAATCTGTACACACATTCTTATATGACCATCGGGTTTAGCGATAGCGACAATGTTTAAGATCCACGGTGAATAGTCAATAGGGTGGATGAAGCCAGCCTGTAGAAGCTTCTCTATCTTTGCTTTGACAAGTAATATAATCTTGGGATTCATCTTATGAATCTTTTGTTTAAACATCTTAGCATCCATTTGCAAGACAATATTATGTGTTACAATTTGAGGATCAATACCAGGCATGTCTGAATAATTCCAAGCAAATAGTTCAGAGAATTCATGTAATAACTTAGTGATTTCTTCCTTTTCTTCTATGTGTAAACAATCACCAATAGGGATAACTCTTTCAGTATTATCTTTATCCATGAGAGCATCAATAGTCTTTCCATTGAGCAAAGTACTGCGGTCTAGGAAATCAGGTAATTGTGGTAGATCTTCGGATTCTTCGTCAGACTTTAGAGTGGCATTTACCATGCTAGTGGTTTTTCCAAAGTACGCACTATTGTTCAATTCATAAGGTATGGCACATTTATGATGGTAACGAGGAATATTGTCATAAGTGCCTAAGAATTCCATTATCTCTTCATCGATTGAAAATACATCCATAGGGAATACTCCTGGTGGACAACTAGTGTCAATCATCTCAAGAAATATCAAGTTAAGTATTGATATGGTATTCACATTAAGAGTAGGATGTCTACGGGCTTTAGATTCCCTGAAAGGGTTGTATCCAATGCCACTTGAGTAATGTCGCAAAGCAGATTCTATAGGGACTTTGATTCCTTGTTGATTAATACCACAACCATTGCCTACACAATCACAGTTCTTATAAAGGATCTGGAATCCTCGACCATAAAGAGAAGCCATTTCTTTAGAAGAAGGTGGAGCTACATAAGTTTCATAATCTATAGTGTAAGTAAAAGTATTATTTGAGTTTGTTACCAAAGAAGATTTATGCTTATCATTCACAACATGAGATGATATTGATGCGATGTTTGATGTTTCAGAGATGGGGTTTTTAATTTTATATTCTTCTATGGAAGGAGATGTGAAATCCAATGAACCCCAATAGTCACCATGGAATTCATTCGATTGTTTGGAATCTTGTATGGTAGTATTTGGAGCAAGAGGAGGTGACAAGTCAACTTTTAAATTGTTTAAAATCTTTGGACAAACAACTTGTTTTTGTGATTCAATTTGCAAACAATTATCAGGTTCAGGTTCAGCATGAATAGTGTGCAACTTATCTTTGAATATGAATTTAATTGAACAATGCAAAGTAGAATGGACTGCTCCCAAAGCATGGATCCAAGGTCTACCCAGAATCATGTTATAACATAGAGAACAAGGCATGACATGAATCAGGGTAGGCACAATCATAGGTCCTACTTGTATAGGTAGTGTAATAGTGCCCACGAATTGTCATCCAACATTGTCAAACTGATGGATACTTATCATTTCCGCCTTAACCAAGGATGTATCAACCTTAATCTTATGCAATCAATTAATGCCACAGTCATTAAGAGCTGATCCATTATCAATCATAACTCTCTTAACCAATGTTTTATTTATCGTAATGAAAATTATCAAAGGATCGTACTAATTTTGAACTTCAAGAGATGGCAACTCATGTTGTTGAAACAAAATGTCCATTTTTGTCACATGCATACAATCTAATAGAGTTGCTACATCATTTGGCTTGATAGCGGGTGGGATAATCACCTTTTGTAAAGCTTCTTGGAGCATTCCATGGTAAGTAGGTGAAGTTTGTATAAGCTCCCAAAGAGATATTTTTGCAGGAGTAGCACGAAGCTACTGTACAAGATCATAATCGTGACCAACCTTTTGTTTTAAAATGAGGAAGCATAGGTTGAGAAGATGGTAAAGATATCAAAATGCTCTGTTGTTGTTTGCTTTGTTTATTGTTCTAAGTGTTATATGCGTGAGCAACCACATTATGACTAGGTTGTTGTAAATTTGAATGTGCTATTTGTTTAGCATGGTTGTGAATGTGATCTGAAGGTTGAGAAGAAGGTGAAAGACCTCTAACAGTAAGCACTAGTTTAGAAGGTAGTTTAACCACATCCGAACATAAGGTGACTACTATTTTTGGTTTCCCAAAATCTTCCTTAGCTTTAGGAACATAAATTGCATTTACAACTCTTTGAAATAAGATTGGTTTAGGAGTCCTAGTGGAATGTTCAATCGAGATAAAGTCCTCAAGGGCTTCATCTAGCATATTGAAGTCATCACAACTAAACGGCTCATCATATATATGGAAATCTTGCAAAAAGTAATCCAACATTTTAACATGCTCTAATTATCCCAAGATTTAAATGTAAAATGATGGTTTATGAACTTTTACAAAAATGAAACACTGTGCAAAACACCAAGTTATAATTTCTAACTCTTTTAGTCAACAGATAAAGAATATCATTCAAAATCCAATGCATGCACTTTCACCAAAGAGGGTTTGTAATCTAAATGTGTTTTAGGACATCAAACTATTTCAGATCTAATGTTTAAAGGATGCAAATTCTTTAGAGCGTGGATTCACCAAAATGTTTAGGGTGAAAAAGTAGGTTTCTCTTAAACAAGGTTAAGCCCTATTCTTTCACCTAACTAAACATTAGGAGGACAAGGATCGAGCTCAAGACCAAGCTACTGATCACTTGTCTATTCCCTAATGATAATCAGGTTTGATTCAGGTGTCTCATTAAGGTTTTATCAATTGCCTTAATTCACTAATTAAATAAACCCTAATTACACCTTGTAACAAAAAATGACATAATTTAGAGATAAAGCAGACAAAATAGAGTATAGAAATGTAGAGAATAAGGTTTTGAGGTCATGCACCAAGAAATTGAGGGCCACTTGGACTAGGGCGCCCGCTCATTAGTCCCGCAAATTCCCATCTCTAAAAATATTTTGTACCAGCTACCAAATGACCTCCACAGAAATTTCCCCCAGTTGAACTAGGGTACCCGCTCATTAGTCCCAAAAGTATCAGGATCTAAAATTCTAAAATTCTGTGAGGACTGTATCTGTAATATCTGTCTTTCTTCCGCTTCTTTTCAATGTATCCTGCAAAACACAATCTGCGCCTACAAAAGAAGGAGAAAGATGTTGTGGCTATATAGGAGCTTGCCTCAGTCAAGCCTCATTTTTGGTATTTCTACCTCAACAATAGCCAGAGAAAAGATTTGCAGAAGTGTATGAAAACCTAAACAAGTGTATGCAAAAATATCAAACCCTAGATGTCTCAATCAAGGGAAGATCATTAAATTTCTTCAATTCAATAAACACATACAACTTCACCTCAAGGAGATGAAATCAAATGAAGACTTGCATGAACAAGAAGGTGAATTAGCAATGTTTGGGGAGGATCTCCAAACTCGATGTTGGAAGCTTCAACCCTTCTCTCGATCATGTAAAGGGTGTATAAACCCTAGGAAGAGCAAGATAGTCTCAAGATCTTGATTCCTAATCTCCATCCATTGTCTCCATGATAGCAAATTCAAATTACTTTCAAGAGCTTCAACAATCCACTGATCTTCAATGGCAACTTTAGCAGAGTTTTGGTATCAAGTTTGCATAAGAATTGTGTGTGATAAAATAATTTTAAAATGTCTTTTTATATCTAGCTTTAGGTAAATTCAAATTTCAAAATAACGTCTTGATATTGCGCAAAAACTAAGAATTTGAAAAGGAATCCCGAGGTGCACAGCGGGAACCGACACCTCGCCAAAATTCAAAATCCCAAAAAATGGGGCAAGACTAGGGCATGGACACTTGAGTCCAGGCACCTATTTTCTAACTAGATCTCTATCTTGGGGGTCCCAGGGACCCATAATCGAAATCCTCTTTCTGGGTTCTATCAAAAGTTACATCAGAAAATGAATGTTTTGTAACTAGGTATTAGCTAATCAGGGTTTCAGGAAGGCCAAAAACAAAGAGGTTGAGCGGTCACCAAAGGCAAGGAGCTAAACCAAGGGAAATTGTACCATTCCATACATGAGGACAATTTCCAATGTAATAATTTATACTTAGAATACCTTTGCCTCTACGGAGATCAGAGCTCGAACCTTCGGTGTTTAGCCTTCCAGGAGGGACAAAAGAAGAAATAAACTCTGCCCTCTGACTCCTGAAAGACCTAGTCAATTTTATAGCTAGGTGGACCTTGGCCCTCGGGCCTTTGGAATTCTACCTTCGGAGTGCCACGTGTCATCTTTCTGCCAATCCACCACAACATTTTTCCTTAATAAAATAACCCCACAGAATGACAAAAAGATTGAGAATCTTTGAGAGCGGTAGAGTTCAGAGTTCGGGCCTTCAGCCTACCTCCTTTTGAAGGAAGGAAGAGGGAAGATGGAAACCCTAAAGTTTGAAATGCTAAAAAATTTAGAATATTTTGAAATGAAAAGAAGCGGAACGTGGGTCTCAACCTTTCCTCCTGGATGACGTCACCACCACCTATCCTCATTCTATAGTTTTGTGGTCCCTTTGTCCTTAATAAAACAATCCCCTATGGAATAGCAAAAACACACCACGTGGCCCATCGGTAGTCAGCCATCAGGCCTTCATCCTTCGGCCTTGCAAAGATAGAACGTGGAAGAACAAAACTCCAAAGTTCAATAGTCATTCCACACTTAGCCATATTTACAAAGAAAAGATTGGAACTTGGGCTTCGAGCCTTTCACCTTCAAAGAAGAACGTGGAAGAACAAAACCCTAATCCCCGACAGCCCACAGAGCTTCCAAGATATAGTTGAATTGTAAGAGAAGAGTCGGAGCTTGACCATCAAGTCTTCCATCTTCTAATGACGTTGCTTCCACATGGCAGCATTTCGCAGTCCCATGAAAAGAGCTCGACAGAATAGTGGAATGCCACAAGATCGTGCCATATGGCTATTGGGAGTCAGGGTTCAGGTTTTTCACCTTCCGCCTTCTAAAAGGAAAGGAAGAGGAAAGGGGAAAAGGCCAAACTCTGACACAAAAACACTTAGCTGCTTTTACAAAGGAAAGGGTCAGAGTTCGGCCCTTAGACCTTCTGGCCTTCTCCTTCCAAAGGAAGGAAGGGAGAAGAGGGAAGGTCTGAACTCTGACCTCTGAAAATCATTGAATACTTTGGTGATTTTGAAGGAAATGGAGAGGATTTCAGGGATGATAAGGATGGAATACTAAAGATCAGAACTCTGAAACTCCAACAACAGTAAAAACACAAGGCAAACTCAGGATTTTTGGGACTTAGTCAATTTTGATAGTTTTGCCTTGCATTCCAGAGGGTAAAAACAATAGGATTTCATGGATCTTAGACTATTTGGCCAAGAGGGAAAAATAGGATAACATTTTAGCAACTTTGCATGGGTGTTTATCTACCTAAACACTAGGATCCAGAGTCAAAGGGCCAGCAACAAGAACAAGGGTTGTCAATATAAACCAAGCATGCCTCTGGGAACAAAACAAACAAACCAAGCATGCATTCTCCTAATAAGAATGCAGAAGAGTGCAAGGGCACTTATTGAAAACAAAAATCTAACCTATTTACAAGGTCTCACAACCATGCTAAAAGCAAGGTTTGAGATGAATCCCATTGACTAGGATGGGTAGAACCTCTCCATTCAGTTTGGAAAGTTGGAATGCATTGGCCTACTTGCAACTAGTAATAATATAAGGGCCACTCCACATGACATCAAACTTTAAATTTCTTCCAGCTTTGGCCCTATTTGCATCCCGCTTTAGCACTATATCTCCTTCACTAAATGTTCTTCTAGTGGATTTTCTATCAAAGTTCTTCTTGACTTGATCTTGGTGGGCTTCAAGGGTCATCATAGAAGTATGCCTTTTCTCTTCAAGTTCCATTAGCTCTACAGGTCTTATTATCATGGCATCATTTTCCATTAGTTCCAGCTGCTATTCCAACTCAAGAGAAGGCAATTCCAATGATAATGGAATACTTGCTTCCCTTCCATAAACAAGCATAAAAGGGGAATTGCCTATGGCCCTCTTGGGAGTGATTCTGTTAGCCCAAAGAGCAGTCTTTAACCTGGAGTGCTAGGTTCTTTGATTATCTTACACCATCCTCTTGATAATTTTGATCAGATTTTTATTGGTGGACTCAGCTAAGCCATTTCCCTTAGGATAGTAATTGGATTAGGTCTTCAAGTAAACCCCATAGTTCAGTGCCCATTCACTATCTTTTGTGCCTACAAAGGCCTTAGCATTATAAAAAATGATGGGGGATGGCACACCAAATCTTGTAGCTATACCCTCAAGGAAGTCTACAATGGATGCCTCTATGGCATCCCTTAATGCAACTGTCTCTGTCCACCTGGTAAAGTAGTCAATGGCTATTAGAATCCACTTATGGCCGAAACTAGAAGGTGGGTTGATTACTCTAATGAATTCTAAACGCAATTGAACAAAAGGCCGATCTATTTGAAGTGGATGAAGAGGAAGAGTTGCCAGCCTTTGCTTCCCAGCAAATAATGCACATTCTTTGCATTTCCTTATCCATATATGTGCATCACTGAATAAACTGGGCTAGTAATAACCAGCCCTCATGATCTTGATCGTAGTTGTCCTTGGAGAATAATGGCCACTGGCAAGGCCATTATGAAATTCTTCTAAGACCCTAAAGGTCTGATCATGAGTAATACACCTAAGAAGAACTCCATTGATGTCTTTCCTATGCAAGACACCATCAACAAGAACATAAGGAATGGATTGGAGCCTGAAATACCTTCTTTTCACCTGATCCAATCCATTTGGGCATCTGTCGGACTGTAGAAATGTGACCATGTCATGATACCAGTCAGTTGGAGTGTGGGAATCAACTAGTTGTGCCTACCCTTGGACACATATAGCATCACTTCTATCTTTTACATCTACTATCATTTGTTTGCACAGGCCTTTGCCTCTCACTAGCTTGGTAATATGGATGTCTATATCATACTCCATCACTTTAGTTATCCATCCAACCCTTTTTTCGTTGACATCCCTACTCAACAAGAACTCTTTCATGCTAGGGTGGTTCACCATCAACTGTATTTTTCTGTTTGAAAGCATATGCCTAAACATTTTTAGTGCTTTCACCATAGCAAACACCTGCTTCTCGACAAAATCAAATTTCACCTAATATTCTTTGAGACGCTGGCTGAAGAAAGCAACTGGTTGTTCTAATTTTTCTTCATTCTATTGTGTCAAGACAACTGATATACCCTCTTTTCCTCCAAAGGCATAAAGGATAAAATCCTTCTCATAATTAGGGTTTATTAGTGTAGGAACTTGTGCAATGGCTTGCTTGACAACTTCAAAATTGTCCCTTCCTTCTTTAGACCATGTAAAGGTAGCTTTCTTCTTAAGAATAGCTATCAGGGGTTTTGCTATTGAAGGAAAATTAGGTATGAACCTCCTCACAAAGTTGATATTTCCCAGAAATATCTACAAACCTTTCTTATGACTAAGGAGAGGAAGAGCAAAAAAGAGACTTGTTCTTTCAAGATCAATGGCCAACCCATCCTTGGAAACCACATGTCCAAGCAGTTTGCCTTCTGGGACAACAAATACACACTTTTTTGGATTCAATGATATGTCATACTCTCTACATCTTTCAAAGACTTTTCTTAAATGACCCAAATAGTCAACTGCATGCTTGGAATACATAGTCAAATCATCAAGTTACACCAAAATAATATCATTGATTAGGCCTTTGAAGGCCATATCCATTACACTTTGAAAGGTTAGCCCAGCATTTGCCAACCCAAAAGGTATCTTTTGGAAATCCAAGGTACCCCACTTAGTGGTAAAGGTTGTCTTATACTGGTTTGATTCTTTTACAAGAATCTGATTGTAGTCTGAGAAGCCATCTAGGAGTTAAAACCTTTCAGCACCTGCTACGGTTTGGAGGATTTTCTCCATGGAAGGGAGTGGATAGTGGTCTTTAAGGGAGGCCTTATTCAAGTCTCTAAAGTCCACACACAATCTGATTTCCCCATTCTTTTTTCTAACTGGAAAAAGGTTACCTACCAAAGAGGAATGTTTAATGGGATAAATGATTCTAGCTTCTATAAGCTTGGATAGCTCTTTTCTCATTAATGGCTCAATTTTGGGGTTGACTGGCCTTTGCTTTTGGTGGAAAGGCTTTTCATTAGGGTCTAGATCAATGGTATGTTGGATTAACCTGGGATCAAAACATTTCAAATCCCTATAATCCCAAGCAATTAAATCATTAAATTCATTACAAAGTTCAATGAAACTATGCCTCCCAGCTTGACTACATACCTTTCCATGTTTTAGAAATCTGCCCTATGTAATTTACATGTCTTCGTGTCCTCTTTTTTGACTGTCATGTTCATTTTCTCCTTCTTCTGTTGATCATCAACACCAAATATGCTCTCTAAGGTGATCAGTCCTCTGGACAACTTATTGGTCTTTAGCTAGATCACCTGGTCAGCGTATTGCTCTTGCAATACTGACTGATTTTTTACAGTAGACTCTGCCTCATCTTACAAAAAAATTACAATTTGCTGGTCACTTTCAAACACTTGCCAGCTTATCACATTGTCAGGAACAACAGGTATGACAATAATCCTCACATGCTGATCTAAGTTTTGTCTGACATTCTTAGGAATGTCAATCTGTACACCACTTGTAGCTAACCTATAAGCATCTTTGTTCTTTTTTTTGGGCACTTCCTAAATACTGAAGGAATCAAAGTCTTCAATCAAGTCCTAGACTATGTGCTTACATGACTTGAGCAAGTAATTCCTTGAGGCACTTTGTGATATGATTTGATGTACAAGTTCACTATCACCAAATGCTTGTAAAACTTTTATTCCTCTTTTTTGTGCTAGTTGTATGCCCTGAATCAAGGCTTCATATTCAACTACATTGTTAGTATAGATAAACTGCAATCTTAATGAAGAGAAATAACTTTCCTTTTGGGGTGAAATAAATACCACCCCAACACTTACTCCATTTTTGCTTTTGGAGCCATCAAAATACATCTTCCATATCCCATCCAAATCTGATGTTGCCTTTTCAAGATTAGGGATGGTGGCATCTTCTTCATGGATACAATAAGTACCCAACACTGTATTCTCTATGTGGTCAAGGGTATCAAATTGAAAATAATTAGCCCATTCATCTAGCAGTATATCAAGGATCTCCTCTACTGGTGTTGCAGCCTCATGCCTACTATTTTCATCCTCTTTCAACTCATGGATTGTACAATTCATGTTGTTTGGGTTGGGAGATAAGGTTTCTATATGATCATTTGCAATAGGCTTAGCCCTAATAGTTACTTTGGTTCCATATCTTATTCTAAATAACACATGGAACCAATCAGAAGATAAATACCCCCTATTTTAGCACTGAAGTCCCTAGATAGGCATATGCCAAAGTATGCAAGGAGGTCTATGACTAAGATATGTTGTGAAATAGAGAAGCCAGGGCATGCATGCAAAGTGAGTTCCAAACCTTTAATGACACCTAGTGTCTTAACAATAGTACCATCTAATTGCACTACACCCTTATTCACAGGCTCATACTTTATACCCAACCTATCAGCAATATTTTTAGGCATAACAGAGGTACCTGTCCTAGAATCTATCATACAGTTATGCAAAAATTTATCACCTACGATTAAGGAAACATAAAATGGAGGGGGCTTACTAGTTTTTCTTGTGCTTGCTTCCTCCTTGGGTTGGCACATGTTTGCTGGGACAGTTGTGTTTTCTCTTACCAACTCCACATCAGGCTGACTGAATTCTATTAGGGTTTCTTGAAGAAGATTCCTCTAAGCTGGCATTAATAAGGCATCCCACATAGTGACACTTATATTTGTCTTTTTCATCTGATCCACTATGCTAAAGGGTATTTGACTTCCCTTTTGTGTTGTTCTAGTGACAGTTAGATCACTTTTTGGTTGTTGATTGGATTGGAGTTGCGCTGTTGGTATTGCATCTGTCCTGCCAATGGTTTGATATGCCTACTTTGAAGGAGTCTCAGGCACTTTCTCTTTTGTTGTAACCATTGGAGACACATTAGGTATAGGCATATGACCAACTGCAGGTGTTGATGTATCTTTAGTAACTGTTCTCTTCACCCTTGTATTGAATGCTATTGGACCAACACCTTGATTAGCACCACAATAGTCATCAGGGATCCAATATATCAAGGTAGCATCATTTTGCATGTGTTCTTGGCCTCCAACCATTCCATGGTTGATGTTAACCTATTATTCTAAATTTGTTGGTTGTTCTTGCACTGTCAGAGCATGACTGAACTATCCACTTTGGCACAAATTTTGTTCATGTGGCTGATTGCAAGGATAACACCAGCCACTGTCTTGGGCCAAGTTGTTTTGAATTGGCACAAGGGGTCTGGAGGAGCTTGCTGCATTAGGGTTAACAACATTTAATGGTCTGATAGAACTACTCGTTGCCCCTGCCTTTGTATATTACCTTGGTATGGAGGTTTGTTTTGTTGATATGTCTGATTGTATGGCTAATATGGTTGGTTAGAAGGCTGGTACAATTGGTTAGAGGGCTGATACGGATTTCCAGGTTGTGCCTGCTACCTCTCTAACAACTTCACTTGGTTGGTCAACATTCTTATCTTGGCATATGTATCCTCTGAGTTTTCAATTGAAGGTGTAATTAAAGGAGCGACAGGGATGACTATTGTAGGTATTGGAGCTGCAATAGGTTGAATAACAGGGGCCTATGGAAATAAAGGCATTGGTGTCCTTGTAGCAATCTTCCCTTCCAGAATTAGGCAATTTTCTGCCCTTATGTTTGTGTCATAGGCATCAGGTAATACAGTCCTTCCCATGGACTGAATCATGACAACAATGTCTGGATTCAAAGACCTTAAATAATATATTAATGTTGTGTTTGGAGAGGGCTTTACCAGCAAGGGAATGCTATCCCATGTTTTTTGGAATTGGTAGTTGAAGTCTACCATGTATTCATGAGTGGCTCTCTTGATTGTAGCTAATTACTCTATTAGTGACGCGTGGTCGCTCTTGTCTTTGAAATGCTGGCACAATTCAGTGCCCAAATCATCCCAACTGTGGATGTAATTTTCTTGGAGACCTCTATAACACTGCAAGGCCTTTCCTTTGAATGAAGAGGCTAGCAGTCTCACAGCCACGTTGTTAGCAATGACATGGTGGACGAACAGACACTGGCAATGTCTTAAATATGTTCACTAGGAGTATGTTGGGAATTGAGGTGTCTCAACCTTGGTAATTCATTGTATTATTTCGTTGTATTTATTTATTTATTGCCTATTGTATATTTTGGATGCAAATCCTATGTTGTCATTTTGTGGGAGTTGGCATGATGATGTGTCATCCTACATGGCATATGACCACATGTATTTTTGTCCTCACATGAGGAGATAGGTGTCCCACTTAGTGGTAGGAATATTTTGCCATGTGTCATCATCTTGGATGTTGTGTAAGGGAATATTGACCATAACAGTCATGACAAATTCCTATGATGAAGTTATGACATGTAAGAGTTGGAAATAGGAGATTCTATGATAGGTGAAGACATGTGTTGAAGAGCATCTTTGAATAAGGCATCTTTGGGTGCCCTAAGGTGGACTATGACATGTTGTAATAAAATATGCTATCTATAGCCTATGTATGATAGATTCTCTTACAGCTGTAAGTTATGACAACTATGACAGATTCTATGATGGTTGTAAGAGTCGTAAAAGCATCTGTCATAGCCCATTTTAGAAATAGGTGACCTCCTTGGGATGGGGTGACTTGACAATTGTTAGGAGCATCCTACAGAGTTGGACAAGTGTCCATAGGTGTGGGTTTTGGGCCATGAGGCCATGTTGGACGCCCATCCCTATGTGGAGCCATTTTTGCCTTGTATATTCTATATAAGCAGGTGCTTTGAAGAGATGTATTACAGGTTTGATAGGTACTATTATGTTGCCAGCTTATCTTCAAATATGAGTGTCGAAGACTCCTGCAAGAGCATTGGCTCTATGTTGTATTATAACCTTAATTGTTTATGAAATATATTTGAGCTATGTTTTCAAGTGTGGGGTTTTTCACCCGTAAGGGTTTTCCCCGCATATATCTTGTGTCTCTCTTTTTGTCTTACATTTTTATGTATGTATTTGCTACAATATCTCTATTAGTGGGTTAACATAATCTACAATTGTAAAGATAAAATTGAATTTGCACTCTCCTCCCCTCATTAGATTAGTGTAGGAAGTGATTTCCGCACACCTAGCTTCCTTTCAGGGTAGTGGAGTTCTCACCAGTAAAAAATGGAATAGCCTTTAAGGCTAAAGTGGGGGTATCATCATACTGCGCTAGGTCTAAAGGACTATCCCCATGAAATGCAATGAATGGAAGGTTTCTTGCCATGTTAGGGATATTCAAGTTAATTATGGGTATGCGTAGGGTTCTTCCTTAATACTGAAACCTAACTTGGAAATTAACTGGGGGGAGTAGACTGAGCTTTTGAATGGGATGAAGTACTACTCCTATTTTCCCTCATAGGGGACCTAGGCAGTCTTGTTCTTCTTCTTCTTTCAGTAAATGAGAGTTCTATAAATTGGAAATTACCTCTAGAAGAAGACCTTGTATGTACTCCAGGCATGAAATGTGGAATTGTTATGTAGGAACTGGATCAACAAAGTCATCAAGTGCCTATTGAACACTTTAATAGCAACAAATGAACTAATAATTTTATCAAATTCTTAGTCCAACTCTCGCTCAAATCAAAATGTCCCATCGAGCGTGCCAGAAACTATTATCACATAGAATTACACCATGTTTGGGGACTTCCAAGCATTCTAATGACACAATAGGAATGATATCAAGGTGTGGAACCTTGCAATTTTGAGATCAGACTTCTAGAGAAGGCTAGTTCCTCTTTCTAAGCTTAAGGCTTAGAGAAATTACCTAACTCTAATTCTAAACTTACCTGGGGAAAAGGGATAGGAGGGATCTAGAAAACAAAAGGTGATGCACTAGAGTCATAAGGTGTATTACCTGAACTGAATCAACACAACATTGATCTCACTCTCTAAAAAGAACTCACACAGACTTAAAACCCTGATAGAGGCTTTGGATAGAAGACTATAACCTATGAAGGAGCCGTTCTACTCACAAAATAGACCACAGCTTCAAATGAAACATAGAGACAAAGTGCAAGAGAGGTGAAATATCAGAGATTTATTGATCATGAACATCAAATGACCATTACAAAGAGTAAATAACCTATTGCAGAGCAATAAACACAAAATAATCAAATACATTCATAGTTGAACGATGAACTAGAGAAATCAAAGGCTCAAAAATGAGCACAATACATCAAATCTGGTTGTTCTATAGGTGCATTACAAGGTCTAGAAGTAACAAAGAAATTTTCCTAGCATAACATCCTATAAAACAACTAACAACAAGCTTTTACATCTTTGCAACATGCATATATACCTTTTACAATCTCACTGTAGTAGCCATGGCATGGAAGATAAGGAGTCAATAAGAAGGGACATCGACCATGCTCCAATAACTCAAATTGGCATCCTTTGAAATGTGTCCTAGCTCAAATCCATGAAATCTACTAAAACAGGAGGTTCACCCATGCCATGGGTACAAGAAATTCAATGGTGATGAGGAACAGTGGCATGGGGAGGCAGGAAATCCATCTGCTGCATGAAAATAGGCCCTTACAGAGCATTAATGGAGGCTAGGAGGGTCCCTGGCTAGTTAAATCATGTTTTCTTCATGAAGAAAGGAGTCATCAGAGTTTCAGAGTTTGGGCCTCCGACCTTCCTCCTTATCGCTTGTAGAAGAAAGAAGGAGGAATGCAAAAACACCAAGCTCTGACATTTATACTTAGAATACTTCTACCTCTGCGGAGATCAGACCTCAGACCTTCGACGTTCAACCTTCTAGGAGGGAAGGAAGAAGAAATAAACTTCGCCCTACAACTCCCAAAAAACCTAGTCAATTTTAAAGTTTGGCAGACCTCAGCCCTCGGGCCTTTAGAATTCTGCCTTCAAAGTGCTACGTGTCATCTTTCCTCTATTCCACCGTAACCTTTTTCCTTAATAAAATAACCCCACGGAATGGCAGAAATCCTGGGAACCTTTGAGAGTGGTAGAGTTCAAAGTTCGGGCCTTCGGCCTTCCTCCTTCCAAACAAAGGAAGAGGGAAGACGAAAACCCTGAATTTTGAAATGCCGAAACACTTAGAATATTTTGAAATGAAAAGAAGTGGGACACGGGTCTCGACCTTTCCTCCTGGATGATGTCATTGCCACCTGTCCTCATTCCACGGTTCCACAGTCCCTTTTTCCATAAAAAAATAATCCCTCGTGGAATAGTGAAAACATGCCACATGGCCCATCAGGAGTCAGCTACCGGGCCTTCATCCTTCGACCTTGCAAAGATAGAACGTGGAAGAACAAAAACCCAAAGTTTGATAGTCATTCCACACTTAGCCAAATTTACAAAGAAAAGATCAGAGCTCGGGTTTCGAGCCTTTCACCTTCAAAGAAGAATATGGAAGAGAAAAACCTCGATCCCCGACAACCCACAAAGCTTCCAATATACAACCGAATTCCAAGAGAAGAGTCATAGCTCGGCCATCAAGTCTTACACCTTCTGATGACATCACTACCATGTGGTAGCATTCTATGATTCTGCAAACAGGTGAGGGGCCCACCAAAAGAGATCAACAAAGTGTTGGAATGCCACAAGATCATGCCACATGGCCATCGGGAGTTGGGGTTCAGGATTTTTGCCTTCCACCTTCCAAAATGAAAGGAAGAGGGAAGGGGAAAAGGCTAAAATCTGACACAAAAACACTTAGCCACTATTACAAAGGAAAGGGTCAGAGTTTGCCCTCGAACCTTCTGGTCTTCTCCTTCTAAAGGAAGGAAGCGAGAAGAGGGAAGGTCTGAACTTCGACCTTTGAAAATTATTGAATACTTTGGCGATTTAGAAGGCAAAGGAGCGGAGTTTGGGGACGATAAGGATGGAGCGTTGAAGATCAAAACTCTGAACTTCAACCTTTCTCTAACAACACTGAAAACATAAGGCAAACTCAAGATTCTTGGAACTTAGTCAATTTGGGTAGTTTTTCCTTGCATTCCAGACGATGAAAACAATAGGATTTTATGGATCTTAGGCTATCTGGCAAGGAGGGAAAAATAGGGTAACAAGTACAAAACAATTGATCCCTAGTATAAGTATCCAAATTTTGAACTTCCTCAATAGCATAAACTTTAGCACTATAAGTTTTTGGAAGATTTTTGAGTACCTTCTTTACCACTTCAGCTTCCTCCAGCTTTCCATCAAGACCATTGATGGAATTGACAACTTTATCCACTCTCTGCATGTAGCTTGCAAGCAATATTTTCATCCTCTGACATCTATAGGGTTTCAAACTTGCTCTTTAAATTCTTCATCTTTGCTTTCTTGACCTTTTCATCTCCTTCATATATACTTTCTACCTTCTTCCGGATCTCACGAGTAGTTTTCTAGTTCATTACCTTCACCAATTCTAAATCAGAATGATTATTCATAAGAGCACTCATTGCCTTGCCATTGTTCTCATAGTCTTTAATCTTATAATCCTTTGGACCATTAGTAGGTATAGTATATTTTTTCTCAACTAACTTCCATACGCCATACCCTAAAGAGACAAGAAAGCTTTCCATCCTAATCTTCCAGAAAGCCTAATTTGATCGATCAAATAAGGGAATCTCAATACCTTTCCTTTGCGCCATCCGAATCTACCTTAAGCAGTTAAGATTCTTTAAGGAACCTGACTATGATACCAATTATTGGTATACATAGGACAACTGAGAGGTGGGGTGAATTAGTTGTATATTAAAACATTAAACCATTAATGTTATTCCAATCTTCAACCTCTTATGATGCATTAGCAGAATGTAAACATATGAAGCATCAATGCAAACACATTCAAAGACATAAGAATACCAGATTTATGTTGCAAACTAAAGAAGGGAAAAACCATGGTGAGGATTATCTCACATATATATGAATAGCAACACCAAAAACAAATAGGCTCATTGCGAAGGGCTCACTACCCAAAAGAAAGGCTCACTGTCCAGAAGAGAGAAGAATAGAAGAGGACTATTATAGAGAGATTCACTATCTCAAAGAAATAGGAAAAATCCACCACTGCAAATTTATGCCATCCACAACGTTCGGCTCACTGCCTCCAGCAACTTCAAGCAAACTAAAATGTAGACACCTTTTGCTCACTACATCTGAGAGTCATAAGAATTTAAGATCGCACTCAATTCACCACCCTCGATTGACATTTGCATCATCTTCTCTACTTACTCCACCCAAACTTCATCTTGCATTTATACCATCCATGACCTAAGACAATCTCAATTAGGTCGGCCTTAATGAAACATGTGCACCTCAAACATGTAACACTGAAATAGGTTGGCACCAAACACTTCCTCAGTGGAAAGAAGTCAAGGTGCACCACATCAAGGGTTAGCTAGGACTAAAATATATATTACCATGCCCCTCATCACATCCACAAACCAAGAGGTATCTCCGCAAATAGCACTAGCAAGCCAAGTTGGCCAAACTTGAACAAACACTACAAGCGACCACATACACTCCTCTCCAAGTCTAAAAACATCATGTGGAACACAAAGAAGTAATCCACAACATCCATGCACCTTTCCAGAATATTCCAGCATCATCATAATATTCTGCAACACTACTGCAACCACCTAAAACAAAGAATGTCTTCATTCTGTACATTAGGATGCACTAACACAAGAATTGAACTTGCAGAGCAAACCAACGCTAGAAACTTCAAGGGAAGGTAGATACAGATAATATAAGCATGTTCCTAAATTTGTAAGAAAAGAAACTGTAATGCGAAGAAATGTGGAGCAATCTCATTTCTCCCAGACAACCTTCTTCACACTCAAACACTGTCAAACACATCTTCCACTGCTGCATGGTCCAGAACCTAAAACTCTGGATATAACACCTCTGAACACATTTGATCATCACTTCCAAACCACATAATCATATATCCAATTATGAAGAAATGCAGAGCACAACACTAACCATACCTCTATCACACTACACACCTTTTTATTCAAATTTTCTCAAAAGCACTTGGAAACCAAGTGGATCATCTGTTGGAGGTTGACATCAATGACAACACCAACAAGATTTCAGCAATCTCCCCCTTTATCATTGATGGCAACACCAATTTTTTGAAAAACCATCAACAACAAAAATAATCAATCAACAGTTCTACAACCAGTAGTACTCCCCCTGACTGGAGCAAATCTTATTCTTCACACACTTTTCTGCACAAAGGTTTTTTAGTCACTTCAACTCTCTCCCCCTTTGACATCAATGGCAAAGGGAAACACTTGCAACACTAGCAAGCACTTGCTTTCTCTACTAATTTCAATTTTCTACACTCTCCCTATTAGGGTCATAATATATGCTCCATCTGACTATACCCACCAAAAGAATCACTACCTACTCCCCCTGAGAGGTAGCTTACAATGGATCAATCCAGGACTAAGAATGTATCTTGAAATTCTTCCCAGAAAGATGCACACACTTATGTATTTAATTAAAATGAGGTACAATAACCCCTAACTTCTACCGGAGATACTCAAAAGTATCCATAGGAAGAGACTTTGTAAAAATACTTACAACTTCATCCTTAGTAGGCACATATTCCAATTTCACCTCATTCTCTTCAACCCTCTCTCTTAGAAAGTGGTACCGGATTGAAATATTCTTTGTTCTTGAATGCATTACTAGATTCTTTGAAATGTTGATAGCACTTGTATTATAACATAAGATTCGTGTAGGTTCATCATATGACACTTTGATATCCTTCAAGGTTTTCTTCATCCACAACACCTATGTGCAGCAAGATACTGTTGTAATGTACTTTGCCTCTGTAGTAGATAATGACACTAAATCCTATTTCTTACTCAACCATGAGACTAGTCTTCTTCCAAGAAAGAAAGCACCACCACTTGTACTTCATCTATCATTTGTACATCCTATCCAATCTACATCTGTATATGCACTCAAAGAGAAATTAGTATCCTTGGGATACCGTAAGCCAAAATCTGGAGTGCCTTTCAAGTATCTAAATATCCTTTTTATTGTTCTAACATGTGTTTCTCTAGGATTTTCTTGAAACCTAGCCACAAGGCAAACTGCATGCATGATAGCCAGTCTAGTAGCAGTCAGGTATAACATTCCACCAATCATTGATCTGTACTTGCTCATATCATCCTTAGGAGATTCATCATTTTTGCTTAACTTACAACTAGTAGTCATGGGAGTACATACTGGTTTAAAGTCTACCATTCCAAACTTCAACATTTCTCTAACATACTTTGACTGTGAAATGAAAATACTTTTTTTCTGATTGATTGATTTGTAATCCAAAAAAAAAATTCATTTGCAAACATTGACATTTTGAATTCTTTCTGCATTTCTTATGCAAATCTCTTGCACATACCTTCATTTCCTCCAAAGATTATATCATCAACATATACCTCTACAATCAGGATTTGATCTTCTTCAACTTTGAAGTAAAAATTGTTGTCTGAATTGCCCATTTTGAATCCTTGCTACAACAATTATCTATCCAATCTTGCATGCCAAGCTCTAGGAGCCCATTTGAGTCCATACAATGCCTTCTTCAATTTGCAGACCATATTTGGATCATCTGATAATTGGAATCCTTCCAGTTGTTCAATGTATACCTCTTCTTCCAATTCCCCATTTAAGAATGTAGATTTCACATCCATATAATAAACTTTGAAGTCTTTATGAGCTACAAAGGCCAAAAACATTCTAGTGCCCTCTATTCTTACCATTGGAGCAGATGTTTCCTCATAATCTATTCCTTCCACTTATGAGTAGCCTTTACACACAAGCCTAGCCTTATTTCTGACTACTTCTCCATTCTTATTCAATTTGTTCCAGAATACCTATTTAGTTCCTATTACATTTTTGTCTGCTGGTCTTGGGACAATTTCCCAAGTCTAATTTTTCTCAATTTCCATCAATTCTTCTTCCATAGCTTTGACCCAGTGCTCATCTTTGCATGCTTCAGTCACTGTCTTGGGTCCTATTTTAGACAGTAACCATAAATTTACCTGTTCATCTACCATAGCAATTTTTTTTTGTTAGTACACTTTTGTTCTTATCTCCAATGATCTGCTCTTTAAAATGATTCTTCTACACATACTTGGGAGTCTTAGGAATCCTTTCCAGAGGATCTTCTTGATCAACTTGCATCTCCTTTTCCTTTTCTTCTTCTCTCTCCTTCTCTGCAAGAGAGCCCATTAGATTCATATCCTTCTATCAGTACTGAGCTTTGATGTGGTTCTTCATCTACTTTGACATTTGCACTTTTAACTAACTTCTTTAGCCTCTTGTTATAGCATCTGTAAGCCTTGCTCTTTGTAGAATATCCAACAAAGATTCTTTCATCTGATCTTGTATCAAACTTTCCCAAGTTTTCTTCATCTCTCCTAATGTAGCACTTTCTTCCAAACACTCTAAAATATTTTATAGTAGGAATTTTTCCATCCTGTAGTTCATATGGAGTCTTTGAACTATTGACCCTTGCTTGCACCCTGTTTTGTATGTAGACTACAGTGTGAATAGCTTCTCTCTAATAGATATCTGGTAGATTTTCTTCTTTCATCATTGTCCTTGATACTTCTTGAACTATCCTATTCTTTCTTTCCATAACTTCATTCTACTGAGGAGTCCTAGCAGCTGACAAATGTCTTTTTATCCCATGATCTTCACAAAAACAAATAAACTCATTGGAGATGAACTCACCACCACTGTCAAACCTCAAGCACTTGATTTTTAGATCTATTTCATTTTCAACCATAACCTTAAATGCTTTAAACTTATGTAGAGATTCTGACTTTTTCTTTGAGAAATGTTACCCAAGTCATTCTAGAAAACTCATCAATTAACAACATGAAATATCTATCACCTTGAAAACTTCCTATTCTTGTGGGTCCACATAGATCTGTCTATACCAACTCCAGGGGTCCTATGGTAGAATACTCCTTGATTTTGAAGTTCTTCCTTGTTTGCTTCCCATTCTAACATTCCTTGCAAATTGCATTGATGGGCTTTGTAATTCTTGGCAGATCTCTCACAACCTACGTATAGTTGATCCTCACTAGGTTATTAGAATTGATGTGATACATTCTTCTATGCCATAGCCAAATTTCATTAATTTGAGTCATAAAGCACATACCATTAGTGGTGCAAGAGCTTCCAGTTTTAGTCATTTTTTTCACTATATCATGTTTTGTATCTTGTTATTTTGGTTTTCCCTAAGGCTTTGGAAGCCATTCTCATGTTTGTAATAAGGACTTAGTCCATTTTGATTGAATAGTCCATTAGAGTGTTAATTAAGACCTATTTTCTAGGTATTCTCCTTTAGAAACTTAGTGTTTTTGAAGAAAAAGCAATTTCCAACGTTTCACTGCCTTTCATGGGCAATTGTATGGTTGGAAGGGAAGTGGAAAGGTTCCAAAAACTTTCTATAAACAATGGATTGTATGAACATGCTGAAAAAAATGAAAAGAGAGGAGTTTTAGAAGGTAAAAATTGTGTTTTTTTTTTAAACAGTCGTACTGTACGGCTAGGTACGGACAATTTCAGGAGCTGAGTTTTGAAAAATATGTTAGGTCTTTGAAATACCTTCCATTTGCATCTATTTAGAGTCTTTGAAACATTTTTGCTTCTTTGGTTGATTCCATTTTGTGTGAACTGGTTTTAACCCTCCATAGCTAGGGTTTTGGACAAAATGAATCATTCTTCCTCTATCCTCTGAAAGTGAATATCCATTTTTTGGTGGGATGGACAAAGGTAGAGTAGAGTTTGTGTTTTTTGTTGTTTGGTAGGTTAAACTCCTCTCTCAAGGGCGTTTGGCATGATACTATCTAGTCTTACAGTGACTAGTTAGCAGAAATGGTGAAAAAAATAGTGTATATTCTGAAAACAGCCACGTGGTAAATCAAATGGAGGATGGTTTTTGTGTCTTGGGGTGAGGACAAACCTCTATAGATGTTTGGTAGAGTCTAAGAATGTAGGTTTGGTGTATTCCTTACATACAATATCTGAATTAGGCCTTCTCATTAAAGAAAGACAGTCTATTGTTTTCTGTACGCCAATGGTACAGTACAGTCTGCATGTTGGAGGAGGAGTACATGCTCAATATAGGTATTTGGATTATGCATTTAGAGATGAAGGTCATTTGGAGTTATCAGCATTTAGTGTTGTGTTAAGCATTATCTTGGGCTACATGATTTAATCTTCCTTAAACACTTTTTTTTTAGGACAGTCATAACACAATTATTGTTCTCTGTCAGAGCAAGTACAAAAGTGAGGTGTTGGGTTAGTGATTTCATGTTGGTCCTATCCTTGGTAGGTGCATGTTGTGTTAGTGTGAAGATCCATGTTGGTAGAGGTGTTAGGAATGGAAGTCTGTCTTTGAAGATAAAGGTGTTGGTTGATTGGGTAGAGCAGTGACTCCCCAAAATCAGAGTTGAGCAGCCTGTGTGGTGGACCTAGGTGAGGTCCTTGGCTAGATCAACTTCCTGAATAGCCTTGTGTAGGCCTATAATCATTCCACCTTTGGAAACCTTCAGAAGAAAGATTTGACATCCAAGTTCATTGTGTGAACTTAATCCACTAAGACCCTATTACCTCTGCATCATATTGGTATCAGAGCCAATATCTGGTTGGAAACAATGTATGTCAGACAAGGAGATTGAAACAGAGGCTAGTACAATGCCTCCCAAGACAATGAGTCAAGATGCCATCAAGAATTTGGTGGAAGAGATGGTTGAAGCAAGATTGAAAGAATCAAAATTACAAGAAGAAAAGAAGTCTAAGGGCAAAGAAGAGGGAAGTTCTTCTGACACAAATGAAGAAGTAGAGGCAAAAGAGAGTCCTCAGGAGGAGGACATGTCTGTAGATCAGAAAGCTTTCTTGAATGCACTTAAGGGTGCTCATGGAGACAATGGTGATCCCAAGATGGATGTGCCTACCTTTCATGGCAAGTTAGATGGAGATGCTCTCACCGATTGGATAGAAGCTATGTGCAATTTCTTTGATTACAAAGAGTTTAATGAGAACAAAAAGGTTAAGTTTTGCCACGACAAGGCTAAGAGGTTCTGCACTTGTATGGTGGAACTATATGCAAAGTGAGAGGGAGAAGATTGGGAAGAGTCCCATCACTAAATGGAGTAGAATGGTGGCTATGCTCAGAAGCAAGTTCATGCCACCTGACTATGAGGTTCAAATCATAAGGAGATTTCAAAATTTGAGATAAAAAGACATGGATGTGGCTACCTACATAGAAGAATTCCATAAACTCAGTATGAGGGCCAATCATAATGAAGATGAAAAAGGAATGGTGGCAAGGTACCTAAATGGACTGAAATACAATCTGAAAGATGAGATCAGTTTAGTGATACCAAAAATAGTGGATGAATGCTTCTTATTCGCCTCCAGAGTAGAGGAAAAGATGAGAAGAAGGGGTGAACAAAGTGCCAGAGGAAGAGGTGGCAGAAACCAAAGAGGAAGAGGCAGTTTTGGCCATGGACGGTTCCACAAAACTGAAAATAATAGTCAGCAAGAAACACAATCAGAAACAGAGCATAGAGGAGGCTTCAGAGGTTGGAGAAGTCCTAATGGCAGGGGCAAAAATGGTGGAGGAGGTAGAGGACCAGGAGTCTTCACTGGAAGGTGTTATGGCTGCAACCAAGTTGGCCATACAATGAACAAATGCCCAAGGAAAGTCAGCAACTCTCATGACAGTGGAAAGAGAAATCAGTTAGTGAAAGATGATGACTATGAGAGTGTGAATTCACCAATGGGAAGTGCTAGACCTATTCTAGATGGAGAGAGTATGATGATCAAAAGGTCCATGTTGAAGGTGCCATTGAAACAAGAGCCACCTCAGAGAAAGAACCTTTTTAGAACCCAAGGCTTAGCCTATGGGAAACTTTGCAAAATCATAGTGGATTCAGGGTCTACTAAAAATGTGGTATCCACTGAGATGGTTGAGAAGTGCAAGTTGAATAGGCTGCCTCATATCAGTCCTCACAAGATTTCTTGGTTGAACAAGAACTAAAGTTTCATGGTGGAAGAACAAACTTGGGTTGTATTTGCAATTGGTGACTATAAGGAAAAAGTGCTATGTGAAATCATCCCTATGGATGCATGTCATCTGCTTCTTGGCCGTCCATGGCAGTATGATGTTAAAGCTCAGCATGATGGTGAGAAGAACACTTATGTCATCACCAAGAATGGAAGACCACCATTCAAGATGGATCCTATGTTGGAGCAGCCCGAGGGGAAGAAAAATGATAGTAGTGTCATGTTGGTGAATGCCAAATAGTTCCTAAACCTCTTGAAGGAGAATGATAACCAGGGGTATGCCTTGGTCATGAAGCCTAAGAGTGGATCAGATCAGCAAGATCAAAAATAGAAGGAGATTCCATTGGAAGTGCATCAACTTCTAGATAAGTATCAAGACCTTGTGGTAGAGGAAGTTCCCAACTCCTTACCACCCATGAGGGATATTAGTCATCAAATTAACTTAATACCTGGTGCTACATTGCCTAACAAGGCTTCCTATAAGCTGACACCGCAGCAAAATGAAGAGGTGGCAAGGCAAATTCAAGATCTCTTGGAGAAAGGGCTGATTAGGAAGAGTTTAAGTCCTTGTGCAGTTCCAAGTGTACTTGCTCCTAAGAAGGATGGAAAGTGGAGGCTATGCACAGATTCCGGGGCCATAAACAAGATCACCATAAGGTACAGGTTCCCAAGGATTGAAGATCTTCTGGATTATCTTGGAGGATCATGCTACTATTCAAAGATAGATTTGAAATTTGGATATCATCAAATCCGGATCAGACAGGGAGATGAATGGAAGACTGCTTTCAAGACCAATGAAGGTCTTTATGAATGGCTTGTTATGCCATTTGGTCTTAGTAATGCTCCAAGTACATTTATGTGCTTGATGAATGAGGTATTAGTTGAATTCATTGGTAAATTTGTTATTGTTTATCTTGATGACATACTAATCTTCAGCAGGACAAGAGAAGAGCATGTGAAGCATGTTGGTTAGGTGTTGGAGAAGCTACATGAGCACAAGTTGATGATCAACTTAGACAAATGTGAGTTCATGAAAACTAAGCTTGTATACCTTGGATTTGTCATTTCTAATGGTTGTTTGAAGATGGATCCCTCTAAGGTTGAGGCTATTCTCAGTTGGCCTACCCCAAAAACAGTGGGAGAAGTGAGAAGTTTCCATGGATTGGCTACTTTCTATAGGAAGTTTATCAGAGGTTTCAATCACATTAGTGCTCCCATCCTCAACACCATCAAGGGTGGAGTCAAATGTAGATTCCAATGGACAAAGGAAGCTGATGATAGTTTTGAGTTGTTGAAAACAAAGGTGGCTGAGTTACCTACTTTAGTACTTCCTGATTTTGATAAGGTGTTTGTTGTTGAGTGTGATGCAAGTTAGCAAGCTATTGGTGCTATTCTCAGCCAAGAAGGACATCTGGTGGCATTCTTTTCAGAAAAGTTGAATGAAGCCAAGCAAAGGTATTCTACCTATGACTTAGAACTCTATGCAATGGTGCAAGCTCTTAAGAAATGGAGACATTATTTGCTACCCAAAGAATTTATTGTGTTTACTGATAATCATGCTTTAAGCTTTCTAAACAGTCAAGAAAAAATGAACCATAAACATGTTAAATGGATGGAACAGCTGCATGTTTATACCTTCACAATTAAGCACAAAAAGGTGTCTCTAACAAGGTGGCTGATGCATTGAGTAGGAGGTTGCTTCTTGTTCATGAAATTCAATTAGAAAGCATGGGTATTGACTGTTTAAAGGAGTTGTATAAAGAAGATTCAGATTTCAAAGAGGCTTATGATGTTTGTGTGAACATGGCTAACACATTCCATGGAGAGTATGCAGATTTTGTTTTGCAGGAAGGCCTCTTGTTTAAGGGCAATTTGTTGTGTGTCCCTAAGTGCTCCATGAGGGACAACATCATCAAGGAGAAGCATAATGGTTCTTTAGGAGGACATTTTGGCTTAGACAAGACACTAGAACAAGTCACAAGGTTCTATTTTTGGCCGAAGGTGCAATTAGATGTAAGGAAGTATGTAGCTAGTTGTGTAATCTGTCAAAGGGCCAAGGGTGTGTCTTCAAATGTAGGTCTATACCAGCCCCTTCCCATTCCCAACAGACCTTGGGAAAGTATCAGCATGGATTTTGTGCTTGGGCTACCCAAGACAGCCAGAGGGGTGGATAGTGTGTTTGTCATTGTTGATAGGTTCAGCAAGATGGCTCATTTTGTGCCATGTAAATGCACAAATGATGCATCTCATGTTGTAGGTCTATTTTTCAGAGAGGTAGTAAGGATACATGGTTTACCATTGTCCATTGTAACTGACAGAGATTCTAAGTTTGTAGGTCACTTCTGGAGGACCTTGTGGAAGAAGTTGGGCACACAGTTGTCTTTTTTATCAGCCTACCATCCACAAACTAATGGTCAGACTGAGGTGGTTAATAGATCACTTGGAAACCTTCTAAGATGCCTTACAAAATAGCATGGTTTTGCATGGGACTTGGTTATCAGTCAGGCTGAATATGCCTACAATGATTCAAGGAATAGGAGCACTGGTAAAAGTCCTTTTGAGGTAGTTTATGGCTTTCATCCAAGAGGGCCACTTGAACTGAAGGATCTCCAAGGATGGGATAGAAAGAGTGCATTTGGTGAAGAGTTTGTTGCCTCCATGAAAACAGTCCATGGTCAAGTCAAGTTGCAACTAGAAAAATCAGTCACAAAGTACAAGGAAAAGGCAGATTTGAAGAAAAGAGAAGTGCAATTCAAAGTTAGTGACTTAGTTATGGCATATCTAAGGAAAGAAAGGCTGCCAAAAGGTCAGCCAACTAAACTCCTAATGAAGAAGATTGGGCCATGCAAAATTGTGCACAAGTTCGGTCCAAATGCATATGAGATTGAGTTACCATCTGGCCTTGGTATCTCTCCAATTTTCAATGTTTGTGATCTTTTTCCCTTCAGACCTCCATTACCTGGTGAAAGTGGATTAGATGTGGTGGCTGAAGATGCTGATTGTATCAAGGATTTGCCTCCAAGCAAACCTTTACAGTTATAGTGCATTCTGGATTCCAAAGTTGTCAAGAAGACTCAGAGAGGTGTCTATAAAGACTACTTGGTGAAATGGAAGGATCTCCCTGATTCAGAAGCCACCTGGATAACTGAAGAAGATATCTTGAAGCATGGCATGACACTTCAACAATTGGCAACTCAAGGGACTTGAGTTCTTCCTATAGGGGGAGTATGGTGTAGGAGCTTCCAGTTTTAGCCATTTTTTTTACTATATCATGTTTTGTGTCTTGTTATTTTGGTTTTCCCTAAGGATTTGGAAGCCATTCTCATGTTTGTAATAAGGACTTAGTCCATTTTGATTGACTAGTCCATTAGAGTGTTAATTAAGACCTATTTTCTAGGTATTCTCCTTTAGAAACTTAGTGTTTTTGAAGAAAACACAATTTCCAACGTTTCACTGCCTTTCATGGGTAGGTGTACGGTTGGAAGGGAAGTGGAAAGGTTCCAAAAACTTTCTATAAACAATGGATTGTATGAACATGCCGAAAAAAATGAAAAGAGAGGAGTTTTAGAAGGTAAAAAGTGTGTTTTTCTTTTTTTTTTTTGAAACAGTCATACTGTACGACCAGGTACAGACAATTCAGGAGCTGAGTTTTGAAAAATATGTTAGGTCTTTGAAATACCTTCCATTTGCATCTATTTAGAGTCTTTGAAATGTTTTTGCTGCTTTGGTTGATTCCATTTTGTGTGAACTGGTTTTAACCCTCCATAGCTAGGGTTTTGGACAAAATGAATCATTCTTCCTCTATCCTCTAAAGGTGAATATCCATTTTTTGGTGGGATGGAGGAAGGTAGAGTAGAGTTTGTGTTTTTTGTTGTTTGGTAGGTTAAATTCCTCTCTCAAGGGCGTTTGGCATGATACTATCTAGTCTTACAGTGACTAGTTAGCAGAAATAGTGAAAAAAGTAATGTATATTCTGAAAACAACCACGTGGTAAATCAAATGGAGGATGGTTTTTGTGTCTTGGGGTGAGGACAGACCTCTATAGATGTTTGGTAGAGTCTGAGAATGCAGGTTTGGTGTATTCCTTACATACAATCTCTGAATTAGGCCTTCTCATTGAAGAAAGATAGTCTAATATTTTCTGTACGCTAGTGATACAGTACAGTCTGCATGTTGGAGGAGGAGTACATGCTCAATATAGGTATTTGGATTATGCATTTAGAGATGAAGGTCATTTGGAGTTATGAGCATTTAGTGTTGTGTTAAGCATTCTCTTGGGCTACAAGATTTAATCTTCCTTAAACACTATTTTTTTTAGGACAGTCATAACATAATTATTGTTCTCTATCAGAGCAAGTACAGAAGTGAGGTGTTGGGTCAGTGATTTCATGTTGTTCCTGTCCTTGGTAGGTGCATGTTGTGTTAGGTGTGAAGATCCATGTTGGTAGAGGTGTTAGGAGTGGAAGTTTGTCTTTGAAGATAAAGGTGTTGGTTGATTGGGTAGAGCAGTGACTCCCCAAAATCAGAGTTGAGCAGCCTATGTGGTGGACCTAGGTGAGGTCCTTGGCTAGATCAACCTCTTGAATAGCCTTTTGTAGGCCTATAATCATTCCACCTTTGGAAACCTTCAGAAGAAAGATTTGACATCCAAGTTCATTGTGTGAACTTAATCCACTAAGACCCTATTACCTCTACATCAATTAGCACCTTTGAGCTGATATACAATTCCTTTTGTCCTTGTTCCTGTAGGAACCAAAGTTCTAGAGCTTTCTTTTTTGATTTCGTAGCCACCATCCTGAAACACAAAGTTATATCCTCTACTACACATTTTTCCTAAACTTAGAAGATTATGCTAAAGCCCCTTAATGTAGAGAACATCATCTGTATTGTGCTTGCCATCAAAACTGATTTAACCTTCTCCACAGATCTTAGCAGATGCATCATCTCCAAACTTAACAAAATCTCCATCAAACTTCTCAAGGTTAACAAACTTATTCTTATCACCTGTCATATGATTTGAACATCCATTATCAATTATTCATTAGTTTTCCTCTTCTCTTGCATGAAAACTAATTACCAAAGCTTCTTTGATATTGTTCCCTATTTCTGGAGTAGTTTCCTTCATACACCTTTCAGAGTCAACAGAATTAGTTCCAACATTCAAATCCATCAACAAGAATTCATCACTTTCATAGTATGGATAGTCAGATTCATCATCAAATATGCTAGTATCTTCTTTAACATATTAACTCCTCTTGATTGATTTACCTTTTTTATCCTTGTATTTGTCATTTGAAAGCTGGATCAAACATTTTGAAGCATAATGACTTATCTTTCCACAGCTGAAACATTTGAAGGGTAACTTACCTCTATATTTTCTAGATCCCTTTTTCAATTTGCTTACAAACTTTGCTTCTATTTTATCAAAGTAATCTAAATATAATTCATCATTCTTTTATGTTTTGCTAGCCTTAAAAGCAGTCTCTTTTCTTGAGTCATCTTGACCAAACTCTCTTAATTCAAAAGTAGTTAGAGTACCAAACAATTGATCCCTAGTATAAGTATCCAAATTTTGAAATTCCTCAATAGAAAAAACTTTAGCACTATAAGATTTTGGAAGAGTTCTTAGTACTTTCTTTACCTCTTCAGCTTCCTCTGGCTTTCCACTAAGACCATTGATGGAATTGACAACTTCATCCTTTCTTTGCATGTAGCTTGCAATATTTTCATCCTCTGACATCTTTAGGGTTTCAAACTTGGTCTTTCAATTCTGCATCTTTGCTTGCTTCACCTTGTCATCTCCTTCATAGATACTTTCCAACTTCTTCTAGATCTCATGAGTAGTTTTGAAGCTCATTACCTTCACCAATTCTGAATCAGAAAGACTACTCAGAAGAGCACTCCTTGCCTTGTCATTGTTCTCATAGTCTTTAATCTCATCATCATCCTTTGGACCATTAGTAGGTATAGTATATTTTTTCTCAACTAACTTCCATATTCCATACCCTAAAGAGACAAGAAAGCTTTCCATATTGATCTTCCAAAAAACATAATTTGATCCATCAGACAAGGGAATCTCAATACCTTTCATGTGCGCCATCCGGATCTACCTCAAGTGGTTAAGCTTCTTCAAGGAACCTGGCTCTAATACCAATTGTTAGTATGCACAGGACAACTGAAAGGGGGGTGAATCATTTGTATATTAAAACATTAAACCCTCAATGCTCTTCCAATATTCAACCCCTTATTAAATGCATTAGCAGAATGTAAACATATGAAGCATCAATGCGAACACATTCAAACACATAAGAAAGGTAGATTTACATGGAAAACCCAAGAAGGGAAAAACCACAGTGAGGATTAGCTCACATATATATGAAAAGCAACATTGAAAACAAATAGGCTCACTACCTAGAAGAAAGGCTCACTGCCAAAAGAACTCACTATCCAGAAGAGAGAAGAATAGAAAAGGATTGTTACAAACAGATTTATTATCTCAAAGCAATAGAAGAAATCCACCAATGTAACTTTATGCCATCCGTAACCTTCAGCTCACTACCTCCAGCAACTTCAAGCAAACTGAAATGTAGACACATTCTCAGTGCATCTGGGAGTCATAAGCATTAAATCTCGCACTCAATTCACCACCCTTGATTCACATTCGCATCATCTTCTCTAATCACTCCACTTAAACTTCATCTTGCATTTATACCATCCATGACCTAAGACAATCTCACTTAATGAAATGTGTGCACCTCAAACGTGCAACACCGAAATAGGTCGGCACCAAACACTTCCATGGTGGAAAGAAGTGAAGGTGGACCACATCAAGGGTTAGCTAGGACTCAAATCTATATCACCATGTTGCTCATCACATCCACAACCCACAAAGTATCTTTGCAAATAGCACTAGCAAGCCAGGTCAACCAAACCTGAACAAACACTGCAAGCGACCACATACATGCCTCTCCAAGTCTAAAAACATCGTGCAATCTACAAATAAGTATTCCACAGTATCCACACACCTTTCCAAAATATTCCACCATCAACATAGCATTCTGGAACACTGCTGCAACCACCTGAAACAAAGAATGTCTTCATTCTGCACATCAAGGTGTACTTCCACCGAACACCAACACAAGAATTGAACTTACGGAGCAACCCAACACTAGAAACTTCAAGGGAAGGTAGATACAAATAATATAAGCATGTTCCTAGATCTGTAAGACAAGAAACCTTAATGCAGAGAATGCAGAGCAGTCTCATTTTTCTCAAACAACCTTCTTCATAGTCAACCACTTTGTCAAACATATCTTCTACTGTCACATAGTCCAGAACCTGAAACTCTAGATATAACACCTCTAAACACCTCTGATTATCACTTTTGAACCACATAAGCATATATTTAACTATGAAGAAATGTGGAGCACAACACTAACATGCCTCTGTCACACTACACACCTTTTTATTCAAATTTTCTCTAAAGTACTTGGAAACCAAGTGCATCATCTGCTAGAGATTGACATCAATGACAACACCAACAAGCTTTCAACGACAAAGTCATGCAATGATTCTCCTCCTCCATCTTCATTTTGATGGAGTGCAACTATATAACATCCATGTTGAAAGAATTTAGGTGCTTGACCATAGATTCACCATCCTCCATCCTAAGGGTATATAACTTCTTTCTCAAGAAAATATTTTCACCTAGGATTTAGCCTAATAAATCTCACCCAAATTTTTCCAAAGAGCTGTAGTAGTGGCTTCTTCATGTACATTCAATAATATAGAGTCTACAAAATAAATCCTAATGAGATCCTTCACTTTTCTATCCATTGTTTCCTAGTCTTCTTCTGAGGCAGCAACAAGTTTTGAGATGGATACTATACCCCATAAATTTCCATCCACAAGCATATCCTCCATCTTGAGCTTTCAAAGCTTAAAGTTTGTGCCAAAGAACTTCTCCATTTCTATAGTTTATGTGCTTTCCATTTCTCCTACAACATTATATTCTACATAAGCTCCCATTCAATCCAAGATTAGTACAAAGCCTCTTATCCCTAACACTAAGAATTTGAAGTGGTCAAGCTCTAATACCAAATGAAAGGAAGTAGATGTGTGAAATATGATTCCTACACTAATATATGAGAGGAGGTATGCGCAAACTTTAAACTAATTATATAGTTACAAAGAAATAAACATAAGAACAATATATCATAACACAATGATTTACATGGGGAAATCCATTTTGGGAGAAAGAAACCCACACTCCAAAGTAACACAATGTATCATTTAGTAATCAATGGTCACAATACACTTGTAGAGTCTATGCCTTTATATGAGTATCACCAACAAGAGATTTGGAGCATTTCTAGAAGCATAATTTAGTAATTAAAAAATCACTATTAAACCTCCACCTCAAGCATCTAATAAATAAGAGAAACAATACATGAAACCATCAAATAGTAATTAGGAAACCATGAACTAAAACCACCCAAAATGTGGTGCCCAAATCTCAAGATGAGTACATAGGCCAAAACTAACATAATCCTTCCACCTACCATAAGATCATCATAATCAACTTACCAACTTAGATGCTCCATTTTAGCTTCATCACCTCCATTCGAAGATGCTTTATGACATGTCATAAGCTAGTCAACAAGTATAACTCCCTTTTACAACTTTCTTATGTATAACTTTTGATTCGAGAAGCTAACTGGGCCTATTTTTTTTAAATTGTAGATCTCAAAGATATCTACATTCCAAACAAGCATGGCCCATTCCAACATTTTTTAGAGAAAAAAAAACCTCTACAACCTAGAAATTGATTTTTACGTATGCTCTTAACATTAAGATGCAAGATTGAGACACCTTTCTTAATAGATAGTGTCTCTTCATATTCTCCTTCAACTTCCTCTCACAAGGCATCCATGGCTCTTGTGGGTAGGGTGATTATTACTAGTGGTTTTTCTCCTTCTACAAGTGCTAGAGTGTGTTCGCCTTTTGAGCATCTTGAGAAAAACTTACTTGATAACTTTTCTTTGGGAAATTACCCTCCTAAAGCTTTGATGATTCCCTGTTTTGAAGATTCTTCTTCAAGCTTTCCGATTCTTGAGTCACAATGAAAAGGAAAAAGAGAAAGGCTCCATTAGGTAAACTTATTAAGACCCAAAGCAACATGACTCTTTGTTCTCGTGTGAAAAGGTTTTGTTGTAGGCTTAATTCATAGTTTCAAAGCTATTATTTCTTTCCCAAGATTTTAAATTGTAAGCATTTAAATGGTTTTCTTATTAATGGGAAATGGGAAACCATTTTTACTAGATAGAAAAAGAGAGGGCCTCAAGTCCTTCAATTCATATCACCAAAAAGACTTTAACTATATAATTAATATATTATATTGATATATCTTTATATGAAATATTTATGATGTCTACTAATTACGTAATTTTATTTTATATTATCTTATTTCTCACAACTCTATTTTTAGAGTTATAAATTAAAGTAACCACATGAATATTGAATATTTTATTGTAAATTTAAATTCCAAATGAGAAAAACGTTCTAAACCAATAAACATTTAACTTTCACGATCCTATAAAATAAAAATAAATTTCTCTCCAAAATTTTGAAGTTTCATTTTGAATAATATAATTTCTACATTATAAAATTTTAGTTTATTGCTTCCTTTTCATAATTCTTTATTTAATAATAGTTCAACAGTAAACATCACATTCTAATATTATTTCATTTAAATTAATTATGATTTAAAATAACTTTTATCAAAGAATTATTAAAATTAAATATAATTAACATATTTATATTGATGAATCAAAATCAACATTAAAAATGCTTAATACTATTGAATAAAATGCTTAATACTATTGAATAATAAGAGGTGGTAACTAAACTAAGATAACTTATACAAGCTCTTTACGAGAAAATACACTAGAAATCACCTATGGAAGACCCAGAGTCACTACTTAGAAATCCACTTTATTTAGAGACAACATCCACATTAGAAGCGAACAATGGAGGACAAAGTCACAACTTAGAATTCCACATTAGATGTCCCTATGGGAATTTGAACTTGGGTCTCCATAATGAAAACCCAACAATTTAACCAATTTAGCTCACCCCCTTAGACTCCCTCAAAGATTTTAACATATCTTTTGAATAAAAAATAGATAAAAACTAAACCCAATAAAATATTATTAATACCTAAACTACTTTGGGCAGCCGAAGCCAAGTCGGAAAAATATAACTCAAGGAAGGACACTTTGTGGAATTAATCTACCGACTACTAGAGGAAATACTTGGGGCTCAGCGAGGCTCTCAATGAAACAATAGAGGCCTCGACATGTCCGCCGGGCTGTTCGAAGCCGTAGAAGACGAATCAACCGACGCGTTCTCTGCCGACGGGCCGGTCGACAAAGAGACGCTGCCAATACCGGAAGAGTTCAGTGATATTGACGTGACATCTGAACGAGGACGGTGAGTGTACACAGCTACAGGCAAATCCAGAGGAACATTTGGCAATTCAGCTTCACATTTCAATATCTTTATCACCTTTCTCATTGTGGGTCTTGATGTTGGGTCTGGATGAGAACACAGCAATCCTATCAACAGTAATCGCTCCATTTCCTTGCTCTTGAAAATTCCATTCAGTTTTTCATCGGCCGCATTCAGGAGCTTTCCCTGTCCATACAAATCCCAAACCCAGTCCACCAGTCTCCATTTCTGTTCATTTAGAGAGCGGTCTATTGGCCGCCTTCCGCAGGCAATCTCCAGAGTCAGTGCTCCGAAGCTGTACACGTCCGCCTCTAGACTGGCCTTCCCCGTTATTAAGCACTCGGGCGCTAAATACCCTAGTGTACCAGCCGCCACGGTCGTGTGGGAGGCCTCGCGATCACGCTTTACCATTCTTGCCAGACCAAAATCCCCCAGCTTGGCATTATAATTGGAATCCAACATTACGTTGCTTGCCTTCACGTCTCTGTGCACAACACGCTGGTCCCACTCTTCGTGAAGATAAACGAGAGCAGAGGCTATGTCACAGGCAATATTATACCTTCTATCCCAGTCCAGACTAGTCTTCTGCTCCCCAAAAATATACTTATCTAGACTCCCGTTTGGCAGGTATTCGTAGACCAGAAGTAACTCGTCCTTTTGATGACACCAACCTAAGAGTTGCACAAGGTTACGGTGTCTCAGCTTACTGCTTATGGTAACCTCAGAAACATACTCATTTCTTCCTTGATCGGACCCTTCTGATATTCTCTTCACGGCCACCATTTCCGTTGTGCCAGGCATGATGCCTCTGTAGACGCCACCGAAGCCGCCTTCCCCAAGCTTTTCTTCGCCACTGAAGTTTCCTGTCGCAGCACTGAGCTCGGCGAAAGAGAATTTGTGGGGGCCCTGAGAAAACCATTGGTCCAGCTCCACATCCTTCTCTTCATTTGCCTCACCGTCGCATTTGCATTTTCTGAAATACCGCCGCCAACCAACGAATATGAGACCACAGATGGGCACAACGGCGCAGAAGACTAATATCAATGTAATTCGGACAGAAGTATTGTTTCTACTTCCAACAAAAGGGTTCCCTTCATCAGAAGTGTTGTTTGGAGGCGCAGCAGGTAACAATTCCCAAGAATATTCACAAGAGAAATTCCAAGCGAACACAGTGTGTGTCTCATTGGATCGAGTGGAAGCCGAGAGGCCAACCTTGGTGTTTTCTGGAAGAAAGTCCCGCAGATCTATATCATACGATAAGATCGGGATTGCCGGTTTAGAAACACTAGTGTCAGTGGGGTTATAGACGAGAAATACTTGCAGCCTCTTTTCTCCGCCATCATAATCCACCCACGCGTCCCATTGTTGTCCATTCTTGAGATTTTTCTCAGGACTGCGAGAGCTTGCAGCTACATTGCTCAGCGAAACGTTTACCCTGGAAAATATCTTGTTGACGTCGATACCCACATGGTTGTCATCGGGATCCCATTCATCCTTGTAAGTGTCAAACTCCACAGCAACCATCTGATAGGGCGATCCTCTATAGGTTGTGGCGTTAAACAGGCCAAGCTTTCCGGCTTGAGCGTTCAAGGGTTGTTCCAAGTCGAAAGCTGCCAGGAAGAATGCAAGTCCATCTCCAAAATTCTTTCTATTGGCATCGTTGTTCCCGATAATGAATTGAAAGTGCGTAGAGAAATTTGCCAGAGCCCCAGAGGATCTGTCCCATAGCGGAATAGAGTAGTTGTAAGTAGCCCAACCGAAGCTATTTCGCAGCCTCCCTCCAAATTCATTTCTAGTGAGCTGTATCTTGTCTCCTTGAGGGTAGGCATCATTTTCGGTTTCTATATCCATTTTAGGAGGGAACACAAAGCTAAGGTTTCCTGCATCTGATAAAAAATTGAGAGAAGCAATAGAGTAGAAGAAGAGGAGGGCGGGCAGAGGCTTATAGAGCTTGGCCATCTCGATTCTAAATCAGTGCCAGAGTTGATAACTTCTCGGTAGACATGAGAATTTATCTGTATATTTCGTTTGCAGATTCTTGAATTTGTCAACGCCTTTGTTCGCACATGAAGTTCTGAGTAAACAGGTCAAACATTATGTTATGCATAGATTTACATTTTTTTCAATATCTACGATGTACTTTTATATTGACTTATTTTATCTGATTCCCATTTGAACATACAAACGAACACATGTAAGATGTTGAGCTACTTCCAGTCATTTGCCGTCCATGGGAAATTTTAATACCAAGGAGAGCGCTGTAGTCAAACTTAACCTCTGTCGCTTGTCTAAAGGTAAAAGCCGGCAACTTTGTTTAAGAATAGGGTTGTTACAGTTGTGCCTATTTGATTTAAAAATAGGGTTGTTACACTTGTGTCTATGACAATAATAAAGAATAGGATGTTTCCATTGAAGTTTGAAGAACATAGCAATAATCTTGCCAATATGGTATATGAAGACAAAAGTTAGTTGTGGCATCTTAGGTATGCACATTTGAATTTTCATAGTTTGAAATTACTAACATCAAAAAAATTGGTTTATGGTATGTCCAAGGTAGAAGAGCACAAGGAGGTTTGTGAAGGATGTGCTAAAATCAAACATGCAAGAGAGAAATTTCCAAATGATAGTGCATGGAGGGCCCATTATCCACTTCAACTTGTTCGTTCTAATATTTGTTGTCTTATGCAAACAAAAGGTTTGGGTAAGTCATCATATTTCATTAGTTTTATTGATGCTTTTTCATGAAAGTGTTGGGATTGTTTTGAGCATAAAGATGGGGTCTTTGATACATTCAAAAAGTTTAAAGCCCTTTGTGGAGAATGAAAGTGGTTGCAAAATAAAGTGCTTAAGGATTGATCGTGGAGGAGAAATTTGTTCAAGAACTTTTATGGACTATTGTAATATGAATGGCATCAAAAGACAACTTACTACTGCTTACACACCTCAACAAAACATTTGGTGTAGCTGAAAGGAATAACTATACAATGGTTGAAATGGCTCAAAGTATGTTACAAACAAAAGGATTGAGTAACTCCTTTTGGGGATATGCAGCGGCTAGAACAATGTATATTCTTAATTAGAGTCCCACTAGTGCACTTGATAGGATGACTCCTTATGAAGCTCGTTATGAGAAAAAAACCTAATGCTAATCATTTAAAAGTTTTTGATTATTTACCTTATGCCCATGTAGCTGATCCAAAGAGATAGAAGTTAGATCCAAAGAGTGAAGCATGCATTTTTGTTGGATACAATGAACAAAGCAAAGCTTATAGATTGTATAATCCTCTCACTAATAGCATTTTTGTGTCAAGAGACATGATTTTTTATGAAGGGGGAGAGTATGGTCATCAAAAAGACCATGCTCACAAGTCCAAATCTATTTATAATGGTGGTATCAAGTAAGTCTATTGTTTCTACCTAGAACCCTGTTTTTATTTGTAACAACTCTCAAACTCTTGAAGCTTAGGAGACTTTTCTTGCCTTTGAAAAGCTTGAACTTGTGCCTAAAACCCCTATCATGGACTTTGATAAACAAAAAATTTATTTAATTTTCACCTAGAAGATAATGGTTAAACATAATCTTTTAAAGAAAATAAGAAAAAAAGATCTCAACAAAGGCTTTGGGTATTAAACAAAGTTAGAGCATAAAATTGGGGTGGCAAGCACTCAAAGTAGGTCATAGGATGTTAAAGTTCCAGGTACTTCATTCATAAAAGAGAAGAACAAGCATATAATTAAGGAACCATATTTGAAAGAATTTTTCTTATCTTTCTTTATTTTGCTCAGATTCTCAATCAACTAATTTTGTAGTAGTTCACAAAGATCATAATCAACATTTTCTTTTAACATTTGATAGGCTGCATATATTGCAGTTATGGAGATAGAATTTTCACTGCTGGAGTGGTAAATCTTGTACCCAATCACCATGGAGTCGAATTTGACATCCAGTTCTATAATATCATTTATGGTCATTGCCCTTCTGTCAAACTTGGCACCAGTAGCATCAGTCACTATCTGGTTTTTCACAGCTTTCAACATGGGTAATCCGTCGGAGGAGTTTAACCCAGTTATAATCTTGATAACATCCTTTGTAATCTTAAATGGTTTCAATAGTCATATGAACTCATCATGTATTCGGCTTTCATTTTCATCAAATATCAGAAACCTAATGATTTGCATAAAATGTTTGCTTTCTAGGACTTTGTATTCTGGTTTCAATTTATGGCTATCATCCGTTAAGTAGTTGTTAAGAAAATCCAAGAGTTTCAGGTTTCCAAATTCATCCATGTTACAGTGGACGTATGCCCTAATATCCTCAACATGCAGTACACCATGTGGAACCATAGAGAATACACCTAACGGTTCAACTTCAACTGATTTGTATGGATGCTTCTTAAATATTGGTCGGGGCCTCTCAGTTACATCAACAACTAGGGGTGTAGCCATTTCTAGAAATTGAGAACTCAAGAGATTTAACAGAAAATAGAAAATACCTTGTTACACAGATTAGGGTTTTTCCTTGGAAATCATTTTCTCGCTTCCAAATCTTGAGAATTCTTAGCTCTGAGCTCGTCCACTTCTTTCTTCTTGTTTTCTCTTGATGGAAAGTGTTCCAAATGAGGAATGAATCAACTTTTTAAGCTCCACTAAACCTAATTTGCCTTTGTAATAAATGCTTTGCCTTAGCACATCCCGTTGCTTTAATAGTCTTTCATGAATCACTCTGTAATTTGCCATAATCACTTCCTTTCTTCTAGAAATCCTTCCAAATGTTCTGAATCAATTCAAGGTACCTTTTCTTATTGTGCCAGATCCATGCACTCACTTACTGGCTGGGGGAATTTAATTTACAATGTTGCTCCCTCTGAGCCAAGGCTCCCAAATCAATTCCCAGAAGAATTTTCAGCACCAGATTCTAATGGGGATCCATTAGTGTCATTCATAATTGTTTTCTTGACCCATATCTTGTTTATTTTATTCTGAGTCTCATTTGCATCAATTTTTTCTTTGCCTTTGTCTTGACTCTGCTCATCCAGTTTTCTATTTACTGGACCTCTTTTTCCATTACTCCTACTTTTGCAGAATCTTGCAATATGACTAGAATTATTGCAATTAAAGCACACAACATTTCCTTTCTTATAAACTTGATTCCTCTTGATATGCATTGAATAGCCATGTGTCCAAACCCGTTGCAAGAAAAATAGAAACCATTGAAGGAATTGCCAATTCCTCTATTGTTAGTATTATTCATACTTCTGCATTCATTTGATTTATGACCATACCTCTTACACTTGAAGCATTGACCGGAGAAGAATGGACCATTTTAATTTACTCTTCTTCTACATTCAGTGGCTTTATGACCAAATTTATTGCAATTGAAACAATTTCCATTGAATGATGGATATCTTTGAGCAATAGGTTGTCTTACCAGAGGTTTTCTAGTTCTGTCTCTCCCATTCCTTGGTTGAAGATTTCTTTGTCTAGGTCTAGATCTTTCACCTTTTTCATGTCCAAGACCATGCTTGTCATCAACCTTTTTCTCTCCATCAAGTAGTGCTTCAAGTTTAGCTGAGCTTATCTTGAACTTTTCCTTATATTCATTTGCAACTTCTAGGTCATGTCTGAGAATGACAATTTGCCTTTCAAGTTCTCTTTCATTGTCTCTACTTTCTTGTAGATTAGACTCTAGATGGCCAGCTATTCTATCTAATTTACAACATTCTTTAGTTCTTTCTTTTAGTTTTTGATTTAGATCTTCTTCAATTTTCTTTCTATCCTTCACTTTCTTTGGTTTTCCTCATCACCCTAGATTCTATTTCAAATTTTAGAACAACAACTTTTTTTGACAGCTTCTCACATTCCTTTGTCTTTTCTTCCAAAGCTTCATTCATGCCATTTTCTTTGGGTAAATTGGATAGCTACAGAAGTAGCTCATTTTTCCTTTGCATAGATTTCTTTAATTTATCTTTTAGCATTTCAATGGTATCATCAAGATATTTAAGTTCACCTCTCAGATTACTAATTTCTGCTTTCGAATGAACAAGCTCTTCTAGGGCCAACTAAAGTTGATATTTGAGTGAACCCATTTAAAACGTCTTCCAAGATCTTTTTCTTAAGCTATTAGGCTTCTCAAAGGAACCCTGCTTTGATACCAATTGTTGGAAATAGGACAAACAACTGAGAGAGGGGGTGAATTAGTTGTCTCAAAACTTTAGATCTTATTGTAGTTAATTCTTTCTTTTACCACTTAATAACAATTCAATAACTTAACCATGAAAACAACAATCATAAGTGTAAGAGAAGAAACACAAAAACACACTTGACACCAAGATTTTTGATGTGGAAACCCAGTTAAGGGAAAAACTACGATGGGGGTTAACCTACAAAATTAATACCATGTTAAATGTATTTTTACAAATGGGAATGCACATGTATTCGGACTCACTGCCCAGAGTTCACTGCTCAAATGGAGGCTCACTACCTATAGAAATATTACAAGAGAATGGCACAGATTTTGAACTGATAAATAGCATCTACCCATGCAAGAATTTCAGTTCTAGTTAAGTGCAAAAATTGATCTTACACATTTTATCTTTGCTCTACTTTTCTTACCACTCTGCCTTCATTTGCACCTTAGATTTCTGCTCTTCTCACAATTACAACTTATTCACACACACCACACACAAAATCATCTAATTCCATTAGCTATATATATCTGCAACATGATCTACAATCATTTTACCAGTTGGCTTCAAGAACACTTAGAAATTTGTTGAGTACTCTGCTCTGTCAACTAGATCCATACATAATATGAGATGTGGACCAAAACTTACACTTGCAAATCATCAATGATGTTGGTGACCATCACTGATCATCACCAATTACCCAATAGACAACTTCTATACATCTAGAATTAAGATCATTCACAAGGTCGGCCTATTCTTCTTCTGTCTATTCTATCAAACTGAAACCTGATACTCAGAAGCTAATATCTTTTGAGTCCTTCATCACCGAAGAAAAAAACTCTAGATTTAGAGTGCCTTGACAATGCTTACAACTACCTTAGATCCACAACAAACCATGCCTTTCCACCAGAGAGATCTAGACCAAGATACCGAACCCTATCACCTGGTCTATTCCTAACTGCCCAAACTTAGACAAATTATGATTCTGACTTCTGGTGTGAACAAAATGTGTTATGCAGATGATTAAGATGATCTTAGTTGCCATCAATGACAACACCTATCAATGCAGAGCAGTGTCTCTTACCAATAGTGTTTGTTAACATCACAATGTATTGTTGTAAGTCTAGACACCCAAGTAAGTTTATGTTCATAATCATAGAAGATTCTCAATTCAAGAGTTCAAATTTATAGTCAAAGTTCACTTCTACATGCTAGGTTCAAATCTATAGGTATGTAGATTAGATTTGTAGGTACAAAATTGTTCAAGTTATTAGGCAATTAAATGAATTTTATATATTTCAATTTCTTCAATCTTCTCATCCAAGATCTAACATCAAATTCTTAGTATAAATTATCTACTACAATATTTCTTCATCTCTAAGTGTAAAATGCACTTTATTTATTATACTATTCCACTTTCAAATATAACCAAGTACATTTATTCTATTTCAACTCATTTATTTAAAATATTTTTTAATTTACTATTCATTTACCCTAAATTTATTAGATCCTACCTATGGAGGGATTACTATAGTGCTCACATTTTTAAACTAGTGATTACTTCTATCTATCCCTACCAATCATGATTCTATATTTTCCTAGATCAAATTGCATGGCTAGGTTTGCAACATGGGGATAACAAATTTTAAACAATGATCATGGTAAAAATATTTTATAGCATTCTAATTGCTTGATTTTTATAGGGCACAAATTTTCCAAGCATAATAAGAAGCCAATATATCTATAGTTTTTAATTTTAAACTATACAAGAAAAAGCATGGACACATAGCATGCAATAGTGGTCATGCATGGATTAGCTAGCATGCAATATGTTGGCAAACCATAGTCTTGATTTGATTTCAATTTTCATCTTCTTATATTCTATTATGGCTCTTTCCAATTAATCCTGCTCTAATTGCTCTTCTTTTGTTCAAAGATTTCCTTCTTTATCCTCATCATTTTCTACCTCTATTCTCTACAATTACAAAGCATTTAAGGATTTAGGTGCTCTCATGATTATTTTCCCTCCCTTGGTTAATTCTCTTTGGATAGTTCTTTTCTCTTAGTATCATCCTAGCCTTTCTTGTAATATTGTGGTATTGTTGGACAAAAAATAAATTATGGGTAGAATCTTTGTAGAATCCACAAACCTTCTTTTTATTTTCCCTACAATCATTAGCATAATGCCCTATCTCTGAACATTTATAACATGTTCCTTCCTCTCTTCTCCTCTAGACATGATCTCTACCTTTTCCACATCCTCCTTAAAACTTATTGTGATAGTTTCTATTATCATTATAATCATCCCTAAAGTACGTAAATGTTTTTTCCTCTAATATTTAAGGTGCCGCATTTTGAATTGTGTTGATATTGCATTGATCTCTCCATTTTGTTGGTGCTTCTCAAAGTCCTATTTATATAAATCTCCTTTTTTCAGTCCTTTAGCTCTTGTCATACCCCTATAGAAAGGCAAATTTTCATTGAATCTATGATTATACCAAGGCTCATGTTTCTCTTCATCTCTTAACTGAAACAATAATAAAGGGAAGTCATCTTTTTGGTGATCATCCCACTCTCTACAAATGTTATAGAAAATACTCTTTAACTACCTTGGAGGCTCCATAAACTCCACTCTTAAGTTTTCAACTCTTTCCTTTCCCTCCATGACTATGCACTCCTTTCTTAGACGCACTTAATTCAAGAAATAGGTGCACCAAATCTTCTTCCATCTTCTAGGTATCATATCTTGACTACTAACTCCTTGTGTTGCAATTTCTTATTTAATATTTAATTGTTCTAATTCTATTTTAAAATTCTCTATCTCAATTTTTTTTCTCTTTCATTCTCCCTTCTCCAGGGTTGCACTTCAATCTTGGATGTGAGCTCCACTACTTCAGCACATGTTTCAAAGACTATTGTCCTGATTGTTGGTAGTAACATAGAGACAAACCATTCTACATTTTTTTTCTCTTTCTATGGTCCTTCAAGTATTCTTACCACTCTTTTGAATCTTTCATCAAATTCTTTTATTGTGTCATATTTATTTTGTATAATATTCTCATCTTACTCATTATTTTTTAAGGGACTTTCTTAGGAACCCTTCTCTTAAATCTATCCACTCCTTATCATGGCTGGAAAATTCCTTTGTTTACCACTTGAGGACTTCATCCCTTAATGTCCCTATGTACAAATTCACATAATTTATTTTGGTTATCCTTGGATCCATTGCTTTCCCAAGTGGATTCTAGGATAAATATATTTTCAAACAACTTCTTAAGTATCATTTCCAAAAATCAATAGCTTGATGTGGATTTGGTCCATCTTTGGAACTGTGATAGGTACTTATATTTTCATTTTTTTAGGTGAGATTACTCCCTCACTATATTTTCTAATTTTTGTGTTTGTCCCTACTTCTTTAAGTTTCTCATCCTTAAAATTCTTGGCACTTCTTCAACACTTAATAGTTTCCTACTATTTAACCAACTTTCTTAATATACCCGTATCCCTAGAAAATTCTATCTCAAAGAACTCTTCTCCCAATATCTCTTCAAACAAGAATACAAAATCTTTTATCTTTACTTCTTCCTTTGTTTAGAATGGTCTACTAAATATGTCCTTGGATGGAAACTCTCCTTGACTTAAGTGGCATAGGGGATGACCTCTAGTCTAGCGGGTTTACCTCTTCAAGGTCTTGCTTCATTTTAGGAGATTGTGTTTTTTGTAACTTTTCATTAGTTAATAACATTTCATTAGTTAATGACATTTCATTATATAATATATGATTCTCCCATCCTTCTTTAATTACCTCAATTGTGTTAATGGATGTATCATTAAATATGTCCCTTAAATTGTTCTCTTTTTTGCAGTTCCAAATTTTTAATCATCTTTCTCCTTTTAGTTCTACACTTTTGCTTATCACACAAAGTATTATACACTAAAATTCAAAGTTTTTTGTTTTGTAATTGGATTTAATAAATCCTTAAATCCACTATTAATGGTGACCTAATATTTGATATATTTGTTTTAGGGTATGGTAGTTGAGTCAAAAATTTAATTGGTAGAGAACCCCTAATTACATACCCTATTTGACCACTACAACTTTGAATCCCTTTTTTCAACAATTCCTTGAATTAATCATACCCCTTCATCTAGTCTATTAATTTGGTTAGATATTTGTATGCTTTATTGATATGGGTATTTATTTTTTCAAGTGTGTCATTATTAATTAGTGATGCAATAATTATTTGTTCCTCTATTAGTAGAATCTTAGTACTTTCCACCATTACAATATTCTCACAATTCTCAAAAATCTTCACATTCTCAAAATTCTTATCATTATAAACAACCCTCCTACCATGGTCTAAATCATCTTCCCTAGCCTTTTCCATCATATTTAATTATCTTTCTTGTCACTCTTAGGCCTATTTCAATCTCCTTTCTTTCATGTTAAATTTTATTGTAATATTAATTTCTTCCATAATTTATCTTACTCTCTTGTTATTCCCTTTTGTGATGGGTGTTTTTTAATTTGATTTTCATTAATTTGTCTATTCATCCCTAATGGATCAATCTAGACCTACCTTTATTCAACACATCTTTTTGAGATCCCTTTTAAGATCCCACCCTTATCCATTCATCATCCTCTAGGTGCGTAACCCCTCTCATAGGATAGGACCTAGTTTATCTTACCACACAATATAAAAGGTGATGCCTTTCTATATGTAGTCCTTTATTATTGAATCCACAACCATTTTTCTTTAGTTATATCTTTCCCTTACCACTTTCCACAGACTTGATAACTAAACCAAAATGTTGGCAAAAGAGGGGGCATAGACTAGAGTTCTCGGCTTATGGTCTTCATAGTTGTATTTATAATCCAATGTGAAGGGGACAAGAAGGATTAGAACTTTTGTGGTGAATTAAAGAGTAGTGTGGTGGAGTATATAAGACAAAAGTATAAATCATCATATTTCCATCTAATATATAAACACATATATATCCATCTATTACACATAACACATAGTATAAACCATCACATTTCTATTATATCAACTAGTGACATACAATTATCAAAATCTCAATGTATCTTCACTCTTATACAATATCCTTCCTAATTACATGGAATACCTCATATTTTGCTTCCTTTACATATATTTCCCTCTAGATCTATATCTCAATTCTCTACCCTCTCTCTTTATCTTATATATTTGATATATGTATTGTTAGCATAATATAGTATTACATTGTTGTAACTACTTGTGGTTACATTGGTTATAACTACTCTGTACGTTGGTTATAATTGCTCTATCTGTTTGAATCCTCCACACTATATATAAGTGTGCATCGTATCTGCATTTAATATATTGAATAAACATGATATTCTCTACAAATGGTATCAGAGCTATATGAGATCATTGAGCCTGTATAAGCGAGGATCTCCAGTGTCATCTATAAAGGTGCAAATTTTGCATAAGGGGTGATGAATAATGACAGTGTGGAGACCTAAAGCAATGAAATGTCTACAAGGGAGAGTTTGAAATTGGCTGAGAGGAATAGGAGAAGGCATGGAAGTAGTTGTAGTTGAAGTGCTCCTTATTCCTATGAGTTTAGAGAAGGTGTAATGTTTTAGATGGCTAAAGAAAGTCTGAAGAAAACTTGTTTTAGTGTTGGCCGATGATTTCAAAGAAAATATGTTTGAATGCTGTGTAGAAGAGGCATTTCACTAATTTGAAAAAGGCATGTGTAAGGTGTTGATTCATTTCATAAATCTTGAAGGCATGACTATATGCCATTATCATGCATAAGACTAGGTATGGTTATAAAGACGTTTGAATGATTTTGCATATGCCTAGGAATTGGAATTTGTAGATCAGTGCGATAAGGCATTTTTTTTTTGTCACATCATTTCTTTTCCGAATATTTTTGTTTGAGATGGAGATTCCATTAGACAAATATTCTAGATTTAACATTTATACTTGCAGAATGAAAATTCAAATGCAACTAATGAATAAAAATTTATGGGGAATAGTGAGTGGAAATGAAAAAGCACCTACATATGCAAATAAGTTATTAGATTGGAATAGTATAGATGATAAAGCCAAGGCTATAATTGATCTTGCTTTCTGACACTGAATTGCACCACATTGATTGGCATAAATCATCAAATCAAATTTGGGATAACTTGAATAAATTGTTTGGAGCAAAAGCAGTCAATGCAAAGTTATCCCTAAAGCTTCATTTATTCAGGTTCAAGATGGAACTTAGAATTACAATGCCAAATCATATAAGTAACTTGCAGTCTCTCATCAGACATCTAGTAGAGGTTAAGGCTATGGTAGATGATGATGATGATGATGATGATGATGCTAAGGCCATCTTATTAAATAGATTACCTTCGAAATACAATAATGTTGTTTTTACACTCAATCAAATACCTTCACAAACTCTAGAAGGTATGATTTCTACCCTTTTAGCAGAAGAGAAGAGAACAATAGAAGATTCAAAAGATGATTCTTAGGAGAAATCATTATTCTCAAAAATAAATTACAAAATATCAGAGAATATCAAATGTTTCTATTGTAAGAAAAAGGGTCACAAAGCTTGGGATTGTAAAGCTCAAGCTAGTGATGTGCTTAAAGGAAAAATAAACCTTGCTTGCATTGAGAATGAGGATTCAACAGACGATGAATGAGGCTCTTCTACTGGTGTCAATAGTGCATTACTACTATAGAACTTCAAATTGGAGGAAGGAAGCATCAGAGGATGGAGGATTTTCCATCATCTCAAGTTAGCTTCTTGCTTTGAGATGATGCTTTGCATGAGAAGCGTTTTTCATTTTGGTTGTTTTTCTTTTCTTTGTTGATGCTGGTGGATTTGAAGAATGTATGTTTTGTGAAGATTTTGTTTTAGAGACAAGTTTGGGATTTGGTGTTGAGCTCAAGATGGATTGTTGTCCAGCGAGATTCAAAGTATATGATCGAGAATTATACCTTTCACGGTTACTAGACAATGACAGAGATCTGTCTATCTCTTAGGGATTGTTGTTGAATAATTCAAGACTGTGATTTGAGACTTCAGGACTAAAGATCTCAAGAACACAACTCGAAGCTACACCTTTTCGAGGGTAGATAAGACAACATGATGGAGCCCCACTTGGTTCAGGATTTGTTCTTTGGGAGAAGATCTTCTATAAAATATGTATTTATATTATGTAATCAGCTATGTTGAGTATGTTACATTCAGGGGGGTACCTTGTTACTATTGTAGGAACAATGTAATAAGGGAATGTTAGTGTAATACAGTATTACATTGTTGTAACTACTAGTGGTTACATTGGTTATAACTACTCTGTAAATTGTTCTATACGTTGGTTATGATGTTGGTTATAACTACTCTATCTATTCAACTCCTCCACACTATATATAAGTGTGTGTTGTATCTGCATTCAATATATTAAATAAACATGATATTCTTTGCATGTATCCACATCATTACATCTATGGATGTACCCCTATTCCTTAATACACCTCTTTGATCTTGCAATAGGTTAGTTGTATGTGTTTTACTTTCAGTCTAACAACTTTATCCTCATCTATCATGGTTAGGTTGTGTTTTGTATGCTGCCATCCTCTCGTGAATTTTTGGTTATTCACCATTTTCCTCCATTACTTATCTAATTTTCATCCCAACATTAATTTAATTAATAAGCTCACTATTCATCGCTATTTACCTGTACCTCTTCCTAGCATAAATAATTAATCATTTATCACCATTCCTCTATAGTCCATCTTAGATAGATAAATCCAAATATTTATTTATCTAAGTTCCTCATTCTTCATCCAAAAATTATATAAAATTCCTATTTATTTAATTCCTATTTTGTTTACTTTTCATTAAGTTGGCTAAAACCAATCAGCCAACTGATCACCCACTTGCACATTCCTCAAATTTACAAAGGAATGGGTCCTTACAAAAATAACATGGCTCTTCTTACATGGGTATGGAAAAATACCTTGCACATCCCTCTAAAGGGTCCTTTTGGTACCCTTTTGATCCTCACCATCCCCTTCTTCCAAGATCACCCTCTACCATTGATCTCTCTTCAAAACAAGGACTACACTTTTGCACCAATCAAATGATGCCACTAGGAGGCCTCTCACAAATCCAACCATCTCAAGAAATGAGAGCCCTTGATCTTATAAATCAATCTCAACCCTCCAATCACCCATCCAAAAATCTATAAATTCAACCTCACTCAAGCCATTTTCAAGACTCCATGGAATGTAATGTTATGCTATAGTTTTGAGGAACAATAACATGCATCCTACATCAAAGAGCACATCCAAAGATTAAGGTTTGCATATGTTGTTATTCATTTAAATTCATTTGTATTATACATTCCTTTCAGCTCTTTTAGAGGTTACATTTCAACATGAATAGAATAGGTTAATGCATTTGATCTTGTTCTTTATAGTTAATTTTCATATGTATAGATTTTGGCATGCCTGGTGGGATTCTGTGTCCTTTATCAAACTATCTTATGGTGTTTTATACCATTTTCTAAGATTATAAGTGCTAGTTGAGTGTTTTGTCATAAATAAGCATCTATAGGACTATTCATGCACTTTTGTGAACCTTTTCTGAGTCATTTTTCATAGAGGGGAATTTTTTTTACATGGATAGGTGCCTATAGGAATACTAGGGCACCTCTGATAAGCCTAGGAGCCCATTTCATAAAACTCCAAATCTTTCTTTTTAAGCTTTCTAATCAATCTTTTTGGATGAAAATTGGTTTTTTGTAGGGTTTTGTCATTCTAATCACTTATATATCAACCTAACGATTCTTTTACAAAAATAACCATCTTTTTTTTAGATAAAAATCAAAATTTGTCAGCCCTAATCACAAATGAGTGTTTCTATCGAAGGCAAGGGTTTGTGTGACATGGATAAGCACCTTTATATTTGAACATCAAAAATATCATTTTTATCACATTTGACAAATCTAACTCTTATTTTTTGTTAGATAATCATTTTGTTGGGGTTGATAATGTTAAAATTTTCATTTTCCATATGTTTTTTGAAGGAATTTTTTTGTAGGGTTTTTCATCAATTTTTCTAGCCAAGACCTATTAAAGGGTCTTGGTTTATAGAGGGGTGCCTTTGTAATATTTTAGTTCCTATGTGGCATAAAAACTCATTTCTAGAGTGGAGTGTCTATGTAAAAGTAGAGCATCTATATGGGGTAAACACTTGTTTTTATAGACTAGTGTTTCTATAAAGTTTAAGCATCTATAGGATTGTTTAAGCATTTTTGTGTCTATAAAATCAATTATCAAAATTTCTTTGGATTAATCAATTTAATCCCTAGACTAATCGTTTTGTTGGTGTGCCTTGTCACCTAAAATTGTTTTGTGTAGAAATTATTTGTCTGAGACAAATCATCAAACCGCTATCATTTGTTTGTAGCACCACTTGTTGAAGGACACATCTTTTATCACTAATCATTACACACACTTCATTTTCTAAGGAGAAATTAATTATTCTATGTGTAGTGTATAAGATAGCAACTCAACCTAGAGAGTTGCACCCTCTAGACAAATGTAAAGATGAAATGTGCATCCCTTACACTTCTCCCCTTTGTTTTACACCACATTGCATGCATTCCCTAAGCACATTATTAAAACACATGGTTTTGATTGATTTGGAGCTCCAACTAATTCCAAACATAAATTTACACTTAAAAACACCATTTTGCCTCTACTTAGAACATTCCTAGATCTTATTATAACATTTTCTTTACTAGATCCAAGACCATATGTGTGACCCTTATCCACTTTATCAAATTTTAAAAGGGGTAACATCTAGATCAAATATTTCTAAAAGTCATTGCTTAAAGATATACCATGATCAAAGCCAACCATTCATTTATGCTCTGCCTTATTTAGAAAGCACCCACTTTTTTATCTGTATGACTAAATTTGAGGCACATAAAATGCAAATTCATGGTGGATAGCGTGCCAATCAGAGTGTTTAGCAACCAAAAGGCATTTCGAGTGATGATTATAATTATTAACTAATTAGTGATGAAATAGATTAATTAAATAATAGTATGGAATGGGTTTATTAGAATAATGTTAGTATGGTGATGAATGCCAACATGATGTTAATGGAAATGATAAAATGATAAATTTTAGGTGTCTATGGTGATGACTAATTGGTATGATCCAAGTTTGAGGTTCAATTCCCTACTTTGGCAAATTTTTATCTTCTTGCAAGACCAACTGTAAGGATTATAAGGTGTTCTTTAGTGATGACCAGATACCCCTAGATTGGTCTTTTGTATATAACTATGCCCTTGTTACAATCTTAAGCCTCCCTTGGATTTCTTATGGGGTGTTTTAAATACAAGACTTTTGTCTATGTAAGATTTATGCAATGATTATGCTTTATTCAATTTTGACTAAACCTTTGTGCCATTAAGTTCTCTAACTTCATTGAGTAGACCTCAATGAACCTTGGAATGTAACATTGCACCTTGATTTTCTTGTGTGCAACATATTTATAAAAACTTTGATGTTTGGAAATTAAAGTTTTCTTAATTGAGTATTGAAATGATGAGTTCTCAGGGATGAAGAATAGGCTAATTAGTTTGGAGAGATATTTCTTTTTTTTGACATTGCGGTTTCATTCATAGTATTGATGATTATTCTTGTTGTTAGAGGCTAAGCTTGCATTGAACATTCATGTAATTCCTTATTTGTTTTATCATGCCTATTAATCTTGGATTGCTTTTATATCAAAATTTTTACAACGCTTCTATGCTTGGTTCATATATTACCTAGCGCTTTGTTGATGGTATGACCCTTTGAAACTTTATAGGAACTATTGGTTTTTCTTCCGAATCAGCAAAGGGTTTGTCAGTTCCAATGCATAGGCAAATTCGACCAACTAATACAGGAGGTTGCATGAGCTACATCCCCTTCACTTCTAGTTCTGCCGCACCAAGGGGGGTATCCCTATAGCTAAAGATTTTGCTTTTCGACTCACCCAATGACACAAAGATTTAGCTTTTTACAATAGGTAGAATACTCTCATGTATGGACCAAGATTTGAATGGTAAATCACAAGTTTGGCAACATTCTTGGACATACTTGTTTGGTTGTGGATGAGAGCATGTAGGGGTCCTAATTCTACTCCTACAACTAACAAGTGGAAGTTATGAAATGGTTGGAATTGATGTTTTGGATGTAAGACAAGGGGTTTTGGATCATAACTACTAACCTAGAAGTAGACCGGTGCCTATCTCAGGGCAAGGAGTCAACTAGACATATACAAGAGAATGGTTTGCAACTGGCATTCAAGTTTTAAGGGATTGGAACTGATATTTGCCTTACAAATACCACCCAAGAATGTGTATTTAGCTGCCTCTACTTACAAACATCCCAGCTAACATACAACCTTCTCCATACTTCACCTAAGACAATTTAATCCACTCCTTGAATGGAATTTACAGATCAAGCATGTAGTATATAAATCTATACCCTAGAATCTGAGGAACCCTTAGCAACCAGATTCAAAAGAAGAAAATGCACACAACAAATGGAGACAGAAAGACTAAACACATGCATTAAAGCATTTTTCATATAAAATGATAAGAAATTGAACATATGTGCAAAATACATTCATGATGCAACTCATAAACTCCAAAGAGATACAACAGCAAGCAAATACCCTATTTTTCGCTATTCACACAAAAGTGCCCAGGTCTTCAACAACCTTCGAATGAGTAACATAGCCTCCTATAAATAGCAAGGAAGGTACACTCAACATTAAGTACAATGGCACCTAAAAAAATTTCCAAATACCTTGCATTATGAGAAATGGCGCTCAACACATTGAATGCAGTAGGTAGAGGAGGAGACAAGAAGGTCTCGAGCCCTGCACCACCGCCTGGGGATTCACATCTTCAATTGGGTACTTGATTCATCCACGCCATCGCCCATACCCTATAACATCCACCATTAAAGGCATACCAACCTGCAGCCTTGGGAAATGTAGTAGACTGTGTGTTTTAGAAATTTTCCCACCAAGAAATATGACCCAGATTTTTTTAAATCATGTGGAAACTAATTATCCCACATTCATCCTGCAGTGACCTCCTCAACACTTTATATGCTTGACCACACCGAAATGTAGTTGTCAATGATTTTACTCCCGCCGACGCCAGCCTAGACCTCATCAAGGTAGCTCCTTACATTTTTGAACCTCCTGCCTACTCACCCAATATGAAATATCACCCTGATATTTCACATCGCCCTGATGCGAAATATCAGCCTGCGGGAAACATCACCCTAATAGGTCAGAGGAAGATCCTCCTACACATATCGATACCAAATACTTCACCGATGAACCTCCTGATCAAATTCATGCCATCATCATATTCATATCCTCATTAGCGATCGGGGGAATCCTTAGCAAAGCTGCCGATAATAATTGTCATGCTGAAGACTACATGATGCATCCCATCAGACCTAGATGACATCACCCTCATATTGGAAATATCAAGGGGATCTTTGGCGGCAAGGGTGATATTTGTAAGATCACCCAACATTTGAAACATGACCACCCCTTCAGAATATTAGGTCATATTGAAACTTTGCAGCAGCATCGGGGTGATTCCAACAAGATGACTAATATTTGAAACATTACCCCCTGGGAGGAAGATCAGGTCATATATGAAATATTACCCCCTGCAAGAATATGAGGGTGATCTTCCCTGACTTAGAATTTTTTGGGAAGGTGCCTGCAAAATTAATTGCTTAAAACCTGAATGTTCATGCAGGCACCAACATTGGCTCTATCTGGGGATGCATGCCTCTTGCAGGCATGGCGAGAACCATAGATCTCTGGGATACAGACCAGTCCCTTATCCATTGGGCACATAGTCAAACACTACACCAACCTGCATCATAGATCACATTTTCAAACATTATTTTGGCAGTCTTGGGAAGCCAAAAATGAAGAACCATAACTTTTTCCTGTCAAATGCCTGATTCTGATCTGAATAACCCCAACCACAATTGAAAACATCAACACAATCTACCCACATGTTGATCTTATCAATTACATACTTTACCATTTTTGAAAACTTGCCACTTTCAGTATTGCCTTTGTCACCCTGGATTTCAAAATTAGACATATAACCATACACATTATAATATTCTTTAGCATTAGGTAACATATGTATGTTATATTCCTCAAACAGTACATCATATTGCTCTTGGCACTCCTTATCATCTATCTGGCCATAGGACATTACCAAGCATTCATCCAGCTAATCCATAAACTCAAAACACTCAGAATATATGAGATTGTCACCATTTATATCACTTATTGATATTGAAAACAAAACCTGATCCACACACACATTGTTGCATATGTCTGAACCAAATGATGATGAACATTCATTATTCACAGTTTGCAAATCCACATCATCATCTTCAAACAGAGGGTTAATCCTGCACCAATGAAGGTCATGACTCACAACATCAAATACATCTAGAGGCTCATCATAAAGGGGATTCATACTTACTGCAAAGGCCTCTATTTCTCCTTCATGACAATCCACCTCTTTTTTATCATTGACAAACCCATAGTCATAAGAAGAACAAACCTGATCCATGAACTAATCATGGATATCATCTTTATCATCTAATTTCCCCACATACAAGATTTCTGCTACTTCAATGCAATCTGAAGCTGAACTATCCACATCACTTTCCAACCCTCTAATACTTCTTGATGAAATTGATACTGACTGTTGATCCATATGATCACAACTTTGCACAACTGGATCATTTAAGCATGAATGCTTTTTGTTTAGGACTAGCATATAAATATCACTTGAAAAATCATTATTATCAACTTCATTTGCTGGGAAAATCAGGACATCCTCCTCTATAACAAAAACATCATCAACTTGGAATGATGCAAAAACTGGGACAACAGGGGTGAGTACTTTGACATTCATTTTCAACATATAAATTATATCTTTCATCAACATTGGGGACTGCAAGACAGTAAATTTTTTTAGAGAAATAACCCTTTTGAATTCCATACTTCCAATTATTTTTAATATCCATTGCAAACTGATGTGCCTGATGCAATGTGGTGGGCTCCTTATCTCTCAATCTATAGCTCATTTTCTTATCAAATGCTCCCAAATAGACAACTAGGCACAATGCATCATTAGGTCTCATGCATTCTGGAATTCTATTGAATGCCTTCATAAATATGAGGTTAAAGGCTGGGATCAACTCATTTTCTTCAATATGGATATACATAAAGTCATTAATGACTGCATATTCAAAAATTCTTTCACCATATTGTTCTAAGAATGCAGATTTGAATTATTGCCAAGAGCTGATAGAGTAAGCTGGAAGGTAGGAGAACCAGTTCCTTGCATCTTCATCTAGAGATTGAACAAATAATCTCATAACTACATCTTCATGGTCAATCTCAAAATCACCTATCACATTGATAAACTTCTGCAAGTGTCTCTCAGCTGACTCATCCTTTATACCATTGAATTTAGGCAAATACTTTCTGATTTTAGATGGAAAAGCATTTGGATAACCACAAATGCCATTGAAATTTATGGGCTTATATCTGTCAGCACTAAAACTCCTTTTATTATATGGTTGGGATTGGTTATTATACATCATTACATTTGACATCTCACAAGGGTGCATGTGTTGATAATACATCTTATATGTTTTTGCAACCCTCTTTCTCAACTTAGGTTTTTAATCAATAACCTTAGGCTTTTAAAATTCACAAAGCTGATTCAACCTTCCTAAAGTCCTTTATATGAGTCTTTTGAACAATATTGCATACCTTTCTTGAAACACAAAATACATATGCTCAACAAATACCAAAGCATGCAATCTCTCACCAACATTTCCCTTTTAACTAGTGCTACTTCACCAAATAGGGAATCTTTTAAAACTTATTAAAATACCTAGATATGTTGCAGCTATTAATAGATTCATTCAATAGAGTCACCACCTACTTGGTAGAGGAATGAGCTTCACATAGCATGAAGCTAAAAATTCATTTCTTTTCTTTTTGGGTCCTCTAACAGCAGAGCCACACATAAGACTTTAAATTTGCTGCAACAAGGCACTTCCAGGCCTAATTCTTCAATCTTTTAGACTCAAGCTTTTATGGATATGACATTACAGTCCCCAGCAGAGTCACCATTTTGTTGGTGACTTGGATGGGCAAAACTTCACCAGAGATTGCAGGATAATACTTTCAAATCACATCCCCAGCGGAGTCACCATTTTGTTGGTGACTCGGATGGGCCACAAATATATCTTTTTAAACCAAATCCCCAGCAGAGTCACCATTTTGTTAGTTTTTCTTCTGAATCAGTAGAGGGTTTGCCAATTCAATTGCATAGGCAGATTCGGCCAACTAATACAGGAGGTTGCGTGAGCTGCCTCCCCTTCACTTATGGTTCTGCCACACCAAGGGGAGTATCCCTATAGCTAAAGATTTTGCTTTTTGACTCACCCAATGACACAAAGATTTAGCTTTTCAGAACAGGTAGAATACTCTCATGTATGGACCAAGATTTGAATGGTAAATCACAAGTTTGGTAACATTCTTGGACATATTTGTCTAGTTGTTGATGAGAGAATGCAAGAGTCCTAATACTACTCCTACAACTAACAGGTGGAAGTTATGAAATGGTTGGAATTGATGTTTTGGATGCAAGACAAGGGGTTTTGGATCATAACTACTAATCCAGAAGGAGACCGGTGCCTATCTCAGGGCAAGGAGTCAACTAGACATATACAAGAGAATGGTTTGCAACTAGCATTCAAGTTTCAAGGGGTTGGAATTGGTATTTGCCTTACAAATACCACCCAGGAATGGGTATTTAGCTACCTCTACTTACAAACATCCCAACTGACATACAACCTTCTCCATACTTAACCTAAGACAATTTAATCCACTCCTTGAATGGAAGTTATAGATCAAGCATGGAAGTTATAGATCAAGCATGCAGTATATAAATCTATACCCTAGAATCTGAGGAACCCTTAGCAACTAGATTCAAAAGAAGAAAATGCACACAACAAATGGAGACAGACAGACTAAACACATGCATTAAAGCATTTTTCATATAAAATGACAAGAAATTGAACGTATGTGCAAAATACATTCATGATGCAACTCATAAACTCCAAAGAGATACAACAGCAAGGAAATGCCCTATTTTTTGCTATTCACACAAAAGTGCCTAGGTCTTCAACAACCTTCGAATAAGTAACATAGCCTCCTATACACAGCAAGGAAGGTGCACTTAGCATTAAGTATAATGGCACCTCAAAAATTTGCTAGATACCTTGCATTATGAGAAATGGTGCTCAACACATTGAATGCAGCAGGTAGAGGAGGAGATAGGGAGGTCTCCAGCCCTACACCACCGCCTACGGATTCACATCTTCAATCAAGTACTTGATCCATCCATGCCATCGCCCATACCCTATAACATCCACCATTAAAGGCATACCAACCCGCATCCTTGGGAAATGCAGTGGACTGTGCATTTTAGAAATTTTCCCACCAAGAAATATGACCCAATTTTTTTCAAATCATGTGGGAACTAATTATCCTACATTCATCCCACAGTGATCTCCTCAACACTTTATATGCATGACCACACCGAAATGTAGTTGTCGATGATTTTTCTCCCATCGACACCAGCCTAGACCTCATCAGGGTAGCTCCTTACATTTGCGAACCTCTTGCCTACTCACCCGATATGAAATATCACCCCGATATTTCACATCACCCTGATGTGAAATATCACCCTGCGGGAAACATCACCCTGATAGGTTGTAGGAAGATCCTCCTGCACATATCCATACCAAATACTTCACCGATGAACCTCCTAATCAAATTCATGCCATCATCATATTCATATCCTCATCAGTGATCGAGGGGATCCTTAGCAAAGCTGCCGATAATAACTATCATGCCGAAGACTACATGATGCATCCCATCGGACCTAGATGATGTCATCGTCATATTGGAAATATCAGGGGGATCTTTGGCGGCAAGGGTGATATTCGTAAGATCACCTGACATTTGAAACATGACCCCCCTTCAGAATATCAGGTCATATTGAAACTTTGCAGCAGCATCGAGGTGATCCCAACAAAATGACTAATATTTGAAACATCACCCCCCGGGCAGAAGATCAGGTCATATATGAAATATGACCCCCCGCAAGAATTTCAGGGTGATCTTCCCTGACTTAGAATTTTTTAGATTTTTTGGGAAGGTGCCTACGAAATTAACTGCTTGAAACCTGAATGTTCATGTAGGCACCAACAGGAACCATGTGTAATGTGTTTGATCTTTAATGAAATCCATTCTTTGGCTAAATTTTTTCCCTTTTCTCTATGATTTAATGAAGTATCTCACCTCTCGATAAAGCTCTTGTCTCTTGCATATCATTGTATTCTTATAGCCCATCCCCACATATTTGTTATGAGTTCTTGCATGTTCTTATAAAGATCCTACACCTCCTAGTGACTCTACTCAATGCTTTGGTTAATAATCCAAAAAGCACAATTGAAATTCCAATCAACATATGAAAAGCTTGAAGTCATGAATGCAACCAAAAGCACTTCTTAAACCTTAGCAGGAAGCAATGAAACACATGATGAATATTCATTTGTTGGCAATCTAATGGGAAATTTTCATTAATTCCCTTTTTTTAAAATGTAGTTGGCTGACCATAGAAGCTAATAGGTCACTTAAGTTATCTTTATGCATTCAAAAGTGACTGGGTTGATCTGTCTACGGAGGAGTTAACCTTAGACCATCAAATCGAGAAATGACAAAAGAGTTTATTGTTAACCTACCATTTGGCCATTTGAAAGCACATGCAAGATGACATGGAGTAATGAACAAGCAAGCTGATGATGTTAGATTTTGAAATGGAGATAGAAACCCAAAATATAGAAAGCTAAAGGCAAGCACAAACAGAAGACCAAAATGAAAGAAACAAAGAGATCATATCAGAATAGTTTGAATAGATTTCTCACAAATAGAATGAAATGGAATACCAAATACAAGCTAGGTAGTGAGTTTATATAGACTAGGGAGAGAGGTGGAGGTGGTAAAACTGACCAATAGGGAGAGACCACCAAATGGTCTAAACATAGTAAATACAACTCCCTCATAGGACAGTGACACCTCAAATGACACACTCACCTAATTAAACTTACTTTATTAACTTAAGAAAGCTTAATAATATGTGTAGGAAAATCCTTAGGATAAGGAATAAAAAACCTACACTAACACCCCCCTTAAGCAAAGCTTAGGTGGGTGAAAAGATGGGTCCCAAAAAATGAGTCCCGATGAGGTACCCATGTACAAAGATGTCCCCCCCCCCAAAAGAGAAGAAGCTCCCCCACAAATAGAGAGAGAACACCCCTAGAATAGAGAGAGAAAAGAGAAGGATGAAGAAGCCCCCTGAAAGTAAGAAGCTATGCCATAGGTTGATGCTCAAAATTAGATGTAGAAGATGGTCCATGATCATCAAACAACATTTCTCCCCTTAGGAAAGAATAAAACCAAATATGAATGTTGAATGTCTTCCCATTCCTGAAAGAAATATGAAGGAAGAAAGCTCAAAATGTATGAAGTCTCAGAAAACTACTCATGTGTCTCCATGTTGATGTCGAAATATGCCACAATCAAATCAAGAGTCCCAGACCTAACTGATGAAAGTGACAAACCATAACCAAGTAGAAACTAAAATAGAATAGGATCCAAAGATGAAGATATCTCCTTTGAAGACAAAGATGCCTTCTCCAAATGATGCTAAATTATCTCTAAGCCAATGCCAAACTATGACAAACACTGATATGATGGATCAAGTACCATAGTAGAAGCAGATGTAGGCAAAGAAAGTACATGAGGGTCTAAATGTTCCCTTGGAACATCTAAAGAAGAATCAACTCCATCAAAGAGAAGATGAATGCAATCAATAATGTCTCCCGAATCTATAATGTTGAACTCTACAAACATGGATGAGATGTCAGGTAGAAATATGTCCCAAGCAATTGTCTCTGGAAGAGCAATGTGAGCCTCTTGTATCATTGCAATGCTGATATTTGAATAAATAGGAGGAGGAGAAGAAATACAAGGCTCAAGAATTGGATTAGATGTGACAATTCCTAGGTTCAAGTAACCAAAATTCTCCTCAAAATCAAATGGCACACAAGGAGTGTGGTCAATAGCTAAAGGATCAGAGCCATCATTAGGTGCAAAGTTAGAAAAAGAGTATAATTGAGATGCATGATCACAATCCTAGTAGCAACAATCTCCCCACTCACCAAGTCTTGAATAATAACTGAATCGGGTGTAAATTCCACAGTCTTCCCTGCTCCATCGTGGGTGATCTGATAAATGGAAAGAATATTGTTTATCAAATGAGGTACACGCAAAACATCATTGAAAGTGCCATCCCCAATATTAATGGATCCCCTCCACATTACATTCATGTAAGTATTATTGCCCATCAGAATAGGTGGCATAACACAAGGCTCAAAAGAAGAGAACATGGATTGTGAAGAAGCCATATGGTGAGAAGCTCCAAAATTGAGAAGCCATCTCCCTAATACAAGACCCTTTAGAAGTACAAAGAGCTTTACTCTTATTTTTCTGTGACTCAGAAGAAAAAATTGCATGGTCCCTTTTTCCTTATTAGATCCTAACTATGTAGAATGTGAAGAAGAAGGAAACTCAGACATTCTAGAAGGTAGACTGATATTGTTTTTCTTAAGAACATGTTTAAATTCTTCAATATTCTTCTTATAAAAAGAATGTTCTTCATAACTAGTCCTCTTGCAATATGCACAGGTAGACTTCTCCTTCTTAGATGAGTCCTCTTTTGAAGAGGATTTGTTCTATGCTTGATCTATGTGTGCTCACAAGAGGCTCACTGCCTACAAGAGACACATTGTCTACAAAAGAATAAGTATCACATACTTGAACTGGTAAATAGCATCTTGACCATGCTTGAGTCAGTTCCATTTAGGCCCAAACCTTCTACTCTGCTTTTCTCTCTCTTCCTTACTACCACATCCTCATCACCGCAAGCCACACCTTGAAATGACTTTGCAATCCCTTATTTATACATGATATCAACTTAGGAACAAACATCTAAGTCAGCAAACATCCACAAGAACATCCTCAAGATGTATAATTCATCTAGTTGGCCAGTCACAGAAAGAACACCTTCATCCGGAAGTATTTCTTCAATTCTGGGCTCCAACTCTAATGCGGACCATCAACACGAACTGAACATAACCCAAGGACCTCCACAAGCTTGCCTAAATCACCAAGAACATCCACACTTCCTCTACTTACTAAAATCCTTCTCTCTTTCATCTGAAACCTCAAGAACACAGTTTGCCATTACTATCGCAAATGAATAGATGCTTGCGGACCTTTAAACCATGAACCAATCGAGTTGACACATCATAAGGACTTCCCAAACACTCCTTCAAATCTGCAGAATAGGACAATGCATTTCCAGACCTCACCGGACCTTTCTGTAACACTCTGTCACCTCTGAACATCTACCAGAGTCTGAACTAGCACTACAGGCATGAGTGAGGAACAAAACATCTTATTATCTTGTTAGTGTGAAAACTACCCAACCCCTAGGTATTTTATTATGTTATCACTGAATTACCAACTCCTAGTGGGTTACCCTAGCTTAGCCACTTGGCACTGGCCCCCACATTGGAAGCCACTCCCTTACCTACAACTAGGAAACCCTACACAACAAGCATAGCAAGGCATCACAACAACAAGGGTACGGAACCATGCAAGGCATTGACCATCTTGCATAACATCTATCCTTATATAACAATACAAAGCAATAACCCTCCATAACATAATTATAAGGGCAGGACTCCTAGACCATTGCCCATAATAACACATATTCATTACAATTCTAAGATTTCCATGTCACCCTGTTCCATATCTTACCACAAAATTGGATACAAGACTAGTACAACCAGTTGGATAACAATACAACCACAAGAAGTACATTTATCATTCATTTGTCATTTAGTCCATACATAACTAGAGACGACAAGGCTTCTTATAGCATCATGATCTCAAGACATCTAACAACACAACACCTGAATTCAAGACATCCCAAGCTAAGCCTCTGGAACTCTAGCCACACAGGAAGATACACAATCAAGACTATAAGAATGGTTTTATGACCCACAGATTGAATTAACATATTACGAGAATCAATTATACTTATGATCAAATTATGCCTTCATACAACTAATTCCACTATAGCAATTTGCACTTGACTAAGTTGTTTCATTGGTATATCAATCATCAAGACAAAGCTTGTCGTTCGATTGTATTCTTACAAAGGATGAATCTATGACTTACATTAAGTGAATTATGTTTAAATATGTATTAAAATAATCATTTAATTAATCTACATGATACAATTATCATTGATGTAACTAAAGTAAACTTCTATAATCAATATTATAAATCAAATTGATTAAATGATTATAGGGAAAGTTTAGATTCATTTCATACGGATAAGTTTGAGTATTCCGATTTAATTTATAACCAAAGAGGAACAATGTAAATCACTTCTACATAATTAATGATTACAACTACTTATAGATCACATATCATTGTCTATCTATCACAACATTCATGAGAATATCAAAGCATATTTACAACGAATGAAATCTAGTTCAACAAGTCATTAATAAAGGGAAGGTGATAGATTTAAATACTACGTTAAATACATTTATCCATTCTACGAATCAACATAATGAATATTCATTTATTCCAAATCTGATATACAGTCTTTCCTTATCATGTTCCATTTAAATTTATCATTTAATAATCCCGATAATAGATTATATCAATTTCGACGGCTTGATTTAAATAAATCACGTGATACAAATAATAATAATAAAAATAATAATAATAATAATAATAATAATAATAATAACAATAATAGTAATATTAAAGTTCCACAATTCATTTGACATATAATATAATTTCCATCCAAGTCATTAGACAAATAACGTTACACTCTACTTAACAAATCTATTATAAACAATCCTATCGAATACGTATTCCTCTATATTATAAACGAAAATATAAAGGAATAGATATAATATTCTAGAGGCCGATCAAACAACTATGACATGAAGTTAGTAAGGATAATGGTAGAACATTCTAAACTCATTACACTAATAACTATATCACATTGCCCTACGACTACATTCTTTCCTTGCAAAAGAAATTACATACCTATAATGGATTTGAGAATAATATCTAACCCACTACATTCCATTCAACTCTACGACCAACAAGGTTCCCAAACATTAACAACACCAAGCGTAGGTGCTGCCTTCACACATGGATCCCCATCTGACGCTGCCACATGAGTATCTAATGACAAGCCATGATATACCCATTGGCACTTACTCAAGAAACAAAGTGACACTAAACCTACAACTGTCTACTTTTGCTGATGTCTACCCTATTGATAACTGAGAGGGGGAGGGGGTGAATCAGTTATCCTAATTATTTCTTCTTTTGAACTTTCTTATTAATCAAAGCAGCATTGAATCAAACAAACAAACATTACCATGAAATGAGAAACACATGACACAGTATTTTTGACGTGGAAACCCAGTTAAGGGAGAAAACCATGGGGTGATTAACCCAAAGATTATTCTCTGTTAGAAGAATAAGGAATTACAAAATGGCACTTGCCAATTAGGGCTCACTGCCCGAGCACACTGCTCACAAAGAGGCACACTGCCTACAAGGAGACACACTGTCTACAAAAGAATGTTATACAATACTTGAACTAATTGGAAGCATCTACATATGTTGGAGTTCAGTTTCGGTTAGGCTCAGTATACTGATCTGCTGCACTTCATCTTTCCTCTGCTCTTTATTCTGCTTTCCTTTCACATACCGGATCTTTCTTATTACTTCTGCTCTGCTCTGCACTTGTTCTCATACCACATAACTCAACTACTCTTCTCACAACAAAATCCATCCTCTATTTATATCCGCACTAGTGATTTCATTATCTTTCTAGTCGGCACCCGGAATAGTCTATCTTCTCACAAACTTTGTTCTGTCGGCTGAATCCTTGCATATCAAGTAATGCGGATCAAGCATATACTTGTAGATATCATTAATCATGTCGGCCAAACATGATTCATGCCTTCACAACCTTTACCATCAACAGTAACACATTCAGAAAATAGTCTGATACTCTGTCAGTCAGTTCTTCCTCTGTTCTCACTATCTTTCAGGAATCCGGTACTCAACTATTCATATCTTCTTTCTTGTCCATCACCGGAGGCTAAATCCTTGGAATATACTACTCAAGGTAGTCCTTTTGACTTCCCCAAATCCGCACTGCACCAAGACACTTCCTCTGAGAGATCCGGATCAATCTGTCAGACCTTGCCACATGCTCTATTCTTGTTCACCGGACCACAACAGTCTTCATTCTGACTTCCAGTAGAGACACACCATGACTTGCGGATATGTGGGATGACCTTTGTTGCCATCAATGACAACAACCATGAATCCATATAGTGTCTCTTGCCAACATACCCATCCACCAAAAATGACCACAATAACCCAAGTAACTTTAAATACGTGATCTCCCCACATCGACTACCACTACAAACTCAAGGCATGACTAATGATTAACCGACCATCGATGGACTTCCTACGACAGAGGTGAACAAAACACGACCACTGGCCACTAATCTTGAATGCTAACAACTCAGGAACGCAGTAACAACGCATCAAGAATTAACGACTCATGGCAAGCTGGCAAGAGACGAACCAAGGCCGCAATGAGTAAAGGAAGAGGATGGCACAGAGGGAGTTAGACGACGTGAGCAACATAGGGTTTGGCATGGATTGAGCAGAGAACTACCTCTGGACTGGTCGACGATAATGGAAATGGCCTGACTCAAGAAGGTGGCCCTCTACACGGGTTGGCACACTCAGAAAAATAGTGACTAACATTGGAAACTTCCTCAGCATGGTGAATGGTATCATTTTCATTCCTATATACAGAAGCATTCCCTTCCAGTTTACTAGCAACAAGGACACACAAGGGTTTATATTTAATCTTTCACGCTGAGGTTGGTCATTTGGATGTAGATCGGAGAATAAGCTTAACCTTCTTAAGATGTTGAGGTGAAGGATGCAGAGCCATCCAAAGCTCCAGATGCATCGAGGGGTCCTCATTGCCAAATACGATGGTCGAGCATTTGAAAGGAGGCACTGAACAATGGCTCGAACACTAATAGCTCTGTTGGTAAGTTTAAAGCAATGGCTGTGATAGTCCTAATCAAAAGTTACAGGGGTACGCCAATGTTAAGGAGGCTGCAGAAGAATAGGTAGAGATTCTACTGAGGACGTGTCTTTTCCTCATATCTCCCACAAACTCTATTCTTTTCTCAACCTCTATATAGTAAAGGCCAAGAAATGTGATGATCACAGGATTTATCAGCTTCCCACTAATGCGATGAGGAGGCAAAAATGAAGCTTGGAACGGGTGTGGGCATCCTTCAAAGCACAAAGGATAAAGGAGTCCATCAGAAAAATAGTTGGAGCACTCTAGTGTACAGCCTAGTATTGTAAGCTTGTGGATCTCCTAGCACATAAGCAGCTATGCAGGTTTGATAGGCGGGAGCTGAGCAAGGTATACTGTCTTGCCTCCTTGGTAAATCGATTGTCACAGTACCTACTATCATTTGTGATTCTTTTGTAGATGGTTAGGCTATCTCTGGTAGTACAGGTGATGCATGGTGAATCCCTAACAACATTGTCTCGTCAAATTGATATCACGGGATGCTATGCTTTCAAGCATTTACAGAGTGGTAGGACAGACATGGCACATTTTTCCACTTAAGAGAGTGATTGATCCAGATGGTATCTTGGAGTTCTATGATTGAAGGATAAGGATGGAATGGGTAGGCTAAGGAGGTTCTATTACTCTAATTAATGACACCATGATATTCAAGTTGTGTAACAACATTCTACACCAATTAGTAAATTGAAATGACTTATGGCATCCTTAGAAGCATGAGGAATGGAGGTATATGTCAATGCAATTAATTACGCGGATTGTCATGCATACAGAGCTAGATTATTAACCACCTAGAAGAGTGAAAATTTTGCATTCATAGACAAAATATAAAGGAGTACAGAGATGACAAAATTGATGACAGTAAGTTGTTACTATAATGAGACTGCCTAAATCCATTAATAGGGTAAATGGACAAGTTAGATTCGAGACATTCAGAAGCACATGGGGGATTTGTGACAGGCCTTAAACTACAGATAAAAGAATTTAAACACCAATTACTGAATAACTCTCATCAATGGAGGAAAACACAGTAATCCCAGTTCTATACAATTTCACAAGAAATTAAACATATTTGCAGTGCATACCTAAAATTATAAGCTCTGCAAGAGTCCTCTTCTCTCTCTGAATCCAATCCCCTTCTCTTCTCTTCCCCAATTCTTTTTCTTCCTCTACTCAGACTCTATCTCCTTGGATAAATGCATAAGGCCTGCCTCTCCTTCCGACAACCCACTGTCTCAAAACATGGGTCTATTCCTCAGGTGATTGCAAGAGCCATGCCTCTCTTCTTCCAACATCCCACATTCTTGTGAGATTCTTCAATTTCAATTACCCAGGAATTCCACACCTCAATCTTGCAGTTGACGGCAAAAACATTAATTTCACTTATCTCCACATATTGAACTCACAAAACCAGGCGACAACCCTATTATTTAATCTTTAGAACATTACTTTTACTACTGTCAATTCATTTAATCAAAATGGTAATTGTTTAATCATTTTACATGTGAATCCTACTTTCTTTTAATTAAATCCTTTTACAACTTAGGACTTATTATTTCTTTTTACTCATCTAATTATTTATCCAGTTTATTTATTAATTACTATTTTTCATATTAGTTTTACCAATTATCAATAATTAATTATTTATAATTAATAAACCACACACATAATCCCTAGCAATGTTTATTTAATTTAAGCTTTAATTTAACCTTATTTAAATGAAATATTAATCATGCATGAATTGACACTTAAATTGGATATACACTAATTCACAAGGTGATACCTGACCTAAGTGAAGCCACAGGACATAATGACCAATGACGACCAATGATGACAATAGTCCCACTGACGGTGACGACAGGGTACAACACTGAAAACTCATCCTTCTTGAGGATGTTGACTAATTAGGGGAACCTCATGTCAACTCAAATCCACAATTCCATTGGCTAGGGCACGCTCAAACCTGGTAATTCAAGTGGAGTCGATGCTCGGTACCTACATCCTACAACAAACAACAAGGTTGTGCATATATACATATATAGTCATGTAATCATAAACACAATGAACGGAAATCGTAGCGTGTTAGGGTACTCAAATACGAGTAATGCGACACTGTTCCGTTCACGTAAACACATCATCAATTAGCTACTTCCATTACCAGTTATACATCATAATCATGATCGAATAACATATTAAACTAAAAGTAACATTAATCCATAATCATGTCCATCAACTGTGAAAGCACAAAGTACAAGTAATCAAGCATCATCCTAACATAGATCCATAATATCAAAGAGTCCATCAAGCTCAAGGAGATCATAAACCATAACGTAAAAGTCCAAACATCTAGAAACTTTAAACATGCTCTACAAGACTATCATCTAAACCAGAACTGTCATGGGAAACACGAAAATAACATCTGTCATAGGCAAAAAGCAAGGGGCATTACAAGACTTCATTGACATTGGTCCACATATATCTGAATGTACTAGATCAAGAACCCGCTTGGATTGGGGTCACTCCTTGGAAAAGCTGCTTTCACAAACTTCCCAACACACATCCCTTACATACATCATCATGCTCTGTACTCACCTCTGGAACACCTGTCACTATCTCACGAAGCAATTTAAGTGCTCCATGATGTATATGGCCCATCCTCCTATGCCATATCTCTCCTTGATCTCTAGGATTATAGCTGCTCACTAGTGCCTTAGGAGAATCAAACTACAACCTATAAAGTCGGTCGCTCCTAACTCCAATAGCTAAGGGTGATTTCCAATCCTTATGCATGATTAAAACATGCACGCCTCTAAAGAGTACATTGTAGCCTTTATCCTAAAGGACAGATATGGTAATTAGATTCATGCCCAAGCCTGACACATGCAACACATCATGAATGAAAATAGGCTTGCCATTCTCCCTCTGAAATAGAATAGTCCCTCTCCCAACTGGATTGCACTTGGACTTGTTCCCCATCTAAATCTGGAATCTGATGTCCTCCTCTTTGTAGCTGGAGAAGTACTCCCTAACTCTTGTCATATGAAATGACACCCCATTGTCTATATACCAAACACCCTGTGAGGTTGAGCTAGTTAGGCAAGCTATGAGTGCAAACTCATCCTCCATTCTACTAGAAAGCTCATCTACGCTTGTCGAAGTTGCCATCTAGTTCTTGCCTTTCTTTTCATTTTTCTTCCTTTGTAGGCAATCACTGATATAGTGGCCAAACTCATGATAGCCATAGCATTTGATCTTAGACAAGTCCTTTTTCTTCTCACTTTTTGGATTTGATCCTTTGCCAGACCCCTTCTTTGCTTTCCCTTTTCCTGCAGGGCAACATTTTCCTGTTCCACCTCACCTTTTTGACTATTACTGCTGGTTCCACTAACAAGACTTAGTCTAATCTCCTCCTAAGTGAAATCACTCCATAGTTGATCCCAACTCGGTAAGGTGTCTCGTCCATTAATAACTTGAACAAAGACATCCCACTGCTTAGTAAACCTATTCATGGCTATTCATACTAGCTTGTCATCATTTGGTTTATCTCCAACAGCTGCCAACTCATCCTTAACAACTCTAAGCCTGGTGAGGTAACTTATAACGTCTTCTCCCTTGTTCATTCAGCTATTCCTCAACTTTTCTCTGAGAATCAGATTTTAGTTAGTGGTAGCATTCTGGTACAGATTCATAATGGCATCCCACATCTTCTTTGTTGTATCTAACTCTGCAATATGTAGAACAATATGATCCTTAACATTGTCAAGAATCAACCTCCTCACCTTGGCATCTCCCTTCTTATATGCTAAGAGCTATGTTGCATCTGCAGGTACAAGTACAACAGTGGTCACATATTCCTTGATGCCATTCTCTTCCAGCAATAAAGAAATTCTAGCTTTCCAGACACCAAAATTTGAGGCTCCATATAATATGTCATGATCTCTTAAACCTGTTGATGCCATCTCAAAAAACAATAATAATAATTTTGAAGAGGTCAAACTAGGTTTTATAAACCCTAGATTTTTTTATTATTTTTCTTTCTCCCTGTGGCTGTACTGAGCCTTTTCTGTCCTCAGATTTGCTTTGATACCATGTGAAAAATCTATTGCAGCTATTGATTATTAATTTCCTATCTTATATAGATTATTTGGCTGCTGAAAATAATTCACAGCAAATATTAAAAATAATACAGCCATAACTTCACGAATAATCACGGAGATAAAAAAATGCAAACTAAACACAATATTTTTGGACAAATTATCCCTAGAAAAACCCCGAAGGGAAAACCAGTCAGCTGATAAAAATTTTATTCAACTACAGAAAATTAAGAGATACAAAATTGCTTGCCTCTTACTGGCAGAGCTCTGGAAATTTTCTTTCCCATAAATTTCCTTCCCTCAATTGGTCCTGCTAAAATTGCTCTGGCAATATTTTCCTTCTCCAGAAATATTTTCCTCTCCAGTAATTCCACTACTGCTCTCCAACGCTATCACTGCGCCATTGCTCTCACTGCAAATTAATTTATTTGCTATCGCTGCAAATGTTTCTCAAATATGTGTTCTCCAAATGCCCATTGATCCTCTTTTATAATCCTCTCATTGAAAGCCAATGGCCATGATTTAATTTCAATCAATGGCTAGGATTAATTAGACTCTAACAAACCCTAATATCTGGAAGTCTCTCGAGAAATCAATTTTCTAGGTATGGAGATAATTATTTCAGTTGTGTTTTCGGCCTCGTAATCACCACCTGAGACTAGAACACCTGTCCGAGCTATTTAAACAATTTGCAATTAATCAAAAAATTCTCTTGTTTCTATGTATTCCTTCTTTGTATTGTGTGAAAGAATTGATTTGCATATGAAGGCCATTCTATGTGTGAGGACAAGAGAGGTTGATCCCTATGCAAGGAGTTATGCAATCCTTTCCATTTGCTGATGGTGACACTCCATTTTGCAAGGCAATAGCATTGTAAACCCGTGTTTCAGCTCTGGCTGATCCATAGGCATTTAAGGGTGATCCATAAGTGAAAAGGCATGTGAAATCTACTTAGGTATCTATGAAGGCAATCCAGTAGAAAGACCCACCCCTATTTGAAGGAAAAAGACCTCAAAGGAAGAGATTTTCCTTAGATACACACAGCAGAAGGGTGATAGGGTGTGTGCAGTTACTGGTAGAAGCATTTGAATCATGAAGAGGAATTTGAATCATGCAAAAAGGTATTGGAAAAGGCACCTAAATCTTGCAGAAAAGCATACCCCTATCTTTTTTTGTCTGATAGTACAATCAGTCCCTGTCGAAGAGTGCAAGTCAATCCTTATTTGGAAGAAGCTGACCCTTGTTTGGAAGGCATTTTTTCTCTATTTAGGAGTGCAGGTGGTCAAATTCAACACATGAGGACAACACACTATTCATTGGTCTAATTTGCCCCTCTTTTGTTTTGTTTCTCTCTTGAAAGGCAATAAAATTTTTATTTTTTTTTATTTCCTCTTTGCTTTTTTTCTCTCTTAAGCCATTGACAATCTTTATTTTTCTCTCGAGGCATTGGAAAAAAATGTATTTTTTTAAGTACAAAAATAGATAAAATAGGTAAATAAAAGAAATTGATGAAACTTTTAACTGGCCACTCGAAATCGAGTGTCGATTTTTTAAAAGTTATTAATTTTTTGTGCTCGTATTTTCAACATGTTTATGCACTAGAAACAAAGTGCCAAAATTAGGGGGATCTCATATTGAATTAAGGGTGTTTTGTTGTGTCTTGTACACTTCCACACTTTCTTCCACATTTTTAGCTTAGGGCAATTTGAGCAATTTGAGAGGATTATTCATGCACTATAATTATAAAGTGCCAAAATTCAAGGGGGGGGATCTAGAATATTGAATAAAGGGGGGTGTTCTTGTGTCGTATCTTGTGCACTTTTGTAGCATTTCTTTTAGTATTTCCTTTCACATTTCTAATTTTTGCACTTTAATTTGTTGATATAATCATGTCTCCTAGTTTGTGGAAATTAAAATGTGATTATTGTGGGAGAAAAAGGTATACAATAGATGAATGCATGTAGAAGCAACTTGCTGATTTAAAATTGCTCATTGAACTTCATCAGTTGAGATAGTTTTGCAATGCCAATGGCACTAGTTTGTTAGATTCTTCTAATCCAACATGTGCAAACATTTCTTCTCTTGTTGCTCCATCTGAGTCTAGTGTTGCTTTAGAGAGAACTTCTAATGATTCCTTGTAGCAAAACATTATGAGCCTTCTAGAGATTGTTCATTGGGACATATCTACCAAATATATCTTGTTTGTTTATAGAATCTAACATTGCAAATTTGGGAGATACTTTGGAGGGTATCAATTTCCTCTTTGATATTAGCTTAGTGGAGTTGCATCACCATCATCTTCTTCGGAGATTGTTTTTCATCCTCCTATTCAGTCATAGTTTGATAATGGATTGGACACATTTGAGCATTTTTCAGGGGATTCATTTCTATCTTTGGATCATGTGCAAAGTTCAAAGACATGTTGAACGCACCAAGATACTAAGAGGTGGGGGGGTGAATTGGTATCTTAACAATCTTCAATTTTAACAACTTCAACTTATCCAGAGTAGATTAAGACTTAAGCATCAAAGAATAAACATAAGCATGAAAGATTAACATAATGCATATCAACACATTACACCAGATATATGTGGTAAACATCAGAAGGAAAAAACCATGGTGAGGATTAACTCACAATATATGAAGCTCAAATAATAACTTTGTTTTAGGGCTACAACCCAAGCAAGCTGCTACTCCTTGAAAACTTTAATTTAGGGTCACTCCCAAGGAAGCTACTACTCCCTGAATACTTTGTTTTAGGGTCACTCCCAAGTCCAAGCTACTACTCACTGAATTGAGAAGACACTTACAAAAGATTATAGTATGACAATCCTTCTACTGTCTGAAAACTAACATTGAAATTTACACATTTGATGACTGCAATTCTCTGTTTTGTCACTTTCTTCTGATGATCAAATTAGTTAGGCAAACACTCTACACTTCATCACTATCACAAACATATATTCAAGATGAATCAGGACAACATCTACCAGTTCTTCTCTTTCTCCTTTAGTCACACGTCAAAATACATTCATTCTACTCCTTATCTTGTATGCGAGCTTCATCAATCACTTTGCAATCACACTTCACCTCATTCAATTTGATTTTAAATTTATATTGAAATATATTACATTGATTACATTGATTTTTGCCTAAAAACAATATGAAAAAAATTTACAAGTCAGCCAGACAACACACAACATGAAATGTGTAGAAGATAGGTCTTAAGTAAAGCCACACATTACACCAATAGAAGACCCATGCCTTGCAGGCACAACACTTTCTTAGCCAGGTCCAAAACATCCTTCATAGCATCAACCACCAAGGAATTACATTTGCATACTCCTCTCAATTAGAAATAAAACAACTTTATAAAAGAACACACGAACCTTGAAGCATAATGACCACATTAACTTGAAAACCTTGTGCGGTACTAGAAATAAGAAAGATCTTCATGAAACTTTTCCAGATGAGTCTACAGGACTCATACAACATCACCAAACAATTGTTTACCTCTGCACATCAAATATTTTGTGCCATACATCTTCAATCATGAGTTCTGAGAATAATCTATCATTTGGAACACACTGCATCATACTGTCATTAAGAAACTGAGCTGCAAACTGCCAATAACCTTGAAACTACAAGGAACCATGTAACACACATCCATGCACATGTGCTCAAAACTCCAAAGGAAACCATTCACTTTTGGAGGAATGCAAAGCATTCCAATAGGCTTTCAACACCAGCTTACTCTGTTAGACCACATGTCAGTACTCTATCATGTATAACTTTCACAATGGAAGGGTAAATGATCTCAAACCTTGGAATTACCACCTTCATTGTGCCATGAATGTAGTTCTAGAACCATATAGCCATATCTATAAATGCAGAGGAATGAGGAGCATCCCATTTTCCTACACAGAACGCCTTCATAGGAACAACACTGTCTTCAACCTGTCAATAGAAAAACACTCTTCTGGTAATACAATCATCATGAAACTTGGAACATACATGATTCAAGCCATTAATAACATCAACAATACATATGATCATCTTTGTGCTTCTAATTCCCATATTAATATTTTTGGACACACCAAGATACTAACGGGGGGGTTGAATCAATATCTAACCAATCTTTAATTTTAACAACTTCAACTTATCCGAATATATTTAAAACTTAAGCATCATAGCATTAACATGAACATGAAATATTAACACAATGTACATCAACACATAACACTAGATATACATCGAAAACCCTAGAAGGGAAAAATCACAGTGAGGATTAACTCACAATATATGAAGCTCAAATAACAACTTTGTTTTAGGGCTACAACCTCAAGGAAGCTTCTAGTCACTAAAATACTTTGATTTAGGGTCACTCCCAATGAAGCTTCTACTCCCTAAAAACTTTGTTTTAAGGTCACTCCCAAGGAAGCTACTACTCCCTGAAATGAGAACACACTTACAAAAGATTACAGTATGACAATCTTTCTACTGTCTGAAAACTGACATTGAAACACACTTTTGATGATTGCACTTCTGCCTCTTCACACTTTCTTCTAAAGATCTAATCAATTAGGCACACACTATACTTGATCACTGTCACAAATATGTCTTCAAGATGAATCTAGATAGCATCAACTTCTGCTCTTTCTCCTTCAGTCACACATCAACAATGCATTTATTCTGCCTTTTATCTGCTTGTGAACTTTTTAGTCAACTTGCAATCACACTTCTCCTCACTCAATTTGATTCACTATTTATACATGAAATTACATTGATTTGCATTTCTTGTTATCCAAATACAATATGAAAAATATACATTTACAAGTCGGCCAGACAACACACAATATGAAACATGTAGAAGATAGGTCCTAAGTGAAACCACACGTTACACCAGCAAAAGATCCAAGCCTTGAGGACCCCAAAACTTGCTTAACTAGGTCTAAAACATCCTTCATAGCTCCAAAAACCAAGGAATTACATCTGCACACTCTGCTCATTTGGAAATAGGATAGATTTAAGGAAAATACATGAAGACTTGAAGTATAATGGTCACATCAACCTGCAAACCTTGTGCGGTACTGGAAACAAGAAAGATCTTCATGAAACTTTTCCAAGTGAGTCCACATGAATCATACAACATCCCCAAACACTCCTTTTCCACCACACATCAAAGAATTGTGCCGCATAGATTCAATCATTAATTTTGAGAATAATTTGTCATCTGAAACACACTGCAACATGTTGTCATTTGAAAAACTGAGCTACAAACCACCAAGAACCTTGAAATTGTAAAGAAGCATGTAATACACATCCATAAACATGTCATTAAAACCACAAAGGCAATAATTCATTTGCAGAGGAATGCAAAGCATTCAAACAGGCCTTCAAGACTAGCATACGTTGCCAAATAGACATGCTGGTAATCTGTCATGTATAACTTTCACAAGGGAAGGACAAATGATATAAAAACTTGGAATTATCACCTTCATTGCATCTTAAACACAATTCCAAAACCACATGGCCATATCTACATATGCAGAGAAATACAGAGCATTCCATTGTCCTATACAGAACATCTTCACAGTGGTTACACTGTCTTCAAACAATCAACAACAAAACATTCTTCTGGTAATGCAATCATCATGGAACTTGGATCATACATACTACAGGCCATCAGTAGCATCAACAACACATTCAAGATCATATTTGTGCTTCTAATTCCCATCTTAATATGAACTATATATTCTCCCTTCTTTTGTTAAATGGGACATTGAACATTCAACCATGAGTTATATCATTTTTTCTTATTGGATGGGACATGACATCAAACCATGAATTGTATCTTCTTTTCTTGCTCTTCTTCTCACTATATTTTCTTCTCTTGCTCTTCCTCTCTTGTTGGATGGAACATGACATCTAACCATGAACACCATCATACCACCATGATTGTGTTGACATCAATGACAACCTAGTGACAATGTTGACACCAATGACAAACCTAAGAACCATATGTGTAACAAATATGTCTTCATGCTTAACTCTGCACTAATCAAGGCATGACATCCAACCATGAACTATATATTTTCTCTTCTCTTGTTGGAAGGGACATGACATCCAACCATGAACTGTATCTTCTCTCTTTTCTTGTTAGATGGGACATGACATCCAACCATGAACACCATCACTCCTCCATGATAGTGTTGACATCAATGACAACCTAGTGATAGTGTTGACAACAATAACAACCCTAGGAACCACATGTGTAGCATCTCCCCCTTTGGCATTGATGGCAACTCATACCTGCACATTTCTCCCCCTTTGACATTAAGGACAAAGGGAAACCACTACCTTCTAATCAATGACCACACACCTACACATTCTTTTCATAGGGAAAAACTTCTTATAGCAAACAAACTCCCCCTATCATCAGAAAGCACTAACTATACCCCCTAAGAGGTAGCCATCATCAGTCCAGGAATAAGATATAACATGAACTCCCCGTGAACAGATGCACCATTATGCATCTAGCAAGGAGGGGCAATTACCCCTAACCTCTGTTAGAGATCTTAAAAGTATCCTTTGCAAGAGCCTTTGTGAAAATGTCTTCCATCTGATCCTTTGTTGGAACATATTCTAACTTTACTTCCTTATCTGCAACCTTCTCTCTCAAAAAGTGATACCTAATTGCTATATGCTTGGTTCTAGAGTGTATCACTAGATTCTTGGAAATATTGCTAGCACTTGTATTGTCGCATAAGATAAAAATAGTCTCATTATACAATACCTTGATATCCTTTAGGGTTTACTTCATCCACAACATTTGTGTACATGATGATGCTGTTGTAATGTACTCTTCCTTCGTAGTAGATAAGGACACTGAATCTTGCTTCTTTCTCTACAATGAAACCAATCTACTTCCTAAAAAGAAAGCACCACCACTTGTACTTCTTCTGTCATTAGCACAACCAACATAGTCAACATTAGTGTAAGCACTCAAATCAAAGTCATTACCTCTTGGATACCATAGACCATAGTCTAGATTTCCTTTCAAGTATCTAAATATCCTTTTCACTGCCTTCTCATGTGTTTTATTGGGATTGGCTTGATATCTGGAAACCACACATACTACATGCATAATATCAGGTCTAGAAGCAATCAAGTACAACAGTCCTCCAATCATAGATCTATAGACAGACTGATCCACCTCCAGAGACTCATCATCTTTTCTCAAGTGACATCTAGTGACCATGGGAGTACTCACTAGTTTTGAATCCTCCATACCAAACTGTTTCAACAACTCTTTGACATACTTAGCTTGAGAAATAAAGATACCACCATCTAGCTGAGTAATTTGATGTCTAAGGAAGAAAGACATCTCACCAATCATAGACATCTCAAACTCTTTTTGCATCTCCTCTATAAACCTCTTACACATATCATCATCTCCACCAAAGATGATGTCATCAACATATATTGCAACTATCAATATCATGTCTCCTTCTTCCTTGATGTAAAGGTCGCTATCTATAGTACCTTTCTTGATGCCCTGTTGAAGTAAGTACTTGTCCAACCTAGCATACCAAGCTCTAAGTGCTTGCTTGAGGCCATACAGAGCCTTATTGAGTCTACACACCATGTCTGGATCTTTTGATAGCTGGCAACCATTTGGTTGTTCAATATAAACCTCTTCCTATAGACCACTATTCAGAAATGTTGACTTAACATCCATCTGATATACCCTAAAGTTCTTATGAGCAGCAAAAGAAAGGAACATACCGATTGCATCCATCGTTGCTACTGGAGAAAAGCTCACCTCAAAATCAATACCTTCAACTTGTGTGTAGCATGTTGGTTGTTTTAAATTCCCAACCTGATCTCAAGAAAAATAAATCTATAAAATAGCCACTTCTAATAACTGATCTGTCTTGAGGGATTTCTAATGAATAGGAAATGGGGTTTCAATCCCTTTTCCTATGCACTTTAGGCTCTACAAGACCAATGAGGGTGTTCCTTTTCTAAAGTAGTGTTTAATCGAATGGGGGGGTAGTTCTCTAAATACTTTCTCAAAACACTGCAACTAAAATAGATATGTTCCTTCTAGATTACTTAAAGAATTTCTGATAGAGTAAAGTAATGGGCTAGATTCTTAAGATTTGACCTAATTCTTTGCAGAGGAATATGTAAATAAAATAGCCTCTAAAACCTATAGCTGAAAGGGAAATTGTTTTAATATTTAGAATGATGAGGGTAATCAAGGGGGCTTAAGCAAAATGTAGCATCATGAATGGATCAGTGCCTATTCCAAGGGTCATAGAGTCAAAAACTAATACAAACGCAAAAGAACTATTCTGTAATTAACATTAGTTTACTATAAGATAAAAATAATTCCTTACCTTAAAAGTATCTCACTAGTTTCAGAATTAATCATGCTTAGTTATCTCTATAGACCAATATTACATTCAATATTCTCTTGCAGTCAATATTTTACTACTTGAGTAAATGCCACCAGAAGAATATACAAACACAGGGAAGACTGTGATGATGAATAAATTGATCATTAATCAAAATTTGTATTCATAAATGTAATAATGTGTAGACGAGTAGGAGGCAGTATACTCTGAAACCCAACAATAACTTCTAAAGTAAACTGTTAATGAATTATGAGACAACCCATGAGAACAGGGAGGAGAATCCAATAGAACAGGGGAGCAAAAAGAACATATAGGAATAGGGGAAAGCCATACTGTCATCACGATCAAACAATGTAGGAGACAACATTAGCAATCACCAATTTATAGAAACTCTGGGATATCTTGCACACATCCGCACATCTTTGGTTCAATAAATTCTAGTCATTTCAAAGCATTTCTTCCATAAATGGAAATCTCTTGAATCTTACCATAATGAGTAGAAAGATAGAATTCCACAATTCCGCTTAACTAAAAACATCACTTCTTGGATTGAAGATGCCAAGTCAGGTGTCTCAATTTCATCATTTTAGCTCTATCATCATGCCAAAACTCATCGCACAGTAGATGAAAGGTCATTTCTGGTAGAAGCACAAATTTCCAAAGGTTGATCCTGCATAAGCCAATCTTTCAGTTAGTAAATTCCCTCGTAGTGGCGGCGATGGAGACTCTGCACATGCCTAAGAAATTAATTTTGCAATGAAGTATCATCATATTGAGTGCCAACACATCCCTTCATTATTTTTTTGAATTTGAGCCATCGATTAGGACCTTAGCTAGCTTGAATCAATGATGTTGATTTGGTCCATTATGTAGAAGGAGACTATTGTTGAACTTTTCCCAATAACAGCCAGCCACTTGGGCAGTCCTCTTAATTGCGATCCTGAGAAAACACCCCTTAAGTACTACAATTTGGACATTATTTGTAGTTCTGCACTTGAAAGTTATGGTAGAAGATTTGATCTCAATAGAACAATGGAGAACCGTCGAATCAACCGCATGCAAATGGGACAACTCCCAAAGAGAAATCATCATTCCCAAGGATTTTGACATATCATGATTTTATCTTTTAAAGAACAATCCCCCCCTCTAGAGGTCACGTGTCACATTTCTGTCCTTCCACGACCATTTAAAGGGACCCTTTGGTGAGGCATGGAAGAATGACGGAAACCATAGAAAAAGCCACCTCATAGCGCCAAGGACCCACCACTTTCTTTCCTTTTAACCGAAGACAATTTTCAACTAGCTATCGCCCCTTCTGCAGTTCTGCAAGTGCTTTCTTTGTAAATATTTTAATGCTGGCAAATTGGCGGAAGCAAATCCATAATCGCCACCTATCAAACAAAAAGGGTTAGCGGGGTTAGACCTAGGTATATATCTTGTAAAAACATCCTTTGCCTACTAGGAAAAAGGGGCCATGGGGTCATTTGAAATATAGTATTTTAGGCATGAGCTAGAGGTGGTGACTGTATGGAAAGGGACCAGTTAAACAATGTCTTGGAGGGCATAAAGAGGTAACTTAAAAGCTTGATTTACAGGGAATAGGCAGTCAACACGAAAATATAACGAATGTGACTTCTATCATTCTTGGCACAAGGGTTTAGGGTTTAAGGGGTTTTACTCTTGGAATATTTTTTATTATACAAAAAACCCTAGGCCAGAGAGCTTCTAATTTGGACTAAAATATCAAAGCTATGGAAAAATTTTATATGGTTCCATCAGTGGCTCTAGTTGGGGACGTCTGTTCAGTCTAAACAGGGCAAGATCACACAAAGATTCTAGAGGAGCAGACCAAACAACAAAAAACATAATAGCCCCAGGCCATTATGCAAAGAAAAAGTAGAGCCTTCCTCTGTCAAATATTTTGTTTTCTAGTGACTTCATTAGGCTATTTCTGAAACCTTCATTGTAATCCATCTTACTTCTGACATGGATGTTTGGATAGCTCATAGGACAACTACATTCATCCTCTTCAAAATCTCCCTAGCTATTCTGAACCAATGGGGATTGAAATATATTGTTACTAAATAGAGGATTAGCACATGGTTCAATCACATCCAACCAACTAAAATAACTATCATTTTTTGATTTCTGGTCTTTGTATATATCTAAAAAATGGAAGCATTCATAATCCATTTCATAGTTGATACTGAGGAGATCTTCATTCTTTATAGAGTTAGTGTCAAACTTGAAACAATTATACTTAGCCTTTTCTTTAAAATCTGACACTCTGATTTTATTTTCCAGCATTTGATCTAGTAATTCAATGTGATGAAGAGTAGGGGACTGGGAAGCATCACTAGAACAGATATCTGAATCTTGATCCATTAATAAGGAGCTTGTGTCCTCAAATACCTCTGCTTTCTAAGATAATTTCAATTCGTGCTTCCCCTGAATGTTGGCCTCTAAAGGGTATTCTTCAAAGAGTGGATTGTTTCTATACCCATAAGGCTCAACACTCCTTATTTCTGATGAATCTAAAGGCTCATCATAAAGTGGATTATCTCTTATATGCATTGTGTTCATACATTCTCCAATATCACTGTCTTGATAGCTTGCATCATCATCTGACTCAGAGTTTCCATAACTCTAATATGAACATTCTGATAATTGCTCATCACTTTTTGTACCATTGGTAGAAACCAATCTCACCTGATATTCAAGCTCAAAACTAGTTGATTCTCTAGGAGATGAAATCTCATTAGCTAATATTAGATATACCTCTTCATGAACAAGGGAAACATCGTCAAATTTTCCCATACATTCATAAGACAAAGGAACCTCCTCATTTAATATTTCCTTATGCGCCTAAGTATTAGTTATCTCATGAGTTGCCCTATAGGGACCTAGGGATATCCTTCCATCCTAACTAAAACAGGAAAAATGAGCCATGGAATTATATAAATTTTGAATTCCACTATCCTGATCACAAACCCTACTCCTTTTCGTATTTTTCACATATTGAGTCCCATTTATTGATTGATCTGATATGGGCTCATTTGAATTGTTCTATTTACTTCCCTCTAGGCAAATGAGAACACAATTAGATTCCTTCTTCCTCACATAACTACTTCCTACAGACTCACAATCTTTTACCCTTGTATGTTTTAAATTCCTTTCCATATCTATGACCAAAGAATATGCTTGTCTCATAGTAGTAGGGTCTCTATCTCTCAATAGATAACTATCTTCTTCATTGAATACACCTAGATATATGATTAAACACATTGCCTCATTAGGTCTAGTATTTTCAAGAATATCCCTTATTGTTTTGACAAATATTAAGTTAAAAGTTGGGATTGATTCCTACTCCTCCTTCTCAATCTGAATGAGTTTTCTAATAAACAAACTAACATCTATTCTTTAACCAAACTGCTCCATAAAAGCAATTTTTAGATCATTCTAAGAAAAAATAAACTGATTGGGTAGACATGCAAACCAATCTCTAGATTCTTCTTTAAGAGTTTGAACAAACAATTTTATGACCACATCCACATGATCTATTTCAAAATCTTCCATTAAGTCACATAAATCTTGTAAATGGTTGCTAGCTATTTTGGATTTGTCATTATTGAAATTTGGTATCTGATCCCTGATTTCATTAGGAACATGGTTTGGAAACCCACAAATACTACTAAAATTTATAGCTTTATACCTTTCCATGACAAACCCACTTTGATAAAAGAAATGTGGTTGTTGAGTACTCATTTTAAGCTACTCAGTCTTTAGAGAATGCAATCCTTTTCTCCTATCTTCTTGCATATAGATTGAAATATTTAGAAAAGTTTTTTCAAGCCTTGTAAAATACCTGAAAAGAACTTTACTACTAGTGTAAATTGTGTTTTGATTTATGAGAATCAAGAACACCAGACTCCTTTACTAGGTTTCTTATTTCATAGAGTCACCACCTCTACACATAGAGGAATAAACTTTGAAAGCATACTACTTCTTTCTAAAATTAACTTCTATTTTGAATCTTGTTCCACAGTAGAGTTATGTAAAATATCCTGGCACATAAATCCTATGTAGCATGCTTATATCTATCTCAACTATGAATGATACTAGTAGAGTCGCCATCCCTTTTGTAAGGAACATAACAATTTGACTTCTGACTCTCAAATAAATATCGGGATCAGTTGAGCTAAGACCTCAGGATAAGATATAGTTCTATCTTCAAGTACCCAGTAGAGTTGCCAATCTATTGGTGATGCAAATGGGAAAACCATCGCCAAAAACTCTAGGGCAAGATTTGATAATATTTTCACTTCAATTCCCCAGTAGAGTCACCAATCTGTTGGTTGTTTTAAATTCCCAACTTGATCTCAAGAAAAATAGATCTATAAAATAGCCACTTCTAATAACTGATCTATCTCGAGGGATTGGCCAACGAACAGGAAATGGGGTTTCAATCCCTTTTCCTCTGCACTTTAGGCTCTACAAGACCAAGGAAGGTGTTCCTTTATTAAAGCAGTGTTTAATCAAATGGGGGGGGGGGGGGGTTCTCTAAATACTTGCTCAAAACACTACAACTAAAACAAATATGTTCCTTCCAGATTGCAAAAAGATTTTTTGATAGAGTAAAGTAATGGGCTAGATTCTTAAGCTTCGACCTAATTCTTTGTAGAGGAACATTGAAATAAAATAGCCTCTAAAACCTATTGCTGAAAGGGAAATTGTTTTGATATTTAGAATGATGAGGGTAATCAAGGAGACTAAAGCGTAATATAGCATCATGAATGGATCAATGCCTATTCCAAGGGTCATAGATTCAAAAACTGATACAAATGCAAAAGAACTATTATGTAACTAACATTAGTTTACTGTAAGATAAAAATAATGCCTTACATTAAAAGTATCTCACTAGATTCAAAATTAACTATGCGTAGTGATCCCTATAGACCAGTACTACATTTAATATTCTCTTCCAATCATTATTTTACTACTTGAGTAAATGCCACCAGAAGAATATACAAACACAGGAAAGACTGTGATGATGAATAAATTCATCATTAATCAAAATTTGTATTCATATATTTAATAATGTGTACACGAGTAGGAGACAGTATACTCTATAACCCAATAATAACTTATAAAGTAAACTGTTAATGAATTATGAGACAACTTCTGTAGTTTTTATCAAGAATTTTGAAACTCAAAATGAAGACTTGAAATTAAACAACTAATCTTTATTTCAGAAGCTAACTATGTACAACTCCTCCATTTTTAGATTGATCTCACACTTCAGACTAAGTCTGGAAGACATGACCTCGAACCAATGTGTTTTAAGAAGCCTTGAATTCCCTTTTATAAAATAAAGGAGCATGTAAGGTAAAGGCTTAAAGACAAAAGAAGTTACATATTTGTTTAATCAGAAGATGAAGCTGTAACAAGATGTAGGTGTAACTGTATCCCAGTTGCAGAGAAAGATGCCCCTATAACAAAAATACCCTTACATGTTGAGGTACCCATTTTTGAACTGTATGCTCTTTCACTTTGGTGGGGAATGGAGCTAAGTGTTTGTTGATGGTTGAAACATTGTCGAAGGCCGTTGGAGCTAGGTACTCCTCAAATGCTATCAATTTCTCTATAAGAGCATTCACTACTCTTTCTATCCAAGCTGCACGCTAAAAAATGAGAAAACATGCAAGGAACAACGTCAAAAGGAAACCTAGGAAGCCTGAATCTCCTTCACTATTTCTAGCCTTCTTTGCATGGGTGTGACTCCTTACATCTGGTTAGGAGGTTTCCAACTTCCTCAACCAGACAAAAACTTGAGGAATCCACACATGGCTGACTTTAGTAGTGCTGGAAGCCAAGCCAAGAGAACATCAGCAGCAACAACAATTCTTTCTGCTACCCTTATCTGTATCATCCTGGTGGGCAGTCTCCTTACACCTAGAGTTAAAGCTCTATTAGGAAAATTAGATGTAAGGGACGGGTAGAGGGAGCTATGATGCCTCTCTATCTAAGAACATAATCTGTCAACTCACAGAAATAAGGAATTCTTGGAGATAGGAGATTAACCCTTAGGGCCCACACTCAAATAAGATACAAGAAGGGAGAAGAAATCATAGAGGAGCAATGGATGCTTCTATTGTTCCCTAATTTCCCTTGCACCACCTATTCCATGGAAAGAAATCTCCAAGTCTGCTAATTTTGTAAGGGCATATTGATAATCGTGAGAACAGGGAGGAGAATCCAATAGAATAGGGGAGCAAAAAGAACATACAAGAACAGGGGAAAGCCATACTATCAACACAATCAAGGAATGTAGGAGACAACATTAGCAATCGCCTATTCATATAAACTCTGGGATATCTTGCACACATCTGCACATGTTTGGTTCAATAAATTCCAGTCATTCCAAAGCATTTTTGCCATAAATGGAAATCTCTTGAAGATTACCAAAATGAGCAGAAAGATAGAATTCCATAATTCTACTTAACTAAAAACATCACTTCTTGCATTGAATATGCCAAGTCAGGGGTCTCGATTTCATCATTTTAGCTCTATCATCGTGTGAAAACTCGTCACACAACAGATGAAAGGTCATTTCTGGTAGAAGCATGAATTTACAAAGGTTGATGCTACATAAGCCAATCTATAAGTTAGTAAATTCCCTCGTAGTGGTGGGAATGGATACTCTACACATGCCTAAGAAATTAATTTTGCAATGAAGTATCGTCAGATCTAGTGCCAACACATCCCTCCATCAGTTTTTTGAATCTGAGCCATCAATCAGGACCTTAGCTAGCTTGAATCAATGGCACTGATTTGTTCCATTACACAGAAGGAGACTATTGTTGAACTTTTCCCAATAACAGCCGGCCACCTAGGCAGTCCTCTAAACTGTGATCTTGAGAAAACACCCCTTAAGTAGTACAGTTAGGACATTATTCACAATTCCACACTTGAAATTTATGGTAGAAGATTTGATCTCAGTGGATCAGCGGAGAACCGTCGGATCAACTGCATGCAAATGGGACAACTCCCAAAGAGCAATCATCATTCCCTATGATTTTGACACATCATGATTTTATCTTTTAAAGCACAATCCTACCCTCCAGAGGCCACATGTCACATTTCCATCCTTCCACGACCATTTAAAGGGACCCTTTGGTGAGGCACGACAGAACGACGGAAACAATGGAAAAAGACACCTCATAGAGACAAGGACCCACCACTTTCTTTCCTTTTAACTGAAGATGGTTTTCGGCTAGCGGTCGCCCCTTCCGTAGTTCTGCAGGTGCTTTCTTCATAAATATTTTAATGCTGGCAGATTGGCGAAAGTGAATCCATAATTGCCACCTGTCAAACAAAAAGGGTTAGTGGGGTCAAACCTAGGTATATATCTTCTAAAAACATCCTTCACCTACTAGGAAAAAGGGGCCATGGGGTCGTTTGAAATACAGTATTTTAGGCATGGGCTAGACGTTGTGATTGTATGGTAAGGGGCCAATTAAACAACGTATTAGAGGGCATAAAGGGGCAACTTAAAAGCTTGAGTAATAGGTGATAGGCAGTCAACACAAAAACATAATGAATGTGACTTCTATCATTCTTGGCACAAGGGTTTAGGGTTTAAGGGGTTTTACTCAGAATATTTTTTTAATATACAAAAAACCCTAGGCCAGAGAGCTTCTAATCTAATGACACAAATCTTTGGGCTAAAATATCAGAGCTATGGAAAAAAATTATATGGTTCCATCATAGCCTTTACAAACCAATCTTTCTTTGTTCCTTACAACTTCACCTTCTTCATTTAGTTTGTTACAGAACACCCACTTTGTTCCTATAACATTATTAATTTCCAGTCTAGGAGCCAATTCTCATGTCTAATTCTTTTCAATCCAATCCAATTCTTCTTCCATGGCTTTTATCCATCCATCATCTTTTCTAGCATCAGCAAAGTTTTTGGGTTCAACCTTTGATAACAAAAATAAATTTACTTGCTCATGTGTCTTAGAAAGCCTTCTCCTTGTCTGCACACCTTCATCCTTATCTCTAATGATATGATTTGTTGAGTGGTTCTTCTACACATACTTTACTGGAGTCTTAGGCATTTGCTCTAGTTCTTGTTCCTTTTCTTCTTTCACTTCTTCTTCTTCATCCATAATGCATACAAGAATATAAGATTTGGATTCCTCTGATTCATGTGAGATCTGATACAGATGTTCATCTACCTTGACATTTGTGCTTTCAATCATCTTTCCCAACCTCTTGTTGTAGCATCTATAAGCCTTGCTTCTGGTTGAGTAACCAAGAAAGATTCCTTCATCACTTCTTGAATCAAACTTTCCTAGGTCTTCATCTCTTTTGATATAGCACTTGCTTCCAAAAATCATTAAGTATCTAACAGTGGGAGGTCTTCCATACCATAGCTCATAAGGGGTCTTAGTGTTGTTGATCCTCAGTTGCACTATGTTAATTAGATAGACAATAGTGTGAACTACATCCTTCCAATACATATCAAGTAGATCTGTATCTTTCAACATTGCCCTAAACATCTCTTACACAGTCCTATTCTTTCTTTCCACTACCTCATTTTACTGAGGGGTCCTAGGAGCTGACAAATGTCTCCTAGTACCATTATCTTCACAAAACTTTTCAAATTCATTTGAAGTAAACTCACCTCCTCTATCAGACCTCAAACATTTGATCTTGGAATCTACTTCATTCTCAACCATAGCTTTGAACACTTTAAATTTATCAAGGGCATATGATTTTTCTCTTAAGAAGGTAACCCAAGTCATCCTAGAGTAATCATCAATTTAAGCAACATGAAATACCTCTCACCTTGTCAAGACTCTTTACTCTTATAGGGCCACATAGATTAGTGTGAATAAACTCAGATGGCTTTGAAGAAGAATAATACTTGCTTTTGAAATCTATCTTTGCTTTCTTTCCCATTTATCATTCCCTGCATGCAGTATTTGTAGGCTTGATTATCTTAGGCACATCTCTCATTGCATCAGTAGAACTAATCTTTATTGTATTATCAAAATTGTTGTGTCCCATTCTCTTGTACCACAACTAACACTCACTAGATTGAGCCAACAAACATGTTCTTCCATTTACATCCTTTAGATGATAGAAGTCACCATATGTCTTGATACCTTTTGCAACTAGTTTTTCGGACCCTACCTTCTTGATTTCACAACCCTTAGCACAAAAGGTGAGATTATACCCCTTGCTACACATCTGACTAACATTGAGAACATTGTGTTTAAGCCCTTTGACATAGAGGACATCCTCAATCCTATTCTTCCCATCAATAGTTATAGTACCTTTTCCATAGATTTGTGCTAACTCATCACCACCAAACTTGACAACACCACCATCCCACTTCTCAAGGCTAATAAACTTCTCCTTGTCACAAATCATATGATTTGAGCATTCATTGTCAATTATCTAGGCCTTGGCTTCTTCTCTTGCATGAAAGGGAATCCATACAACCATTGATCTTTCATTGTTTTGGTTTATTTGCAAGGCATCGATCTTCTCACATTTTCCAACATCATCCTTTTCAACACTCAAGGACATGAAAAGTGTTTCATCATTTGAATCATCATGATCCTCATCTTTTGAAGAATAATTGCTCTCTACGGAATACAGACTTCTTTTGAACTTGTCTTTCTTGTAACTACCTCTAGATTCCTTAAAGGGACATTTAGAAGCAAAGTGACCAACCTTTCCACAATTGAAGCATTTGACGAGTAACTTACCTTTGTATTTCCCCATACCTTGCTTCAGTTTTCTCAAAAAATTTGTTTCGACTTCATCAGAGCTTTCATCTTCATCGGCAACTTCTTCCTTTGTCTTCACATTGGCTTTGAAAGAAGCTTCTTTTTTTGGAGCATCATTGCCAAACTCTCTCATTTCAAAGGCAGTAAGGTAACCAAATAGTTTATCTATAGTGTATGTATCCAAGTTTGCATTCTCTTTAATAACAGATACCTTATGACTATTGTTGACCTATTTTCCTCTGTCCAGAGCCAAACAGTTCACCTTGTATTTTCCTTGAAAATCTTTTAGAAAATGACCATACAAGGCGTAAATTCTTCAATTACTCATGCTCTGCCTTGCCAAATTTCTCAAAATCTCACCTAAAGAGTCTTTACAAAAAACCTAGAAAAACCTAGAAATCTTTTAGCTTCAAGTATTTTCTATCGCTGAGATTTCTCAGTTTTATGCTTGTATTTCACTATGCATTTTTGAATGTATATTCGCATATACATTCGCAATATGCAAAGGCCTAGATGCAATCGACAAACATACAAGGTTGACATACAAGTGAGAATGTATAGTGGAATGTATATCGCCAACATACAAGTCCAACATCCAAGGCCGATATATAAAGATAATATGCATCGGCTATAGTTGTTTGTATATGCGCATTGTATTTATGATATACAAATGGATAACATGCAGGAGTGAATGTACATTGCCGATATGCAAAGGACATACAAGACCTACATACAAGCAACAGATGCAAAGCGATATACAAGGGGAGATGTGCAATGTCAACATGCAAGGGAAAGTGATTCAAAGCTGGGGCCCACCACTTGTATATTTTTGATTGTATGTTTGCACATACAATCAAAAATGCATTCCTAATATACAAGCCGGATCTGAAATAAGCATACATTCCAATTGATAAAAGGAAAAATTCTGCAATTTGTATTCCACAGTTTGTATGTATAATTTGCTTGTATGTTCACATTATATATGCGACATACATTGGTTATATACAAAGAGGAACATGCATGGCTCGGACCCGATGGCGTTTGCAATATGCTTCATAATAGTTTGGAGTCCGCAACTTGTACATGCACATTGCATTGTATGTACTGATATACAAAGAACAAAGGATACAAGGTCTGGATCCGAATGGGAATCAAATGCAGCTGATGATCTTTTGATGTCCGCACCTTGTATATGCGCATTGTATATACGATATACAAGGCAAAGTGCAATGGCGACATACATCCTGGACTTGTTTTAAAGTTCAAAAGTGGCTGATAATCTACTGGAGTCCACATTATATGTATGTAGGCGATTGCATGTGCCAATATACATTTGAATATACAAAGCCATATATAAAGGAACATACATTGGTAGTAGTATATACAAGAGGAAACAAGGTAAAGGCACAGGTAGTTGTATGTATATCGCCATTGTATATTCACATATATAATGCGATATACAAGGAAAAGATGCAAGACATACATGCAAAGGGATTTCGGCGTAACAACATACATCGGTGGCTCTATTTTTTGTCATTTCGATGGCCGATAAGAAGATGCATTTTTCAGCGATGAGTCCTAGCTTCATGCGTCAGTGAATCAGGTGGTGGTGCCACGTGGCACGGATGGGGATGCATATACAGGGGCTGTTGCACATATAAGAGCATTTTTAGAGGGAATTTCAAGGCATATGCAAGTCAGTTTGAATATGCAAAGAGGAAAAAGGCACGGTTGCACCAAGTAGAGATAAAGTGTAGTTACCATTTGTATATACAATGGCGAGATACAGCGATATGCAGGCACAAATGCAAACTGATATATACACACAGTTGACTGCAACTTTGACCGCCCGTATCTCCTCCATTTTAGCAAATTTCTACATGCTGCAAAAGGCAAAAATGCTTATTTTTACCTCCTCTTTCATTTGGTGGTCTTGTGAGGTGATTATTTTCACTTTCAAGTTTTTGATCTGGCCTTGTATGCTTTGGCGGCTAAAGGTTTCAGCAACTATTTTGGATATGCAAATGCAAATATTTGTGGTGTTCATTGCTACAAATCGATGACAAGGCAATTTGCATTGAAATTTTGAAATATCTTCTACCTGCCCCATTCTAGATCTTTTATTTAATAACTTCTACAGGTAGACGTCCCTTCAGGCAGATATTTTTCTGACCACGCCCATGGGGGAAATTGTTCGTAACTGACTGAGGTCAAAATGAAATGATATATATACATGTAAAATAGGTGTATAAGGGGTTGGTTGTTCTTCTAGGCTATTTTTTAATGGCTACTTGGCCTCTATAATCAATAAAAAGCTAGTATTTTTGCCTCTCTTTTATTATTTTAGCACTGTGTCTCTGTCTTGACCTCTGTTGGAATCAATATGAGTCTGTGTAAGTCTTTCTAGCTGTGAGATTATTACTATGTTGATTCAGTTGTAGCCAAACACATTTAAATCTGGTGTATCACTTATTTTTATTTCTATTTCAACATTCCTTCTACCCCTTTTCCCAGCAAGCATTAGCACTAGGTTTAGATGCATTTCTCTAAGTATTAGGCTTAGAAAGAGGAAGCCGACCTTCTTCAGAGGTTTGATCTCATTTCGCAAGGTCCCATACTTTGAGATCATTCCCGTGTTACTCTAGATTGCTAAAGTTTCACAACTGCAGCAAGGGTGCAAATCTGGGTGATAACAGTTTTTGGCACACCCAGTGGGACAAGTTCGATGAACTTCGCATCAAGATACTGAGAGATTTGGTGTTTCTCCTAGTATTACTAGCCTTTGGAGGCAATACAAACAACACTATGGTGACTCTACTGATCAAATCATCTGGTTTCAGCAGCCCAAGTACCTAAAATTTCATCAAAGATCAGGATTTTGGTGGTTTTCCTGGTCTTTTTAGCTTCTAGAAGCATTTCAATCACCTGGCGACTCTTTCTCTGGTATGCTTCCAGTTTCTCTTTGGTTGCAGACTTTTTTTGCTGTATTTCTGACATTTTTATGATTATCCAGCATTTAGATGCCATAGAATGTCAGAATTTTTTGGGAACCATGGCTATTCCCTACCCCATGTCAGCAATACCAGGCCCTGAATGCCTCCAATTTTATGCCATACAGCCCTACCACTACAACATATCAGCATCCTCATGATTCTTATTCTCAACCCCAAGAGGGGGTTTTTGATGCCAAACAACATAACTATTCAAACATGTTGAGACATGGACCAGCTAGGACTTGAACCTAGGACCTTCCATTCACTACTAGAGTGCTCTACCACTGAGCTACTGGAGCCTCTTGGACCAATCCATCGTCGGTCTGGGTGTGGCTTATTTCCAACACTAACACCCCCACTAAGCCACACCTCTCATGTACTTGGGGCTCCTATCCTGGGCCTGGCTTTGATACCATGTTGAGACATGGACTAGCTAGGACTCGATCCTAGGACCTTCCATTCAATGCTACAGTGCTCTACCACTGAGCTACTGGCCCCTCTTGGACCAGTCCATCGTCAGTCCGGGTGTGGCTTATTTCCAACACCAACAAAACAGTCAGCCTCAAAAACATCCTTACCAGAATGTTTTGGATCTGATCCAAAAGTTTGACTATTTTTTGAGGGATTTGGGCCAAAAACTTGAACTTATGAAGATCAATGATATTAGTAAGGAGTTCTCATGCATGTCTTGGATGTTGGTTGAAATTGAGAGGCAAAAAGAGATTACCTGGCAGCAGTGAGAGTTGGCTGAGCGATCCATTATTTATAATCAAGAGAGGGTGACAAAAAGAGTTTAGTTTGAAAGAAGTCTTGAAGGAGCAATAGCTGCTAAAAAGGAGCAAATTAAGCTTTTATCTGCTTAGGTGCAACGTAGTCGAGCTTACTTAGATTATCAATGCGAAAAGGAATGTGAGACCCAAGCAGTCCCCTCCATTCCTAGTTTCAAGAGTCCTCTCTCTTTCGCACATGTTTAACCTGTTGCGGAAGAAGCCCCAAAATTTAAGATTCCAAGCTTCAGGCAGGATAATCCATCTACACCTCTAAAACTGCTTCCCAGTTTTAAAATCCCAAGTTTTAGAGGCCCTCAACCTCCACAAGCCCCTGTTCCTATGCAAACCCAAATTATCACTTCCTAGGAACAAATTTGTCCAGAACCCTCTCCCTTCTAAGAGATTCAAAACGGTTTTCAAGCCTCTTTCCCTGATGATATTTCAATCCTCAAGGGTGGACCTATTGTATACCAAGATAATTGGAAAGATAAGCCAATAGAGAAGGTGGAAGAAGATAAAACTAAAGAGGAGCAGTTTGTTCCTATACTCACAAAGATAGAATTGTTTGAACCTATTGTACTTGTGAGTATTGTTAAGGTCACTTTAGAAATGGATGATGCTACCCTACTTCATGAGCTACCTGATTATGTTGAAGATGAAGAATATGAACAGCTGGTTGTAGATATGCAGCAACAAGAGAACACTAAAAATGATGACAAATTACTGCAGGTTGAGGCTGAGCATGATAGTGAGGTTCCAAACCATAAAGAGGGCCAAGTATGTTGCCTTGTGCTAGATGATCTAAAGGCTGACTATGCAAATATGCTTGAGGAGCTTCCATGCTTTATTGAAAATAATGAGGAGACTAAACATGGACAAGAGCAAATTGAAGATTTGTTCTTTATTATCCAGCAAGGATATCAACTTCTTGGTGAGAAAGTTTTCTCTTTTGAGCATGTGCATGGTTCATTTTTTGAGCCTTGGTCACAAAATCATGAACATGTTGTTCATAAGGTGGAGGCAGCCATATTTGTAGTAGAATCACAGGAGCTAGAATTTTCAGACCAGCAAGAAGAGGAAGAATGCAGCCATGATGACATTATATCAGCCTTCTTGGTTTCTTTGAAGGAAGAAGGAGGAAGCATAAGATCCCAAGTCAATGGTTTCACACACAAGAGCAACATGAGAGTCAAATGGAAGGTGCCATCATACCAAATGAAGAGAAAGAAGAGAAAGAATCAAAGAAAAGACATGAGATCAACCATCATGATTTGCATGTCACTTCAAGGGGATGCCCAATCAGACATCTAGCCCAGCTGGAGACACATCAAGAGAAGTCACCACTTCTCATGCTTATCTCTAAGCATGAAGTTGAGCATCAAAATGCATGGGATCATCCCATTTATTCACCACAAGTTGTCAGCAATCAGTCCAGGTGGATAGGTGAGTTTATCTCAATTTTGTGGAGGGTGTTTTATCAATTTGTCATATGCCCATTCCCCCCTCAACTCTTTTTAACTGCCCATATGAATGAGAAACATTGTAAATTGTTAAGAAAGGGCAGTTACTTTCAAGAACCAGTTAATGGCTTTGTTTAAGGTCACCTCTGACAAGTTAGTTTCAGATTAGAGTAGATTTTATTTTAGTTTTAAGTTTTCTTTTAATAAGTGCCTTTGCACTTTTCTATATTCTCATTAGGACATACATGCTTGCATGTTGGTTTTGTTTTGGCTTGGTAGCTTGCTCAATGTTCTAGCTCCTCTGTTCTTGTTGCAGTCTCTTTTTGACTCTATACCCAATGGATGCTTAAGGCCACTGGTCTAATGTTTAGGAGGCAAACATCCCTGAGAGGTCACCAAAAATGTTGACCTATTTTCCTCTGTCCAGAGCCAAATAGTTCACCTTGTATTTTCCTTGAAAATCTTTTAGAAAATGACCATACAAGGTGTAAATTCTTCAATTACTCATGCTCTGCCTTGCTAGATTTCCCAAAATCTCTCTTGAAGAGTCTTTACAAAAAACCCAGAAAAACTCAGAAATCTTTTAGCTTCAAGTATTTTCTATCGCTAGGATTTCTTAGTTTCATGCTTGTATTTCAATATACATTTTTGAATGTATATTCGCATATATATTCGCCATTGTATGTTTGGAACATACATTCGTAATATGCAAAGGCCTAGATGTAATCAACAAACATACAAGGTTGACATACAAGTGAGAATGTACAGTGGAATGTAATCGCCAACATACAAGTCCAACGTGCAAGGCCAATATACAAAGATAATATGCATTAGCTACAGTTGTTTGTATATGCGCATTGTATTTATGATATACAAATGGATCACATGCATGAGTGAATGTACATTGCCGATATGCAAAGAAGAAGGACATACAAGACCTACATACAAGCAACAGATGCAAAGCGATATATAAGGGGAGATGTGCAATGTCAACATGCAAGGGAAAGTGATTGAAAGTTGGGGCCCACCACTTGTATATTTGCGATTGTATGTTAGCACATACAATAAAAAATGCATTCCTAATATACAAGCCAGATCTGAAATGAGCATACATTCCAGTTGATAAAGGGCAGAATTCTATAGTTTGTATGTATAATTTGCTTGTATGTTTGCATTGTATATGTGACATACATTGGTTATAAACAAAGAGGAACATGCATGGCTCAGACCCGATGGCATTTGCAATATGCTTCATAATAGTTTGGAATCCGCGGCTTGTACATGCACATTGCATTGTATGTACCGATATACAAAGAATGAAGGATACAAGGTCCGGATTTGAATGGGAATCAAATGCAGCCGATGATCTTTTGAAGTCCGTACCTCATATATGCGCATTGTATATGCGATATACAAGGCAAAGTACAATGGTGACATACAACCCGAACCTGTTTTAAAGTTCAAAAGTGACCGATAATCTACTAGAGTCCACATTGCATGTATGTAGGCGATTGCATGTGCCGATATACATTTAAATATACAAAGCCATATACAAAGGAACATACATTGGCAGTAGTATATACAAGAGAAAACAAGGTAAAGGCACAGGCAGTTGTATGTATATCGCCATTGTATATTCACATATACAATGCGATATACAAGAAAAAGATGCAAGACATACATGCAAAGGGATTTCGGCATAACAGAATACATCGGTAGCTCTATTTTTTGTCATTCTGATGGCTGATAAGAAGATGCATTTTTCAGCGATGAGTCCCAGCTTCATGCAGCGGCAAATTAGGTGGTGCCACGTGGCACGGATGGCGATGCATATACAGGGGCCGTTGTACATACAAGGCATTTTTAGAGGGAATTTCAAGGCATATGCAAGTCAGTTTGAATATGCAAAGAGGAAAAAGGCGCGGTTGCACCAACTAGAGATAAAGTGCAGTTGCCATTTGTATATACAATGGAGAGATGTAGAGATATGCAGGCACAAATGTAAAGCGATATATACACACAGTTGACTACAACTTTGACCACTTGTATCTCCTCCATTTTAGCAAATTTCCACATGTTGCATAAGGCAAAAATTCTTGTTTTTGCCTCCTCTTTGATTTGGCGGGCTTCTGAGGTGATTATTTTCATTTTCAATTTTTGGATCTGGCCTTGTGTGCTTTGGTGGCTGGACATTTTGCTGACTATTTTGGATATACAAATGCAAATATTTGTGGTGTCCATTGCTATAAATCGATGACAAGGCAACTTACATTGAAATTTTAAAATATCTTCTACCTGCCCCATTCCAGATCTTTTATTCAATAACTTCTGCAGGTAGACGTCCCTTCAGGCAAATATTTTTCTGACAACGCCCATGGGTGAAATTGTTTGTAACTGACTGAGGTCAAAATGAAATGATATATATACATGTAAAATAGGTGTATAAGGGGTTGGTTGTTCTTCTGGGCTATTTTGTAATGGCTACTTGGCCTCTATAATCAATAAAAAGCTAGTATTTTTGCCTCTCTTTTATTATTTTAGCACTGCGTCTCTGTCTTGACCTCAGTTGAAATCAATATGAATCTGTGTAAGTCTTTCTAGCTATGAGATTATTACTATGTTGATTTAGTTGCAACCAAACACATTTAAATTTGGTGTATCACTTATTTTTATTTCCATTTCAGCATTCCTTCTACCCCTTTTCCCAGCAAGCATTAGCACTAGGTTTAGATGCATTTCTCTAAGCATTAGGCTTAGAAAGAGGAAGCCGGCCTTCTCTAAAGGTTTGATCTCATTTCACAAGGTCCCACACCTCGAGATCATTCCCATGTTACTCTAGATTGCTAAAGTTTCACAACTACAACAAGGGTGCAGATCTGGGTGATAATAACTATAAGATTTGGGAAGAGATCTTAGAACCTTCTTCACAATTTCATGCTCTTCTACTTTCGCACCAAGAGTGTAAGAGACCTTATTATATATGATTGAAAATGATGTCTACTTTAGGTAAGAAGTCTTGCACAATATATCATTATAGATGAAAAACCAATTGAAGATACAATCAAATACATATGAGAATATGATCAACCAATGAATATATCATGAAAAGAGCTCCAAATAACTTTATTTATTCACTGTTGTTACAAAAATCAGTCACTCTGATATTCAGATCAGACCATTATAAATCAAGTTGTCCACATCAAAATGACATCCAATTATCTCTTTCTTCAAGTAGGATCATGTATAAACACTTGGCAATTGATTCCAAGCCAAAGATTGAACAAAACAGCCTTGGAGATGAAATTATAATTGACTGATATGAAAGTACAGTTCGTTGTCCCAACTGTTGAAAGTACACTTTTTGCCTAGCCAATAGAAATATGCTTCCAAACCCTCAAATCTTCACTCCTAAGCTAAAAGATGATGTTCCTTTGCAATTTCCAGCCCTTGGAATCTTTGTAGAATGTTTAAAAAGCCCTGAAACAAAATGAATATCTCACTGTTATGAAATTTTAGTCCTTGCAACATACAAAAATTTCACTCCAATGATGTAATAAGCCCAATTGCTACCTTGATAGTGACACCAATGAATCAAGGGCTTCAATACATTAATCAAATAGCTCCAAATACTTGTCTAAACTTGCAATATTAATCTCAATGGTAGATAGTAGAACAATATCACCTCACACATTATATGAGGTCATCTCCATACATGATCAAGGTGTCATCACCTAGATAATTAAACTAAAAATCAAAATTATCAACTTAAAATTAAAAGATAGAAAACATACCAAAGCATCAAAAGTTGCAAATTGATGTTGATTTGATCTATTTAAATACTTCATGGATAGGTGTCCATCTCCTTGGCAATTTTGAATTGAAATTTAAATTCCACCAATGAGAATCAATGAACTTGAACAATTGTAAATGAATTACAATCAAACTCTTTCATTTAAAACAATCTTCAATTATTTTAAATGAATTACAGATCCTGTAATTGGATCGATCCAATAGCAATGTACTCTCCTTGGCGGCTTGTGTGCAATCATTAAATATTTTGATTTTTCATTGAAAATAATTCCTTGCCTTGGACGACCACTAACCACTTCATGAAATGCATTAAATAAACCACTCTATCCAAATGCAAGCATTTAATATCCTTCAAAGAATTGAAAATCTTGATCCTTGACATAACTGACTTGGCATTCAATTTATGAGCTTGCATTTAAAATGCTCTTCTATTCTTGCATCGATCCACAACTACCTCACGTGCATGCATTAATTGATACTATTTGCATTTAATAAAAACCCTTAACCACTCCAATGCAAATATTTAATAAATAAAATTTGCATTTAAAATTGTCTTCTTTACCTCAACCGTCAACTATGCTTAGCATTTAATTTTGCTTTGTATTAGATCGACACCCCTTTTAATGCACAAATATCTTTTTAAATGCCTTTATTTCTCTTGAATTGATTCCTTATGGCACATGATCCAATGAAAATCCTTCATCAACAAAGCCACTCACTCAAATACGATAATCGTTGGATTTAGCTAGGACCTATTCTTTCTTTGGGCAAGCACATGACCTTATTCATATTTACAACTCATAGAAATTGATTAGAGAAAATGCAATTAAATATTCCATTTTCTAAAATCTATCAAATCAAAATGAAAATATAATTTCAATATTGTATTTCCCATGTAGCTCAAAATTTGGGACATTACAAGTCCTCCCTTCCCAAGATTGCCTGCCCCAAGCAATCAAAGGTGCCAAATAAGAATCAATGAATACCAGGATCCCAAACCCATCTAATCCATCCATACAAACTCACACATACCATCTCAAAATTGTTGATAAAGAAGATCCTGGGACCGCTTCCACAGTCGCATAATGATACCATCATATCCATATCCATATAGGTGCTAATCATGAAGATGTGAGTGCCAAACACAATTGTATTTATCCTTATTATTGCGCTATCATGAACCATATCAGCAGAATGCAATATGAAAATATCATCCAAAATGACATAAAATGTGCCATCCCAAGTATATGAACCATCACTAGACCAAACCATACACTACCATATGGAACTCTTATCAATATGAGATTGTATCAACTCAATGGTTTGATCAAACTCATCAAAATGAACCAATGAACCTTGTAAATCTGAATTACCTTCTTTTTCATTGCCACACATAAACCTATCATCAATAGCTAGTCCATGATGATAAAAAAAAATCTGATTCTCTCATTGTTCTTACCATTTTAAGATGCTCTTTTGCTTGACTAGCCACAAGCTTGGCTTTCCTAGCTTTCTCTAGCCACATATCACTTATTTCTTGTATCTTTTCCACATCTTCATAAGTTTGATATACAAATTTAGATTGTATAATACCCTAGTTTTCAATACAATTACCAAATCCAACATTCCAAACTTGTATGCCATCATTAGTAGACCATGAATATCTATCTTCCAAAGGTGTTAGCATGTCAAACTCATGAGAATATAGAGCCATAGGACTGCTGTCCTCAAACAAATTAGGAATTATATCATGCCAATCATCTCCATCAAAGGCTATCCCGAAATAAGAAACTCCATATGTATCACCTATGCTTGTATGAAACCATTCATGATTCATAGTCATCATATACTTAGCTATTATTTGATGAGGTAAAGTAGACTTGAGGGCTTTCATAACAACTTGTTTACCATCATGTTAGAAAGTCAACTCTGTAGCTTGTAGATCATGCATAACTCTTTGTAAAGAATGTAACCATTGCAAACCAAGTACAATTACATTATCCTTCAAATCAATAACATAGAAGTCATCACAAAGAGTATGCTTACCAAAGATAATGCTAAGCTTACTCACTTTCTTCTTGCAAAGAATAGTAAGTCCACCTGCTGTAATCACATAAAAGCCCTCAAAATCATCACAAAGCAAACCCCTTTTGTTCACCAAACCCTCATCAATGTAATTGTGTGAAGCTCCACTATCAAGAAGTGCTAAAATTTTGCAACCAAACAATGTGCCCTCAAATATGAATGGATTATACCTTGGAGCTCTTGACAAATAAGAGATCCTAGAACTTTTATTATCATCAATTGTAAGTTCTAGTGTTGGTTGTTCATCATCTTCATCCTCATCAAGTACCTCTATGTCATGCACCTTGCCTTTCCCAAGGCACCTATGACCAATCTCCCAAGGTTGTTTGCAATTAAAGCACAACCTTTTCCTTCTCAATTCATCTCTTTCCTCATAACTCATCTTGGATGTAGTACCTTTGTCATTCTTTTTGGGAATGGGCTGCTCTTGGGATTGTTGACTTGCATGCTCATCTTTGAAATTCTTGCTTTGTTGTTGAAATGGTGTGGAATAGGTGTCAAGATCTAATGCAAGCTCTATAGTGTCATCCAATGTCTTAGGCTTATGTACCTTCACCAATCCTCTCATTCTATCATTCAAACCCTCAACAAACAACATAGTGACTCTCCTTTCTAGAATCTCAGGAACCATAACTGCAATCTTTTGAAACTCATTAATGTAAGAGTCTACTTTGCCAAAATATTTCAACTATGCCAATTCCCTATAGTAGACCTCTTTGTCTTTCCTATCAAACCTATTAATGAGCCTACGAGTGAACTCATCATATGAAGTAATCATATCATGTTGTGACACAAGTCCATGGTGCCACCAATCATATGCCAAACCCTCCAAATGCATAGTAGCAAAGTGTATGGCCTTTTCTTCACTCAAGGGTTTGAGTTTAAGAAAGGTATCAAGCTTATGAATCAATGCTCTAGCAATTATCTTACCACTGCCATCAAAATTAGGTAAAGGAACTTTATTCAATGCCTCTTTATACTCCTTAGATTCCTTCTTTTTAGGTTTTTGCTCCTTTTTCTTTTTATTCTTTTCACTCCTTTGGAACATGAATTGATTGAAGTTTAGGTCTGGCCTAACATCAGGTGGAAGTATACGATATTTATCATGTGCAACCATAATATCATCTGTGAGATTAGCATTTACCTCCTCATCCTTTGAAGATGTTTCCTCAATCACTGGCTCAAATCTTGGATGAAGTGGTCTATCATCAACTGTTGTGGTTGCTCTACCTGTAAGTGTAGGAGTTGGCTCTCTATGTGTATGTCTCCTTGTATCTCTACCTGTATCTAAATCTGCTCTACCTACAATACTAGTTCTCCCACTACTTACACTTCATCTCCTAGAATGTGTATCTCTTGCCCTATAACCAAAAGTGTCCAAACTACTTTGAAATTGATGAAGCATTTGTTGCATAAAATCTTGTTGTTGAGCAAAAGTAGTCAAGAAGTCCTCAACATTTGGCTGACCTTGTTCCTTGTAGGACTTTCATTACCACTGTTACCACTATTACCACCTCCTTCAGCCATGAGTGGTTGAGTAGCTGGATTAATTGCTCCTTGTTGGGCTTGTCTAACTGTCCTCCTTGTATTATACCTATGTGGACCAACTTCTCTTGGATTCATAACCCAAAGGCTGATAGAATCTTGGCTCTAATACAACTGTAAGAGACCTTATTATTTATGATTGAAAATGATGTCTACTTTAGATAAGAAGTCTTGCACAATATATCACTATAGATGAAAACCCAATTGAAGATACAATCAAATACATATGAGAATATGATCAACCAATGAATATATCATGAAAAGAGCTCCAAATATATTTATTTATTCACTGCTGTTACAAAAATTAGTCACTCTGATATTTAGATCAGACCATTATAAATCAAGTTTTCCACATCAAAATGACATCCAATTGCCTCTTTCTTCAAGTAGGATCATGTACAAACACTTGGCAATTGATTCCAAGCCAAAGATTGAACAAAACAACCTTGGAGATGAAATTATAATTGACTGATATGAAAGTACAATTTGTTTTTCCAACTGCTAAAAGTGTACTTTTTGCCCAGCCAATAGAAATATGCTTCTAAACCCTCAAATCGTCACTCCTAATCCAAATGATGATGTTCCTTTGCAATTTCCAGCCCTTAGAATCTTTGTAGAATGTTAAAAAATCCTTGAAACAAAATGAATATCTCACTGCTATGAAATTTCAGTCCCTGCAACATACACAAATTTCACTTCAATGATGTAATAAGCCCAATTGCTACCTTGATAGTGACACCAATGAATCAAGGGCTTCAATACATTAATCAAATAGCTCCAAATACTTGTCTAAAACTGCAATATTAAGCTCAATGGTAGATATTAGAATAATATCACCTAACACATTGTATGGGGTCATCTCCATACATGATCAAGGGGTCATCACCTTGATAATTAAACTGGAAATCAAAATTATCAGCTTAAAATGAAAAGATAGAAAACATACCAAAGCATCAAAAGTTGCAAATTGATGTTGATTTGATCTATTTAAAGACTCCATGGATAGGCGTCCATCTCCTTGGCAATTTTGAATTGAAATTTGAATTCCACCAATGAGAATCAATGAACTTGAACAATTTAAATGAATTACAATCAAACACTTTCATTTAAAACAATCTTCAATCATTTTAAATGAATTACAACTCTTCCAAATGGATCGATCCAATAGCAATGTACTCTCCTTGGCGGCTTGTGTGCAATCATTAAATATTTTGATTTTGCATTGAAAATCATTCCCTGCCTTGGATGACCATTAACCACTTCATGAAATGCATTAAATAAACCACTCTATCCAAATGCAAGCATTTAATATCCTTCAAAGAATTTAAAATCTTGATCCTTGACATAACTGACTTGGCATTCAATTTATGAACTTGCATTCAAAATGCTCCTCTATTCTTGCATTGATCCACAACTACCTCATGTGCATGCATTGAATGATAATATTTGCATTTAATAAAAACCCTCAACAACTCCATTGCAAATATTTAATAAATAAAATTTGCATTTAAAATTGTCTTCTTTACTCCATACTAAAAAAGCTCTACACAGTTTATATCCAGAAGCAATCTGTTATTATTCTTTACCTCAACCGTCAACTATGCTTAGCATTTAATTTTGCTTTGTATTGGATTGACGCCCCTTTTAATGCACAAATATCTTTTTAAATGCCTCTATTTCTCTTGCATTGATTCCTTATGGTACATGATCCAATGAAAATCCTTCATCAACAAAGCCAATCACTCAAATATGATAATCGTTGGATTTAGCTGGGACCTATTCTTTCTTTGGGAAAGCACATCACCTTATTCATATTTGCAACTCATAGAAATCAATTAGAGAAAATGCAATTAAATACTCCATTTTCTATAATCTATCAAATAAAAATGAAAATAGAATTTCAATATTGCATTTCCCATGTAGCTCAAAATTTGGGACATTACAAAGACCTATGATGCCATTGACTACTTCATTCACCCGGAGCATATATCTAGCAATGTCTTCATCCTCTGTCATTTTTAGGGTCTCAAATTTGCACTTGAAGATCTGCATCTTGGCTTGCTTTACTTTCTTATCTCCTTCATAAATGGTTTCAAGTTTATCCCAACATTTTAGCAGAACTGCAACTCATTACCTTTGTAAGTTCTAAATCAGCTAACCCACTCATGATAGAAAATTTTGCCTTGGCATAATTATCATACTTCTTAACTTCATCTGCATCTATAGGAATAGTAGTAGGAACTTTGTAACTAGTCTTGACAGATTCCCAAACACCACACCCTAGAGAGTTGATATAGGCTTCCATCCTTGGCTTCCAAAAAGCATAATTGGTTCCTTATACCAATTGTTGAACACACCAAGATACTGAGAGGGGGGGTGAATTAGTATCTTAACAATCTTCAATTTTAACAACTTCAACTTATCCAGAGAAGATTAATACTTAAGCATCATAGAATAAACATAAGCATGAAAGATGAACACAATGCATATCAATACATAGCACCAAATATATTTAGAAAATCCAAGAAGGGAAAAATGACGGTGAGGATTAACTCACAATATATGAAGCTCAAATAATAACTTTGTTTTAGGGCTACAACCAAAGGAAGCTACTACTCCCTGAAAACTTTGATTTAGGGTCACTCCCAAGGAAGCTGCTACTCCCTAAAGACTTTGTTTAGGGTCACTCCCAAGGAATCTACTACTCCCTAAATTGAGAACACACTTACAAAAGATTACAGTATGACAATCCTTCTACTGTTTAAAAATTGACATTGAAATTCACACCTTTGATGATTACAATTCTCCCTTTTCTCACTTTATTCTGATGATTAGATTAGTTAGGCACACTCTACACTTGATCACTATCACAAATATGTCTTCAAGAAGAATCAGGATAGTATCTACCAGTTATGCTCATTCTCCTTCAGTCGCACATCAAAATGCATTCATTCTGCTCCTTATCTTGTATGCAAGCTTTATCAATCACTTTGTAATCACACTTCCCCTCATTCAATTTGATTTACAATTTATACAAAATATTACATTGATTACATTACTTGTTGGCCAAAAAAAATGTAAAAAATACATTTACAAGTCAGTCAGACAACACACAACATGAAACATGTAGAAGATAGGTCCTAAGTAAAGCCACATGTTACACCAGCAGAAGACCCATGCCTTGCAGACACCAACACTTGCTTAGCCATGTCCAAAACATCTTTCACAGCATCAACAACCAAGGAATTACATCCGTACAATCTACTCAATTGGAAATAGGACAAATTTAAGCAAGAACACATGAACCTTGAAGCATAATGGCCACATCAACTTGAAAACCTTGTGCGGTATTGGAAATAGGAAAGATCTTCATGAAACTTTTCTAGATGAGTCTATAGGACTCATACAACATACCCAAAGAGTCTTTTACCTGTGCACATCAAATATTTTGTGCTGAACATCTTCAATCATGAGTTCTGAGAACAATTTGTCATCTGAAACACACTGCATCATACTATCAATAAGAAACTAAGCTATGGACCACCAAGAACCTTGAAACTACAAGGAAGCATGTAATACACATCAATACACATGTCCTCAAAACTACAAAGGCAACCATTCACTTCTAGAGGAATGAGGAGCATTCTAATAGGCTTTCAACACTAGCTTACTCTGTTAGATCACATGTTGGTACTCTATCATGCATAGCTTTCACAGCGTAAGGGTAAATGATCCCAAACTTTGGAATTACTGCCTTCATTGTGCCCTAAACATAGTTCTAGAACTGCATATCCATATCTGCAAATGTGGAAGAATGTGGAGCATCCCATTTTCCTACATAGAACACCTTCATAGAAACAACATTGTCTTCAACCTGTCAACAACAAAACACTCTTCCGGTAATCCAATCATCATGAAACTTGGAACATACATGCTTCAAGCCATCCGTAACATTAGCAACACATCTAATCATCTTTGTGCTTCTAATTCCCATATTAATATGTCTTTATACTTAACTCTGCATTGATCAAGGCATGACATCCAACCATGAATTATATCTTTTCTCTTCTCTTGTTGGATGGGACATGACATCCAACCATGAACTGTGTCTTCTCTCTTCTCTTGTTGGATGGGACATGACATCCAACCATGAACACCATCACTCCTCCATGACAGTGTTGACATCAATGACAACCCTAGGAACCACATGTGTAACAAGACATTCATCCTTCTTCTTGCATATTCCTATATGGAATGGGAAGACATAATGCACATATTTGCAATTATATTTATATCTAAGGGGAGGAATGTTGTTCAACATTCATGGATAATCTTCAGTATTCTTGTCGAGCATCTACCAACATAGCAAGAGTTATTTTGAGGAGTGGTTGTATGGTCTCTCTTCTCATCTCCATTTTGGGAGGGAACATTTCCTTACATGGGGTTCTTTTCTTCTCAATTTTGGGGGATATTCTCTCTCATCTTTAGGGGACTTTCTAGTTCTCTTCACTTTCTTTTCTCTCTTTTGGAGGGAATTTTTTTCCCATAGGGTTTTTTCCTTTCTCCGTTTTACAAGAGATTGCATTGTACTTGGGTACCTCATCAGGGGTAGTTGTTGGGACCCACTTTTTTTACCCACCTAAGCTATGCTTAAAGGGGGTGTTAGTGTACAAATTAAGCTTGATTAGGTGTGCTATGTTTGACTGATTCTATGTTTAGTCACATTTTATTTTTTAGCATAGTGCTATATTTGACCAAGCCTATTTTTAGCCATGTCTAAATTAATTGGCATGCATGCCTATTTTCAGGCTCCACTAAAATTTAGATGACTATTGGCCCATATATGTGCATCACATTGCAAGTTAATTAATCCATTCATTGAGCTTTTGCATCCATACCATTCATTGAGCTTTTGCATTCATACCGATTCTTATTTGTATTGCATATTCTTGTTTGTTAACACATATGGCACTAAGGATTCTTCACTGCCTTTAGGGGAGTCTCAGCTTTGGGATTCATTACACATATGGCATTGAGGTTAAATTAGTTGGATACATAGATTCAGATTGGGCTGGTGATACTCAAAATTGCAAGTCCACTTTCGATTACAATTTCTCACTTGGTTTTGGTCCTATCAGTTGGTCTAGCAAAAATTAGAATGCTATTGCTTTATCATCCATAGAGGTAGAGTACAGGGGAGTTGTTAACATAGTTACTGAGGCTCTTTATCTTTAAGGCATTCTCACTAAGTTTAGCATTCTATTTTGATAGCCCATAGTCATCTATTGTGATAACCAAAGCACCATTCAGATATGTAGGAATCCAGTCCAGCATCAGTGGACCAAGCACATCGAGCTTCATATGCATTTCATTCGAGAGGTTATTCATGCAGAGATCATTGACTTAATCTTTTGCTAATCATCAGAGCAGGTTGCTAACATCTTCACCATGCTAACATCTTCACCAAACCCTTTGCTAAGAGGAAGCTCATTCATTTGTGAGCTCTTCTGGGGGTACGGTCCACTTCATCAACAACATCATCCTCAAGGAGGGCTTTCTAGCTTCTCCAATTTCTTTTTTCTCTCTTTTGGGGGAGATTTTTTCCCATGAGGTTTTTTCCCTTTCCCCGCTTTATGAGAGAGTTCATTGTATTACATTGTACATAGGTACCTAATCAGGCCTAGTTGCCGGGACCCATCTTCATTTCCTCACCTAGGCTTTGCTTAAGGGGGGCTGTTAGTATAAATTAAACTCACTTAGGTATGACTATATTTAGTTGTCCATTCCTTAATTGGGAACATGCTAAAATTAGGTGTTCTTGTGCTTTTATTAACACACTATGATTAGCTAGTGTGCTAGGGAAAATCAAGTTTACAATAAAAAACAACAAACTATTCAAACCCTAACTGCAATGAAGTGCAAGAAAGCTTAGAAATCTATCAAACAAAAATGAAAACAACTAAGAAATCTAATCTATCTTGTCTAATCTTCATTGTTCTCCTCCATATTGCATTATGTTCTCAGATTTGCAGGTTTATGCAACCATCTTGAGAAGCTCTAGTGCATGAGTAGCAAGATATTGGAGAGTTGCAGGCTTAAGAGAGGAAAATTTGAACTAAGAGAGAGCCAAATGAGCTGTAAAAAGTAGTTTTATAGGAGAGCTTGTTCGAATGAAGGGCTAGGATTGAGTGTTGACTTTGGAGGCACATGGAGGGCTGAGATCAGTTAGGGTTTCCAGCCACTAGAGGACAAAAGATAATTTTAAATTAGAAGAAATGATGAGATGGATAATGTTTATAAATTAAATAAATTGGGTTCATTTATTTAATTTATTTGGGAAGGGAAATAATGTGAGATGTTTAAATTAAATAGGTGGAACCTATTCAATTAAGATAAGGCCTTTTAATTTAAATGAATGTTTATTTATTTAAATTAAAGGGGGCAAGGGGTAATAAATAATTAAATAATTAATCAATTAAAGTTAATTATTTAACCATAGAGGAAAATTAGGGAAAAATAGTAGAATATGGCAAAGATTAGGGTTTTGAATTTTGAGGACACTTTTAGGTGTCTACAACTAGGTGTCTAGGTTATCTTATCCTAAGTTAAGTAGTTATATGACTATCTTTGGGCCACTACTATTTTTAGGCTTGCTTTTCCTATTCAGACATGCATATTCTTAGAGACTGTATGCCTATATGTACTTGATTATTGAGCTAATTCATTCATCTAGTTTTCCTTTGCATATTGCTTATGTCTTTGATAGTGTTGAGTGTGTGATTGTTTGATCTCTCATGACTCTTTGTGCCAATACTCGCAATCTTACACTATAGTTCCTAATTTCCACATATAACACTTAACCTTTATGATACAACATCCCATGAGCATCCATGTATCATGGTAGTGTCCAAAGTAGAGGGCTACTTAGTTAGTTTACTAGGTATATTTTGATTTCTTCTTTCATGCTATAAGTTTAGTTTCTCAATTCTATTAATCAAATTCTAGTAATTAGCATTTTTCAACTAAGCTCATCAATTTATCTTGAAAAATACATTGTCTACTAAGTTAAAGCAATTTAGAATATTTCTAGTGTATTTTTTTTCTTTTTGTTATAGAATAGAAACAAAAATTCTCTCTTTTGAAACTGGTCATATTTTAGTGTAAAGTTTGAAAATACCAACCTTCAAAATAAATAATACTTTCTATTTCACCTTTTTAGGTTTACACAAATATCACTTTAAATCATCATATTATTTTTAGAATATATATATATATATATATATATTCTCATCTGTACATGGAGTATCTAGCACATATCTAGATTCCTAGCTGGATGAATTTCATTATCTTCATCAATCAACATACGAGAAATATTCTCTCTCTATCAATTTCTATTTATGACATAATCATGCTTACTAGATGATATTATCTGACTCATTCTATTCTATTCCACTCCACTCCACTCCACCTACACTTCATTTTATATCCTTGTATTAATTTATACATAATTGGATCTATTTACTTAATTAACCTAAAAACTTTATTTTTCCTTCTCAATATTGTTTATGATAATTATTTTTATAACTTATTAGTCCCTGCCTTAGTAGGAGACTATTGTTTTTACCTCACTAAAATGACATTTTTTGGGCTTGGAAATTACGCCAGGCTAAAATATTAAACGGGTTTACAAAGGTTGTGGCATAATTTTTTTAAATTTGTTTCTTGACATTTTCATGTTTCCTGATTGGATGCAAATTAAAGGCCTTATTTTTTATTCCTAAGAGGACACTAGGAAATTCTATGAGATTTCTAATGTTCTCTAATGTTCTGCATGGTTTTTGGCATGTCAGGGTCATGGACTCTAGGGTATATTGAACCACACCTGCTCATGGCTGAAGGCACCTATTTTGCTTGTTGGAGACAATGTGTCTCTAAATGCATGGCCCTATGTGTTGCAGAGCTATTCAAAATGGGTGTTCATAGTTTGTGAGTTGGGCAAGGTTTGTACTAGTCCTGTTTTGAAGCAACTTCTAAAGGTTTGCCCTTTTCTTTTTCATATTTTATCACAATGCCTCTAACATATTGTCCTCTTGTGTTTACACAGTTGTATAACAATGAATGGGACATGATAGAAGCTGAATGTTATAGGGTTCATGAAGACACTATCTTCGAGAATGATGATGAGGAGGAGGAGGTGATGTTATCATTTCTTTGCATGTGAAAATTCAAGCATTTAGGGTTTGAATTGACTGTATTAGTCTTTTTGTATGGGTTTTGTTAATTGTGTTTCAGGAGAAAATAAAGAAATCAAAGAGGAAGAGGCAAAACTGTAATCTTGTGGTGGATAACGATAGCAAGAATGAAGATGAAGGGGAAGTACAGAATGAGTATAAGTATGTGCCTCCCCTCACTCGAGCTCGAAGTGTGGTTGTTACCCGCGTGGTTCACCGTGAGAGAACAAGAGCTAGAATTGGTTTCATCCTGTGCTGGTTTTAAATTTCACATCTTAAAGTTAACCAGAACCCTAATTTTATGACATTCACTTCTTCAATGTGTCTTGCATTACCAAACATTTTTCTGATCTTTCCCTTACATGTTTCCATTTGATGACTTGTCAAAGTGCATTTGTTTATACACCAATCGAATTTCACAAATAAGTGCTCATAAATAATTGGGTTAATTAAGGATTTGATTTCCTTTGAAAAAAAAATCTTTCTTCTTGAAAGATTTCAAGTTTCCTCAGATTTGATAATTTATATTTATATTTTTTTTATTATTCTTTCCTAAACTTTGTTGATTTTGGTAACAAAAATAAAAGTTAACTCTGGAAATTTGAACTGATCATATAGTCAAATACTCTTTGCAAGTGACCGAGTATTTACAATTTTGGTTCTACTATACGTGAAAATAGTACTAGTTTCTTACGTTCTTTAAATTTGTTTTCTTTGAACCTCTGTTCATCAATATCATCTTTAAATTCACATTTTTTGAGCTGATTTTGCATAAATATTTAATGGTGTGATGAAAAGTTCATTGAATTATACAAACTCAAAGTTTTTCTACATATAAAGAAAAAAATGACATTGGAATTGAATATAGATTTCTGCAAGGCAATACACTTATTTGACCCTAGATCATACCGCACATAAACACTACGAAGAAAGAAAGCATAGAAAAGAGAAACAAATTATGATAGTGAGAGAACCAATTTTCTTAATCCCAGGTAACGGCTCTTTGGTTGCAAATAGAGTAAATTTAACCTAGGGTAGAGTAGGGTAATTTTGACCAAGATTATCGGTGAGGTAATGGTATCGATTTGTCGTAAAGGAAAAGTAGGAAAAGTCAACATATTTAAAGATTTCAGTTTTCTTTAGGGCATAATTTTTTTTTTTCCGGTAAGAACTCTGGTGCTATTTTGGTAATAGCCCAAATTAGCCTAGGATATGCTTTAGATGAAGCTATCAGCTCATATGCCAAAATACGGTTGAATACTCTTTGATTTCAAAGTAGAAATTTTTTCCACTTAAATTAGTGATTCAGTCACATTCTTGCTTGATCTGGGTTGTGGATGCTAGTTTTTTCAATGTTGTTTTCTAATTTTTACTTGCAAATGGGTGTTAGACAATTATGCCAATTGGCCACACCTTATATGATGTTTGTGGTATCTTTCTTTCTAGTACCCACATTACTTGCCAGTGATTGTGTGCTTTGTGGGTTCCCTTGCATTGTGTTAATTTTCACCATGAATGTTGTTCTAAAGAATAACAAACTTCAATAAAATACAATGGCACACCCCTTGATGATGATTTCATTCTATCATATAGAACAGAGTAGCACTTGGTAATTTATCCATAGGCTCCATGTACTGTAAATATTTACAACTTCAAAGGTCATTAAATCTTGATGTGATGGATTTCCTTAGGAGCTTTTAGCTTCTTTTTTATTGAGTTTGAGATAACACTCTTTTTTAAAATCACCACCATTTTATATATTGCCTTTGTCTCATCATTGTCACTTGTAGCAGCCCTACCTAATTTGAATTTGCACTAATGCTTATTGCTGCATTGTTGCCTGAAGGACCAAAATTTTAGCTTCTTTCAACTTCCTTGTAATGAACAGTATCTGGTACATAGTAGTGGAAAATATATTAGTCATGATGAATATGAAGGTACATAATTTGTAACTGATTTATGCGGATATAATTTGGCCTTACCAAATCAAGTAGCCCTGTAAAAATTTAGCCAAAAGTGGGATTACACAAAATATTTGTATTTCAAAGACTTGTCCCTAATCTTTACTACATTAATCACAAGATAGTAGTTATAGAAAATTGACAGAAAACTTAAAAGTGAATAATTAACCCAGCTTATTTATAGATTTGTTTCTAGTTTTTCTGATCTTATTCTAGATTAGGAGATGCAGTTCCCCTCCAATTCTGAAGGGAGTGCCATTTGATCTGGTCAATCAACTTCCTGAGTGTTTTATCTGTCATCTCCTACCTCCACTTCATTTTGTCAAGAATGATGAATATACTAGTAAAATAGGCAATTTTCTCTGCATTTTGGTATCTTTGACCAAGAAGGAAGTGCCACTACCTTTAACCATTATCTCTGTAGCTAAAATAGTAGCAAGTGAATAAATGTTATTGTGGTTTCTTATTGTTTCCAATTCAGAAAACAATGCACTTACCTATGCCACTTCCATTGTGTCTCCTTTGATGTCTACACGCTCTAATCAATTCTATCTGAAATTATAATAATCAAGGCTATAACTTTCTAAATTTATTTTCTCATATCTTTTTTGGATTTCATTTGCAAAATATCATCATTCTGCCTTGGATTTCAAGTTTGTACCCAATGCTCCCAATGTCCATTTTGTCCCTTTCATCACATCTGATTTACAGTACAAGTTGCTTTTAGTTTTGATCGGATGCCCTAGGAGGGGTTGTACACTTCCTCCCTGGCCTACCTTTATAAAAATTCCCTTTTGCTTCCATCTGGCAAAATGATTAGAGGTTGACTTCTAACATATGATCTACTTCAAGCATGGTTCAATGCCCATCTGCTACTCACTTTCTTCATAATTATGGCACATTTCTCAAAATGAATAATTGGAGCATTCCCTTTGTTGTCTATGGATAAAATATTAAAAATAGAGAATGAAGATTGGTAGTGCAAGAAACAATCTCCTTAGATTTAACAGGAGCTTGAGATCAACCTTTTTGCTAAAAGTCTAAAGTGAAGACACAATAGAGGAAGACAAGGGAACCTCTTGGAAAAGAAACTTTACCAGGGCAATTTGTGACCCATCTAAAATAGGAATGAACATCCTGAGATGCATTGAAAGTTGCTAAGTATAGTCCAAACACCTCTCAGAGATTCAAAATGATGAGAAAAACCATCATTGATCAGTCTCTTCATTTACAAACCACAACCATTCAACAATTAATTTAGTGTTCCTCATTAATCTAATCTCTAAGTTGAAACCACTATGACATTGAAAGTCCTTTGATCATTATAATAGGGTAGCGACAAGATGCATCTTAACATTAAGGGAGGCATATCATCAAAATTTATAATCCCAATACTAATTCTTTTCGTAATCAAAATCCCTTCCTTAGCAATATAATTGATCACAAAGTAACTTTTCGATCTACCATGTATGAACAATATACTAATTGATATACTGAGATTTAACTATATGATACATCTTGGAATTGGATAACTCTTAGGTTTCCATTTTGGGATTTTTTTTTTGTTTACTTTACAAATGAGCAAGTTAGAATCCCACTCAAATTTATTTTTCCCAACTATTTCTCTGCAAGTTATGAGATTTATTAATATATGCAGTTGAACATTTTGTTTACTTGTTTATAAGAGTATATATAAACATCCTTTTACATATTTGTAATATTATGAATTACCATTGCTCATGTAAAGTTGCAATCCATAGTGCACCTTGAGTGTTCATCTTATTCTCTATCTGCTACAGGCTCTTTAGGAGGATCTGAACAGCCTTGGCAACTTGCTGGAGTAAATGGTTACTTCACCCATGTTAACTGGAGAAAGAAGGTAGCAGTTGCATTATTTTTCTACATCTTGTCTTTGTTCACTTTTGTTTGCATAAATCTTTGAGCTGCAATTAGATGCCTTTTTGTTTCTCTATTTTAATTATTATTCTTTGCTTTAGATTAATAGAAATAATGTCAGCATCTTAATGTTTCATCCTGTGCTGGTTTTAAATTTCACCTCTTAAAGTTAACCAAAACCCTAATTTTATGACATTCACTTCTTCAATATCTCTTGCATTACCAAACATTTTTCTGATCTTTCCCTTACATGATTCCATTTGATGACTCGTCAAAGTGCATTTGTTTATACACTAGTCGAATTTCACAAATAAGTGATCATGAATAATTAGGTTGATTAAGGATTTGATTTCCTTTGAAAACAAAATCTTTCTTGTTGAAAGATTTCAAGTTTCCTCAGATTTGATAATTTATATTTATATTTATTTTTTATTATTTCTTTCCTGAACTTTGTTGATTTTGGTAACGTTCATCTACGATGAACTGGCCAATATTTTTAAGGTTTGATGTTTGGGACTGCACTAATTTTAATTTTATCTTAATTTTAAATTACTATTTAGGGGAACATTTTTAGATCCTTTCTAAATGATACTTTAAGTGAAAACTAGGAATTGACTTAAAATTCACCCTTTTCTACTATTAGAGATTTGTTCTAGAATTGTCTGGTTACTTTCAACCTTGACTTAGGTGTGGAAAGCCAAATTGACTTTCAATCTCTAGGATTCACTTTCCATAGCTCTTCTTGAAGTAGTGAAATGCCATCTGAAAGAACTTCTGCAAATTGAGAATTATTACAACACACCTGAGTCACATCTATAACATTTCTGCTCATCACGAGTTGCTCTTGCACTAAACTAGATTTCCATGCCTACAGTCTAGATTTGGTTGCTTAAATTTCACTCATGTGGTGTTAAGTTATTAAGTATGTATATAATTTCACCTTTTTCTCCCCTTATTTCAGAAAAGATGTGCTTGTAACTTAGCTGGATATGTATCTATAATTCTTTGCTTAAATCTCACTCATGTGTGGTGTTAAGTTATTAAGTAGGTATATAATTTCACTTTTTTAAAAAAAATCTTACTTCATATTTTAGAGAACATCTGCTTGTAACTTAGCCAAATATGTATCTATAATTCTCACTTATTGATCAAGCCACTGATAGTTACAATGGAGGGTTATCTCTAGTGGCATTTTATGGTATTTTGGCCTATGGGGTTACTACCCTTTTATTATAACATCATCTTTGACTTATGCTATGGCTCTGTGTTGTTATGCTACTTTAGATTCTTTTGTTTGTTGTGCCCTATGGTTTTGCAATGTATACATTAAGTTTGGTTGTAGTTCACTACACTTGAATTTGTATTTGAAATTTAACTACTTACAGTTGAAGCAAAAAGGGAAAAGAACCAAGACTCTTATTCTCGCCTTGTATCCTGAGTCAAAATGCTGAAATAAGAATGGACTTCCTTGGCTGCTAATGCAAAATTGGATCTTAATAAGTTTGTTCTTGCTGTACAAAATAATTGGACATGCATTACCAAAATTGCTAGCTATAAATCCTTGCTCAAAGTTTGATTTGTAAATTATCAGATTGCAAATCTTCTGGGACATATGTTCAAGGAAAAATTTTAAATACGTTTTTTTTCTCTTATTGTTTCAAGTTTTGATTTATATCGATTTAATTAGAGTTAAGAGGGAAAGCAATTTGGTCTCTTAGTTTTTGCAATTGCTAGATAATTTCTCTCTCCATTATAATTGCAGATAACTTGAAACTTACTTCAGCATTATCAGTATCAATGGCTATTGTTTTTGTGGTGATCACTGCTGGTATTACAATTGCCAAAATGTTTCGTTGTGATATCTACATGCCAAGGCTTCTTCCTGATGTCATTGACAGTTGTTCCAGTCATGGTCACTCTCTATATCTGCCATTATAATGGTGCTAAAGATTGCTATGTTATTTCAACCTTTTAACTTGCCATCTAAATTATCTAGATAATGCTATATCTAATTGAGTTAAATTGTAACCTTAACTTGGTCTTAAATTTTAATATTCAGTATTAAATTTAGATAATTTTGGCATGTGCAGTTCATCTGATACCCAATGAACTAGCGAAACCTTCAGGCATGAAAATAGTTGTTTAGCCATCACTTGTTTTATGTTCAACTATATATATAACAAGCAACTTTTTTGGCTATCTTCTATTTGGAGAAGAGACTATGAGTGATGTTCTAGCCAATGTTGACAAAGATTTGGGAGTCCCTTATAGGGCTCTCCAGAATGACATTGTTTGCATAAGCTATGCTATTCATTTGATGTTGGTCTTTCCTATGGTTCACTTTGCCTTGCGTCTCAACATTGATGGGCTTACCTTTCCATCAACATCCCCCCTTGTATATTCAAGGAGATTCACATGGACCACATCAGGACTAGTAAACATTGTCTTTCTACGGGCAACATTCATACCTAGTATCTGGAATACATTTTATGTAACAGGGGCTACGATAGCAGTATCTATTGGCTTTAGCTTCCCACGTGTTATTGTTCTCAGGGGAATGACAAGTTCCCTTTTTTTTTTGCTAAATTTATATTGTTCTTCACTTGTTTAGCCCATGAGATGGTTCAAAATTGTTTTAGTGTAATGCACCAGCTAAGTACAATTTTTTTACTGCAGAGACACTCATGGCATCTCAATGAGAAAAGATGGATGGCTTGCACTGATTATGGTTACACTAGCTACTATTTGTAGTTTGATTGTCGTATCCAGTGATATATATGATTTTTTGTTTGTTTAGTCCAAAGGAATGGATTTGTCATGTTCCCGCTATGACTAACATCATATGTCTCTATTTGGTTGTTACTGCCTTTCATAGGATGCAGTTGCTATGATTGAATTTATGAGAATCTAGAGTATGCTGCAAAAAAGACTCATAGAAGAAGCATATCGGAAAGGAAGTGCAGTTAATTTTACTTCTGTTGTCGCACGCTTTCATCACAAATAGTGGGACTCATTCTCCCTATCATTCTTGTGTTATTGAGCATTTGTTTTCTTTTTTAAATGTGCCTGGTAAAATTTTTAACGTGACCGGCGACGCTGGTGCGACACGCCCTCCGGCTCCACACGAATGCTTTTGCCTAGAGCAATGAACCGGTGAGGCCACAACATGGGGGACCTCATCCCCTAGCAAGAACACTTCAAACCCATGAGCTCGTTGGCCTAGTGAAGGTATAAAGCCTGTGAGCTTGTTGGCCCAGTGGGGGTTTGAACTTTGGTGGCCACCAAGTTACAACCCAACAACTTAACCACCGAACCACGCCTTTATCAGCAAGCATTTGTTACTATGAATCCAGATTGCTATTCTTCTCCATTGTATTTATCAGTGTTCTTAGCTCTGCATGTAACAATTGAAACAACCTTGTACATTCCAAAAGTGGACACCCTTTGTAAATGATTTGATTAATCTTGATGGTACAGTAGGCAATCTACCTAGCATTTTTAATGAATTACTTTAGTCAATTTTTTTAGATTTAACCTGTGATTTAATTTCTCAATGGTTGAAAAAAGTACTTATCAACATACAAATATCTAAAGAATTTTGCACTCTTGTAAACATCACTTTTATTTGTTACGCCATCATTCAAATAGGCAACAATACTAGACCATTCCACCACTTATTTGAGAAAGTATTGGTTGTATAAAGAACTAGAGGTTTTGTTGCTAAGCTCTAGGAAAATGTAACACATTTAGTTGGATTGTTAATAAAATAGAAAATGGCGATGGCTCTTTTTTTGCTTATGTAAAGAAGAAATGTCATGCCTTCTAGATGCAAGTTGTTGAAGCTCATCAACATAAGTCATATTGAAGAAAGACATTGACATGTTATTTAAATCTAAGGTTTAACATAATGTGAACATACTAAAGAATTATTCCTAGGATTCAAGACAACAAACAAATGCATATTAATCACAACAGTGCGAAAATGGAAACATAGAAGCTATGTATATCTTAAACTAGTTCAAGTTGAATGGAAACATGAACAATAATCAAATACAAAAGCATATACAAATAACTAATGTCTTTAAGGGGACTTTGTTTGAGTGGTTTGTAACTGAAAATAATCACATACAAAAGCATATACACTTTCTCCAAACAATAGTTTGAATTTTTTGAACCTGATTCTTTTACTATTCAATGCTTCTTTCTAATTAAACATAGTTCAACTTTTTAACACATCTCTTTCTTTCTCATGCTCATCTCTTGCTCTATACTGGTAGTGTTTGGCAGGGACTCCTGCTGTTGTGCATCTCTTGTTATTATATAGAATATGCAAGCTAATGCAAAATAGATTGGAATGATTGAATAAGTATTCATTGAGAAGGTTTGAGCATTTTTAATATTATAAAATTATTTCACCAACAATATGTTGAATATAATAATATCACTTTGAATATTAGTGCCTATCAAACATTACATAAACAAGAGCCGCAATGCAGCTGCAGCCCTGCCAGATGTAGATGAGCAAAGGCATGCGAAGGAGCTAGAAGAAAGAAGTATCATAACATAGGATAATAAAAAACCAGCCTATATTTTACAAAGCTCAACCAAAAGCAACAGCTAAATTAAAGATACAAGATAGATAAATATGTATAATCATAATTTGATTTGAAGGAAACTTGAGCCAGTAGTACAAGTCCTGTTTAATATGTTCTATTAGATTTTTGAGAGCATTCTGACGAAGTGCAAATGAGACAAAACAAAACCTTGAACTATGCAAGTAAAAGCCAATTCCTTCCATGACTGCACAATAACATATGCTACAAACAATATATTCAATATAAATGAATTTTGATTAGATTCATCTTTAGTACCATCAAAGAAGATTGTTAAATGAAAACACAGAACATTGAGTATTGGCTGCAGATTAAGCCAAACAAGGAAGAAATCAACACATGGCATTCAAGAACTAAACATGCACAGTGAATGCCAAACATTTTTTATACAACAAGCCATGTATTAAACCATTCACATGCGATGCTAATAATTCACAATATAGTGACTATTTGAAATATTCAGTTTTCCAATGTCAAAAGACAACCCTGGGTAGCTTTAGCCGTGGTTGGTATAGAGTGAGCATAAATTGTTTTAACAAAAAAATAGGTTTGTCTATATAAATGTCAAAGCAAAGAATTGTTTGTTTCCTTGACAAGTTCAACTATGCAATTGTCCATTGACAATGTAAAGGTTCCCTATATCTGAAATCTATGTAGCAAAAACACAACTGCAAAAATATCCTGTCTGTACTTTATGTAAGGGATGGCTGCAAGCTGAGGGAAATTATGCTGCAAAAGTTCTTTATGCAAGTAACAATCAACAACCCCATCTATTTTTTTGAATTGTACATTGCAATAGGTGTTGGTATTCAAATGTTGTGATTGCTGTACAATTCCTGCAATGGACCATGTTTTCTTTGCAAGGCTTGCCTAAAAAAACTATTTGCTGACAAGAGGCACAGTATGGCTGGTAAGGAGGCAGATGAACATTCTTTCCTTTCAATGTCCCAGTCACCTTCCATGGAAGCAAACATCCTATTAGTGCAATCTAAAAGTTTAAAATTGCAACACATTACAATATTGGAAGTTGCAACAAGAATGAAGTGTCTAGAATGTTTGCCTAGAGATTCAAGCATGCAAGAGTCTGCAAAAAAATCTTTAGTGCATTGATCATTTAATTCATCTATGAATGTGGATTGGGTTGAACATATGACTCCTGTCCCTCTTGAGCCATTTCAAATGACATTTTTGAAAAGGATCAATGGAGTTGTGGCTGAGGCGAGCATTTGGTGAAGGGTAGCATATAATTTAGAGTGGTTGCTAGGGACTAGTACCTTTAATATAGCCAAAATAAATAAATTGTAATTGTTAGCATAGTATTTATTGCAAAAGGTATAAAATATGTTGCTGTATCTAGGATAGAAGGCTTATAGTGGCTACATCATTTTGTGAGTCACCATCTTTGACATGCAACTCAGATTGGTTTGGTGTTCAGTGATGAGCAGTCACAATAGCACCAAACATTCCTACTGAGTAGCCGCTATCTGATTGGATGAGTTGAGAGATGGTCATATCAGGTGTTAGCTTGCACTGCTTGCAAACTTTTTGAATTCTTTCAACCATGGTTTTTGAAGTCAGTACTAGGCAGCAATCTGTGTCTCCTCTTTCATATTATGTTTTATTTTTAATCAAGAACTTTGTGATTCGTACACTTACACCAGGGAAAAGTTACAGCAAAAAAGTGTCAATCAACTTGTTATTGATGTTTGCTGTTATGGTCATTTAGCCGTAGCTGTCTACAAGATCAACGTGGACAATTTATGCTTTTCCTTGTATTGCAGTGTTTTTATTGCAACCTGGGCCATAGACTACAAGAACATCACCTTCAAAAATGAGGGCTGATTTTTTGGTGCAGATTTCGAGTATGCTTGATACTGTATGGAGTTCTAGCTTTAATCTATTGACATGGGGTGCATGCCACAAGTACACAACCAACTTAATTAGCAGATATCTTTTCTATTGTATGAAGGCAAACTAACAAAACCAAAATTATAATAGCCAAACAATAGGATCCCTAACAGGACATGCAATATATTGAATGTGTAAATGAGGAGTAAAAGAATCAAGCCAGATGTGTAGAAGTTTTTGCCTAAAAATAACTTATTTTCTTGGTGCTGGTTGCTAGAGGAGTCTACTTGGCTAGCAAGCATGTGTGCATCGCTGGACATGGAAACATACATAAGGTTATATTTCAGAAATGGATATAGCAAAGGCAAAAGCATTATTTACATCATGTTGAATAACTTAAAGCAACTATTCAATGTTTTAATTTATTCAAGCCCCTAAACAATGTATTTAACCAGTATCAATATCAATTATCAAGCTTACAAACATAGGCATGTTTTTAATGCAAAAAGCAAAAACAATAAGTTGCTAGCAAAGATGTTTGATGTGAGAACCTTTTGTGATCTTCTCTTTGCCTTTTGGCTGGATGCTCCTATACAGACATTGTATTATGTTTCCAACTGCAAAATTTAGATTGATCTTTAGTGTACAATTATAAATCTAAAGAGCTTTGATTGTATTTAATATAGTATTTAAAACTTTTTTTAATTGGTTTACACACCTCACAACAATTCGAATAATGCTTTTTTACATGAGTAAGAATGAAAAAAACATAGTGTGACACAATCAATATGTTTTACATAGTGTGCATATGTATAGAGAATTAAATATAAGAACTTGAATTTAGCAACAATATTTTTATATGGTTTACAACCATAGCCAGATGCATACAACAAAGTGAAGTGTTGTGCTATAGAGGGAAGTCAAAAGCTATTGCAAAGTGGTTTGTCCAATAGGTATCAAGTACAGTGAAGTTTGCAAGACCAATATCAAAGTCGCGTACCCAAAAGTGATCTAGCAAAGTGCCTGCAAGTGTTGTTGGCTTGTCAACTACCAAGAAGAGTTCAAGTTCTTGCATAAATTGAAGCAATCTTGTTTGTGTTCTCTTGGATTGAAGCATGTCTATATTGAAGTCTCCAGCGAGAATCAACTTGCAATTGGGTGACAATGACTTGACAATATTATTCACCAGAAGCAGCAATTCATCAATGCTCGTAGAAGGTGCCAAATAAATATTTGTGATGCGTAAAACAGTACCAAGGTGCAATAAGTCTATAGTGATTGATTCCATGTGCTTTGTTGCAAAAGTCTCTATTTTTTGTAGAGAGACCACTTTTCTGTAGCATGTTAATCATCCGTGTATATTTAATGTAGTATGACAATTGAATATTTCATCCAACAATCCAATATGGTCAAGAACATTCTTTCTAGTTTCTTGGAAGCAAAGGACAATTGCTTTAAGCAAATCATAGTCGTTAACTATGTCTTGTGCATGTAATGCAAAGCTGCGTGTATTTAAAGAGCATACAGTGAAGTGGCTAGAAGGGATAGAAGCAAGAGTGTATTGCACTTTCCATTGTACAAAGGTTTGGAGCCAAAGCATTTCGTTTTGCACTTTGTCAAACACTTTGAAGTTTTGTGGCTGTAGTCTATGTTTTAAATACAATGACTCAATGCTTCTCACTTGTGAAAGGGTAGTGTATACAAGGCCATGTTGGTAGACTTTTGAAGGGTTAAAAGCAAGTCCATCCATTGTGAGACCCTATGCTCTATGGATGGTTCGTGCACATGCTATTTGCAAAGGGAATTAGCTTCAAGCGATTATCTTTGTTGCTAACTTTACTTTTTTTACAATTCTTGTTACAGGAGTCCAAGATGGTGAGATAGAGTTTGTGTATAGAGCTTGCATTTTTTGTCGTCAAAGTTTTCCAACCATGGGGTCATTGAATTGGACCCAGACAATGTCTTGTTGGTCAATTGTATGGAATTTGAAAATGGCATCTGCACCATTGACCAATCCATCTTGTGTATCAAGGTTTCCAGCAATTAACTCAACCAAAATGTCTTTCTTTAGGATGATTGTGATAGGCAATGATGATTTCTCACCTTGGCGATGTATGTAATCAGCAAGGTTGAGCTCTTTATCTATTGCGTTTAATATGCAAGGATGGCCAGGCAATGTGTCAAGTATTTTTTGGTTGTGCTTGTTGATAGCTAGATTCCTGTCAAACAAGTGTGGGAAGCTTGGGTCATTTGGAGGAGTCTTGTAACATATGGTATTCAAGTAGGAAATGTCTTCTTTAGTTTGTTGAGAAATCCTAGCATGATTAAGAATGGAAATGAAATTTGCATTTGTTTGTGTAACTACAATATGCAAGTGGAGGCATTTGACATTATCAACCCAGAAAGTGTATGGAATTTTCTCGCCATGTATTATTGGTTGTTCAAATACCCATGTGCACATACAGGCTGTGCTTGATACAAGTCACCAGAAAATATCCAAATTCCCAAAAGGTTTTGTTGGTGTGTGCTTGATTTGGCAAAGTTTAATGTCAATATTGTATAGCATTCAGGAACCAGACAATGATACCTCATCAAGAAGCAAAAGTTGTAGCTAGTCAAATTTTTTGGTCAAGCCATCAAGTGTGTTCGAATCCAATGGCAAGATTTTTGAAGAGTTGCATGGCAGATGGAAGATGGAATGTGTAGTGGTGCCACCTGCATTGTATGAAGCTTTTCCTGTGGAAGCCACTATAAGGCCTTTAGGTTTGAGTGGGTCGCTATCAAGTTTCTTGTCATAGAATCAAATCAATGCTTGATAGATTGCTTTCGCTGTAAAAGTTTTCCCCGTGCCAGCACCACCTGTCAAGAACAAGTACAATGGTTTTGTGGGCTAAAGCCTTTTGGTCATTACTATGTCCTTTAGTATAGATTGTTGTTCCATGTTCAATTATCTATGTAGATTGAAGTATTCTTGATTGCTAAGAAAGTATGGATGGGCGGTTTCCAAGAATGCAAAATTGCAAGTTGCATTTATGGGGTTTGCTTTATTTGTGTGCTTTAGGTCAGATTCAATGTCATACTTCTCTATGCCATTGTATTGTCTGTCTATATCAATTTCATTGTCAAGGTTTATTATTGGATGGATGTCCTTGTCAGCTTTTGTAGCAACATCATCAAGGTCACCCCATCTCGAGGCAATTTGTGCAATGAACATGCTTTCAATGTTTGCAATTTGTGCTTTATTGGCATTGAATGCTTCAATCCATGTTCCATATCCATGCAACAAGGTCTGTTCATTAGTTCTAAAAGGCATATACAGCATCATTTTCTCTCTAGAGTAATTCTCAAGATCTGTATGTTGATTGTATTTTACATAGTGGATGATCTGTGGTCTAGCTCTTTTTTTATGTTTCTCGAATTGTTTGTGTAGATTAGGTTCACAAATGAAGTTGAAATACTAATTAAATGCAAATAAAACACAAAAATCTATACCTTCACAATGTGACCCAATCTCATCAAAGAGGGAGAGGAAACTATGCACCTAAGAGCTCCTAGATTAGATAACCCTATTTGATTCAAATGTGAAATTGCTCTTAACTCTAATTCCAAACCTACTAAAGGACTGGCTCAATTGACATTTGGGCATGGTAACTTTGCATAAAACTTGGATCCTCAAATGGGTTGAAGGAGGTTCTATTTATAGACTTTTGGAAGGGATTTTGATCCAATGGTGGAGATTGATTTGGAAGATCAATGGTGGAGGATAAAAGTGATGTGGAAGGCTTAGATTCAATCTTGGAGGAATGGAGGGCTAGGAATAAAAGTAAATCTTTTATTCATTTTGGGAAAAGGGGTTATTAAATGAGTATGGGTGTGAGGGATTATTTTTGAATTAAAGATTCAAATGGGGAATGTAAAATGAATTAAAAATTCATTTGGGGATAAGTGGAAATAAATGAATATGGGTGAGGTAAGGGGTTGTAAGAAGAATTAAATGTGATGTGGGATGTTTTTAAATAAAAAATTGACTTAGGTGGATTTATTTCAATTTTTTATTTGGAGGATGTGGGCAAGGGTGTTAAACTAGGTTTGACCACCCAAATGAGAGGTTAGGATTAATTAAATATAGGTTTTATTTAATTAATCCTAGTGCTAGGATGAGGTAGGCTAGGGTAGGCAATTAAATAATAGTTATTTAATTGTTTAGGGTAGGGATAGGTCAATTAATAGGCTGAATTAATTAGTTAAACATGGTTTAGCTAATTAATTAGATTTAGTGAAAAGGGGGGAATTGACTAAATAAATATTGCATATTTATTAAATCAATTGTCTAAGATTGGGACTATTGAATTAATGAAATTAATTCAATTTAAGGAATAAAATGATGGAAAAATAGGTGATGAAGGGATGATTAATTAAATAAAAATTTAATTAATTGAATAGAAGGGAAATTGATGTGTTTAGGGATGTCGGGAGTTAGTTGGATGGTAAAAGACATTTTTAGGTGTCTACAATTTGAATAGTATACTGTATATTCAGCCAATGACAATGTTTCAAAATGCTCTGGCCACTGTGTGTATTTTTCAACTACATAAAGATAAATAACATTTTCACAATCATCTCACTCTCTTTCCAATAGTTTAGGACTTTTCAAGATAAAAATATGTTTTTCCAATGGAGCAATATTAATGAAAATAGTTTTCCTTGAACTACAATGCAACGACAACGAGAGGAGAATGTGTACAACCTGGCGACTTGACATTTGTTGGTAGTTTAGCAAAGCATTGCCTAGTTTTCGTATGAATTGCATCTTTCCATCATATGTATGAGTGCATTGGTCACACACCTAATGAAATGCAAAAGACAATGTTCAATCTTCTTTTGTCATGTATGAACAACAGTATGATACAGTAGCATATGCATCTAATATGAACTGTGTGTCTGTATTTGCATACCAGAGTGATGGAACTTGCTTTGCAAAAGTATTTATCCAAATATCAGTTGGGTCTCTTTTTAACATGATAGCAGTGTGTGACAATGTCGATTGCAACATTGCAATATAATCTGCTTCAGCCATATCAATTTCATGCAAGAAGCTTTGGAATGTTACTTCCTTAGTATAGCTTTTGTTTTTTAGTAGCTCAAAAAAATTTCTTGCTCTTTGCTTCATTGTGTTGTCAGGCACAGACAGAGGGTCTAGTATAGTAGTCCTAGCCATGGGAGGCAAAGGAAAGCTAAACTTGCAGGTTGAGTTTCTATATTTATTACAAGTCTTTATATGACGATGCGTTTGCATTTTGACCAGGTTTGTATCAAGCAATGAAGAATCACATGATATATATTTGTCCACAAAGTTTTCAATTTCAATGTTTGAGCAATTGCCGTATATAGGGGCATTTTTTACCCAAAGAATAAAATGAACATGTTCATTACCACGATTCTGGAACTCTATGACAAAAAAGTAGTCCAGGACTTGGCCAAATAGTTCATGGTTTTTAAGCATCATTTTCTGGAATGCGTTGACTCTATGATTGAAGTAGCGGCTACAAAGCACCAAGTTTTTCCTAATATCAAAGTCTAGGTTCCTATCCTCTATAGTTTCATTGCATCTACAAATCTGCTCATTCAATATTCATTGCAATGCCTGGCACAATGGTTCCCAAAAGTGCTCAGCACTTGTCAGTGTCACAAAAAAAGTGGGAGGGCCCAATTGTCTTATCATTGCAAATATATTTACTTGGCATTTTCTAAATAATTTGATGAAGTTTGAACAGTTTTTAATGATCTATAGCCCAATGGGGATCTCAATATTTTTTTCTAGAGCTTCTGAACTATGCACATCTTTGGCAAGGAGTTTACTACCTTTCAATTCAGTTTTCCTTATGCACACCCATGCCAATGAAGACACTTGTTGAATAATAATTTTAATGGCCTTGAAGAAAATGTTTGTTATGTGCATTGCAAAGTCGTTGTCTTTATGCATAAGCTCCCATTTTGCTATTTTTTGGAAGGAAAAGTTTTTAGTTATGTTGCTTGGCAGAGCATAACCATAAAACAAGGTTGGAAAGTTCATTTCTTCTGAGAAACTATCTTGGAAAATACCAAGTGGTTTAAAACCTTCTGATGGTGCAACTTCAATGATAGTGCTATCCAAGTCTTTGATTGAGTGAAGCTCATTAAACCAATGTATTACTGATTTAGATATGGGTTCATCACCATCCTCAGTTGTTTCAATATCCATTTCGGTGTCAATTTCAAGATCCGTATGTGTTTGTTCAATTTTTTGGGTGAATAGAGCTTGCCAATCTTTATTGATAAGCACATTCTCTTTTATATACAATGGGGTTTTTGACAAGCTCGCCAAGGCATTCATGACACAAGCAGGCCTAACATTCCCCTATACAAATGCATTTTGGTATTCTAGTTTGTGTTTCAATCTAATTGCAACTATTGTAGTTTCATCTAGCTACCTAGGCAATGCCTGTTGAACTCTATCAAAATCTATGGGAACATTGATGACAGTGCCAAGTAACCCATATTGTGCTCTTTTGTACCCTAGTTGTCTTATTTGTGCAAAGGCAATGCGCAAAGAGACAGGTCTTTCTTCCAGAGAAGTCAATGAATGGACAACATCTATTTGTGTATTGTGTCTTATCTTTGATGGCACAGCAAAAGGAGGAACCTTGTTATTTAAAGCAACTTTTATACATTGCCTACAAATGGGCTGGCCTATGGTCATTGTTTTTTCAACCATTTCAATGGGAAGCAAAGAGAGAGCATCGATAATTGCAATGTTAGCTGGGAAAATGTTCTTGTGGAAATGAAGCCTATCACAAACAAGACATGGTTTAGTGGGTGTGTCTTTGATGGTTTGCAAGTATTCTTTAACATATTTGTTTATTGTGTCTTTTGGTATAGATGTCTATCCCTTTTTGTTTTGTTTATGCACGACCCTTGTCTTGAAAGATAGGAATGACCTACGCAATCTATGCTTTGGCCTTGGAACATGTGCAATATGCTAGTTTTGTGCATCACGAATCTTAGATTTCAAACAACGCAATGACTGGCGAGCTATCAAGGTTGTGCCAAGTTTGTCCACATTTTCTTTACCTGTGACATGTGGAATAGTTGGAATATCAGAGCATGTTGTGGCCAACGACATGTCTTGTTGTTGGTTCTATGTAGTACAGATTTTGGCCTTTAAACATTACAATGTTTGATGGGGTGCTTGTTTTGTGCCTGTGTCAGATGTGCAAATGCTAGGCTATAAACATGGGCCATGTTGTTTTGCAATATTGCTTGATACGGTTAGCTCTTTTTGTGCCATGTCTTTGTGTTGTTTGCTTGTGCCACGTATTGCTAGTTTCAAACATCTCAAAGATCGACATATCTTTATGTCTATGTCAAGTAAATTTGATAGCAATTTTGGGTGCAAGTTTGCTTGAGAACAATTCACAATGTCCATTTTTGTAGATTTTTCTTCACAAACAAGTTGTTTCTTAGCACAAATTTCTACTCTTAAAGGGGATATGGTTGATGACAGTTGTTTGTTATCATGGATTGAGGCAATAGATGTAAGGTTGGCTACATTTGTCATAGATATTGCAGAAAAGGGACCCTCAACATGGGTCTTGATGGCCAATGGTTGTCTATGTTGTAGTGGTTCACAGTGACAATGACTTGACACAGTTGTGAAGCAAATCAAGTTAAAGTTCTTGTCTGGGTTATTGCAAGTGCAATATATTTTGATTGCAGGTTGTCCAGGAAAATGCTAGATATGTATGTTTGCATTGAATATATGCGAAAGTCATAGTAAACAAAAGTTGCAACCCTCAAGGCTAGTTTGTACATGGGGCATTCCAATTCTAGACACCAATGAACACAACTGCAAGAGATGATTGTTATCTATTGCACTAGGCTATGTGGATGTGTCGAAGCATGCGAGTGCAAATTTGTTTTGAATTGTTAATGCATTAGCAAAGGACTGGGCCATAAACAAGCGCAAAGCAATTGCATCAAATCATTGGCCGGTCAAAAAAGCTATAGCAGCAAACATGCTCTTGCCGCATGTAGTGGTAAACCCAAGGGATCTATAAAGTCCAAGCACATGCATTGTATTTGCAATTACACTCCATGACTGGTCCAGATCATAACATGGTATAGACAAAGATTGTTGCACATGTTGAATGCAACTAGACATGTTCATGGTCAAGAACACAGGCTCATAGTGTCCACATGTTGGATTTGCATCATGGAAAAGAATTGATATTGTAGGGTTGCATGAGTCCTTATTGAAATGCAAGTAGACCTTTCTATGTGTTAGAGACCAAAGGCATATGGGTATGTTCAACCACTGTGCCAACCATTGGATACAAAATGTGTCACCCCAAAGTCCATTTTCACCAGCAGTGTTGACCTCTACAGCTGACAAATGCATCCTATGCAAATATGTGCTTTTGTCATATATATTATGCAATTCATAAAGCACTGTTGGATGTAGTTCATGTTCAAAAGAGCTAAGTGCTGCAGTACAACCATTTCCAAGACAATACAAAAAGTGACCCACAAGGCCATTGCGTAGCTCATTTGGTGTATAGCGGCAATGTAACAAAACATGAACTGTGTCAAATAGGCAATCACCCACTTGATAGTTGAATGTATCAATTCGAAAACAATGCATGTGTGCAAGAGCCTCGTCAATTGACAATGGTTGTGCTTTGTCCTATGGCTTATAGGTCTCGACTACAACAGGCTCTTCCAAAATCTTTTGTTTCTTATGGGGTCCGCTTCCAATTGTGTTGTCCATGACTTGTCCAAATGAATTCGTAAATCTACATTCCAAATCTGATTTTCAACAATGGCCTTTTTTATATAAATTGATTCATCCTAAGGAAAAGGCATTTTAAAGTGTGTAAAATTATACTAAAATATAATGCATAAGATATCCAAGCCTTTAAGAAGATGGTGAATCAATTCAAAGAATTAAATGATAGATGTAGAGGAGTATAGATAAATACATTGATAGATGTTTCATTGCGATGTGAATATAGCTTAGAATTAAATTGGAAATGATAAAGGCATAGACAACAAAGTAGTTTTGGGATCGGTGCAAGTTCAATAGGCTAATAGGGCCACCACGACAAAACTATTGGGAATATGTCAAGAGACAGAGGAGATATTCATTTGGCGCAAGACATTGCTAGTAGCAGGTTGTAGCACATGCTACAGCTTAATTTTTATTAAGCTATAGAATAAATCTATCCATGAATAGTTATTGGAAGTATCATGAATTTTTGTACACTTTTTAGGACTGATAGGTGTTTTAAAGTCTAGATATAAGTTGAATAATGGAATAGGGAATTCCGTTGGTTTTAGATAGTGGTGGCTCTGCTGCCAGGTAAACTTGTTCTGGTAGCACCATAAAGAAATTGGTATCGCAACTAGATTTCCAATTGCAAGCATGCTCCAGGCATATTCACAAGGCTTCTCAGTTTGCTGAAGGGACTTGCAAGGATAAGAAGACATTGTTAAGTGGTATGAATATGAAATTGTATTTAACATCAAACTAAAACAAAAAATAGTTTAGCTTATTAATGGCCATGAAGGATCTAGAGATTGAGACAAATGCATACATTAAGACCAACTAGAAAGAATCGAGAAATCTATACAATGGATGGGACAAGGCTTCCATAAAATGATACCCTACAATGCTTGATTGCAATAAAACAAAGTACAATTGAAAGAATTTTCCTGCATGGTCATTATTTTGCTTTATGATCTTAACAGACACGAGCCAAATAATAGGGTCATGGATTTGTAGACAGCATACTTGGGACAAATGCCTTGCAAGTGAATATTTGCAATGATAACAGCAAAATAGGAAAGTCCAATAAGAACCACATCGAATAGAAAGCACAGAGAACATAGATGTGACAACAAAAAATAATGCAAACAATGAAATATAAGTTGCAATATAATGCCACAAATTTTTTTGAACCTTAGTGAACTTGCAGGGCATGCAAAAAGGCCTCCTATGTTAATCTATGCGATATGACATACTTGTAATATACAAGCTATGTACTAGAAATTATAACCGCATCACCCTTATTATGGTATGGTTTTCTATCTTCTTAACTCATTCACTTTGCTAAGATGGTATCTATGTCTCTATGGTAGGCTGTGAATCATGGAATTCCTTTGTCTTTGGTGGAAAGAATGAATGGAGTTGTGAGGGAATTCATTCAACTACGTTTCAATTAATATACTTCAATCTTATCAAAGGATACATCATGTTACACATGCTCTATATTTGTACATTGATAACATATTTTATTTGGCATATTGACATAATAAAACTTGTGCAAGAAACTCTTTTTTATTGATTATAGTCCAGTTAAGGGTTTCAAAGAGACTTAGAGAATATTCTTTTGTAGGTCTAGTGGTTAAATGCTACTGCAAACATGTATAGTGATAAAGCAACTTAGCTGATCTGATTCTTACTACTTACGATTATGAGTAGTTGGATTATTTTGTGTAAATTTCTAGCTTAAGCAATTGCTTACATATATAATTCCTTGGTAGGAATTATCTCATTTGTGTAATTGAAAAACATGTGGATGTGATTTTGGTTTATTTTTATCAAGCTACAAAGCATGAAGGTATTTGTAAGATTGTAAGTTGTAATGGCAACTGAATGGTGTATCCATTTGTGACTCTATTTTCCTATTTCCAATTTTGTTGCTTTTAAATACTTATTTTGGATGCCATGGGGACATCTAATGTCATGGGTCAAGAGAGTTTTTCATGAATGAAATTGAATGCAATGGGAAAATTACCTGCAAACCAAGGAGTTAAAGAGAATGATTTATGAGTCAAGGATCTAGTATCATCATGAACAGATGATATAGGCATATAGAATAAGGTTGTATGCATAACTTTTTACCATCAACAACTTATAAGTATCAAACATGTATCGGGAGCCTCTAACTTTTCCAACCAATTATGCCTTTAAAAAACTTGCAAGCTTTGCTTTGTTGGTTCACCATTAGAAGATCCTAATTGTTACACCAAGATGCAAACAGGCACATTGAGCCTAATGGTTGTAGTTTTGTTTGAGGATTTAGACAGTCCCATTTCTTCACTATGTAGCTTGTTATTTTCAGGCCACACTATAGCAGTGAGCTTGGCATACCAATTGCCAAGTGGAATTTCAACCTATTTCTTCATTGTGGAAATTGCTTTGACTTAGCATTTGGTCACATCTAGCCTACTGCTACCCAGGTCACTTGTCTCGCAGTTTTATGTTGCTCCTTTTTACATATAATTTTTTTTATTGCTTTGTTTCAATAAAAAAAAAAGACCCCAGATAGGAATGTGTATCCATTCTTAAACATACAACAACCAAACTACCAATTATCTTAAACATACAGCAGCCAAACTATCAATTCAATGCAAATCCCATGAAAGCAAATGGAGACATCTGTAATAAAATTATTCAAAGAGCTTGCAGATAAAAAGGCATCTAATGTTCCTATTTGAATAACTCAATATACATATGTCAAGGCTAGAAATGTAATCATTTTCCAAAAGCCTAGAGTGACTCAATATACTAGATGGATGACCTGTAGACTAGTGTTTCTATATAAGTTGTTATGTGTTTGCGTGGTGGTAGAGTAGCAGAAGTGGACATCAGCGTAATAGAGTCCCATCAGGGAGGTTGTTAGTAGTTATACCGATCAATGGTGTCTTGCCGATAGGAAAGCATATACAATATTTTGGCATATCAGTGTGAATGGCAATATCAGGGGACAAGTACAAGATTCTGCCGAAATTGGAAGTCGCACTGAAAGTGGGTTGTTCCATTGGCGCATCGGCCAAGGCTTGTGGGTTTTCGCTGATGAATGAGGTCATGCCGAAGTATCTGGGGTAGTCAAACAAGTCAAGTTCATCAGTGTATCGGTAGGAGGTCAGAGGTGTCTGCCGATGGTAAAGGTCATACTGACGGGTGAAGACATCGGCGTATCAGAAGATGAAGGAAATGTTTCGCCAATGATGCTAGTTTTACCAATGAGTGCGATCCGAAGGTAACATCGGAGTAATCAAAAGGCATCGGTGAAGTAGTTCTCTAGTGTGCTGACAGTCTATTGTCTTGCTGATAGTGAGTCAAAGATGGCATCGGCGCATCGGCCAATCGATTTTAAAGCTCCCCGACGATACATGGTCTCACCGATAAAGAAGAATATGTGTGTTTTGGTCTTGTTTGGACCTAGGGAAGGATATTTAAAGTTGATTAAGCATTTACCCCTATGTACCATGGGTTAGATGGGTCAAAAATTTAACAAAAAATTGACTTAGAATCTTGGGAAGGAGTTGAGAACTTGATCAGCTCTAATGGAGAAATTTAACAAGGTGGGAATAAGCGAAATGGGGGGTAGTGGCAAAATCACCCAGAACATTTCTTCCTCTGCGGAAATTACATGGCCTGCATTTTGGATGGTGACTTATAGAAACCGAGGGAAGTTGGGGGAAATCGCAGATTATACATCATATTCCAAAAAAATAAAACAACCCAAATTAGGATCTTTAAACCTCCAGCCAGGTAAACCCTAAATACTATTAGAAAAAGGGGGACAAAAATGTAGAAGCATAGACAAGGCACATGAACCCTAAACAAAGGCAAAAATGCCACCTCTTGCTTGCAGGAATGCCACTGCTTGTTTGTTTACCCATGCATTTTTTTTACTCTTGCAGAACAAAACAAAAAACAAATGAATGCATCAGCATAAAACAAAAGGAACACATGCAGGACAAAAGGATAAAACAAAAAGAATGTATTTTACCTAGGGTTAAAAAAAATGAGAAGCAGTTGTAGCAAATGTGTCTAGCGCTCAGAAAAACAAGCCAGGCACCTTGGTCCACAGCAACATGTTTTTTAATCAGCGGTAGGATCTGGGAACTGTCAGAATGCACCAGGGAACTACACCTAGCCTTTGGAAATCTGCTACAGCCAACACATGCCTCCATACGTGCCCACCAAGAAACATTCCTCACAGGTTGCTTAGCCATTTCAAGACACGTCAAGAGCTTTCAGACATTACAAAAGCATCAAATGTTTTTGCTTCTCCTCTTTTTGATTAGCAACAATTTTTCCTTGTGTTTTTACAAATAGGAAAAAGTTGAAAACCCCTGGAAAAAAGACCCCGACCAATTAGAGAAAAGGAAAGTAAAAAAGAAAAATCCAATTTTAAAATCAAAGTGCTGCAAACCTTTGCAAATCCTGTTTTTCCTGGCTTGGCACGGTTTCCAAGAGCTGAACTAATCAGTTTTAGCGAGGCAAAAACATAAGTCCCCGCTATAAGCAGGTACTAACAACTACAAATAGTATTATTAATTTAAAACAAGTTTGTAAATATTATCATACATCTACACTACATGTAAAATTTAAAATAATTTAGAAATAATTATGTTGTTAGTCACGCATCATAGTGTGGACATTTTGGAACAATTTGTTTTTGTAATTATCATGTTGCACCGGCAATTCAACATTACTTAAGCTTAAAGCAACCCAACCGATTTCCATCAAACACGTGAATATATTTTATTAGCACCCCACGTGTTTGCCCTCAAACAGCCACAAACATATCATTCTCAACACTGAACCAAAGAAAAACATGGATAAAAAATTAATTTCCTGCCAGTTACACTGAGTTATCACAGGAGAAATTTTATGAAATCAGAGACAACACATTCTTCTCAAGATTCTGCGGGGCAGCATCTTTTTGACGTTTGCTTTTTCTCTTACATATCTATCTACCCATTTCCGAGGGGTAATCTTCTGAATAATGTAAAAGAGGCTTGGATACGAATCTGGGGCTCGAACCAGTATTAGAAGAAGAAAATGATGTATGCATAGCCGAGCTTGATGATACAGATGTGCCTGAAATACTCGATGAATTAAAGCCACGAGGGACGGGATTGTCATATACAGCTACAGGCAAATTCAGAGGAACATTTGGCAATTGAGCTTCAAATTTCAAGATCTTTACCACGTCTCTCATTTTCGGCCTCGCTTTTGGATCAGAATGAGAACACAACAATCCCAGCAACAGCAGCCGCTCCATTTCGTTGGCTTTGAAATTCCCCTCCAAATTTTGATCGACTGATTCGAAAAGCTTTCCCTGGCCATACAAATCCCAAACCCATTCGACCAGTCTTTCATCCAAGCTCCGATCCACCGGGCGCCTCCCGCAGGCAATTTCCAAAGTGACAGCTCCAAAGCTGGATACATCGGATTCTGGACTGGCTTTTCCAGTATATACGCACTCGGGTGCCAGGTACCCATATGTCCCCGCTACCACGGTCGTATGAGAGGCTGCGTGACCGCGTCCGACCAGTCTAGCCAGGCCAAAATCCCCGAGCTTTGCGTTGAAGTCAGAATCCAACATCACATTACTGGCCTTCACGTCTCTGTGCACAACACGCTGTTCACAATCCTCGTGAAGATAAACCAGAGCAGAGGCTATATCACAAGCAATGCTATACCTTCGATCCCAATCCAAGACACCGTTTTGCTTCCCGAATAAATAGTTGTCTAGACTTCCGTTTGGAAGGAATTCATAGACCAAAAGCAATTCCCCCTTTTGGTGGCACCATCCCAAGAGCTGTACAAGGTTACGGTGTCTGAGCTTACTTATTATGGTAACCTCTGAAATATATTCCTTCCTTCCTTGTTTTGAACCCTCGGATACTCTCTTCACAGCCACGAACTCATTTGTGGAAGACAAAATGCCTCTATACACGCCTCCGAACCCTCCTTGACCAAGCTTCTCATCGTCGCTAAAGTTTCTGGTAGCAGCGCTGAGCTCAGCATAGGAAAACTTGCGGGGACCTTGAGCAAAACATTCATCCAGCTCCACATCGCTTTCTTCTCTAGCCTCATCATCGGACTTTCTTTTTCTGCAATATCACCATACGCCAACGAACAGGAAACCGCAGAGGACAAGCAAGCCGGCGGATACTGAAATCAAAACAATTCTTATAGAATTGCTGTTGCCGCCTTCATTTCCAGTGCTTCCAGTGGAGATTTCCCAAGAAAACTTAGACGAGAAATTCCAAGTGTATATTATGTCGGTCTCGGTTGACGATCCAGTGGAAGCTGAAAGCCCGACCTTCACGTTCTCCGGAACAAACTCGCGGAGGTCTATTTCATAGGACAAGATTGGAATTCCTGGTTTAGAGATATTACTGCTATTACCAGAGGGGTTATACAAAAGAAATACCTGAATCTGTTTTGCTCCGCCATCGTAATCCACCCATGCATCCCAATATTCCCCGTTATTGAGAGTCTCGTTCTCAGGCCGAGTACTTGCATTTTGGTCCAGCGAAACGTTGGCCTTGGAAATAATTGAATTGACGTCGATTCCAACATGGTTGTCATTTGGGTCAAAATCGTTCTTGAATGTGTCGAACTCAAAAGCAACTATCTGATTAGATGAATTTCCATTGATCGTTTCGTTAAACAGGCCCAGCCATTTGCCCGTAGCGTTGACGGGTGGTTCAGCGTCGAAAGGGGCCATGAAGAAAGTAATTCCATCCCCGGCCGAACTGGTACGACCTTTACCAATGAGGAACCGAAAATATGAAGTGAAATTTGCAAGAGCCCGAGAAGAGTTGTCCCACATAGGAATCGATTTAGAGTAGGTGGCCCAGCCAAGGCTTAATTGCAGGGTATTACCGACTTGAATTGTAGTGAGCTGTATACTGTTGCCTTGAAAATAAGAGTCATTGGACAAAGCTATATCGTCTTGAGGAGGAAAAGTGAAGTTAACTGTTCCTGCCTGTGCCACAAAAATTGAAGCAGAAAGAACAATGAACAAGAGCGGGAGACGAGCGTTCACAGCCATGTGTACCCCGCTGTGTGCACGGATGAAAGTTTCAAGGCAGAGCAGATATAAGAAAGTTATCATCCTTGACCAGGTCATAGTCAATAACAATATGGCGCCACAGTTTATTGCGGGCACGATTCTATACGCGTTGAAAGGGTAATAAATTTTAGAATTGCCCGTGTCATAATAGGAAACTAACAAAAAAAGGTGTTAGATGTGAAAGTTGCGGCATTGTTAATGTTCTGTCCTTTTCTCTCTAGAAGGCTGAAACCTGAAACAGTCGTTCGCATTCGAACTGTTTGTTTTCTTCTCTCTTCTTTTTCATATTTGAGCATATTTTTAACTTTTGTATTATAATAATATTTTTATAGAAGAGATATTTAGAGGAATTCTTACTATTATTTAGAAGAATTGATTCGGTTGCCATTTAAATTAAGATTGCATATTTGAGTTGGTTTAGTGATAAGAATTTGTGTTCTTAGAAGGGAGGTTACAACTTTGAATTTTCTAAACATATTGTATGTTTAATTATATTCTATAAGGTGCCTCCTACATAAATTATCAAGGAAAAGTTTAAAAAGTTGGTATATTGTAAATGTATCGGCAGTCAAAATTTGATCAACTGGTGTAGACAAATCAACCAGAACCAAAAATAGAAGGACAGAAATATGTCAAACAAATCAGATGTTTATGTCAAACAAAGCAATTGAAATCAGGCCCGAAGTCGAAAAATTTGTAAACAACCGACACGACAACGTGTTGATTGTTTACAATGGAGCATAAATTAGGGTGCAAGGTAGTTCTATATGTTATAAGTCATTTACAAACTCAAACTAGGCTACCTAATACTGTGGACTATTAAAAGGATTTCATTTCATTCCATTCTAGTGGTAAACCATGATAAGGGAAAAGAAAATCCTTATTTTAGTCATTTCAATTATTTTATATGATTGTGAAAAAATTTAGACGTGAAGCATTTTTATAAGATTTGAAGTAAATTATATAATTTGTTTTTTTAAATAATATTTTATATTACATTTTTAATTAAAGTTATTTATATTTCTATGGAGTCTAAAGTTATAAATATATATTAAAAATATAAATACATGTTTTAGAGTATTATGTTTATTAAGGGGTCAAATTTAAACTTAGTTGTTCTGAATAACATTTATAGTCTCTAATTAATATAAGGTTTAGCCTTATAAAATATATATGATTTAGACATATTGTAGTGGATTCATTATTAATTAATTTACTAATTAAATATTACACACCATTTGGTAAAAGGTCATAACCAACCTCTATGTGCAAATGAAATGCATCCAGTCTCTATATTTAAGGGAGCCCTATGTGGGTAAAATTAAATATCTATTATGATATATTTGTATAAATAGATATTGCATTCATAGATTAAAATGATTATAAAATAAGTAATTTTTGACGCATTTGTGGTCCTCGAAGAGAAAGGAGATGTTATAAGCCAATTTTTATGTCTATAATTTTGCATGTTTTATTACGCTGAAGGCATTCCCTATATGAGAGGGGCACCTTGGCTAAGCAAATCAATGGTTAAAATTTTCCCACATCAATGGACAGATGATTGAAAGTTGCTTGTTCGTTTGATTTCTTCTTCATCATTTGTCATTTTCTATCGCTATTTTTTTCATTCGCATTCTTTCATAGTGTGTCACATTTTTCAGGGGGCGATATTTTAATTATGCAAAACTGGAATGAAAACTTTACCGAGGCACGAGTAGAAATGATCGTACATTTTCCTTAACTACTATTACTTGCATGGAGCGGTTGGAAGCTTCATGTAAAGTGAAAGAAAATCCATTTCATCTATAAAGGAAATGATTCTCCACCCAATATTTAGTCATGGAAACATCTTTGTCAACGCAGCAAAAACCAGTCAGTATTAACATATTTTTCATTTTATTAGTCACTAACGAAACCCTCCTAGAGGAAAAAAAGATTTCAAAAGTTTGCAATTTGTGGGCCTACTTCCTTTTCCATTTTTTGTTGCCCAAATGCTTAGATCTTCGACAATTCTTGCAAAATATTTATTTCTAGTTTCCGTTCAACCAATTTCTCACATAAGTAAAATAGGAAATTGGAATTTATAAGAAAATTGACATATCATTTCCACTCTTTCTTAAAAAATTTCAGCTTGTTATTATTGAATTATCAATCTATTTTAGAAAATGAAAAACAAAGGATATTCACCCCCAAATTGCCCTCCACTCTTGATTTGAACATACGACAAAATGCTGGTAATAATCAAGCACTTTTCTACATTGGCACATAGGCTCACTTAAATATTTAATCTTACTTTTTAAGTCCACTTTAAAAGCCTATAAAACATATAATATACTATTTGAACATCCTCTCACCATTCTACCATTTTTAAGCTTAATCATTACTTCTTGTTATGTGGATATATGTCTTTTAACACTATGTCCCTGCCATGCCATCTCATTCATGTGTTTCATCTATTAGTGTAGGTTTTATTCCTTATCCTACGATTTTTCCTACACATATTAAGCTTGCTTAGGTTAATAAAGTGAGTTTAATTAGGTGAGTGGGTCATTTGAGGTGTCACTATCCTATGAGGGAGTTGCATTTACCATGTTTAGACCATTTGGTGGTCTCTCTATATTGGTTGGTTTTTCCACCTCCACCCCTCTCCCTAGTCTTTATAAACTCACTACCTAGCTTGTATTTGGTATTGCATTCCATTCTATTTGTGAGCAATCTATTCAAACTATTATGATATGATATCTTTGTTTCCTTCATTTTGATCTTATGTTTGTGCTTATCTGTAGCTTTCTATATTTTGGGTATCTATCTCAATTTCAAAATCTAACAAGGTATGAGAACACGTGAATGCCTATGGCTAGTCATTTAGAATATCCAGGATTTGAGATCTTGGTTTATCTTAAAATTTGAATATGCTCTTCTCTTGCATCCGATGATGACTTGGAGAATCAAAAAAACTTGACATAAATATCAGTTTCTGGGGAGGGTTTTGAGTGCTACCACAATTATGGGTTACACTTTCTAGGACATCCTAATTTTTGTTGAAATCACATATTTTTAGAAAATATAATGATTTAATCCTTTAAAGGTTCCATTTAAAAGATTTTAATTGAAGAGGGTTTGATCAAACCCCCTTAGACTCAAACCCCCTTGGATAGAACCCTACTAGTTTTAAACCATACCTATAATGGAGTCTCCCCTACACCTATCAAAATACTGATAAAAAACTACTTTTGATTTACTTTTTGGGGGATCAAATGAATTCATTTAAAATTTATGTTTTGTAAGTATGTAGTCATTATTATAAGCTTTCCAAAAAGTATAATTTTAAACATAGTTAATTTGATAGTATATTTATTTTTTATTTCTTGTGAATGTAGGTTTTTCAATGAACATCAAGGTCTTTGTTTCACACATATGAAAAAATAGGAAGATAGAGAAAAAAAATTCTAAAAAATATGTGTCCTCTAGGTATTGATGTTCTTCTTCCAACAAAAAAAAAAAATCTGATACATACAAAAAAGTTATGTTGGACAGAATACGACTATGTCTAAATTATAATTGGTTCGACTTCAAAACTTAATTAAAAAAATATTCAACAAAACATTATGAAACCAAATGCATCCTCTAGATATTTGTGTTACCAATCTAAATTCAATAGAATCGGAATTTATCCTTTGTAGAAAACACATTATTTGTGACATAATACACATCACTTTAAAAAAATATTGTTTACTATTAAAAACTAGTTATTAAATGAGACACAAAAAAATTTACAATTTAACTCCAAATTTTTTTAAAAATATATATTTAGAATCTATAGACAAAATCTCACAAATCTCTAGTTCACTGAAGATTTAGTTAATGTTGATTCAATGTCAAGTTTGGCCAAAATGTTTAACCCATTATTGTGGGATGATCCTTTTGTATGTGGCTTTGTATTGCAAGTAGCTTTGGGAGATTCTTGGAATAAATCTGAGCTCACCATAGAGTTCAGAGCTACCGAAATAATTAGAATAGACCTTTTTTCATCTAGATCAGACACTGGAAGCCATTTTTATGAGGGTTTGAATCCAGAGGTTTGGTGCTAGATCCAACAAAGAGCCACCTTTTTTTAGCAATTTGGGTCCAACCAGACCCTGTCATCATGCTCAAAAGGGTCGAAAAGCCTAAGATTGCCTATCTATTTATCAATTTTTGACAAACTTTCTCAGAGAGGTAAAAAAAATTTGTTCGAGGACCCCTTGGCCCCTTGCATGTAGTTCAAGGTGACATCTTCTAAAAAAAAATTGAAATATTTTAATTTATGATTTCTTGCATTATATATAAGGCAAGTTTTTGTTTTTAAAGATCAAATAAAAAGTAAAATTAAAAAAAAAAAATTATGGGGGACGTACCCTTGTGTAGGTTCTATGTACAGGTACTGCGGGTACCATAGGTTCCTGCACCCCTTTGTGTGGTTGCGAGCCCTATTGGGCCTCCCACCCCTCTCTAAAGAGGCCATAGCCCTTTATAGGGTCCACGAACCCCTTCTTAAAGGGGTTGTGTGGGGTGGCTCCACCCCCCCTCCCCAACACCTTCTTTTATTAAATTTTTTCAAATAAAATAAAAAATTTCTTTAGCCTATGCTATATGTTGTTTGACCTTTGTGCCTTGAGCCTCGACCTTGGGTTCTGCGCCCTCCTCTGGCACCTCTACCATTTTTGGCAAGACTTTTAATAGGATTACCAAAATAGCTACAATTATTTTTATCTGGAGATTTGACTTTTCTGGCATAGGTCTATTTTTACTAGCAAGTTTTACATTTGGAGAATTTGCTAAGTTTGGTGGTAGTTTCACCAAATTTGGTAGAAGGAGAATTTTCAAATTTTACTCCCTCTCCATTTGCATTTTTAGTTTTGAAGGCAAATTTTGAAGACTCATATCTTGGGATCATGACCTTTTTTCTTCAAGTAATTATTTTTTGAAAAGGGGTAGAATTTTGCTCTCTTCTAAGTGGTGTGACCAGTTTTTTTCTCAAGTAATCCCATTTTTCTAGAAATTCAATTTTCTCATCAGATTTGAAGGACAATTCTCGTTTTTTGAACTTCAAACAGTTGTAACTTTCACATATGACCTCGGATCAAGATGGTTCTTTTTTTCAAAGTTGATATTTTTATGAGCACTACACATTGGTACCTTTTTGAAGTTCTTACTCTGAGAAATTTTTTGTTCTTTTAGTATTTCGTCTATTTCAGACATTATAAAACTCTAGAAAATAACTCCAACATTGTAAATGCACTGATCTATAAAGTGCCAAATCATTCTTGTTGGGGGGATTTTTGATTGAGTGAAAAGAGGAGGGTCTCTTGGTTTGGTTTTTGATCTAGTTACTTGTGCTCTTATTTTCCTTCATATGGATCATTCTAAGGTTCCATTGCTAACACCTTATAATTATGCAACATGGCATCAACATGCATGGAATACCCTAATGCAACTTGGGTATACTTCATATGTTGAACAAAAGATAACTGAAACCACAGATGATAAGGAAAAGATAAAATGGATGCTTGAACATACAAAATCTCTACGATGTCTTTGTAGCCTTGTTTACCTTGATCTTTTGTTTCAAATTGAAGTATGTGTACAAATTCACATGATGCTTGGGAAAAATTGAAAACATTGTATGGTACAATTGATGAAGTTAGAGGCTATCGAATTGATAATGATCTAGTGAGCCTTGATCCTAAGAACTTTGGCAACATCTAGGATTATATAACTAAGGTTAATGATCTAAGAGCACAATGTGAAGCATGTGGTATTCAGAAAAAGGAAATTCAGTTAATCTATAATGTACTAAACAAAATTGGTCTTAAATTTGTAGCTTTTGTTTCTAGCTTTCACACTCACAAGATAACTATGGGAGCCGCATACACTATGCCTTCATTTTTAACTTTTTATGAGATAATGCATGAACAATTTAGAAGGTTATTTCTATGGGTATCATTAAGCCATCACAGACTTAGGCCTTGTTGGCTAGTCAGCCTAAGGGATAGAAAGAGTTAGGTCCTTATGACAAGAAACAAAAGAAAAGTTGAACCAAAGGCACTTAAAATGGGTTGAGTTTTTGCAGAGCTATACTTTTGTTTTGAAGCACAGGAGTGGGAAGTCCAACAAAGTTGCAAATGCCTTGAGCAGAAGGCAAAGTTTGTTGACAGAAATGAAGATAAAGGTTGTTGGGTTCGATGAGCTCAAAAGTTTGTATCCTGAAGATCCAGATTTTGCAGAGGCCTAGAAAGCTTGTTTGGAACCTGTTATTTTGGACAGGACAAAATGGTTGGACTTCATAATCCAAGATGGCATGTTGGTTAGAGGAAGCCGGTTGTGCATTCCAAGGAGTTCCATGAGAGAGAACTTGATTAAGGAGAAGCATAGTGGAGGATTGGCTGGACACTTTGGTCGAGATAAGACCATTGCTATTGTTGGTGAAAATTATTATTGGCCACAGTTGCAACAGGATGTGAGGAAATTTGTGCAGAGTTGCAGAGTATGTCAGATGGCAAAAGGAGCAAGTCAGAACACAGGTCTATATCAACCATTACCTGTACTAGAGAAGCCATGGGATGATATCAATATGGATTTTCTTCTTGGTTTACCAAGGACACAAAGAGGACATGATTCCATTTTTGTGGTGGTGGACAGATTCTCAAAGATGGCACATTTTATTCGTTGCAAGAAGACTAATGATGCTGTTCATGTTGCTAAATTATTTTTCAGAGAGGTAGTGAGACTACATGGTCTACCAAAGAGTATAGTTTCAGATCGAGATACCAAGTTTGTTGGTTATTTCTGGAGGACATTATGGAAGAACTTGAAGACAGATTTGAAGTTCAGTTCTGCACATCATCCATAGACTGATGGACAGACCGAAGTGGTGAATAGGAGTTTGGGTAACCTACTACGGTGCTTAGTAGGAGATAAGCCCAAGGGATGGGATTTGATTTTACCACAGCCAGAATTTGCTTACAACAATTCTGTCAATAGGAGTACTAGTAAATCACCATTCCAGGTTGTATATGGCAATAACTCGAGAAATACTTCTGAGTTAAGGAAGCTGGGCAAAGGAGAAAAGACAAGTGCTGAAGCTGAAGATTTTGCAGAACATCTGAAGAATTTGCATGAAGAGGTGAGAGCGCATATTAATAAGATGAATATTCAGTACAAGGCTAAGGCAGATCAGAAGAGGAGGCATAAGGAGTTTCAGGAGGGTGATGAAGTCATGGTTCACTTGAGAAAAGAAAGATTTCCAGTTGGTACATATAATAAGCTGAAGATGAGAAAATTTGGACCATGTAGAATCCTGAAGAAGCATGATTCAGGAAATGCATTTGAGGTAGAGTTGTCTGATGACATGAATATTTCACCAGTGTTCAACATTTCAGATCTGATAGAGTATCATGGTGATGGACTTGATAAAGGAACACAATGGGACATTCTGGCATCTACTTCAGAGAAGGAGGAGATAGAGGGCATTCTGGATAGCTGTGTGGGTAAGAGTATAAGAAACAGGTAGTATACAGAATACTTGGTGAAATGGAAAGGAAGGCCTATTGAAAATTCATCATGGTTATCTGAGACTGAGGTTAATCGTTTTGGTTTCCCTCTAACACATGAGAAGTGATAGGGTCACTTTTCAAATTACCCCAGGTGTCTGATGCAGCAGCATCTAGGGTGTAAGAGCAATCTTGCATCAACCAAAAAAAAATGTTGTTTCTTTTCAATAAGGGCGAAATTTGGCAGGGTTACTATTTTTAGTAAGTTTGCATTTGTGCACGGTTGGATACAAAATCTTACACAGACCTCTAGAATGGTGAATTGAAGCTAATGGTGAAGAAATCACTTCAATATCATTTGTCATCTGTGAGATATTAAAATTTCAAATTCTAAAAGTCCTATTAAAATATTCAAAGTCAAATTTGAGGCACTTAGAGGCTCCAGATGGGCCCGAAATTTGGTGGGAAACCCAAGTAGTCTACCCATCGGTATTACTTGGCACCCCCATCATCTTTTCGAGAGCTTTCCGAAAAGGTATTATAATTAAAAATCCAACAGTCGGATCGAAAGTTATGGCCCCGCAAAGTTGACCTATTTTTGGAGGGAGATGCACATTTCAAAATAAACTAGTGGTCGCCAAAAAGGGCTATATATAACCATTTTTGGGAACCCTTAGGGTAGTGGAGTTAAGGGGGGCCAATGTAGAGTCAAGAATAGGAGGGAAAATAGAAACCCTAGAGGATTTGGGGTTACAGAAGGCTGAAGATTCTAGAGTCTTGTGGTTGGGAAAGCTGTAATGTGTTGCAGCCAGTAGAGGATTCATCCTCTGATTGTAATTGAGCTTCTGTAATGTAATGAGTTGCCCAGATCAATAAAAGAAAGTTCTATTTTCTGTGTTCAATTTCTGTTGTTGTGTGTTTTGTGATTTACCCCTTCATCAAGTGGTATCAGAGCAAGGGTTCCTGAGTGTGTAGACAGATCACCGACTGTGAGGCAATTTGCACCAGGACCTGAGGTTGTGGGTTTGCTGCAGAGATCAAGATGCCTCCACAAAGAAATCGTGTTGGGAGGAATGCTTTGACGAAAGAGGGTTTTAGAGCCCTGCAAAGGCAAATCGACGCATTGCAAGAGGAGTTGCAAAGAGGGTTTGATCCGAGAACAAGAGAAGAAAGCAAAGATGAAGCTGAAGAGGAGCTATCTGAGGAAGAACAAGAAGCTGGAGGAAATCCTGCAGAAGTTAGGTTGTTGAGGGCCATTTCGAAGATCGGAAAAAGGCCCAGGATCGAAGTTTCTACATATTCTGGAGATTTGAATTTGGAACAACTTATTGATTGGATCAATGACATGGAGGAGTATTTCGAGTATGAAGACGTGGAGGACCCAGATCGGGTTAAGTTTGCAAAAACAAAGTTGAAGGGTCATGCCAATATTTGGTGGAAGGAGGTCCAATTAGAGAGGAATAGAAGAGGAAAAGGAAAGATCACCAGATGGGATCGGATGGTGGAAAAATTGAAGAAGCAGTTCATTCTTGTGGACTATGAGATGGAGTTGTTAAAGAAGCTACAAGGACTAAAGCAAGGTAACAAGTCTGTCAAGGAGTACACAGAAGAGTTTTATAAGATTACTATCAGGACAGGCCATGCAGAGCCCAACAAGGAGAAGGTAGCCCGTTACATTAATGGGTTGAGGCCCAATATTCAAGAGGAGCTGAGCCTGGTCAGAATGACCACCATAGAAGATGCATATCAGTTTTCCCTGAAGGTGGAAGAGAAGCTAAATAAAAGATTCAACAGCAAGCAAAGGGAAGAGCTCAAGGCGGAAGGACTGGTGGAAGACCCTATGGGGGCCGAAATGAAGATACAAAGAAAAGTGAAGAAGTTGGCACCAATCGAAATCAGAGAGGAGATAATACCTACCACCCTCATGACCATAACAATGGTGAGCAAAGAGGAAGAGGAAGAGGTAGACCTGGGCAAGGACCTGGAAGAGGAGGTTTTAGAGGAACCTGTTTCCAATGTGGAGAAGAAGGGCATCGAGCATATGAGTGTCTGCAACATCAAGGAAGGATGAATAGAAGACCTGAAGGTAATGCACAAGTTGCACATGTGGATGAAGATGCATAGTCTAAGCGCTCCGAAGATGCAGAAAGGGGAGAAACCCTAGTTGTCAGAAGAACTTTGTTGAATGAGGAGAAAGAACCCAATCAGAGAAAGAGTTTATTCCGCACAAGGTGCAAATGTGAAGGTAAGTGTTGTGAGATTATTATTGACAGTGGAAGCACTGATAATCTTGTTTCAGAGGAGATGGTTGACAAGAAGAAAGCATCCACATCCATACCAGATTGCATGGTTGCAGAAGGACCATAGAGCTTTGGTCAATGAACAGTGTTTAGTGAAATTCAAGATTGGTGACTACCATGATGAGGTGTTGTGTGACATCATACCAATGGCTGCATGTCATATGTTATTGGGGAGGTCGTGGCAGTATGATAAGAGTGATGTCCATGATGTCCGCGCAAACACATACTCCCTAACAAATGATGCAGTCCGTCATAAGTTGAAGCCCTTGAAGGAGGTGGAAGAAAAGGTATGTAGTACTGCCAGAATTTGCTTGGTAGATGGTAGAAAGTTTTTGGAGGGTATAAAGCATGAGCGTCATTGCTTTGCATTGATTCCTAAGATTAGTCAAGAGAAATGTGAAGATGTACTAGCCGAAGTCTCAGAAATGTTGGAAGAATTCCAAGATATTGTCTCTGATAATGTACCAAAGGCTTTACCACCAGTGAGGAAGATAAGTCATCAAATGGATTTGATACCAGGAGCTAGTTTGCCAAATAAGGCAGCCCATAGAATGACTCCAACAGAGAATGAAGAGTTGAACAGACAAGTTCACAAGCTGTTAAGGAAGGGACTGATAAGGGAGAGCCTAAATCCATGTGCGGTACCTGCAGTACTAGCACCAAAGAAAGATGGAGAGTGGAGGATGTGTACAAATTCCTAAGCCATCAACAAGATCCCAATCAAGTACAGATTTCCATTGCCGACAATGGATGACATAATGGATTGTTTGAGTGGAGCCAAGTACTTCACGAAGATTGATCTGAAGAGTGGGTATCACCAGATTCGAATCAGAGAAGGAGATGAATGGAAGACAGCCTTCAAGACAAAGGAGGGTTTGTATGAGTGGTTAGTCATGCCATTTGGGCTAACCAATGCACCAAGCACATTCATGCGGCTCATGAACGACGTACTGAAGGAATTTTTAGGAAGTTTTGTTATTGTTTATTTAGATGACATTTTGATTTTCAGTAAGACTTGGGATGAGCATTTGATGCATATCAGAAGAGTTTTAGAGAAGCTGAGGGAGGAGAAGTTGTTGATCAATCTGAAGAAATGTAGTTTTGCAAAGAAGGAGTTGGTATACCTGGGATTTGTTGTCTCAGAGGAAGGTCTTAAGATGGACCCAGAAAAAGTAAGGGCTATCATTGAATGGCCTACGCCAAGGAGTGCAATGGAGGTAAGATCTTTTCATGGTTTGGCAAGTTTTTACAAAAAGTTTATCAGAAATTTCAGTAGCATTTGTGCACCCCTAACTGAGACAATGAGAGTGGATAGAAAAGAATTTAGATGGACTAAAGGAGCAGACAAGAGCTTTGATACATTGAAGCAGAAAGTCGTAGAACAACCTATATTGGCACTTCTAGATTTCAATAAGGTATTCCAGGTATATTGTGATGCTAGTGGTAGTGGTATAGGAGCTGTTCTAAGTCAAGAAGGTAAGCCCATTGCCTATTTTAGTGAGAAGCTTAAAGATGCCAAGAAAAAGTATTCTATTTATGATCAAGAGTTTTATGCAATAGTTCACCCTTTGAAGAAATGGAGACATTATTTGCTGCCAAAGGAGTTTGTTTTATATACTAATCGTCAGGCTTTGCAGTATCTTAATAGTCAAGGAAAGTTGAACCAAAAGCACTTAAAATAGGTTGAGTTTTTGCAGAGCTATACTTTTGTTTTGAAGCACAGGAGTGGGAAGTCCAATAGAGTTGCAGATGCCTTGAGCAGAAGGCAAAGTTTGTTGACAGAAACGAAGATAGAGGTTGTTGGGTTCGATGAGCTCAAAAGTTTGTATCCTGAAGATCCAGATTTTGCAGAGGCCTAGAAAGCTTGTTTGGAACCTGTTACTTTGGACAGGACAAAATGGTTGGACTTCATAATCCAAGATGGCATGTTGTTTAGAGGAAGCTGGTTGTGCATTCCAAGGAGTTCCATGAGAGAGAACTTGATTAAGGAGAAGCATAGTAGAGGATTGGCTGGACACTTTGGTCGAGATAAGACCATTGCTATTGTTGGTGAAAATTATTATTGGCCACAGTTGCAACAGGATGTGAGGAAATTTGTGTAGAGTTGCAGAGTATGTCAGATGGCAAAAGGAGCAAGTCAGAACACAGATCTATATCAGCCATTACCTGTACCAGAGAAGCCATGGGATGATATCAGTATGGATTTTGTTCTTGGTTTACCAAGGACACAAAGAGAACATGATTCCATTTTTGTGGTGGTGGACAGATTCTCGAAGATGGCACATTTTATTCGTTGCAAGAAGACTAATGATGCTGTTCATGTTGCTGAATTGTTTTTCAGAGAGGTGGTGAGACTACATGGTCTACCAAAGAGCATAGTTTCAGATCGAGATACCAAGTTTGTTGGTTATTTTTAGAGGACATTATGGAAAAAGTTGAAGACAGATTTGAAGTTCAGTTCTGCACATCATCCACAGACTGATGGACAGACCGAAGTGGTGAATAGGAGTTTGGGTAACCTGCTACGGTGCTTAGTAGGAGATAAGCCCAAGGGATGGGATTTGATTTTACCACAGGAAGAATTTGCTTACAACAATTCTGTCAATAGTACTGGTAAATCACCATTCCAGGTTGTATATGGAAATAGCCCGAGAAATGCTTCTGAGTTAAGGAAGCTGGACAAAGGAGAAAAGACAAGTACTAAAGCTGAAGACTTTGCAGAACATCTAAAGAATTTGCATGAAGAGGTGAGAGCGCACATTAATAAGATGAATATTCAGTACAAGGCTAAGGTAGATCAGAAGAGGAGGCATAAGGAGTTTCAGGAGGGTGATGAAGTCATGGTTCACTTGAGAAAAGAAAGATTTCCAGTTGGTACATATAATAAGCTGTAGATGAGGAAATTTGGACCATGTAGAATCCTGAAGAAGCACGATTCAGGAAATGCATTTGAGGTAGAGTTGCCTGATGACATGAATATTTCACCAGTGTTCAACATTTCAGATCTGACAGAGTATCATGGTGATGGACTTGATAAAGGAACACAGAGGGACATTCCGGCATCTACTTCAGAGGAGGAAATAGAGGGCATTCTAGATAGCCGTGTGGGTAAGAGTATAAGAAACAGGCAGTATACAGAATACTTGGTGAAATGGAAAGGAAGGCCTGTTGAAGATTCATCATGGTTATCTGAGACTGAGGTTAATCGTTTTGGTTTCCCTCTAACACATGAGAAGTGACAAGGTCACTTTTTAAATTACCCCGGGTGTCTAATGCAGGAGCATCTAGGGTGTAAGAGCAATCTTGAATCAACCAAAAAAAAATATTGTTTCTTTTCAATAAGGGTGAAATTTGGCAGGGTTACTATTTTTAGTAAGTTTGCATTTGTGCATGGTTGGATACAAAATCTTACACAGACCTCTAAAATGGTGAATTGAAGCTAATGGTGAAGAAATCACTTCAATATCATTTGTCATCTGTGAGATATTAAAATTTTAAATTCAAAAAATCCTATTAAAATATTCAATGTCAAATTTGAGGCACTTAGAGGCTCCGGATGGGCCCGAAATTTGGTGGGAAACCCAAGTAGTCTACCCATTGGTACTACTTGGCGCCCCCATAGTCTTTTCGAGAGCTTTCTAAAAAGGTATTATAATTGAAAATCCAATGGTCGGATCGAAAGTTATGGCCCCGCGAAGTTCACCTATTTTTGGAGGGAGATGCACATTTCAAAATAAAGCTGGTGGTCGCCAAAAAGGGCTATATATAACCATTTTTGGGAACCCTTAGGGTAGTGGAGTTAAGGGGGGCTAGTGTAGAGTCAAGAATATGAGGGAAAATAGAAACCCTAGCGGATTTGGGGTTACAGAAGGCTGAAGATTCTAGAGTCTTGTGGTTGGGAAAGCTGTAATGTGTTGCAGCCAGTAGAGGATTCATCCTCTGATTGTAATTGAGCTTCTATAATGTAATGAGTTGCCCAGATCAATAAAAGAAAGTTCTATTTTCTGTGTTCAATTTCTATTGTTGTGTGATTTACCCCCTTCATCAAGTGGTATCAAAGCAAGGGTTCCTGAGTGTGTAGACAAATCGCTGACTGTGAGGCAGTTTGCACCAAGACCTGAGGTTATGGGTTTGCTGCGGAGATCAAGATGCCTCCACGAAGAAATCGTGTTGGGAGGAATGCTTTGACGGAAGAGGGTTTTAGAGCCCTGCAAAGGCAAATCAACACATTGCAAGAGGAGCTGCAAAGAGGGTTTGATCCGAGAACAAGAGAAGAAAGTGAAAATGAAGCTGAAGAGGAGCTATCTGAGGAAGAAAAAGAAGTTGGAGGAAATCCTACAGAAGTTAGGTTCTTGAGGGCCATTTCAAAGATTGGAAAAAGGCCCAGGATTGAAGTTTCTACATATTCTGGAGATTTGAATTTGGAACAACTTATTGATTGGATCAATGACATGGAGGAGTATTTTGAGTATGAAGACATGGAGGACCTAGATCGGGTTAAGTTTGCAAAAACAAAGTTGAAGGGTCACGCCAGTATTTGGTGGAAGGAGGTCCAATTAGAGAGGAATAGAAGAGGAAAAGGAAAGATCACCAGATGGGATCGGATGGTGGAGAAACTGAAGAAGCAGTTCATTCCTGTGGACTATGAGATGGAGTTGTTGAAGAAGCTACAAGGACTAAAGCAAGGTAACAAGTCTATCAAGGAGTACATAGAAGAGTTTTATAAGATTACTATTAGGACAGGCCATGCAGAGCCCAACAAGGAGAAGGTAGTCTGTTACATTAATGGGTTGAGGCCGAGTATTCAAGAGGAGCTGAGCCTAGTCAGAATGACCACCATAGAAGATGCATACCAGTTTTCCCTAAAAGTGGAAGAGAAGCTGAATAAAAGATTTGACAGCAAGCAAAGGGGAAGAGGTCAAGGCGGAAGGACTGGTGGAAGACCCTATGGGAGCCGAAATGAAGATACAAAGAAAAGTGAAGAAGTTGGCACCAGTTGAAATCAGAGAGCAGATAATACCTACCACCCTCGTCACCAGAACAATGGTGAGCAAAGAGGAAGAGGTAGACCTGGGCAAGGACCTGGAAGAGGAGGTTTTAGAGGAACCTGTTTCCAATGTGGAGAAGAAGGGAATTGAGCATACGAGTGTCAGAAACATCAAGGAAGGATGAATAGAAGACCTGAAGGTAATACACGAGTTGCACATGTGGATGAAGATGCACAGTCTGAGTGCTCTGAAGATGCAGAAAGGGGAGAAACCCTAGTTGTCAGAAAAACTTTGTTGAATGAGGAGAAAGAACCCAATCAGAGAAAGAGTTTGATGCAGAGGTAAACGCAACGGGAGCTTACTAACAGGAAGGAGGAGTCAAAAATATAAACAGCATATTAAAAATCCCTATCGGCTCAGCATCATCATCATATTTCCTGCAAACACCAACAGCATCATCATATTTCGGACGAGCACAATTATCCTCCTGCCGACTACTGTTCACTTCCTCCGTCTTCCTCCTATCATCATCATCATCATAGTCAACTAGCGCAAACATCCTCCTGTTGCACTGTTCATCAGGCGCCAAACTCTAGCGGCATCATCATGATATTCAACACTCCCTTCGTCAGCAGGATATCAAATATCCGGTTGCTCCAAATATCCTGATGATGACAACTTTAGCACCTTCTCTTCGATGCCCCGATAGCCGACTATACAAACAACAGCATCATGATATGATTTATCCAGTTTGATTGAAACATCCTGATGATGTTAACCCAACTTTCTGCCGAGGACCTACGCTGATACCTAAACACTTAGCGACAGCAAGATAAACTTGCATAGGGTGATATCTCAATATCCTGATGACGATGACGTCATATCCTGATGATGATGACGTCACACAATATCCTGATGACCTCTTCAACACTTAGTCAAAAAAACTGAACTTTCACTCCCGCATCTGCTAGCGATATGCGGATGATGGGCATACCTGAGAGATGATCCTGACGACGATATATACACTGAGTATATATCCGACTTAGAACATCCTGATGCAATTGTAACATGCAAACTTCAACAGTTTCATGACCCGATCCTGATGGCGATGTATTCGCAGATGACGATGCGGTTCGTTCCGACTGGAAACGCACATGCAGACTCCTGTATATCCGTCCGCTGCATGCAAACACTCAGAACCGCACAATTACACAAAGACAATATGATGATTGGGCCGGATCACCTTCAAACCAAAATTTAATAGCTTATTTCTAGACCTAGCACATGAGGATGCTAGGTTGATTCACAGCATGCTACCAATTGATCTCTTGAACAGTGCAATGCATAAACAGAAAACACAAATGCAAACTAAGCTATAATACAGGACCATTCCACCAATTCGCAGGATCAACCGGTGGAAGGGTTGAAGGAACCCATCAACTTGCAAACAGAAAGGAAATCAAAACAGTTACAGCTGATAAAATCAGATAATGCAAATGATGAGATCTTATTCAATTGAAATTCAAATGTCCTGTTTCTGTAATTCTGTCAAACAACAGTGCTTCACAATATCTAGACTGTTCCCCTGAAACTCAACAACACCAATACATAACACAACTAGCATAACATATCATAACATAACATAATCTCCTAAACCCTAACAGATCGAAGGTATATATAGCAAAGTCCTTCGAGTACTACCAACTCACTTCCCAGCGGCTGGGAGCTTCCAAGCGGCTGGGAGAAGGACAGCTCAGACTACCTGATCATGATCTCTAACTGCCTCGAACTGCCTACACACACTCCTAGGCTGAACTAATACATAGCATCGGTCCAATGGACCTTATTACATGATGAAGTCAAACATACTAAAAATAGACTAATGTCCTGTCATCATGTGGACAATTATCCTATATCCTGATCATGTATGGGTGCTCCTGCACCATACTCCCCAGAAGAAGAAATCTCAAGTCCACTTGAGATGAGAGTATCAAGGTCTGCACCATGTTTCCGGATCTGCCCTTCAGTCATCCATACGGCTTCAGAATTAGGTTTTCCCTTCCAAGAGACTAGATACTCCAAGTATTGTTTGTTCCTAGTCTGTTTGACCACTCTTGTATCCAAAACCTGCTGCAACTGTGGAGGATCATGCTGGGGAATGTCATCAGCAACTGTATCCTGTAGGAGATCCTGATCTGCATCTGGATTAGCCTTGTATGGAGTTAAATCACATACATTGAATATAGGAGATAGACCAAGATCAGGTGGGAGTTGGATCTCATAAGCATTCTGTCCATGCTTGTGCAAAATCTGACATGGTCCAACTTTCTTTTGCATGAGCTTAGTATACTTTCCCTTAGGAAGTCTGTCTTTCTTCAAGTGAACCCATACCAAATCTCCAACATCAAATTGAACATCCTTCTTCTTTTTATCAGCATATTCCTTATACTTTAAGGTGGTTTGCTGGAGTTGGGTCTTGACCTGATCATGAACCTCTTTTATGGCTTCAGCAAAAGCTTCTCCTTCTGCACTAACAGGGGCTACTGGAGGTAGATCTCTCAATTCCAAAATTCCTCTGGGATGCATACCATAGACTATCTGAAAAGGTGATTTCCCTGTGCTTCTATTGACAGTATCATTATATGAAAACTCAGCTTGAGATAGAATATTATCCCACTTCTCTCCATGTTGTTTTGTCAAACATCTAAGTAAATTTCCTAAGGAACGGTTCACTACTTCAGTCTGTCCATCTGTTTGAGGATGATATGCAGAGGAAAAAGACAAATTGGTTCCAAGTTTTCTCCAAAGAGTTCTCCAGAAGTGACCAATAAACTTCACATCCCTGTCTGACACTATGCTCAATGGCAATCCATGGATTCTGACAATCTCCCTGAAGAATAAATCTGCAATGTATGAAGCATCAGCAGCGGTTTTGCATGGCAAGAAATGTGCCATTTTACTGAATCTATCCACTACAACAAAAACACTGTCAAATCCTTTCCTTGTCCTTGGTAAACCCAAGACAAAATCCATACTTATGCTTTCCCATGGTCTGGAAGGAATGGGTAAGGGCTGATATAAACCTGTATTAGTTGACCTGCCTTTAGCTTTCTGACATATCACACATGTCTCTACAAATTTTCTGACATCTGATTGCAACTTAGGCCAAAAGTAATGCCTTCTGACCAGATCAAGAGTCTTATCTAGACCAAAATGACCTGCCATAGCTCCACAATGTTTCTCCTTGATGATATTTAATCTCATAGAACACCTTGGGATACATAACTGTCCACCCTTGAACAACAATCCATCCTGAATCAAAAATTCAGAGAACTCAGCATGGTATTTTTCCCCAAAAGAAGTACATACCTGATATATCTCTCCAAAATCTTCATCAGACTCATACATGGTCTTGAGTGAATCAATGCCAACACTCTCTAACTGAATCTGATTGACTGTGAGAACTCTCCTGCTCAAAGCATCTGCAACTTTGTTCTTGACCCCTTTCTTATGCTTCAATGTAAAAGTGAAAGCCTGTAAGGTTTCTACCCATTTCATATGTCTGTGGTTCAGCTTTTCCTGGCTGTTTATGAAACTCAGAGCCTGGTTATCTGTGAATACTATGAATTCCTTTGGCATCAGGTAATGCCTCCATTTCTTGAGGGACTAAACTAAAGCATACATTTCCAGATCATATGAGGAATACCTTTTCTTAGCATCATTGAGCTTCTCACTGAAAAATGCAATAGGTCTACCTTCTTGGCTGAGTACTGCTCCAATGGCCATGTGACTGGCATCACATTCTACCTGAAAGATTTTGTTAAAATCTGGAAGTGCAAGGACTGGCTGCTGTGCCACCTTCTTCTTCAATGTTTCAAAAGAATCATCTGCTCCTTGAGTCCAAACAAACCTGCACTTCTGTCCTCCTTTGATGGTATCCAGCATGGGTGCACAAATATGACTAAACCCTCTGATAAACTTCTTGTAGAAGGTTGCTAACCCATGGAAACTTCTGACATCATTCATAGTCTGTGGAGTTGGCCAAGACAATATGGCACTTACCTTCTCCTTATCCATCTGTAACTTTCCTTGTGAAATGACAAAACCCAAATATGTGATCTCCTTTTGCATGAACAAGCACTTGTCTAAATTTATCATCAGCTGCTCTTCATGTAACCTCTTAAGAACCAAATCTATATGGCTGAGATGTTCTTCTTGTGTGTTACTGAAAATCAGAATGTCATCTAGATATACTATGACAAACTTACCAATGAATTCTTTTAGAACCTCATTCATCAACCTCATAAAAGTACTAGGTGCATTAGATAAACCAAAAGGCATAACCTTCCATTCATATAACCCTTCATTTGTTTTGAATGCTGTCTTCCATTCATCTCCTGGTCTAATCCTGATCTGATGGTATCCACTCTTCAAATCTATTTTTGTAAAGTGCTTAGCACTTCCCAAACAATCAAGTAAATCCTCTATTCTAGGGATTGGAAACCTATACCTGATTGTGATCTTGTTAATAGCTCTGGAATCTGTGCAAAGCCTCCAAGTACCTTCCTTCTTTGGTGCTAGTACAGCTGGTACTGCACATGGACTCAGACTTTTCCCAATCAGACCTGAATCCAACAATTCTTCAATCTGTCTGGCTACTTCTGCATTCTATTCTGGAGTAAGCTTATAGGCTGCTTTGTTTGGAAGTGTTGACCCTGGAATTAAGTCTATGCAGTGACTGATATCTCTGACAGGTGGTAGGGATCTGGGCATTCCCTCTGAGATGACACCTTTGTACTTATCCAATAGCTCTTGGACAGCTGGGTCTATGAACCTTGGCTTCTTCTCTTTCTTGACTTCTTGCTGCTGTTCTTTCTTCACACTCATACATGGGATTAGGGCATATGCAACTGCACCTTCTGCTGCTACTTCTTTCATGAACTGTTTGCCTTCCATCAGCATGACCTTCACCTCTTTTCCTTTAGATTTCCCCTCCTTCTCTGCCAATGGGAATAACTCTGTCACCTGACCATCCTTAGTGATTTTATAGGTATTTCTAACACCATCATGTTGTGCCTTCAAATCATACTGCCATGGTCTACCAAATAAAAGATTGCAAGCATCCATCTTGGTAATATCAAACAACAACCTATCCTTATATGCTCCAATCTGAAATTCTACCCAAGCCTGCTCTTCTACAGTTGTCTGCTGACCTTGTGTAAGCCATGAGACTTTATATGGAGATGGATGAGGCAATCTCCTAAGCTTAAGCTTTGTCACCATGTGTTCAGACACAAAATTCTCAGTAGAACCAGAATCAATCAAAACTTTACATGCCTTACCTCCTGCTTTGCAAATAGTCCTGAAAAGAGACTTTCTTTGAGGGGATTCTTTGTCAGGTACCTTCATGGTAGTCACTGTTCTTCTCATCATCAGAGACTCTCCACTTTCTGGGTATGCATAATTATCAGGAGCATTCACACTCTAAAAATCATTAGAGCTTGTCCTACTTTGATTATCAGGTTCTTGGACCAGATTTGTTCTCCTTTCTCCTGTTAAGCTTGTGGCCTTGTCTGGACATCTACTGGCTATATGGCCTTCTTTGTTACAGTTATAACATCTGATGGATCCTCTGCCCTGGGATCTTCCTCTGAAAGGTCTTCTACCTCTGAAGTTTCCTTGCTGACTGTAATTCTCTCTCTGATTCTGACTATTGTTGCCCTTACTATTGTCATGACTGGATTCTCCTTGATATCCCTGTCCATGTCCTCTGCCTCTAAAAGGACCTCTTCCACCTCTTTGTTGTCTTCCTCTTCCTCTATTGTTTTGTTCTTGTTTTCTCTTTAACTTCTCTTCCACTTTCAATGCCAACTGAAAGCTTTTCTGCACTATATCTGGATTATGCAGACTTAGATCTTCCTGAATATTAAACCTCAATCCATTAAGGTATCTGGCTACCTTCTCTTCTTCACTTTCTTTTACCTTTGTCTTCATACAGAGTTTCATGAATTCTTCTGTATATGAGCTGACATCTAGCTCCTTCTGCTTCAGGTTTTGCTTCCTTTTGTGTAATTGGATACTGTAATCCAATGGGACATAAGCTTCCTTTACTAATGCCATCATCTTCTTCCATGTGGCAACTCTACGTTTTCCTTCCTGTACTCTATCATCTTGAACAAAATTCCACCATGTCAAGGCAGCTTCTTTCATCTTTGACTGTGCTATCTTCACTCTCTGTTGTTCTGGTATCTCCTCTGTTTCAAAGAAATTGTTCAAACAGTCTATCCACTCCATCACTGAATCAGGTTCCATCTTGCCTGTAAACACTAGCAAATCCAGTTTCACATCCATGGTTCTCCTCTCCATGGCCTTGAGGGCGTTCAACAGTGGTCTCTGGTCTGCAGGAACGACCTCCTCGCTCCAATTAGGGATCTCTTCTTCTTCCCTATCTTCTTCTCTACCAGAACCTACTCTACTCAACTTTGCTAACTCATCCTTCAAATCCTGATTCTGAGCCTTCACGGCCTTGCTTTCTGCAATCTGTTTCTTCACCAGAACTGCCAACTCAGTGTTGGTCATCCTTGCTGGAACCTCCGATGTTCCTTCTTCGTCTGACATCCTGCTTATCTTTTCCAGAAGATCCTAACCTTTGCTCTGATACCACTATGATGCAGAGGTAAACGCAACGGGAGCTTACTAACAGGAAGGAGGAGTCAAAAATATAAACAGCATATTAAAAATCCCTATCGGCTCAGCATCATCATCATATTTCCTGCAAACACCAACAGCATCATCATATTTCGGACGAGCACAATTATCCTCCTGCCGACTACTGTTCACTTCCTCCGTCTTCCTCCTATCATCATCATCATGATATTCAACTAGCGCAAACATCCTCCTGTTGCACTGTTCATCGGGCGCCAAACTCTAGCGACATCATCATGATATTCAACACTCCCTTCGTCAGCAGGATATCAAATATCCGGTTGCTCCAAATATCCTGATGATGACAACTTTAGCACCTTCCCTTCGATGCCCCGATAGCCGACTATACAAACAACAGCATCATGATATGATTTATCCGGTTCAATTGAAACATCCTGATGATGTTAACCCAACTTTCTGCCGAGGACCTATGCTGATACCTAAACACTTAGCGACAGCAGGATAAACTTGCATAGGGTGATATCTCAATATCCTGATGACGATGACGTCATATCCTGATGATGATGACGTCACACAATATCCTGATGACCTCTTCAACACTTAGTCAAAAAAACTGAACTTTCACTCCCGCATCTGCTAGCGATATGCGGATGATGGGCATACCTGAGAGATGATCCTGACGATGATATATACACTGAGTATATATCCGACTTAGAACATCCTGATGCAATTGCAACATGCAAACTTTAACAGTTTCATGACCCGATCCTGATGGCGATGTATTCGCAGATGACGATGCGGTTCGTTCCGACTGGAAACACACATGCAGACTCCTGTATATCCGTCCGCTGCATGCAAACACTCAGAACCGCACAATTACACAAAGACAATATGATGATCGGGCCAGATCACCTTCAAACCAAAATTTAACAGCTTACTTTCTAGACCTAGCACATGAGGATGCTAGGTTGATTCACAGCATGCTACCAATTGATCTCTTGAACAGTGCAATGCATAAACAGAAAACACAAATGCAAACTAAGCTATAATACAGGACCATTCCACTGATTCGCAGGATCAACCAGTGGAAGGGTTGAAGGAACCCATCAACTTGCAAACAGAAAGGAAATCAAAACAGTTACAGCTGATAAAATCAGATAATGCAAATGATGAGATCTTATTCAATTGAAATTCAAATGTCCTGTTTCTGTAATTCTGTCAAACAACAGTGCTTCACAATATCTGGACTGTTCCCCTGAAACTCAACAACACCAATACATAACACAACTAGCATAACATATCATAACATAACATAATCTCCTAAACCCTAACAGATCGAAGGTATATATAGCAAAGTCCTTCGAGTACTACCAACTCACTTCCCAGTGGCTGGGAGCTTCCAAGCGGCTGGGAGAAGGACAGCTCAGACTACCTGATCATGATCTCTAACTGCCTCGAACTGCCTACACACACTCCTAGGCTGAACTAATACATAGCATCGATCCAATGGACCTTATTACATGATGAAGTCAAACATACTAAAAATAGACTAATGTCCTGTCATCATGTGGACAATTATCCTATATCCTGATCATGTATGGGTGCTCCTGCACCAGAGTTTATTCTGCACAAGGTGCAAATGTGAAGGTAAGTGTTGTGATATTATTATTGACAGTGGAAGCACTGATAATCTTGTTTCAGAGGAGATTGTTGACAAGTTGATGTTGACAAGAAGAAAGCATCCGCATCCATACTGGATTGCATGGTTGTAGAAGGACCATAGAGCTTTGGTCAATGAACAGTGTTTAGTGAAGTTCAAGATTGGTGACTACCATGATGAGGTGTTGTGTGACATCATACCGATGGATGCATGTCATATGTTATTGGGGAGGCCGTGGCAGTATGATAGGAGTGATGTCCATGATGGCCACGCAAACACATACTCCCTGACAAAGGATGTATTCCGTCATAAGTTGAAGCCCTTGAAGGAGTTGGAAGAAAAGGCATGTAGTACTGCTAGAATTTGCTTGGTAGATGGTAGAAAGTTTTTGGAGGGTATGAAGCATGAGCGTCATTGCTTTGCATTGATTTCCTAAGATTAGTCAAGAGAAATGTGAAGATGTACCAACCGAAGTCTCAGAAATGTTGGAAGAATTCCAAGATATTGTCTCTGATAATGTACCAGAGGGTTTACCACCAGTGAGGAAGATAAGTCATCAAATGGATTTGATACCAGGAGCTAGTTTGCCAAATAAGGCAGCCCATAGAATGACTCCAGGAGAGAATGAAGAGTTGAACAAACAAGTTCACGAGCTGTTAAGGAAGGGACTGATAAGGGAGAGCCTAAGTCCATGTGGGGTACCTGCAGTACTAGCACCAAAGAAAGATAGAGAGTGGAGGATGTGTACAGATTCTTGAGCCATCAACAAGATCACAATCAAGTACAGATTTCCATTGTCGAGAATGGATGACATAATGGATTGTTTGAGTGGAGCCAAGTACTTCACGAAGATTGATCTGAAGAGTGGGTATCACCAGATTCGAATCAGAGAAGGAGATGAATGGAAGACAGTCTTCAAGACAAAGGAGGGTTTGTATGAGTGGTTAGTCATGCCATTTGGGCTAACCAATGCACCAAGTACATTCATGTGGCTCATGAACGAGGTACTGAAGGAATTTTTGGGAAGTTTTGTTATTGTTTATTTAGATGACATTTTGATTTTCAGTAAGACTTGGGATGAGCATTTGATGCATATCAAAAGAGTTTTAGAGAAGCTGAGGGAGGAGAAGTTGTTGATCAATCTGAAGAAATGTAGTTTTGCAAAGAAGGAGTTGGTATACCTGGGATTTGTTGTCTCAGAGGAAGGTCTTAAGATGGACCCAGAAAAAGTAAGGGCTATCATTGAATGGCCTACGCCAAGGAGTGCAATGGAGGTAAGATCTTTTCATGGTTTGGCAAGTTTTTACAGAAAGATTATTAGGAATTTCAGTAGCATTTGTGCACCCCTAACTGAGACAATGAGAGGGGATAGAAAAGAATTTAGATGGACTAAAGGAGTAGACAAGAGCTTTGATACATTGAAGCAGAAAGTCGTAGAACAACCTGTGTTGGCACTTCCAAATTTCAATAAGGTATTCCAGGTAGATTGTGATGCTAGTGGTAGTGGTATAGGAGCTGTTCTAAGTCAAGAAGGTAAGCCCATTGCCTATTTTAGTGAGAAGCTTAATGATGCCAAGAAAAAGTATTCTGTTTATGATCAAGAGTTTTATGCAATAGTTCAGGCTTTGAAGAAATGGAGACATTATTTGCTGCCAAAGGAGTTTGTTTTATATACTGATCGTCAGGCTTTGCATTATCTTAATAGTCAAGGAAAGTTGAACCAAAGGCACTTAAAATGGGTTGAGTTTTTGCAGAGCTATACTTTTGTTTTGAAGCATAGGAGTGGGAAGTCCAACAGAGTTGTAGATGCCTTGAGCAGAAGGCAAAGTTTGTTGACAGAAATGAAGATAGAGGTTGTTGGGTTTGAGGAGCTTAAAAGTTTGTATCCTAAAGATCCAGATTTTGTAGAGGCCTAGAAAGCTTGTTTGGAACCTGTTACTTTGGACAGGACAAAATGGTTGGACTTCATAATCCAAGATGGCATGTTGTTTAGAGGAAGCCGGTTGTGCATTCCAAGGAGTTCCATGAGAGAGAACTTGATTAAGGAGAAGCATAGTGGAGGATTGGCTGGACACTTTGGTTGAGATAAGACCATTGCTATTGTTGGTGAAAATTATTATTGGCCACAGTTGCAGCAGGATGTGAGGAAATTTGTGCAGAGTTGCAGAGTATGTCAGATGGCAAAACTAGCAAGTTAGAACACAAGTCTATATTAGCCATTACCTGTACCAGAGAAGCCATGGGATGATATCAGTATGGATTTTGTTCTTGGTTTACCAAGGACACAAAGAGGACATGATTCCATTTTTGTGGTGGTGGACAGATTCTCGAAGATGGCACATTTTATTCGTTGCAAGAAGACTAATGATGCTGTTCAGGTTGCTGAATTGTTTTTCAGAGAGGTGGTGAGACTACATGGTCTACCAAAGAGCATAGTTTCAGATCGAGATACCAAGTTTGTTGGTTATTTTTAGAGGACATTATGGAAGAAGTTGAAGACAGATTTGAAGTTCAATTCTACACATCATCCACAGACTGATGGACAGACCGAAGTGGTGAATAGGAGTTTGGGTAACCTGCTACGATGCTTAGTAGGAGATAAGCCCAAGGGATGGGATTTGATTTTACCACAGGTAGAATTTGCTTACAACAATTCTGTCAATAGGAGTACTAGTAAATCACCATTCCATGTTGTATATGGCAATAGCCTGAGAAATGCTTCTGAGTTAAGGAAGCTGGACAAAGGAGAAAAGACAAGTGCTGAAGCTGAAGACTTTGCAGAACATCTGAAGAATTTGCATGAAGAGGTGAGAGCGCACATTAATAAGATGAATATTCAGTACAAGGCTAAGGAAGATCAGAAGAGGAGGCACAAGGAGTTTCAGGAGGGTGATGAAATCATGGTTCACTTGAGAAAAGAAAGATTTCTAGTTGGTACATATAATAAGCTGTAGATGAGGAAATTTGGACCATGTAGAATCCTGAAGAAGCACGATTCAGGAAATACATTTGAGGTAGAGTTGCCTGATGACATGAATATTTCACTAGTGTTCAACATTTCAGATCTGACAGAGTATCATGGTGATGGACTTGATAAAGGAACACAGTGGGACATTCCGGCATCTACTTCAGAGAAGGAGATAGAGGGCATTCTGGATAGCTGTGTGGGTAAGAGTACAAGAAATAGGCAGTATACAGAATACTTGGTGAAATGGAAAGGAAGGCTTGTTGAAGATTCATCATGGTTATCTAAGACTAAGGTTAATCGTTTTGGTTTCCCTCTAACACATGACAGGGTCACTTTTCAAATTACCCCGGGTGTCTGATGTAGGAGCATCTAGGGTGTAAGAGCAATCTTGCATCAACCAAAAAAAAATGTTGTTTCTTTTCAATAAAGGTGAAATTTGGCAGGGTTACTATTTTTAGTAAGTTTGCATTTGTGCATGGTTGGATACAAAATCTTACACAGACCTCTAGAATGGTGAATTGAAGCTAATTGTGAAGAAACCACTTCAATATCATTTGTCATCTGTGAGATATTAAAATTTCAAATTCCAAAAATCCTATTAAATATTCAATGTCAAATTTGAGGCACTTAGAGGCTCCGGATGGGCCCGAAATTTGGTGGGAAACCCAAGTAATCTACCCATCGGTACTACTTGGCGCCCCTATCGTCTTTTTGAGAGCTTTCCGAAAAGGTATTATAATTGAAAATCCAACGGTCAGATCGAAAGTTATGGCCCCGCGAAGTTGACCTATTTTTGGAGGGAGATGCACATTTCAAAATAAAGCTGGTGGTCGCCAAAAAGGGCTATATATAACCATTTTTGGGAACCCTTAGGGTAGTGGAGTTAAGGGGGGCCAGTGTAGAGTCAAGAATAGGAGGGAAAATAGAAACCCTAGTGGATTTGGGGTTACAAAAGGCTGAAGATTCTAGAGTCTTGTGGTTGGGAAAGCTGTAATGTGTTGTAGCTAGTAGAGGATTCATCCTCTGATTGTATTTGAGCTTCTGTAACGTAATGAGTTGCCCAGATCAATAAAAGAAAGTTCTATTTTCTGTGTTCAATTTCTGTTGTTGTGTGTTTTGTGATTTACCCGCTTCATCACTTTAACTCTGTGTTATTAATGGAGATTGTAACAAAACATAAACCCACAAAACAAAAATATACCAAAAGTAGAATGAAGCACATAACACAAGTGTTTAACTTGGAGAAAACCCTTTCGGGTAAAAAACTCCACCAAGAAAAGAGGTCAAGTTATATTATCTTCACAAAAGGAGATTACAAATACATTCAGTTCCTCTGTCCTCCAACCTTCACTCTGGCAGAACCTGAGTACCTGTAAACTATTATATTCCTCTCATCTACTATGCTATGGTTTATATAGAATTTACACAACCTCAAGACATTAAATGACTTATTACAAGCCCATAACACTTGTCAAGAGTCAACAACACAACCTTGGGCGTCCATGGCCAAGAATAGGCTCTTACGGGGTCATAAATGCTGTCATACATGCATCCTACAATTGGGAAAAAGTGCCCATGCAAGCTTGAATGCCTTGGGGCCAAAAACAGCTTCTAACAACATCTTATGACACGTCATATGCTATTATTAGTGTCATAGATTCTTATGACAACTTACACTTATCATAAAATCTCTTACACCTTCTTACAGGATCTATGATGTGCGTCATAACACTAAAAATAGATTATTCCTCCACATGTGCACCTGACTTTGACCAATTACCATTTACCATAGTAAATGACATCCCGTTACTACTGCTAGTAACTCAGGGACTTACCGTGCAGTAACTCCGTAATTACCGTGGATAGTAAATAATTTTTACCACTGCCGGTGAAACTTGTACATCACTTATGGGTAATTACAAATTACAAATAATAAATGAAATAAATACAATATTGGGATTTACAAGGTTAATGGCACCTTATCCCAACAACATTGCTAAGCATAAGTCTTGGCATCCTTGTGTAGTGTAGGCCACCATAGTTGATGGCATGAAATCCAATTCACCATCTGATACCAGTCACGTGTAGGATAACACTCACACTTTCTTGTGCCCTCACACATTCTCATATCAAACTGAATAACAATTTCCTCTGCCTAACATCTAAATTTTATTGACAAGACAGTGACAGGAACTATAATGTTTAATACAACTCATTAGTGACAGGATTGTCAGGAAATTTCAAACTCAATTTTAATATGCAACATAAATCTGTAATCTATATACAATTTGCCTTCAAGATGACATGAACTTAGAGAATTATTTAGTATTACATTCTTGAAAGCCATAGATAATCACAATGATAATAACATGGATATGAACAAAATCTCTTACTTTAAATTTCTACAACTTATATAAAAGAAGATTACAATTTCCTCTCAAGGTCTTCAATTGATCTTGACTCTGTCCAAGCACTCGATCCTCTTCTCCTCATTTGTCTCATTCGATATTCTTCATTATATCTTCTATCTCATTTGCTACAGAGAATATCCATTACAGACATGTGGCCTTCTGTTGACAGTAAAATCCTTTGTTCCATTTTCTTCTTCCCAATCTCCCTTCCATTCAGCCTCTATTCTTTGGCCTTGTTTTTTTGATTTAGCCTTTACTTCCAATTTTTCTTTGCTGGTTCATCCACTTGCTTTGTGGAGACATCCACCTTACTTATTGGGGATCCAGTTTCTTCTATTCGATCCTCCTCATGTCTCCCTTCACAGAGATAATGTCCTTTATTTCTCTTTTCAACCCCACTAGTCTCCTCTTCGCAGAGAAGATCTTTTATTACCACCCATTCTCCTTTCTGCAACCGTTACCAAGATGCTACCACTCCACCACCTTCTAATTGCTCTGTAATTATTGCGGGGTGTTTGGGTTTCCTTCCAACTATCATTCAACAAGCCACCACATTCGACCACTCTTCTTCCTTAAAACTGTAACTGCCAATGAAATCAAGACTATCAATTTAGAGAATAACTATAACTCTTTTACTAACTGGCGACAGGAACTAGTCTTCCCATTATAAGCGATAGGAGTATGCAAAGAGCCACCACTAGAGACAAGATATCATAACTTGTTCCCAAATTACACAATAAAATAAAATCCATATTATTTGGAGCATGATGCCCCTGCATCAAACTCCCAAGGGATAAAAGATCATGTGCTCCTGCACATGTGTTCCTCTACAAATGTATCAAATCTTTTCTTTTGCCTTTTCCACAGTCTCTTTGGCCCATATGTCACATCCTTCCATTGTGAAACACTGTCTTCTACCCTTATGAGGCTGTCTACATCAATTATTGTCCACCACCAATCTCTGATTTGTCTTTCATCCACATACAACAAAACATAAACAAATGGAAAGATTTCCATATCTTCAACATCACCCACTATATCATCAACTTTTACCATCTCTATACCATGCTCAACATATTCATCCAATATTCTTTCCAGCCACTCTTCCTCTATGGCCATCTGTTGCAACAGCGAATCATTTTCAGCTTCATCTTCTATTTCATGACTCATTACATCCATTTTAAAATCTTCCATTATTGCTACATCTTCTGCCTTCATTCCTATAACAACTTGTCCCACATATTTGCAAACATTCAACCTTTTCATTCCATTCTTGCTCAATGGCTACCAATTGCCTCCACAAATTTTCTTTAGTGTTTTTAGTTGTTGCTCCTCCTTCTAGTTCTATCGTTGCATTAGCTTCACCATCCTTTTGTTTGCCTTCTTCTTCCTGGGTCATTGCTGCTCCATCATCATCCTCTTCATCTGTTGCTACTCTCTTGTCCAAACTTGCACTTTCATGCTTTCCACCACATGCTACTTCTATCCTCTTTTTATGTTCAACTCTTCCAACCAACTCACACTCACCTATGTTCATCTTGGATTTCCCAATATGCCTTTGCCTACTTTTTTTCTTCTTCTAATATTTTCTCCTCCTTACATCTTTCTCATCCACAATCCTCCATATCTCCATGTCATATGTATAAATTTCATTCAAAGCCTCAAAAGAATCATCATCAAAATTAGATTGTTCACCTGGCATATGGTCCAACTTTTCCTTATCTTTTCCTTCAACAAAATCATCCAAAGTTTCAAAAGCATCATTAATTAACTCAACTTGTTTACCTTTTACAACATATGGGGCATTCTCTAACTGCTGCCAATCTATCGCCTCAATGTTCTTCACATTAGGTTCCTTCATAGGCTCTTTACCAACATCTTCCTTTTCAAATTCCACTCTTTTATCAACATTGTTTATTGTAGAACCACTTGCTTTTTCTACTACCACACTCTTTACTCTCCATACTTGGCTTGCCACAACCTTGGGCCAATCTCTTTTCTTTTCTGAACTTATGCTTCTCTTTTCTTGCTCTTCTTTCATCCTTAAATAATCTTCCTTAGGCATCCTTGTTGGCCAATTTACCCTCAAATTTGGTTGCCATTTATTCATCTGCATATCTTTCATTCTTTGCACTTGCTTGCTAGTATAAACACAATCAAAAGCATCTACTTCTTTACATTTGAATTGCTGCCCCTTAACATCTTGTTTCCTTTGCCAATATGGAACTATGTATCCATCATTCACATTATAAACTTGTCCATCCATATTCACACTTCTATTCTCATGATCAAAACTAACATTTTTCTTATAAAATCAACATTATGACCTTCCCTTACCTGTTGTCCCAAATTGCTTCTCACCTTGACTCCATGGCTTGTTGACTCCTCCATTTGACAAGATTCCTTTTCTTTATCTACATCATTTTCTAGGGCATCATAGAACTCCATGGCTTCTTTATCATCTTCTTTATTTTGTTGGACATCTTCAACATCAAACTCTTCTTCATTCTCAGACACTTAGCAATGTACCTCTGCTACAAACTCTACTAAGCATGATGTTGCAATCAACCTCCTCTCATCTTCAAATCTTGCCTTGGGTACTATTATTGCCCCATCTTTCATCACCTTCAAGTTCCCATCCTTGACCCTTCCTATAGCATTCTTCATACTTGCATATGAATCTACAAACATAATATTAGCAAACAAAATAAGAGACCTCAATGTCTCAATTAGTGTCTTCTTCATAGACACTCTCCTCTCTTCATTTCTTTCTTTCACAAGTGCTACTTGTAGCACTTCATCATCTTCCTCTCTTCTTTCTTCCTTATCTTCTCTCATGTTCTCTTCAATAAGAACTTCCTTCACCACTTCTGGTGTATGTTGCTCATCCGGCAACCTCTTTCTGTCCCAACCTCTGTGTGTACTCTTTCCTCTTCTCAAGGTATCCATCCTCTACCTTTTTCTTCTTTCCATAATCATCTTCACAAGCCACTTTACTTTCTTTTCCATGGGCCAACACCAAAAATACTCCTAGCTTTCTTCTTCATACCTTTGCTACCTAGCAATCATGTATTGTTCTAAATCTTTTCTCAATTCTGCCAGCTCCCTTTCAAAATCTGCATCTTGCTTCTTCATGATTTCTTTCCTCCTGTCTTGCTTCGTGAGATTTTCTTTACCTGCATGCTTCTGCATCTTTATTTCTTCTTTCATCTTCTGGACACCTCTCCTAAGGCTTATTTCTTATCTACTCTACCCAGTCTTTCAGTGTCTCATCTTCTCTATGTTAGTCTTAGGGCAGACAACTAAGAGGGGGGGTGAATCAGTTGTCCAAAACTTTCTTTCCAATTATACACTTAAATCCTCTTAGTGATTTAGCAGCATATCAATAAATCAATCATGGAAACATAATGCATTAAATCAAGAGCAAAAACACATCAACACATAAGACACCAAGATTTTGACATGGAAAACCCGGTTAAGGGAAAAACCATGGGGTGATTAACCTAAGATTGTATTCTCTATTAAAAGAATATAAAGAACAAAATGGCACATGCCAATTAGGGCTCATTGCCCAAGCACACTGCTCACAAGAGGTCCACTACCTACAAGAGACACATTGTCTACAAAAGAATAAGTATCACATACATGAACTGGAGAATAGCATCTTCACCATGCTTGAATCAGTTCCATTTAAGCCCAAAACTTCTACTCTGCCTTTCACTCTCCTCCTCGCTACCACACTCACATCTCTACAAGACACACTTTGAAACGACTTCGCAACTCCTTATTTATACAAGGCATTGACTTAGGAATGATCATCTAAGTTGGCAAACATCTACAAGAACATTTGCAAGACGTGTAACTCATCCGGTCAGCCAGTCTCAGGAAGAACACCAACATCTAGAGGTTCTTCTTCAATTGCGAGCTCCAACTCCAATGCGGACCACCAACATGAACTGGGCACGATCCAAAGACCTCCACAAGCTTACCTGAATTACCAGGAACATCTGCACTTCATCTGCTTACTGAAGTCCTTATCTTCTTCATCCAGAACCTCAAGAAAATAGTCTATCACCACTGTCACAAAGGAATGGATGCTTCTAGACCTTCAAACCATGAACCACTTGATTTTACACTTCACAAAGACCTCCTCAACACTCCCTTAAATCTGCAGAATAGGATAATGCATTTCCGGATCTCACCGGACCTATCTGTATCACTCTGTCACCTCTTCACAACTGCTGGAACTAGTTTTACTTGAGTGGCCACAACTTCTTCAGATCTTCATGCGGACCTCTGAAATCTCTACTGGACCACCTTAAAACACATATCTACAAACCCTTTAAACCGCATCCTCTGATCCTCATCTTATCTTGGAATTTTACCTTACTGTCTTCACTGTTCTTCTCTATTCTTGATTAGGCCTAATTTTCTCAATATCCTTAGCAACCAGATCATCCAATCCTTATCATTAATGCAACAGGAGTATGTTGACATCAATGACAACACCGGTTAGGCCCATACTTGCAACAATCTCCCCCTTTGTCATTAATGGCAACATATGATGTGAAAAACAGTTTTGACCATTAAGACAAGAACTTCTCCTTACTGTTATAACTCTCCCTATCAGCAACACTCATTCAGTTATCTTCTCTTTCTTTCATGCTCCCCCTTTGATCAGCAACCACTTGTTTTTCACATGTCTTCTCTCCCCCTTTGACATCAATGGCAAAGGGCACATACTTGCATTTTCACCACTTCAGAGTCATACCAGTTGCTCCCCCTGAGTAGCAACACCCCATCATCAATCTGGACCACAAGATATGACTATGATATCCACCAAACTGATGCACATCAGTACATCTTAATTCATCATCGGAGGGGTAATAACCCCTAACTTCTCCCTGAGATACTCAAAAGAGTCCTTAGGTAGAGATTTAGTAAAGATGTCTGTAATCTAATCCTTGGAAGGCACAAACTCCAATCTGACTTCATTCTTGTTCACTTGCTCTCTCAAAAAGCAAAACTTAATTGATATATGTTTAGTCTTTGAATGCAACACCAGATTCTTAGATATATTTATTGCACTTGAATTATCACAGAAGATTATGATAGGCTCCTCATACTCCACTCTTATGTCTCTTAGCATTTGCTTCATCCACAAAACTTGAGTGCAACTACTTGCTACTACAATATATTCTGCTTCTGCAGTGGACAAAGATATTGCCTCTTGTTTCTTGCTTATCCAAGAAATCAATCTCTTCCCTAAAAGGAATGCTCCACCACTGGTACTCTTCCGGTCATCCACATCTCCTGCCCAATCAGCATCTATATATGCATGAAGAGAGAAATCATGATCTCTAGGATACCATAGACCATACTCAATTGTCCCTTTTAGATATCTAAAAATCCTCTTGATTGCCATAACATGAGATTCTCTAGGATCAACTTGGAATCTAGCAACAAGACCAACAGCCTGCATAACGTCTGGTCTAGTTTGAGTGAGATACAACAATCCTCCAATCATTGACCTATATTTTTTCTGATCAACCTTGGGAGAGTCATCATCTTTTCTCAATTTACATCCAGTTTCCATGGGAGTATTCATTGGTTTTGAGTCTTCCATCCCAAATTTCTTCAACAATTCTTTCACATATTTGGTCTGAGAAATAAAGATTCCTTTCTTTGTTTGAGTGATTTGCATACCCAAGAAGAAATTCATTTCACCAAGCATGGACATCTCAAATTCACTTTTCATTTGATTTGCAAAAGTTTTACACATACTATCTCTTCCTCCAAAAATGATATCATCAACAAACACTTCAACAATCAAGATGTTTTCATGATCAATTTTGAAATACAAATTACTGTCAGCAGTACCTTTGTTAAAACCAATCTTCAAAAGATGCTTATCCAATCTTTCATACTAGGCTCTTGGGGCTTGCTTCAGTCCATATAGTGCTTTCTTCAACTTGCAGACCATATCACCATGATCAAATAATTGAAATCCATCCGGTTGCTCAATATATACTTCTTCTTCCAAGTCACCATTCAGGAAGGCAAACTTGACATCCATCTGATATACCTTGAAATCCTTGAAGGTAGCAAAAGAAAGAAATAATCTGACTGCTTCAATTCTTACCATCGAAGCAAAATTTTCTTCAAAATCAACTCCTTCTATTTGAGAGTAACCCTTGTAGACCAATCTGGCTTTATTTCTGATTACTTCACCAACTTTATTCAGTTTGTTCTGGAAGACCCATTTTGTTCCAATCACATTTTTGTTTCTAGGTCTGGGAACAAGATCCCAAGTGTGATTTTTCTCAATTTGCATCAGCTCTTCCTCCATTGCTTTAGTCCAGTTTTCATCATTGCAAGCTTCATTCACTGTCGTAGGTTCAATCTTTGAAATTAGACAATACTCATCTAAATCTTGAGCAATACTCCTTCTTGTTTGTATACCTTTTCTTTTATCACCTATGATCTGATCTTCAAAGTGGTTCAGTCTTACATACCTAGGCATTTTGGGAGTTTCTTGCACTTCTGCTTCTTGATCAGGCTCATTGAAACTCATCTCTTCTTCTTGATTTACCAGATCAATTTGAATCTGAATTGTATAAGGGGCTTGGGCTCCTTGAATCAGAACACCATTCTGATCATCTTCATCATATTCATAAAACCTTGAGGGTTTTTCAATTCCTTCATCAACCTTCACATTTGTACTTTCTATAATCTTTCTCAGTCTCTTGTTATAACACCGGTATGCTTTGCTTTGAGTAGAGTAACCCAAGAATATTCCTTCATCACTTCTAGCATCAAACTTGCCTAGATATTCATCTCTTTTGAAGTAACATTTGCTACCAAAGACTCTAGAATACCTCATAGTAGGAGTGATGCCAAACCAAAGTTCATAAGGAGTCTTACCGGTATTGCTTCTGATTTGAACTCGATTGAGAGTATAGACTGCAGTGCTGACAGCTTCTCTCCAATAGATCTGAGGAACATTTGCTTCCATCATCATGGTCCTAGATGCTTCCTGGATGGTCTGGTTCTTTCTTTCAACTACTCTATTTTGTTGTGGAGTCCTAAGAGCAGACAATTGTCTCTTTATTCCATGTTTTTCACAAAAATCTATGAACTCATCGGATGTGAATTCTCCACCTCTATCAAACCTCAGCCATTTCAATTTTAATCTAGTTTCATTTTCTACCATAACCTTGAATATTTTGAATTTCTCAAGAGCTTCTGATTTCTCTTTCAGAAAGGTTACCCACATCATCTGGGAATAGTCATCAATTAGTAACATGAAGTATCTATCACCTTGCACACTTCTGATTCTTACTAGACCATAAAGATCAGTATGAACTAAGTCCAATAATCCGGTAGAAGATTGTTCCTTGCTTTTAAATGAGACTCTGCTTTGTTTTCCCAACTGACATTCTTTGCACACACTGTTTGTAGGTTTTACCAATTTTGGAAGATTTCTTACAGCCTAAGTATTACTTATCTTGATGATATTATCAAAATTCACATGACACATTCTCCTATGCCACAACCAACTCTGATCAACTTGAACAAATAAACAACTTTTACCAGTACCAACTAAGTGAAAGATATTACCTTTAGTTTGAGTATCGGATGTAATTTCTATTTCAGAACTTTAAAAGATTTTGCATTTTCCATTCTTGAATCGGAGATCATAGCCTTTGTCCACCAATTGTCCAACATTGAGAAGATTATGCTTTAATCCTTCAACATATAAAACATTCCCAGTTTTGTTCTTTCCATCAAAAGAAATAGTTCCTCTACCTCTGATTCTATCAGCAGAATTATCACCAAACTTTACCACTCCTCCTTCATATCTTTCCAAATCTATGAATTTACTTTTATCACCTGTCATATGGTGAGAGCATCCACTGTCAATGACCCAATCATCCTTTTCTTCAACTTGTGCAGCCAGAGTTCTTTCTACAACTTTATGATTGACAGATTCAGAGGGCTTTGGATCTTCTTCCTTGATGGCAATAAACACCCAATCACTTCCAAATTTGTTTCTTGATTCTGATTCATCATCTATTACTCCTTCATCATCATCATCTTGATGAACATAGTAACATTTCTTTTGGAACCTTGATTTGTTAGGTTTTGTCCTTGAAAATCTTTCCAGACATCTTGAGGCAAAATGACCAATCTTATTGCAGTTAAAGCATTTAAAAGGAAATTTCCCTTCATACTTATCGGATCCTCTTGGCAGTCTTTTTACAATAAGGGCTTCAAGTTGAGTAGTTTATGCTTCCTCTTCTTCTAGGTCTTTTCTTGCTTTTTCATACCATGAGAGTTTCCTTGAAGAGTTCTCTCCTAGATCAAACCTTTGTTTACCTTTCACAGAGGCACTGGCTTTGAATGCAGATTTAGTCTTAGGAGGGGCATCTCCAAACTCGATCATTTCGAATGCAGCCAATTTACCAGTTAATTGATCTCTTGTGACAGTTGTATGGGCTCTAAATTCTTCAATGGCAGCAACCTTGATCTTGTAAGAAGCGGGAAGGGATTTAAGAATTTTGCCAACAATCTCATCTTCATCCAAGACTCCACCAACATTTCTAATTCCACAAACAAGCTCATTTACTCTTGGCATAAAAGTAGTGATATTTTCATCTTCTCTCATCTTCAAATTTTTGAATTTTCCTTTCAGACTTTGTAACCTTGCACATTTGACATACTTGTCTCCTTCATGCAGAAGTTCTAGTTTTTCCCAAATCTCAAAAGCAGTTGGTAGGTCAACAACATTTGAAAGCTTTGAATCAGATAATGTGCTTAAAGGAGCTTCTATAGTCCGCAGATTGTTTTCAACATCTTTGATTTCAGTTGGGGATTTCAGGCCACCCTGTGGAGGAGTATACTTTGTTGAAGCCATGTTCCAGTACTGCATTCCCATACATTTCAAGTGACATTTCATGCAACTTTTCCAAAGATTAAAATTGGTTCCATCAAACTTCAGACTATCCTTCTTGTAGGACGACATCCTGGATCTCCTCAAGCGGTTAAGCTTTTTTAGAGGAACTTAGCTCTAATACCAATTGTTAGTCTTAGGGCAAACAACTGAGAGGGGGGGTGAATCAGTTGTCCAAAACTTTCTTTCCAATTATACACTTAAATCCTCTTACTGATTTAGCAGCATATCAATAAATCAATCATGGAAACATAATACATTAAATCAAGAGCAGAAACACATCAACACATAAGCCACCAAGATTTTGACGTGGAAAACCTGGTTAAGGGAGAAACCACGGGGTGATTAACCCAAGATTGTATTCTCTGTTAGAAGAATATAAAGAACAAAATGGCACATACCAATTAGGGCTCACTGCCCGAGCACACTGCTCACAAGAGGCCCACTGCCTACAAGAGACACACTGTCTACAAAAGAATAAGTATCACATACATGAATTGGAGAATAGCATCTTCACCATGCTTGAATTAGTTCCATTAAAGCCCAAAACTTCTGCTTTGCCTTTCGCTCTCCTTGTCGCTACCACACTCACATCTCTATAAGACACACTTTGAAATGACTTCACAACTCCTTATTTATACAAGGCATTGACTTAGGAATGATCATCTAAGTCGACAAACATCTACAAGAACATCTGCAAGACGTGTAACTCATCCGGTCGGCTAGTCTCAGGAAGAACACCAACATCCAGAGGTTCTTCTTCAATTGCAAGCTCCAAATCCAATGCAGACCACCAACATGAACTAGGCACGATCCAAAGACCTCCACAAGCTTACCTGAATTACCAAGAACATCTGCACTTCATCTGCTTACTGAAGTCCTCTTCTTCATCTGGAACCTCAAGAAGATAGTCTGTCACCACTGTCACAAAGGAATGGATGCTTTCGGACCTTCAAACCATGAACCACTCAATTTGATACTTTACAAAGACCTCCTCAACACTCCCTTAAATCTATAGAATAGGATAATGCATTTCTGGATCTCGCCAGACCTATTTGTATTACTCTGTCACCTCTTCACACCTGTCAAAACCGGTTTTACTTGAGCAGCCACAACTTCTTTAGATCTTCATGTGGACCTCTGAAATCTCTACTGGACCACCTTAAAACACATATCTACAAACCCTTTAATCCACATCCTCTGATCCTCATCTTATCTTGGATTTTTACCTTACTGTCTTCACTGTTCTTCTCTGTTCCTGATTTGGACTAATTTTCTCAATATCCTCAGCAACCAGATCATCCAATCCTTATCATTAATGCAACAGTAGTATGTTGACATCAATGACAACATCGATTAGGCCCATACTTGTAACACTTTAGTTACCTTATCAAATGGCAACACACATATCCATCTGAGTATTTTTTAGTATTCTCACTGTCCAGATCTTTTAGAATCCAAGTTCTGTGTGACCTATCAATCTGCAACACATTCTTCAAACATTTATGAATATCCAAATAGTAATACCCCATCAAAAAATTAGGAACATACTTAGTGTCCCCTACCCAGATCTTTTAGGGCTCTAATACCACTTGATGGCAAGAAATCCAATTCACCATCTGATACAAGTCAGGTGCAGGATAACACTCACACTTTCTTATGCCCTCACACATTCTCATATCAAACTGAATAAGAATTTCCTCTACCTAACATCCAAATTTTACGGACAAGACAGTGATAGGAACTATAATGTTTAATACAACTCATTAGTGATAGGACTATCAGGAAATTTCAAACTCAGTTTTAATATGCAACATAAATCTGCAATCTACATACAACTTACCTTTGAGACAACATAAACTTCCAGAATTATTTAGTATTACATTCTTGAAAGTCGTAGATAATCACAATGATAATAACATAGATATGAACAAAATCTCTTACTTTATTTCTGCAACTTATATAAAAGATGATTACAATTTCCTCTTAGGGTCTTCAATTGATCTTGACTCTGTCCAAGCACTCGATCCTCTTCTCTTTATTTGTCTCATTCAATATTCTTCATTATATCTTTTGTCTTTTTTTCTACAAAGATTATTCAATATAGACATGTGGCCTTCTGTTGATAGTAAAATCCATTGTTCAATTTTCTTCTTCATGATCTCCCTTCTATTCAGCCTCTATTCTTCGGCCTTCTTTTTCTTATTCATCCTTTACTTCTAGTTTTTCTCTTCCAGTTCATCCACTTCCTTTGTGGCGACATCCACCGCTACTTATTAAGGATCTAGTCTCTTCTATTCAATCCTCCTCATGTCTCCCTTCATAGAGATAATGTCCTTTATTTCTCTTTTCAACCCCACTACTCTCCTCTTCACAGAGAGGATCTTTTATTATCATCCATTCTCCTTTCTGCAACTATTACCAAGATGATGCCGCTCCACCACCTTCTGACTACTCTGTAACTACCGTAGGGTGTTTGGTTTTCATTCCAACTGTCATTCAACTAGCCACCATGTTTGACCACTCCTCTTCCTCAAAACTATAACTACCAATGAAATCAAGACTGTCAGTTTAGAGAATAACTGTAACTCTTTTACTAATTGGCGACAAGAACTAATCTTTGCATTATAAGCACCAAGAGTGTGCAAAGAGCCACCACCAGAGACAAGATATCATAACTTATTCCCAAATTACACAATAAAATAAAATCTAGATTATTTGGAGCATGATGTCCTTGCATCAATAGTCCAAGAAAATTTTACTCTCTTTGCAGTTGTATCTTCTAAATTATGGTCTCCTGATATACCATCATGTGCTTCTCATCGTATTTCTTCTTTTTGATGCTCATACACAACTCTCTTTATAATATCATCCTTACTTATGACATGTAGTTCCCCTTCTATCAATGTATTTGGTAAGGCTCTCTGCATTAGGGTTTATTTCTCTTGCAATGACATCTCTTGTGGAAATTCACCTATAGAGAGTAAACTTCCTATGCCATTCAATTCTTCTAGTATCACATTTACTCTGAATAGGTTTGTGCTAGGGAGATCTTTCTCTTGGCTATCTAGTTCTTCCCCTATTTCTATTCTTGATAGATAGTCCAGACCTTGGTTATTATTACCGGGTTTCACAATTATCTTGAAGTCAAACTCCTGGAATAGGAGTAACCATCAACATATTCTTCCTTGTGTGATTGGCTTAATCAATAGATACTTGAAAGGTTCATGATCGGTATAGAAGGTAAGTGGTGTGGATAATAAGAAGTGTCTGAATTTTTGTAATGCATATACCATTGCTAGAGCTTCTATCTCCATAATTGTGTAGTTCATCTCAGTCTTTGATAGTTTCCTACTGGAAAATGCTATAGGATGACCTTTATTGCCTTTAGGTTGTGCTAATACTATGCCTATGGTAATCACTAATGCATCAACATGTATGTGGAAGGGTGTGTTCCTATTTGGAAATTATAATATAGGTGCTTCGGTAATCTTTTGTTTTAATGTTTCAAAAGAAGTTTGACACTGTTCATTCCATTCAACATTTTTACCACATTTCTTCTTTATCAATTCTTCTAGTGGTGTTTATATTGTTGCATATACTCTAATGAATTTGCAATGATATCCAGTATATCCCAAGAATGTCTTCACCTCTAATGTTGTTTTTGGTGGATTAAGGGTCATTATTAATGTGACTTTTAAGGGAACAACCATTAGCCCTTGTTTATAGATAATATGTCCCAAAAGAGTACCAAATGGTACCACAAACATACTTTTTTTCAGGTTTAATGATATTTGAAGACTTCTACATCTATTGAGCATAATTCTTAATGCTTGTACATGATATTTTACCAACCCATAAATCATCCAAATATACCTCTAAGAAATTGGTGCGGTCACGGATGGAGGGTCCAAACAAATGGACTATCCAACCATGCAGCTTGAGTAAATACAACAGAAACAACACAAGAATAACATAAGAATAATTCTTGTGTTATTCTTGTGTTGTCTCCATTGTGTTTAGTCAAGCTACATGGTTGGATAGTCCATTCTCTAGACCCTCCATCTGTCACTGCACCAGAAATTATGGATGAAGTCTTTAAATGCATGTACCATTATTCTATTGAATACCACTAGTGCAATCTTTAGGGCAAATGGCATGGTTGTATAGACTGCTAGAGGAAATATGAACAATAGTATTAAACTACTTACTATCCAATAACTCAATGAAATTGATGCAAATACAATAAACAAAGATATTACCTTCGTAGACCGATTCACCTCGTAGCTTCCATTGTTGCCTGTCTCATATTGATCTTATGAATGAGTTGAGCTCTCAGAAGTATGTACTTCCTTGTTGTTGAAGATGACAATAGGAGAATAGCTAGTGATGGATAATGCAATGAAGATTAAACTAACAATGCAACTCTATAAAGATGGATAATGGAGATATGGATACATGGTTGGATGATTGTGATGATAATGAGATTATGCAAGTTCAATGAGGATACTTTGCCAAAGGCATACTGGTAGAATTTCTACAAAGAAAGATTACAAAAGCTCTTGGATTGTTGAAATGAGGGAATTAGGGTTCCTTTTATAGGCCAAGGAGGGGCCAATTCCAAGTGTCACGATCTTAACAATGGAGAAGAAGTCTTGTGATGTGTATGGTGGAGATCGAATTGGTTGGGATGAGAGAGAAAATATGGAAGATGTTCCTCTCACGTTGACAAGGTTGAGAGAAAGGTGTGACATGAGGCCACATGTCACAAGGCTCACCAAGACCATAGAGTGAAGGTCAAAGAAGGAGACCTTGTTTGTAGGATGGTTGGAAGGAATATAGGGACTTATGAGACAAGTGTCTCAAGGTGTCATTTGACCAATAGGTCATGGAGAGACCATGCTCATGAGAATAGGGATGGTTGGAGGAATAATAAGACATGTGGGTGAGGATAAATAGATAATTAAATATTAAAATATTTAATTATGTGTGCAACATGATGAGGTGGATTGTTAGGTGGATTGGATGATGTGGATGAGATGATGTGGAATTATAGACTTTTGACTTTGGGATATGATGATTGATTAAATAATTTAGAATTATTTAATTAGGGATGACATTAGAAGAATTAATAAATTGATTTGTTGTAGAATTATGATGATAAGAATCATATAAATAAATTAGTGAATTTTTTCATTGATAGAAGAATGAGAATAAAATAAATATTAAATATTTATTTAATTCAACCTAGCCATTTTTAGGTGTATACATTTTGCCCCTCTTTGAGACAATATGTTTTATCACATTGTTTCAAAGAATAAAAATTTTCTGTGTGATTTTGATACATGCCCTAGTTTGCCCCTGGTACAGGTTAATGATGATAGGATGCCCCCTCGGGAGATTAGACGGGAAGAATGTGATGATAAGATGATGGATGATCTCATGATGAGAAAAGTTGAATGACAGGTTACGTGGACAAAGAAATTGGATGACATGGAAGAAAAATCAGATGAAGAACATGCCCCAACATGTACAAGGTTAAACACCTCCAATTAGGGTTTAATGCACTATAAATAGGATTGTAGGGTCACATTCCTAGTCATTTGTACACTTGTCTTTGCTAGAGAGTTTATAGGAGAGCAGAGTGTAATTGTGAACAATAGTTAGCCATGATGCAACAAATTCCAGTTGAGTTGCACCGCTTCGAGAGGATTCGACGGTTCAACCGTCCAGCAAAGTACGGTCCACCAGTAAGTACACCTTTAATTTTAGCTTAGGTGCATTTATTGTGGTCAAAAAGCTAGGTCAATGTTAGGTTTTGTAAATATACTAAAAGAATGATCCTATGCATTTGCCCTGTGAATCGGCCCAAATGTTGTGTTTCTACGCAAATGCCTTAGGAATCTATGCAAACACCTTAATTTCACAAACATAGGATAGAACTGTGCATTCATTGTAATGCTACACATTTGCAAAAATGCTACACAAACATTATGGATTTGCGCATCCATAAAAAAGCTAAGCAAATAGAAGGGGATGCTATACACTCACCCTAAATTGACACATATGATTAACATAATTGTGCATCTATTTTAGATAGTCAAAATACTTAGCAATTTGATAAAATTGGCATCATGATTGATGTTCACCAACTGATAGGTCATCTATGAGATTGATAGAATCTCAAGAGAGATGATAGGATAGATTTCCTATTAAAAATAGCTAAGTTCTTGATGTTTGATAGATAGATTTGTAGTTTAGTTGATTTTGTTTAAGTAATGCGTGTTTGGCTGATTGCAGGAGGAGCTTGATGATGTACTTATGTCTAGAGAGCAATTTTCAGTGACAGAGTTGCTTAGACCATACTCGACAAAGACTGATCACCTGATTCTTGGATCAACCGGTTTATTTTTTGTTTACTTTATGCCCGAGATTCAGGCTAATCTCGGTATGTTGACTGCACTCACTAACCTATTTCATAGTGATGATGGGACATTCCATCTTCCTACTAGGGAGATCACTGTGACTTTGGAGGATGTACATCAGATTCTATGGATTCTGATCGATGGACAGCTCATGAAGTATGAGTCTCAAACTGGGGCTGGGCTGGATGAGTGCAGCTGAGTCTTTGATGACGAGACGATTGATGGCACATAGATCAGTTGGGTAGACATGGTTGCCTACTATGAGCCTCTTCCATCAGTTATTGTTGGGTTGATTGGAGGGATAGTGTGCCCTGACAGGAGGTCACACGGGTTTGTTGTTGGATGGGGGAGGGCTCTAGAGCATATCACTACAGAGGGCACCTGATATGCTTGGGGTGTGTGCTTGCTTGCCCATCTTTATCATGATTTACATCAGTTTGTGTATGATGGATCCTCTAGTTTGTCATATGGAGTGTCTCTTCTATAGATTTGGGCATGGTGCCACATTGCAGTTATGCATCCGATTGGTATAGGCAATCAGGGCAGAGATCTGCCTTATTCTTATATGTTCTAGAAGAGTCTTTCTCAGCCCAACCTAGGAAAGCTAGATTACTGGCAGCATGCATTTGACAATGTTGACTCAGTTGTGTGGCACCCCTACATTGATTGTGAGGTATGGGATGAGGATGCCTCAAAGCTACCTTTTTGTTTCTAGACCAAGTGGTTGATAGGGATGACTCCCTATATACTTAAGAGGCACATCATTTCTCATGTGTACCGACAGTTTGGCAAGATCCAGGGGATGTCTCAGGGGAATGCCATCTTTGCTAGGACGCACAAGGAGCATCCTCGATGGGGTCCTAGTGCATCTTATGATCAGGCATGGGTAGAGTTCTTGCAGATACCATATCAGTTGTGGCTGATGAGGAGGGCAGTGGTTGACATAGGCATGACACATGATTATGGTGCTTATTTTTCTACACACCCATTCGCACGATACTCAGGACCTAGAGAGCGGGCCTCGGTACTAGATGATCAGGAGGAGGATGATGAGGGGCCTCGGTGATGATGAAGGTGACAAGGAGGATGAGGTGCCTGGGATGGCAGGGGTGGGGGTTATGATGGCAGAGATAGTGGAGGAGGTGGAGGTGATGATGGCAGAGCTGGTGGTGGAGGAGGTGGTAGTGACAGAGATGATGGAGATGGTAGGAGAGTGAGATAATGAGTTGATAGAGATCCAGCCCAACAGGCACAGTTGTTACTATAGGGACAAATACAACCTCCTACACAGGGATAGGATGATGGGGTGATTGTAGGGTTACAAGCCTAGGTGGCTCAGTAGCAAATTCAACTGGGTCAGATGTAGGGATAGATCACCTGGCTATAGGGTGAGCTACAGACTGCTAGATTGGAAAGAGATACCATGATCCAATGGTATACCAAGGCGAAGGAGCTACTTGAGTAGGTACAACAGACTACAAGATAGGGTCCCACAGGGTAGACAGTAGCGGAGATGGTGAGGGCTGGCTAGGAGATTTTCTACTGGCGGTCACTCTATGAGTAGGCAGCTTCCACCTGAGCTCCCGTAGTAGGTCTCGACGGACATTTACAGAGAGTTGTGGAGTCATGGGGCTACCTAGGGGACCACTAGGTGCAGGGCCATTGGGTGGTGATCAGCCACAGTAGCTGGCACATTTAGGAGGTAGTGCCTCCTAGAGACCTGTATCGTTTTGTCATAGTATTTTGTATATACCATATTGTGGACATTTCAAGATGTATTATGTTGTTATATCTTGATTTTTTTGATATCATTGTACACTTGGACATTATTATTCTTTTGATTATGATATATATGATCTAGTGTTTGATGGACTATGTTATGATGTATTAATTATGGATGGACATTACTCATGTTATGATGTTTTGATGATTATGCTTATATATGACCTACATGCTTTTGATATTGATGTCTATGCTTATGTTGGACCTAATGATGCGATACTATGATGATTACATTGGACACAATGATGTTTCTATATGCGATGATTTTATATGTGATGATTTATACATGTTTTTGATGTTCACATACTTGTAGTGTTAACAAAAACCTATAATGTATATCTGTATGTGTAATGACGTAAAATATGTTGATGATTATGCACTCTACATTTTTGTGATTTTTCAGTGATATATTCTACGTATGAGACTCATATGGATGGATGACATGACTATATGATACTTTTTATGGACACTTATTATTTACAATGTTTATGTAACCTAATGACCTAAAATGATATGCATTTATGGTTTATCATGTTTGTGATATGCCTCTATGATTATGGACATGTTTATGATATGCAAAAATGGTTTATTTTTGTTAATGCCAAGTATACTCAAGCATAAAATAACAAGACACTTTAGAAGAATTCATTTGGATAATGAAATATAATTTAGAAGAATGATTTGGTTAATGGATGAAATGATTTGGATAAATGGATAAATGGATAACTTAGATCTTGAGACACTTGGAATTTTGATAATGATGAAATGCTTATAATGAAATGGAACACAAATTGGTATGTATGGATGTGGATTTTGTCATCTTCTTATACAAGTTTTTAAAGTACTTTGTTTCATCATTGAACTTTTAAAATGTTGTAAGAAAATACAAACATCTAGGTATAATTAAACCATGATGACCTGAGCATCGCTTACATGGATTTTGATTTAGCAAGTTAATACAAGCATATAAGTATAATTGAACCAAGATGACCTGAGTATTGCTTGCATATCAACAGACAAGGATCACACTTGTTTCATGTTTAGACCTCTAATGTCCTCGATGATCATTATGTTGATCATGTCTTTAGACAAGGCTTCACATTACTAAAGATAAACCCACAAACAACAAACAAATAAAATAATTATGCTCCCATCATAGCTCCTCTAGTTTTTGACATCCTTGAGTAACATAGGAAACATTATAACAAAAATCAAGATATGAGACTTAAACAACCACTAATCCTTCTTGCCATAGATATATTTTTCTTGCAATAATTGATAGAGTCATGTTTGATAGTTTTAAGAAGTTTGGTGTTGTGAGGTTTAGTTTGATGTCTCTTTTTCAAGATGATATTTAAACCTTGCTTGCTATGCTGCTTGTCGTCTAGTGATAAAACCATGATCCAATATGTTATCCTCTGAGTTGTAGCATTCAAAAATCCAATTCACTAAATAGGTCAAGGATTTTCCCCCAGTCAAGTAAAGGATCAATTTATCATGGATGAACTGACAATAGACATGAAGAAATGGGCCCTAAGGGACTAACCTAGTGCCTTAGGGGCTCATTGATAAATGGACTTGCCTATGTGATGATGCAGAGGCAACATAGTTTGCTTTAGGTAGACTATGTGGACCTAAGACCTAGGGGTTGGGAACCCTCGGGGGCTCATCGATGATGACCTTGTCTACGTGACAACGTAGAGGCAATGTAGTTTGACCCTAAAGGCTGACACTAGTAAATGGATGAATGGAAGATATGCAAAGGTTTACAATAGGATTAGGGATTTGGATGGAAGGGAAGCCTTGGGCGGCCATCAATGATTGCCTTGCCTATGTGATAACATAGAGGCAACGTAGTTCAGGATATTGGTGATACTAACAATGGACTTGTGATAGAATTGTAGGATAGATGATAAGATTGGTTGACCTTATTGGATAAGGTGATAAGGGTGACAGAGCACCAAGCTATGATAGGTTACCATTAGGTGGTTGCGAATGGATGTAGTTATTTGATGTATATGGTAGGAAAGATAGATGTGAGTTGGGTTTTTCTAAAAGATGGAGGAAGCAGTTTATCGTAAATAGCGCCTGTTTCCAGGTTTTCACCACTTGCTTTTAATTGTACCATTTTTTTATTTTTTTATTTTTTGTACATTCCTTGCATTAGGGTTATTTAGGTGTAGAACCTTCGAAGGTGCATACTATTGATGGGGTCATCCAACAGTTTTCCATTTGATGTTGATAGTTGATAAGCTCCTGATCCATAGGTAGCAACTATGACATAGGGACCCAACCAATTTGGTTCAAGCTTCCCCTTTTTCTCTCTATCTTGCTCATTTCTTGGATTCTCTCTTAGAACCAAGTCACGTACCTGGAAGACTCATGGTTTGACCCTATGATTATAACTTCTTAACATTCTCTGTTGGTATGCCTTAAGATGGTTAAAGGCATGTTGTCTTCATTAGATTCCAGCAGCTCTAGCTCTTGGAGCCTGGATATTTTTATTCCTCATCATTTATGAGACCCTTTAACGACACCCTAAGGGAAGGTAACTCAACTTCTATAGGCAAGATGACTTCAGAGCATAGACAAGGGTATATGGTGTTGCACCTGTGGGAGTGCGTATACTGGTTCTATAGGCCCACAGAGTGGGGTTCAATTGCATGTGCCAGTCACAACTAGCATCATCGATAGTCTTTTTGAGTATCTTTAGGGTAGTTTTGTTTGATGCCTTAGCCTGGCTATTACCTTGTGAGCAGTATGGAGTGGAGAAGCGATGCTAAATGTGGAATTTATCACAGAGTTATTTCATATCCTAATTCTTGTAAGGTCTTCCATTATCCATGACAATGGATAATGGAATACCATATCTGCATATGATGTAGTTGAGGATGAAAGAGGACATTTGTTTCCCTATGACATTGGTTCATGGAAGAGCCTCAATCCACTTCGTAAAATACTTAGTGGCTGTGATAATGAATTTGTGGTCGTTAGAGGATGAAGGGTGAATCTTTCCTACTAGATCAAGTACCCATTGGCAGAAGGGCCAAGGTGTCATTAAGGGTTTTAACTCTTGAGCAGGTGCGTGTATCAGATTACTGTGAACCTGGCATTTCTTACACCATTTGACAAAATGATAGGAGTCAGATTCCATGCTCAACCAAGAGTACCTAAGATGCACAAGCTTCTTCACCAAGGTAGGACCACTAGAGTGTGTCCCGCATATTCCTTTTGTACTTGACTCAAAGTGGTCTGATATTCCTCACTATCCAAACACCTAAGGAGAGTATCATCTAAACCTCATCGATACAAGGTGTCTACGATGATGGTATATCGAGATGCTTAGCATATGAATTTTCATTTCTAGTTGCTAGATAAGTCAGGTGGTAGGATATTCTCTATTAGATAGGTGTAAACCTTGCCATATAAGGGAGAATTGGACCCTACGATGTGGTAAATAGTGTTGGTTTCTGGGATTTCATAAGCAAGATGGGAGACTAGCTCCACCAAGAACTCATAACGAGAATGATTTTTAGGTATGTCAAGGAGAGATGCAATAGTATCCATTGCATCTACTATTTTGTTTTCCAATCTTGGTATCTGCTCAAAGGATATCACAACAAAATATTCCTTGAAGTCATCCACCATATGCTTGTATTGTATCAGCGTCTCATCCTTAGTTTGATAATCATCATTTACTTGATTAATGATGAGTTGTGAGTCCCCATACACATGAAGTTCCCTGACCTTCCAATCTACTGCCATCTTAATGCTAATGACCAATGCTTCAAACTCGGCCACATTGTTGGTGCATGGAAATAGAAGATTGTATGAATTAGGGATTGTATCTCCATGTGGTGTTACGAACAAGAATCCTGCTCCAGATCCATGTTGAGTATATGACCCATCAAAATAGAGTTTCCAAGTTGTGGTAGTGATGTTGAAGATAGACTCATCTGGAAATTCAAATCTTAATGGGTTGTCATCTGTCAAAGGTGCATCTGCCAGCTAATATGCAATGACCTGCCCCTTTATTGCTTTTCTATATACATACTCAATATCAAATTCACTGAGTATCATGACGCATTTAGATATTCTACCTATTAGGGTGGCTTTGCTGAGTAAGTATTTTAATGGATCAATATTTGCCACTAGCTTGATAGAGTGTGAGAGCATGTAGTGTCTCCACTTTTGTGAAGCAAAGACAACTACAAGGAATGCTCTTTCAAATGGTGTATACTATAGCTCATAACCTACTAGTATCCTGTTGATGTAGTAGATTTCTTTCTCCTTTCCTTTGTCATTTTGTTGTGCCAACAGAGCTCCAAGAGTTGTTGGTGTAGCTGAGATGTAGAGTAGCAGTGGCTTGCCTTGAATCGGTAGCATCAAGACTACTGGGTTCATTAGATACTCCTTTAGATGCTGAAATGCTTGCTCACACATGTCATCCCATTTGAATGGAATGGTTTTGTGTAAGACATGTGTGAATGGATGGCACTTATTGGCTAGTTGAGAGATGAACCTTCTAATGGACTACAACTTTCCTTGTAGAGATTGCAACTGACTTAGATTCTTAGGTGGTGGCATTTCCCTAATTTCTTTTACCTTGGTCGGGTCCACCTCTATTCCATTAGCTGATACTATATATCCAAGGAGTTTACCGGATGTGACTCCGAAAACACACTTTTTTGGATGTGACCATACATTAAATTGCTCTAGCCTCGTGAAGATATTGTCCAAGACTTGAAGATGTCCTTCTCTGGTGAGTGACTTACCTAGGATATCATCAACGTAATCCTCCATGATGGTGTGTATCATGTCACGAAAGATCCTAGTCATGGCCCGCTGATATGTTGTCCTACATTCTTTAGTCTGAATGGCATGATGCACCGCTAATAGGTACCCCACGAACATGTGAATGTTGTTTTGTGCTGATCCTCCGGTGCTATTTTGATTTGGTTATAGCTAAAGAAACCATCCATTAATGACAACATGGTGTGCCCTGTTGTTAGATCAACAATGATATCTATGTTTGGTAGAGGAAAGTAATCTTTTGGACAAGCCTTGTTTAGATCTCTAAAGCCATTACATAATCTGATATGCTTATCTAGCTTGGCAATAGGTACCATGTTAGAAACCCATTCTAGATAATCGATGGCTCTGATGGACCCCACATCTAGTAGTTTTTTTAGTTCTTCTTTGACCATTAATGCTATATGTGGGTGCATTTTTCTCAAATTCTATTTAACTGGCTTAGCTCCTAGAGCTAGTGAAAGATGATGCATGATAAGATTAGGATCTAGCCTAGGCATGTCTGCATAGGACCAAGCAAAGTTTATCTTCTTTCTTTTGAAGAATTCCATGAATTCTATTATCTCTTGTTCAGATAATGACTTAGCCAGTTGTATGATCCTTGGGTTCTCTTCTGTGCCAATGTTTACTAGTTGAGCTGGTTCAATCAATACCGAAGACCTCTCCTGCTGTGCATGGTAGGGGAGAGTGTCAATCCTTTCATTTGTTGGTGCCTCAGAGAGGTTGTCACCATCAGATACATCTTTTCTTTTTCCTTTTTCATGATCTAACACTGCCATGGAGTAGTTTTCACCATTAGATCTACTTTTTATTTTTACATTTTTGTGACTAAAAGGATTGGCACTCTCTCCAAAGTATGCCACATCGTTAAGTTCAATGGTGAAGCCAACCTTGTGGTCCCCTACAGGTAAATGGTCCCCAAGCTCTAGATAATCAATGATAGCATCATCATTTTGGAATGTATCTAGGTCAGGGGTGTTTGGTAGATCCCAGTCTATCAATTCAAGATGCACTAGGGGTAATGGATCATCTGGTTGATCTGATTCAAGGGTGGTGATGGTTAGGATGGAGGAGTCATTTGAATAGGTAGAGGTATTGACAAGGTCTATTATGGTTCTCTCTTCAAATTGGTTTGTCAAGTGTGACATCATACTCTCCTCATGAATTTCACTTTCATCATATTGCGGATTGAACTCTAGTGATCTAGACCTAGATCTTTGTCCCTCATGCATCGTATGAGTAGAGCTATACTATTGAACCACATTGATCCCTTTATCTTCACGAGACATTTCTGAGAGGCTGTCCCATTCATACTCATTGGAATCTATTTCACTAGCTTCTTGTAAGCAATGAATTTGTTCCACTAGGTTAGTGGTAGCTATTTCTTTATCTTTTGCTTGGAGTTTCTCCTTACCTTTGATCTTCTCTTTACCCTTGTATCCCAAACTAGTAGTGTCTCGAGCTGTGGAGGTAGAGGGTTGGATTGGTTCTATGAGACCATCTTTCCTTAATCCTATGGGACCATGTCCTTCATATCCCATCCTTTGTAAAATAGAAAACACTTGACCATATTGTTTAGTGGGTAGCTTAGGTTGATGGTCATTTGGTGTGGTTTCACTATCTTCATCTTTGTAAAGCCACTATAAGACCTCTTTTTCATCACTCTCATCCAATAGGTTTCCCCATCTAATGAAAGGACCCTTAGAAGTCTCCAATGACTTGGCCTTGTTCAGTAATGACTTTCCATAGGATTTTGGTGATATAGGTAGCTGTGCTAGACAAAAAGATTGCTCAATGACATACTCTCCAACACCCTTGTCTTTGACTTTTACTTTAAGCTCTAATGTTTTGGAGGTAGAAACTAGAGAACTTGGATCCATATGGTTTGAATAAGAGGAAGGTGCTCGATTGGTGGGGATTACAACTTCTAGTTTTGATTGGATGGTGTTGCAATACTGGAATGGATCAAGGTCACCTTGTATGGTAATTTCTTGGCCATTGTGTGGGAAGTTGATACATTGATGGTATGTTGATGGAATAGCCTTCATCGTATGGATCCAAGGTCTACCTAGAAGAATGTTATATGCTAACTCCATGTCTAGAACTTGGCACACAACATCTCTTTCTACTGGTCCAATTTGTATTGGCAAGACCACAGTTCCTTTAGAAGTTCTCTCTTCTTCGTCATATGCCTTGATAGTTATTTTCTTTTTAGGATCAATGGCATTTTCTGAAAACCCCAATGCAAGGATTAACTTTAACATGCATATGTTTAAACCAGCCCCTCAATCTATTAGGACCTGTTTTATTCAGTGTTTGTGGATTTGGGCCTCAATGTGGAGGGATGCATTGTGTGGTTGGTCGATGGACATATCATCTTTCTTTGTGAAAGATAAGAAATGTGGTGTGGTTAGATGACCCACCATAGCTTGGAATTGCTCTTGAGAAAGGTTTGTAGGAACAATTGTTTCCAAGAGGGCCTTCTCTAAGATGGCTTTATGAGAGGGGGATAGACACAATAACTCTAAAATCGATATGTGTGCAGGTGTTTTATGGAGTTGGTCAAGGATGATGTATTGGTTCAACGTGGAGGATGACTTGGATGGAGCCCCATGGAGAGTAATGTTTCCATGATGAGTGGTCACATTACAGTTGGGCTTATTATTGATGGTGATCACATTGATGTGTGAATCACTTTGTAAGATATGATTAACGGTGTACTCGTAAGAAATATTATTATAGTTTACTTTGTCTACACTATTATTGTTTTGGTTGGATGGTCCTCCTTTTTTATAGTGAGGAAGAGGATTCTTGAATTCTATATGCTCGTCATTAGAGGTATGCCCTTCAATTGATATTCTTTTTTTATCAAGTCTTGAATGGCATGTTTTAGTCCTTGACAATCATTAGTTTTATGAACTTTGTTTCTGTGATATTCACAAAAGTTGGAATCACTCCACCAAGAGGGTTTAAATTTTTGTTCATACTCTCACACCAATGGAAGGGTTATGAGGTTACCCCCTATTAACTTCTGAAGGGCGGATTTGAGTGACTCCCCAAGGGGTGTGAACTTTCTTCTAGGAGGAAAGTTGGTTGGTCTTTATTCAGTGCTTTGAGGCTTGGTGGATGGTGTTTGTTTTATAGGTTTGATAGATTGAAGATCAGTTGTTTTTGTACCACACGTTTAGAATCCATGACACCATCATTCACAATGATCTTGTTCTTAGTCCAAAATTACGACTTGTTCGCATTGTTGCTTGAACTAAGGGTGTCTTTGTTAGCAAGAGACACTATATGGAGTCATGATTGTTGTCATTGATGGCAACAAAGTTCATCCCACACATCCGCAGGACATGGTGTGTCTCCACCGGAAGTCAGATTGAAGAATGTTGTGGTCTAGTAAATAAGAACAGAGCATATGGCAAGGTCTGACAGACAGGTCTGGATCTCTCAGAGGAAGTATCTTGGTGTAGTGCAGATTTGGGGACGTCAAGAGGACTACCTTGAGTGATAGATTCCAAGGATTTAGCCTCCAATGATAGATGAGGAAAAAGATACGAATACTTGAGTACCGAGTTCCTGAGTGACAGTATGAACAGAGAAAGAACTAACTGGCAGAACATCAGACATTATTCCAGATGTGTTACTGATGGTAGTAAAGGTTATGAAGGCATGAATTATGTTTGGCTAACATGATTAATGATTTTCACAAGTATATCCATGATCCGCATTGCTTGGTAAGCAAGGATTCAACCGACAGATCAGAGTTTGTGAAAAGATTGACTATTCTGGGTGCCGACTAGAAAAGTGATGAAATCACTTGTGTGGATATATATATACATGATGGATTTAGTTGTGAAGGGTGCTGTTGTTGTTGTGGATGTGTGAATAAAAGCAGAAGAGCAGAGTTGAAGCAGTAAGAAAGGTCCGGTATGTGAAAGGAAAGTAGCATAAGTGAAAAGGAAAGATGAAGTGCAGCAGATCAGTGTACTGAGCCTAACTGGAACTGAACTCCAGCATATGTGGATTCTTCCAATCAGTTCAAGTATTGTATAACATTCCTTTTGTAGACAATGTGTCTCTTTGTAGGTAGTGTGCCTCCTTTGTGAGTAGTGTGCTCGGGCAGTGAGCCCTAATTGGCAAGTGCCATTTTGTACTTCCATTCTTCTAACAAAGAATACAATCTTGGGTTAATCACCTCGTGGTTTTCTCCCTTAACAGGGTTTCCATGTCAAAAATATTGTGTCATGTGTATTTCTGTTTCATGCTTATGATTGCTTGTTTGAATTGATACAACACTAATTATTAACTAAGTTCAAAAAATAGAAATATTTAAGATAACTGATTCACCCCCCCTCTCAGTTATCAACAATTGGTATCAGAGCCAAGTTCCTCCTAACAGAGTCTAACAGCTTGAGGAAGATCTGGGAATTCAAATGGATGCATATAGTTTAAGAGAGCAACTCAAGACTACCCTTGATGATCTTGAACAGTCAAACTCTGAAGTCAATGAACTAAAGGAAAGACTCAAATAGGCTGATGAGTTCATGAGAGAACTAAAAGCCAAATTAAGTCTCTCTATGAAAAAGAGAAAGGAGCTGCTTCAGCAATTGGCAAGACAAGGTGAAGCAAATGATGCAAATGAAGCACTCAAGGAGAAAAGTGAGTTGTGTGAAAAGTTATCAAAAGAAATCATTATGGTAAGACATGAAATGGAATCAAGAGTTATAAAGTTTACCCAAGAAGTTGAAGAGAAAAGAAAAACTGAAGATAATCTAAGACAATCTCTCAAGGAGAAATTAGAAGATTGCCACAAGATGGATAGAATTATCAGACATCTTGAATCTGATCTTGAAGATGCTAAAGATAATGAAAAAAAACTTGAGAATCAAATTGTCTCTCTCAAAAGGGATCTTCAAACAGCAAATGAATATAAAGAGAAATTCAAGATAAGTTCTGCTCAACTTGAAGTTCTTCTTGGAAGTCAAAAGAGGGCATATGACAAGTATGGTTTGGGATATGAGAAAGGAGAAAGCTCTGGATCTGGTCAGAAGACTTTTGGATCAGAAAATCCAAGGAATAGATTTAGAAGACCTCTGGTAAGACAGCCTAATGCTCAAAGATATCCTTCCTTCAATGGATACTACCACAACTGCAATACCTTTGGTCATAAAGCCAATCAGTGCAGAAAGAGAATGAATCAGACAAATTCATCCTTCTCCAGACAATGTTTTAACTACAAAAGGTATGGTCACAAATTTCATGAATGCAAAAATATGCAAATGAACAAATCATTCAATGGTAGATGCTTTACATGCAATAGAATAGGTCATATGGCTAATCAATGCAGATCAAGAGGATATCAATCAAATATGCAAAGAAATGTTGTTTGCTAAATCTGCAATAGATCTGATCATATCGCAAAATTCTGTAGAAGCAAGAATCAGGACAAAAGAGGTCCGGTATATATCATAATCAGAATCAAGATAAGGGTAAACAAAAAGTGAATGCGAATGAAGTTAGGAATGAGATGAACAAGATTTGGGTGAAGAAAAGTTTAGAGAATGGAGAGGTTGGATCCGCACCAGACTCTGGTGCTGATATTCCTTCCAGAAATTAAAAGGTGAGCTCTAGCTTAGGGGGAGACACAAAGAAAACCTTATTCTCCCAGCTAGTTAATTGGTGCCTGAAATTGGCACATGAGAAGCTGCGGATCAAAGGGTTTCTAGAGAAACATCTAAAGAAGGTTTGGTAAAAATTTGAGAGATCCGCAAAAAGATTTGAAGAGTCTTCCGGTGAAACAGGTGTTTTCACAAGACTGGTCTGGGAAAACAGAGCAACCAGAATAACTTAGGTCGAGCATTTATTGCAACCTGACATATGGGTTTGCGGAGCAATATAAGGGTTTTCTCATTAATCACTTGTTCATTCTGCATTCAAGAAGAAACGAAAAGGAGCTCTGCAACTACTTCTCCCAAAAGATCAAGATGATTCTTCATATAGCTCAATCTGGATTTCATCGTGTGCCCTAAACTGCGTAAAAGGTATTTTTCGTTCTTGATATCCTTCAGTAAGATTACTTGATGATGGCTACTCCAAATATAGTAAAGATCTCTGATAGACCTTGCCCCACATTTAAGAAACATCCATACAAATCCTTGGAGGTAAATCCCCTAGGAGCTTTTTCCAGTGTTCCGCATGGTGTTTTGCACACGAAAGATATTAGGGTTTATATACATGCAAACATTGAAGAGTTTGGAGAATTCAAACTAAGAGACATATACCACAAGCAGTTAATAGATGATTCTTTTGAGATCAAACCTCAGTATAAGGGCATCCAAGAAAAACACTTTGATCAGTTCATTCATTTCCCGTACTTTGAAAAAGATGAATGGGTCCGGTATGTATTGAGTAGGGTACATGACAACTTTCTATGGCTGAACAAACCTTGCAAAATCACCAAGGAGGCAATTAGGGCAGTAACTGGTTTACACTCCTCTGGAGGAATACCTATCCTCAAATCTATCAAAAACAACATTGTAACTGAGGCCACCAGATCAAAATTTGATAAGAGGGCAATGACCATTGAAGATATTACTGACTTGGATATCAAGTTTGCATCTATGATAATAGGATATAAGATATATCACTCTAGTAGGGAGAATTCAGTATCCGGAATTGCAGCATATACTACCTATGAGATGTTAAGAAAGAATGCAGATTATGATCTCTGTGAACTTCTCTTGAGCCAATTAATAGAAAACATACAAAAGATCAAAAAGGATAAGAAGAACTCTTTTAAATATGGTGGACTGGTACTATGTTTATTTTTCTACTTCATGAATGAGCTGCCTGGATCAAATGGATGGGCATGGAAAAATGACAAACCTGTAGCAATTCAGATCAAGGATTACTTGCATGAACTTGGGGATGCTAAGGCAAGGAGTATAGCTCTATGGGGTTACTTCAAGCAATTTCAAAATACAATGCAAATCAGAGAAAGAATCCCTAAATCAGTGGTTGAGAAATACAAGAATACAGTGTGCTTCATGGTAGACACTGATCAATGCCTAATGGAGGCAGTAGAGCCAAGGATAGTCTGGATCATGCCTATGGGGTATGAAGTAGATGAACAAATTGTTGAGCTACATGTTCAACACATGCTCAGACAGCCAAAGGACCCTAAAGTAGAAAGATTTGGAACTTTTAATGAACTAAGTATAAAAATTCATACAGAACTAAGGCAGCTAGAGATCAAGAAGAAAGTGAGAAAAGAAGTAGAAGATGTGGCCAAAGGTTTTGGCATCTCAATGGAGGCACTTGATGCTCACAGGAAGAAAAGGGAAAATGCTGAGGAAGAGAAGAAGAAAGCAGAAAAGAAAAGTGAGGAAAGTGTTCCGGTAGAAACCTCCACCCGGACCAGATCTTCAAAGAGATCTACACCTGCCGCTGCCAAAAGCTCAAGGGCATCTAAACCGGAAGCACAATCATCTGGCAAAGGAGAGAAGAGAACAAAGATAAAAGATGCAAGAGCTTATATCAGTCAAAGGGATGAAGAGGAGACTGAATCTGACGAAGAAATCAGGAAAATGAAGAAACAGAAGAAATCATCCGGTGAACACTCTACCAGTAAAGGAGAAGAAGAAAAGGAAGAGGAATTTGCTGAAAAATCCACTCTCTCCTTAGATGTTGTAGTGAAAGTAGTCACTGTGGATGGGAACCTGCAACCCTTAATAGAATTTTATGATGATTATAATGAAGCAGATAAAAGGATTCTGGAGGAAGCCACAGTTCAGTTTTTGAACACTTACAACAAAGCTTTTATTGAAATTATCTCTCTAATTCCCAAAAGCTTAGAAGAAAGGCTTGAAATGAGGAAGAATAATGCTTGAGCAAAAGATCTCGAGATCTGGGAATAGATAGCAATTCAGCTATTTCCTTCAATCAATCCCAAGACAATGAATATGGTATTCAAAGATTGCAAGGATGAGTTCCGAAGCAAAGCCAGGATGAATCAGTTAATGCTTGGTGAAACTGACAAAGTGGCAAGAGAGACCGAAGAGATCATCCGGAATGCTTTTAAGAAATTCAACATTCCTATTATAGAGGACTTGGGTGTAGAAACAGCTATGGACTTGGAATCCTCTGCTCCGGAAGAAGTGGCCCTTGAACAGACTAACATCTCTCCTCTGGTTTCCCCCATAGTCTCCAGATCTAAAAGAAAAGAAAGAGTACAGGAGAAAGAAGTAGAGGTGAAAGAAAAAGAAGATGATAGTACTAAGAATGCTGAAGGAGAGAAAGCTTCAAGAAATAAGAGTGCAGAAGAGAAGAAACATCTGTCTCTGACAAGAGACACTGTAGAATTTGTCAAGGACTTCTTGACAAAAGAGAGCATGGAGATTGATGAATTGGAATGGCTAAAAGGACCATTTGATTTTGATTCTCTTTCTCTGGTACAAACAATGAAGATAGCTTCATTTGCAAATGCCAAGGCCAATGAGAAACTACTGAAATCTCACATGAAAGACTGTGAGCTTATAACAGCTGCATCCGGAGTGCTTGAAAAGATTATGCCATCATTTCAGAAGGATCCCATAGCCTCCGCATCCGGTAATCTCAATACTCTAGTCAATAGTGTTAGCACACATTTTGATTCACTAGAGAAGTCAGCAGAAGATAAGGTTCGGAAGGAATTTCTTGCAAAAAGGTTATCAGAGGTACAAGGGTTGATAAGTAATGATAGGAGAAATATGAATATTGGGATAAAGAGCTTAGAAAATGCTCTTAAAGATGGCAGAGAAATGTACAAATTTTGTTTATCATGGTCCAAAACAACAGTGGAGATTGAGAAGAAAATGAAAGAACAGGACGATAAACTAACAAATCTTTCTCAAAATTTTGATCCACTTACTGCTTCCATAATAAATCAAGAATGTCAAACAGTTGTAGTCTTGAATGAGATTAAGAAGCTTGAAAAAGAGAAGAAAAATAGAATCAGTAGATTGAGTGAGCTCAGAGGGTTAATTGTCCCTAAATTAGAGGCCATGCATGAGGCCATAAAAGAAGCTAAAATCACTGCCCAAACAAATGATCCAATAGATCTAAAAAGGGCAAATGCGTTTGCATTTCTATTGAGCGGTCATATATCAATTTTGGACAGGATGAAGCAGAGTTGGGTGATAGAAGTTGTGCAGTTGAAGAATACTTTTGCAGATATACTTCAGTATATGTGAGTACAACTTGTATATATACCTATGCGAATATGTATAGACTGTTTTTGGAAATTTTGGTGTGCAGACGCTACCCTTTGCCATTGATGTCAAAGGGGGAGTGAGGAGCAGTGAAAAATGATGAATCCAACTAAGGGGGAGTTCCAGAAAATGTATAGAAAAACAGAGCATTAGCCAAGGGGGAGCATAGTGTATACACTTAGTCATTTTTCACTAAGTGTTGCCATCAATGCCAAAGGGGGAGATTGTTGGCAAGAGACACTATATGGAGTCATGATTGTTGTCATTGATGGCAACAAAGTTCATCCCACACATCCGCAGGACATGGTGTGTCTCTACCAGAAGTCAGATTGAAGAATGTTGTGGTCCGGTAAACAAGAACAGAGCATATGGCAAGGTCTGACAAATAGGTCCGGATCTCTCAGAGGAAGTATCTTGGTGTAGTACAGATTTGGGGATGTCAAGAGGACTACCTTGAGTGATAGATTCCAAGGATTTAGCCTCTGGTGATAGATGAGGAAAAAGATATGAATACTTGAGTAGCGGGTTCCTGAGTGACAGTATGAATAGAGGAAGAACTGATTGGTAGAACATCAAACATTATTCCGGATGTGTTACTAATGGTAGTAAAGGTTATGAAGGCATGAATTATGTTTGGCTGACATGATTAATGATTTTCACAAGTATATCCATGATCTGCATTGCTTGGTAAGCAAGGATTCAGCTGACATATCAGAGTTTGTGAAAAGATTGACTATTCCGGGTGCCGACTAGAAAAGTGATGAAATCACTTGTGCGGATATATATACATGATGGATTTAGTTGTGAAGGGTGTTGTTGTTATTGTGGATGTGTGAATAAAAGCAGAAGAGCAAAGCTGAAGCAGTAAGAAAGGTCCGGTATGTGAAAGGAAAGCAGCATAAGTGAAAAGGAAAGATGAAGTGCAACAGATCAATGTACTGAGCCTAACCGAAACTGAGCTCCAGCATATGTGGATGCTTCCAATCAGTTCAAGTATTGTATAACATTCCTTTTGTAGACAATGTGTCTCTTTGTAGGTAGTGTGCCTCCTTTGTGAGTAGTGTTCTCGGGCAGTGAGCCCTAATTGGCAAGTGCCATTTTGTACTTCCACTCTTCTAACAAAGAATACAATCTTGGGTTAATCACCCTGTGGTTTTCTCCCTTAACAGGGTTTCCACGTCAAAAATATTGTGTCATGTGTATTTCTATTTCATGCTTATGATTGCTTGTTTGAATTAATACAACACTAATTATTAACTAAGTTCAAAAAGTAGAAATATTTAAGATAACTGATTCACCCCCCCCCTCTCAGTTATCAACAGTCTTTGTATAGCTTAATTTGCCCCTTTGCTATCAAGTCTTTCTTGATGAGTAGCCCCATTTCAATGACCTTACTAAAAGTAGTTGGACATTGTATTTGGATTTGATATCTTAGTTCTGTGGATAGATTGTGAACAAACATTTCTATCATTTTCTTCTCTGGTATGTGGTAGGGACACTTTCTTGCAAGTTGTCTCCATATTTATAGGAAAGAGGCGAAGGATTCTTCCCCTTTTTATTTGTTATTACAAAGATCCGACATGGATATTTCATGTTTGATATTGTATGAGAAATATGTGACAAATTTGTCTACTAGTTCATCAAAAGTGCAGATACCAGGAGGTAGGTGTGAGAACCACTCCATAGCTTGTCCTCCTAAGCTTGTTGGGAATAGTCACATAAGATATGTTTCATTGTGTGCAACTTCTAGGCATGTGACACTAAATTCCCTTATATGATCTCTTGGATCACCTTTTCCTCTATATTTGTCAAATTTTGGAACCTCAAACCTTGAGGGAAAGGTATCATGAGCAAATATTTTTCAAAGGGATAAGGTGAGATATCCTCAAGGGAGTAGTGTTTTGTGGTTGTCCCACTTTGGATGTCCACCAACTATTGTTGCAAGGCTAGGATTTGTGTTGTTAATGTGTCCAAGGGATTGGGTGTATCCTTAGCATTTTCTGATTTAGAAGCATCTTTGTTAGTTTTGGAGGTATCTTTGTCATTTTTGGAGCCATCTGTCTAAGACTTAGCTTCATTTGAGGAGTTTTTCTCTCTTAGATTTGAGACATCAAAATCTGAGGGCGACTTAGCTCCTTGTTGAGCTAGCATAAGAAAATATTAATGAGGATTCGTGGTAATGACCCTATCCATTATCTTTTGAATTTTTGGATCTTGGAGGTTTTTAAGGATTTCCTCTTGGTTAATTTCCTTTTCATTAGAATTGTGCCCACTATTGTGAATGGAACTCATTTTTTGCTTTTGTTTCACTTGGGACATGGTTTGAACCATGCAAGTTTGAGATGTGGGTGAAGTTAGATTGTGAGATTTGGTGGATTTGGTTTTGATGTTTTGATATGATATGATATGATATGAGGTGAACTTGATTTGATATGTTTAGACTAGATTTTGCTAAGGTTTCATATTGTTTCTATGTTGTCCAAACAAGGTGTTCTTGAGCTATAGTGGGAATAACAATTGAAGTGTCAATATAGAAGGTAGTCAAAATAGGGATAGATGATCTCCTCTATTGATGTAGACTATTCTTTTATCAAGATACACAAGTATATCTTCGATGTGAACGTTGATTGGAATCCTGTTATGAAACTAGCTAGATATTGTTTGAATTTGGTAGAGTATCAATTATGCCTTGATGCAAGTTTTGGTATGGTTTGATATGTTTGGATAGTAAGATAATGGTATGCAAAGGTGATGTGAAAATGGTATGAGGATGTGACTACACAGTTGAAGTTATTTTCCAAGTGTATAGTAGAGAAAAAAGGTATCCATAAATGGTTTCACTTTTGTCTCAAATTGTACAGAATTGCTCTTTGTTGTGGATGCACAGTGTCAAATGCGCAAGAAGAAATGGTAAATGCATAGCTTTGCCTAATGGATGCACAACTCTATATGTGTAGGACTATATTTTAAATGCATAGCACTATGTTGTAAATGCGTAGTTCTATTGTTTGAATGTGCAGTTTTGTGTATGCACAGCAATGTGTTGTGTATCTACAACAATATCATGTGAATGTGCAGCAGCAGTGAATGTGCAATAGAATTTGGTGTATGCGTAGGACTATAGAAATTTTGCTTTTTATCTCAGTTTGTTAGTTTGGCTTGTTTTGTACATTTTCCTAAGTTGCTCTAAAGTTTGTGGTATTGTCTTGACTTAAGTTATTGCCAGAAAACATAGTAAACAAGAGGTTTCCATGTTTATTTGATAAATGTAAAACAAACAAGTATAATCCTAAGGATGGCAATGGCAATATTCATCGAATTCCAACTTGGATTTTACTCCAACCACTTACATAAAGGCAGATAGTTAGTAACTTGGTAGCACTGACTCCCCCTTATAGTGCACTCACTTCTCACACATACCAAGTTACAATCCCTTCAAAGAGTTGGATTTTCTATCTCCACACTAGATGAGTGTATGATTTTGGATGGCTTCATAGGATCTTCCTCCTACGTTAGCAAATAGGGGTTTTTGGCTTTCTAAAACAATTGGATTTTAGTTTGGGCATCCATTCAAGTGGTTATACCTATGGAAATTCACTCTATTATGGAGGCTTCCTAGTCTGAAGAGGTTAGGCTCGATAGATTTTAACACACCACAAGGGTACTATGGGAAAGTTTTATCGGTATACCATAGAAGCAACCATTGTTTGTGACTTTCATCACAAACATAATTTATTTAAAGCAGCTTGGAAGTGGCTTGGCTTTAGCCTGTTACCGCTCGAGGTCGTCCCACTTGGAAGAAATGCAATCCCAAGGGCAAGCCTCTTCTAAAGGTTACATAGACAAAATGATGAGTTGGCATTTTGATCACCCAAAAAGGGGAGAGCATAGTCCTATCACCATTTTCAAACACATAATACACTGGTTCTTTATCCTCCTAGAGTTAAAACTAAGTGTGTTTTACTCTACTAAGCACAAGAAATTGACAAGTTAGCAAAAACTTTGGAAAGATGGTTAATTTTATCCTCCTAAACAAATCTATGTGAATATTGTTGTTGAAGAATCAAACAAATTACTTTCCCCTATTTAAGCTAAATGAGAGTTTGTAGTGCAAGATAGCAAAATGAAAATTTTGTTCAATTTTATCCACCTGGGTTGGGACTATGAGCGAGTTGTAATGCAACAATACAATTTACTTCCTCCTAATTAGATCTAGGCAAAAATTTGCATGAAGATGTCAAATTACTTCCCCCCAATTAAATCTAGATGAATTTATGATGTGGCTTAAATGACTAAACCAAGCTCCTACACCTGCAAGAAGAATTAGTACAGAAAACCTTTGCAAAGCAACACAACTTTCTATCAAAATGTGAATGCGTAGGAATATGCTATAAATGTATAGAATTGTGAATGCATAGGAATATGCTATAAATTTGCAAGACTATGGGGAAAATGTGTAGAATCATGGATGCACAACAAAAAGTGGTAAATGCACATAAAGATGGAGTGAATGTGCAGAAAGGTAAATGTGTAGCAGGAATCTTTGAATGCACAGGACTAGAATGTGAATGTGTTGAAACGACCTATCATGACAGTAACTTCACAAAAACACTCAAATGGAGATTAAAAATAGGGTAAGCCCCATGGTACGTGGCAAAAATGTTAGAAGAAATATGAACAACAGTATTAAACTACTTACTATCTAATAACTCAATGAAATTGATGTAAATACAATAAACAAAGATATTACCTTCATAGACTGATTCACCTCATAGCGTCTATTCTTGCCTATCTCATATTGATCTTATGAATGAGTTGAGCTCTCAGAAGTATGTACTTCCTTATTGTTGAAGATGACAATAGGAGAAGGGCTAGTGATGGATAATGTAATGAAGATTAAATTAACAATGCAACTCTATGAAGATGGATAATGGAGATATGCAGACATGGTTGGATGATTGTGATGATAATGAGAATATACAAGTGCAATGAGGATACTTTTCCAAAGGCACACTGGTAGAATTTCTGCAGAGTAAGATTACAAAAGCTCTTGGATTTCTGAAATGATGGAATGAGGGTTCCTTTTATAGGCCAAGGAGGGTCCAATTCCAAGTGTCATGATCTCAATGGTGGAGATGAAGTCTTGTGATGTGTATGGTGAAGATCGAATTGGTTGGGATGAGGGAGAAAAATATGGAAGATGTTCCTCTCACCTTGACAAGGTGGAGACAAAGGTGCGACATGAGGCCACATGTCACAAGGCTCACCAAGACCATAGAGTGAAGATCAAAGAAGGAGACCTTGTTTGTAGGATGTTTGGAAGTAATATAGGAGCTTATGGGACAAGTGTCTCAAGGTGTCTTTTGACCAAGACGACATGGACAGACTATGCTCATGAGAATAGGGATGGTTGGAGGAATAATAGGACATGTGGGTGAGGATAAATAGATAATTAAATATTAAAATATTTAATTATGTGTGCAACATGATGAGGTGGATTGGATGATGTGGATGAGATGATGTGGAATTATGGACTTTTGAATTTGGGATATGATGACTGATTAAATAATTTAGAATTATTTAATTAGGGATGGTATTAGAATAAATAATAAATTGATTTGTTTTGAATTATGATGATGTGAATCATATAAATAAATTAGTGAATTTATTCATTGATAGAGGAATGAGAATAAAATAAACATTAAATATTTATTTAACTCGACTTAGCAATTTTTAGGTGTACACACAGACGAATGATCTAAATTTTGTTGTGAAAGTAGTTTTTGGTTAGTCATTTTCTCTTATCCTAACTTGGTGATAGCCAAAAAATCCATCAATGAACGAGTAGATCTCCCTTTCAACTACTGATTCCAATATTTTCTTAGTAAAGGGAGTAAAAAATGGGTCATGTATATTGGTTTGTTTAGTTCTTTGTAGTCCACACATATCCTTACTTCACCAATTTTCTTTTTTTGCACTACCATTGGACTTATCCATTCTACATCTTCTACTAGTTTAATGATTCCTGCTACAATCATTTTATCTAGTTCTAGATCTTAGCCTTGTTCTTCATGTTGGGATTTAATCTATAAGGTCATTTCCTTTGTGGCTTAACTCTATATTTTATTTGTATTTTCACAACTCTCGCTTCTTTTTTATGACTTTTAAATCTATAACTATTCTAGGGAATAAGTCCTCAAATTCTAACAATATTTCTGCAACTCGTGCCACTACTTTTTCATCCCGTTAGTCTGGGCCTATTTTTGCCAACTCAGGATCACCCTCTTTGGTGATATTTTCTTCTCTTAGTTTAATTAGTTGATTGTAATACTTTTCTTTAGGTTCAGTTATTATTTTGATCTCTCTTTATCCTAGGTTTATTTCTATCCAAATTATGTGTTTCCTCATCATCTTGTTGTTGTGTTCTATGACATCTTCATTCAATATATTTTGTTTCATTTTCCATCCATTCTATCATTTTCCAAATACCATCAGCCTTGGGTGGTGGAGGACATTATTGTGATGGACCTTCCTCGACTTATTTAGCTAGTTTGAATATTATTTCTTTTATTTTGAGGAGTGCGGTGTGAATATTTTTATAGGGTTATAAAATGAGAATTTGTGTATAGTCTTTTTTGTAATTCATTCAATTATTTCATTTTTGCTATATGCACTTGATTTATGTACCAAGTTTGTGCAATTGGTGATAATGTCCAATAGAACAAATGGATGTATAATGTTGTGTCATACTCATTTCTACTTTTCTAGACTAATATGCACATGTTTAAGTGCTCTTGCGGTGTAATTTGTCCTTGGTATTTTTGTATAATTTCATATTCACTTTCTTGTGGTAGGTATCTTGTTTTTACCAAGATTTTGAAAACCGGCCAATGCTGGATTGTAATTTTATGTGTATTCCACCATCTTGTAGCATTGCATATTAATGTGTATTGTAGTGCATCTAGTCTTAATTGTTCTTCTATGAAAGTTTTTTCCATTTCTATTAGGTAATTGTGCAATTCTCCTATTCTTAAAAACTTGGGGAACTTTATATTGGAAATTCCTCTTGTTATGTGATTAACCCCTTGTAATATTTGGGATGTGTTATATGGTTTTTGTTTTGCGCTACCACCTATATTTTTTAGTGCTATTTTGTTAATTGCGGTACTTTGAGGAAAGGATTCATATGTAATTTTAATCAAAAATACTTTCTGGAATCTGATTACTCTCTGGGTTTTAAGGTCTGAAATGTTTTGTAGCCAAGCTTCAAGTACATCCTCACTATCCATGCTATAGTTCTCACTTTCTATTTGTATTTCCCCTTCAAAATTTGGTTCTTCTAATAGGTCATATTTGGGTAATTTTATTATGGAGTATAATTGCTTGAAATCCTCTCCTATATAATTTTCTTGGTTGACTTACTCTATATAAGATTCATCACTATTTATTCCTAAGAGGATATGCACTATTCTAGTGTCATCTGCAAAGGACATTTCTTCTTTCCTTGAATCCACAATTCCATTTGCATTGAAAAACCATTAGAGGCCTAATAGTGCATTGAAGGAATCAAATATTTCCTTCATTGCTACTATCTCAAAATCTACCATTTGTTTGAGCCCCATTATGTTAACATCTATCTTCCTCCAGGTTCTTAATGTATGCATTGTTGACCCATCTGTCGGGCTAGTATTGTATGATGTTTCTTCTAATCTTGGTTTTTCTAATTATTCCCATACTCTTTTTAGTAGCATATTAACATCTGCACCAAGGTATACCATAACCTATTTAATCTTATGATGATTTATATGAGCATTTATAATTAATGGTAATGTTTTCCATTGTCAATCAGTTTTTGCCATTTTTTTGATCTGCAGTTTTTGACTTTGTTCCTTAATCCAATATTTGCACAAATTTTGTTTCAACTTCCCTACAAGATTAAATGTTATTTTGTTAATTGTGACAATTGTTTCAGTTCCATTACTTCTTCTTAAAATAATTGTATCTATTTTTGTTGTTCTTGATCTTCTTTATCTATTAGCTACTTTGATTGTTCAACAATTTTGTCATGTTGGCTTTTATTAGGGAATGAAATATTCTCTTCCCCCTCCTTCTTCTTGGTCTTTTTTCATGTTGGTTGCATATGCCTCACAACCAAAAACCTTAAGATACATTATAATGAGGAATTTTTCCCATCCGTGCCTCCATATGAGTCCTATCAACAAGAGTTGTCATAGGAGATTTATTAATCAAGTAATAATCCATAGAAAATACTTCTACCTAGAATTTCTATTCCAAGCCAATTCCATTAAGCATACTCCTAGCACTCTTCAACAATGTTTTATCCATTTTTTTAGAAACTCCATTCTATTAAGGTTATATGGAGATTTTGTCTCTTAATTCTATGCTCTTTAAATAATTTGTCAAAACCTATAGAATAAAACTCATCACCATTGCAATTCCTCAAAACCTTAATCTTGTTATCAAATTGGTTTTCCAAAAGTTCTTTTCACTCCTTAAACCAACTAAATAAAATAGATTCAGTCTTGAGGAAATACACCTATGTTCTTCTAGAATGATCATCTATAAAAGATACATAGTACAAAGACCTTGAAATTGAAGGAAAATTAACATGACCAAATACATATAAATGAATTATATAACAAAACTCTAGAATATTTTTGAGAACTAGACAAAGTGAATATGGTATTTTCCATTTACACAATCTTCATAGAAATCAAATTCAAGAGTACAAGCATTCATCCTTTCAACTAGATGTTTGACCCTCCCTATTTTAACTTTTTAATGCAATAGGATAATCATTTTCCTCCTTGGAGGCCTCCTAGAATGAGTGATCTAACAAATACCCATTTTGTAAGACCATAAACCCTAGGTGAAAAGAAATCAAATACAATATCCCAAATTGAAATAAATCACCTAAACTATCCCTCTTTGATCCCATGTTATATTTAATACTAATTATACATATATTAGATTACCCTAAGATCAAAATAGTTAAATAACAACAAAATTCAATAGCAAACTGTTGATGTTCAAGTTTGCACCCGAATGATGCACCAACATGGGAAACCTCACAAATGTGGGACATGGCTTGCAAGATAACCTTTGGGGTTTTAGAAGCCAACTCTTCATAGGATATTAAATGAATTCTACTTCACGTTTAATTGGAAAAGAGAAAAAAACTCAAAAGAAATAAATCTTAACTAATACGGTGATACACCAATTACAACAATTTGCCACTTGCATATGAATTATTATGCGCAGGTTTCAAAATCATGAGACAAGATAAACACATATGCAATGATGAGAAGTGAGATTCACATAATCATAAAGTTGTGGGAGGTTTGATAATCCTTGATTTACAAATAGAGGCTACACATATAAGATAAAAAGACATGAATCATTTTAATTAAGACAAAATACATGGAACAAAATGACCATCTTCCCTTCATTGGTGAATTGAAAATGAAGACGCTAGAAGTTAGGAAGATGTAGTGTCACACCCCAAATGGAGCAATAACTTTTTGAAATGCTTACTTTGACATATTTCTTGAGACAATTAAGATGATTATATAATAAGAATGCAATATAGAGATCTCTAAGTGATGGACATAACAATACCACTTGAACTTCCACATGTAAACACTTACAATGTTATAACATGCCCATGATACTTGAACAATAGTGTACCTATAGTTTTCTGAGTATGAATAATGTCTGATCATGCATTTAGAACTGCCCAGAAACACTTATTAGACATGTACTAACTCAATGGATGACTAAGTGATTGCTATAGAAGCATAGCAGTGGATATTACACTTGATTCTGAATATACATTTGACTGATTACACACTAAATAACAATCTAAAACTCAGAATGAGAATTACTACAACTTAGGAAATGATATTTAGATTGTTTAATGATAATCTGATGTTAATATTGGTCACCAATACATAACAACTCACTCAGAAATAACCAATAGGAAGCCATCACTATGACTGAAATAGAGATGATTCCCAAACAATCTTTTCATAAACTAACTGTAGAAGCAAATACAGTGATGTATGATCATAGATAACAAGACAAATAATAGACTAGCAAAAGACCATAAGTATTAAATTATCTCAGACCTGGAAATTATGATGCCAAGGGCTAATAGTGACTTGAGGCTGCCTGTAATCTACTCAGAACTCCTTGATATCATCACATCTTACTTCAGATCTGGCTGGCACAACTTTTTCCTAGGAAAGAACACTCTGTATATTCATATATGCAGCTACTGAATGACCCTCAGACATGGATAAGACTTGAATACTATTCCAGAAGGTCATGTACAAGTTTGAAATGAGTAATCTCCACACCAATTCTCTACAAATTGCAATGCAAACCCATGTCACAGTAGAGAATCACTGTAGTGGGTCAATGTAGCATGGGTACTATTCATAATGGTACTATAGCAATTATTGTAGCATGGGTACTATAGCAACATGTACAAAATCTTCTGATCTGCATATCAAAACACTTGTAAAATCTATGTAAATGCTCCAATGAAGCTCAAATGTGACATCCTTGTGAAGCCACCAGTACAATCCAAGAGAGGCTACATTCTCTACGATTGATATTACAGTGAAACCCTAGGTTTCTTCCTCAAAGCCAAAGCTTATTTAGAAAAGACAATTGTTGAATGATTCCAAGAATGAATTTTCATTTGCTTTTTGATGCCTTAAATACTCTCCACAATTAGGTTGATTTCTCCAAAAGGCATTTTAATCATTTAATATCATTAAAATATATTTACTTTTTGCACTTTAAATCTTCTCATTAAAGTGGGCACCCAACACATCATAAATGCACTTTAATAATTGAATTTAATATATCTCATTAACTAATCTTTAATAATAAAGTCAAATAATATTTAATGATGTGCACTTTTAATTATTATGTAATTATTATTAAAGATTTACTTTAATAATAATTAAAACTCCATAAATAAACATCATTCATCAATTCTGACTTTGCCATCTGCTTACCCACTACTCCCTCTGTCCAACTAGATTCCTTACTAAAAATAATAAGACTGGCCTCTATCAACACACTGAATTACTAAAAATAGTAAGTACATACAAATGAAGCCAAAATCCCCTGAATAACTTAGCCTCATAATATACCAATGATCTAGAGAGGAAAACACTGTTAATTGCCACCTGAAGAGCTCATTAATGCCCAAATTGGACCCTCTAATCCACAACACTAGCCTACGAGGTTCAAATGATAGGCTAATCTTCCAAACTCTGATGCTCTAAAAAATGGGGGACATTACAGTCTACCCTCCCTGAAATTGCCTATCCCTAAGCAATCTCCACTACAAAGAAACTCCACTCCACCAGAGACCCAAAGGAAGAACTGCAAAATGTCCCACACCTCTCTAACTGACTCCTGTAGCACCAACATAAACACAACTGCACAAGGATATCCATCATACTGTCTGTCCAATACATGTGCATGAGAAATGTGCATTGAAATCAAAACATGTACAAATAAATCAAATATGAAACTGAATGCTCTCTACAAACTGTACATGATATGTACACCACTAGTAAGCTCTGTCTAGAATCCTGATGCACCAGAAGGATCACAAACTCTGCGATCAACTCTTAGTTAAATACTAGTATCCCAAATTACTCTGTAAAATGTCCAACTACTTGTCCACAACACCCACTAGATAGAGACTCACCCATGCTCAGAACTGATGTGAACAACCACCACAACATAGAGAAATCTACCAAACAGAAAAATCCCTGGATGCCATAACTAGAATGGAAGTCTGCCATGCATATCATCCATTAACCACCACTGCGCTACTTTGATATAAACTTCACCATGTTGAGAATGGTGAAACAACTCTCCGGGATCCAACTGAACTAACATGCCAAACTGGTCACCACATGGATCCCAATATAATGGAAACTCACATCCATCAGTTAAGAGGAGGTAAGAATATCCATACATGTCTACACCAAAACATCCCCTTTCATCCTCTACAAATCTCCTATGGATGTGTTGTCTATCCAACATAGGTGCTGCAAGATATGAAACTTCTCCTCCCAAGTCAAGGGAATAATAAAGCTCTCCTCCACCACCGCTATAAGGACTACACATGCCATCATGCCTACTACCACTGCAACCTCTCTGAAGACACATTTCTAATGGATATTTCTAAGACAAAGAAGTTGTGAACTCTGCCTGGTGCACCTCAGTATGATGGTAATGTGATCTCTGACCGTGCAAGTAATCCTCTTAATATATCCGAGTCAGACACCTATAATCTCTAGTTCCATCTTCTGTAGATAGCAACCCTTCATCCAACAATGGATGGTATAAATATCAATTCAATCCACACTTATGCATCATCGGGTCATTTGTGTGTGGACTAAAGGAGAAATGATGAGCACTCCTCACTATGCAGTCAAGATAAAATGCACCTGCCTGCGTCAATGGTTGACAGTCATAGTCATGGGGAACACAATCCTCATCACTCTCATCACCAAAATCAAATGATGGCTCATGTCTCTGATCCTAAATAGCTAATTGGGTAGATACTCTAAAAACCCTCTCTGCATACCCAATAGCATACTCCCTATCATGAAACAATTGGAGATATTTTGATTTTAGCTCCTCCAAAGCACTCCTGATGAACTACATATTACGAATGTGAGTACTAGTCGAGACCCCATACCATCTCTCCTCAAACTCTACTATCCAAAGAAGGTACTCAACATACTTATGAGTGCAATAAAAATGAGATAAGGTTGAATCAACCTTATCTCTTGTACAATCTTCAGACGATCTCTCCATCTTTGTGGCTCAATAAGTTGTCCATCAAAATCAGTTACATGGGATGTAATCTCTAATTTACTTCCAAAAGAGTGAAACAAATCAACATGAGAACTGATCTTCCCACTGGATGATGCCCTGCATATCTCCTATGAAAATGATGGAGTAGTGCGGTGATCTATCACACAACTCTCTGGAGAATCGACCAACTCATTACACGAGCTATCAAGAACCTTCTCTACATCACCTGTCATGGGACTAACCTTAGGACCAACTGATGCAACATATTGTTCCCTACTAAACTCATCCAAATCACTCATCCCATCTAAGTCACCTACATTGGTAACAGTAATGTATATAGTCACATCCCCAAAATGATCCTTACAACTATCTGTGGGTGTATGGTCATCACCTGTAATTGTCTTAGGCATCAGAACTATATCTGCTACCATGGAAGACTGTGCTAAGGTTAACTCCACCATAAGCTCATCTATATCTAACCTTGACTCTTGAAGGGAAAACTGAGTGCTCTTCAAAGAGTCTGTGATGATGTTGAGCTCATAGGTGAGGCCATAAACCTCCTCTTCCTTTCCCTTCAGTGCATCATAATAGATACCATCGAGCATAAGAAGATGATCTCTATCTGATAATATCTATAGGTAATAATTCTTCATTACCCCAACTACATCTCTAATTGCCTGAAACTCTAAAATGGAAAGTCCACTATCAAGGTGCTCATATATACCTAGAGTCCAACAACACTGTGCCACCAGCTGGTAAACAACATCAAAGTGTTCTAAGGCTGAAGCAATCATGCCTTCACTCACCTTCAATTGCCCTACGAAATGATAAGACCCTCGTGACAAGTCATTTCAATACAAAATTTCTAATTTGTAATCATCACTATCATAAGAGGTTGAGTCACCATCACTCACCGATTGATAAGCATCCTCATGTGTGCTATCAAATTCACACATATCCTCACCAAGTTTACTACTATTATGAACCTCTAGGGATGGCTCAAATGACATGCTAGAGGTTATTGATTTGCCAATATCAATGCACACCTCCCCTATCAAAATAGATGCACACGTATCCATCCAACAATCCCTAGAACCATCTCCATTAGGCAACTTTTAAGTTGTGTTCCCATCTTCCTAGGTCTGATATACAAAATCAAACTTGTTGTGGCTTGAATCCACAACACCTATTGCATTAATATCACCTGAAACTTGAGTGTCTGCATTACGTGACTCCACACAACCATCACTCTCATGTGTATTGGCAGTAACCTCATGTTGATGCAAATACATTAGACTGTTGTCACACAAATTAGAACTATTATGGATTGTATTCTCCTTGCTTTCCTCATTTATACAGAGGAAGGACTAATATCTAACATAATCTGATTGTTTGTAGACCCTTCACACATTGGTTCATCTCAACAAGGCCTAAAGGCTTCCTAGTGCACTTTGAAACATGTGAACAACACTATAATGATGTGTAATATTGAAGGAAACATGGATCATGAGAGTCTTGGGTGTTTCAGACCTGTCTCAACACCTTCTAGGGGTTTCCAAACACACATAGTCCAAATCAAGTGATTGACAAAAAGAAACATGCAAATTAGGGCTTGGTGCCATTAGGGGTATTAGGGAAATGACTTCAAACAAAGTAAAGGAACTTCTCACATGCATTCTCAGACTTGTGCAGACCCCAAACAATATTCCACTATGGTGTTACACCCTTCCATTCACAAACAATGCATAAAGCATTCAAAACAATAAAGAACCTAGGCTTTTAGGGTAGTTTCACTGCAAACCTGCACACATAGTCTATTATATCTCCTCCACACATATCATTCATGGATTTTTATTTAAAATTTTTTTAGAACATATTAAAATAGAACTTCCCACCAATTTTCATGACTTTTTGATGCTTGGAATCAAAGATATGAAATATTCTAGTTTGCTAGACATCGTAGGCAAGGTTTAGGCCTCTTGTTAGTAAAAATGTCATAACTCACACAAAACTCAATAAAATTGATTCAAACAAAAATAATAAAACATATCCCTAACTTTCCCAAATTATTTTAGGCCTCCATCATTTAGTACATGTCCATACTAACACATTTTTAGACTAAAACTTTTCAGAAAAATAAACTTTATAGACCTGTCAAGACAAAAAAATGGAATAACATTCACAAAACCCAATGAAATTTGTTCAAATGAAATGCATTTGAAATATAATTCTCTCTTCTAACTTCTCCAACTAGTTTTAGGACTGTACTTATCCATACTAGTCTGTAACACATGAAATACAGTCGATGTTCACAAAAAATGCAATAAAAAATGTGCAAAATAAATTGGTTTCTCATTAAAAACTTCTCTCCAACCCTCCTGATCATGTGAAGATCTCATTTACATATATTTCCAACTAATTTCAGCTACCCAACTGACCATTAACTCCTCCTCCTCAAAGTTGTAACATTAATGCACTTTTTGGTGACAAGAATTTGCAAGGTTTCTACAATATTTGATCCAAAACATCAAAATTGATTCTCAAAGACTCCTAATGACCCCAAATGGTGTTAGATGGTCCACAATGACCTTATTGACCCCAAACATCCCAATCAATCCAAAACCAAACATTGACAAAATGACAACAAAAAGGGCAAAATAGATGCCCCTGCATCACACTCCCTAGGGGAGAGAATATTTGAGTTCCATCTCAAATGATGATCATCTAACTTTTTTCGCTTCCTCCAATTGTGTTGTAGTCATGGCTATCCTCTGACCTCCTCTTGATCATCTCCATGGTTCTTGGTTTGCACTCTTTTATTCCTCTCTTTCTTCTTGCATCTTCTCTTGCTTACTAGCTTTTGTGCTTGAAGACTCCAAAATTATGTTGCTCTGTCATACACCTCATTACTTCTATCAATTTCTTCCTCCTTTGTATTTTCTCCATGGTCTGCACCTATTCAAATATTATCAAAAACATGCATTATATAGAAACCATGAGGCCAATTTACCTCTTCACTATCTTCTGGTTCTTGATGTCTTGGTTCTTCCTTGATCTCAACTATACCCATCTTCTTTTCAACTATCTGATCATCACCAACATGTTGGTTTCTACTTGAGAACATTTCTCTTCCGTGATTTCTACAATTTCTTGAAGACACTCTTCATCTTTCTTCATGCTCATGTCAATGAATGTCTCTCCTTCCCTTGTTTCACCTTCTCTTTTCAAAGTAACCATCTATTGCCTTCTTTTTTGAATAATCATTTGTATGGGCCACTTCACCTTCTTTCTCATTGGCCAATGCCAAACATTTTCTTGAGATGCTTTCTCAAGACAATGCTACAATACAAGCTTAATACATTTTTCAAACTCTCCCATTGTCCTATCAAACTTTGCAACTAGGCTTATCTTGTTGTCTTTCATCTTCCCCTTTTGAGTTTGTTGCTACATCTTGCTATCTCTTCTCTTTTCTTGGATTCTTCTTGTGATACTTCACCTAGGTTTTCTTTCCTTTTCCTCACTACCTAGTCTTCAGGCATCTAGGTTCTTCACTTCAACTGGTCAAAAACAATACACAAACTTCCAAAACATCCCTTTCCTAGATCTTTGGGCTCTGATACCAAAAATGATGCAAAGGAAGGACTAATATCTAACACAATCTGATTGTTTGTAGACCCTTCACACGTTGGTTCATCTCAACAAGGCCTAATGGCTTCCTAGTGCACTTTGAAACATGAAAACAAAGTAATATTGAAGGAAACATGGATCATGGGAGTCTTGGATGTTTCAGACCTGTCTCAACACCTTCTAGGCATTTCCAAACACACATAGACCAAATCAAGTGATTGACACAAAGAAACATACAAATTAGGGCTTGGTGCCACTAGGTGTATTAGGGAAATGACTTCAAACAAAGTAAAGAAACTTGTCACATGTATTCTCAGACCTATGTAGACCCCAAATGATATTCCAATATGGTGTTACACCCTTCCATTCACAAACAATGCATAAATCATTCAAAACAATAAAGAACCTAGGGTTTTAGGGTAGTTTCACTACAAATCTGCACACATGGTCTATTATATCTCCTCCACATGTGCCATTCATGGATTTTCCTTTAAAGAGTTTTTAGAACATATTAAAATAGAACTTCCCACCAATTTTCATGACTTTTTAATGCTTGGAATCAAAGATATGAAATATTCTAGTTTGTTGGAAACCCTAGGTAGGGTTTAGACCTGCTGTTAGTAAAAATATACCATAACTCACACAAAACTCAATTAATTTTATTAAAAAAAAATAATTCATCTCTTAAAACATAGGACTAACTTTCCCAATTGGATTTAAGCCTCCATAATTCTGTACATGTCCATACTAACACATTTTTAGACTGTAACTTTTTAGAAAAATAACTTTACAGACATGTTAAGACAAAAAATGGCATAACTTTCATAAAACCCAATGAAATTTACACAAACCAAATGTATTTGAAAGATAACTCTCTCCTCTAACTTCTCCAACTAGTTTTAGGATTGTACCTATCCGTACTTGTCCATACCACATGAAATACAGTGATTGTTCACAGAAAATGCAATAAAGAATGTTCAAAATGAATTGATTTCTCATTCAAAACTTCTCTCCAACCCTCTTGATCATGTGAAAATCTCATTTACATATATTTCCAACTAATTTCAACTACCCAACTGACCATTAACTCCTCCTCCTCAAATTTGTAACATTAATGTACTTTTTGGTGACAAGAATGTGCAAGGCTTTTACAATATTTGATCCAAAACATCAAAATTGATTCTCAAAGACTTCTAATGACACCAAATGGTATTAGATGGACCACAATGACCTTATTGATGCCAAATATCCCAATCAAACCAAAACCAAACTTTGACAAAATGACAACAAAATGGACAAAATGGATTCCCCTGCATCACTCGTGTTTGACACTCATATCTTGTGTGCCAACATTCGAAGTCTCTTCTACAACATTTTCCTCATGTGCCATAACATTTAAATCATGACTACACTCAAAAGAATGACTACTGTCATAAAGATCAGTATTGTTATCAGGACTAATAACAACATCTTGAGCACTGAAAGTAACTTCAAGAGCTTCTGCCAAACTATCATCAAGTTATGAGTCCTTTTTATCCGTGCATTGGTGGTTAGGCTCCCAAAAACCTTTGCAAGAGAAACATTGACCTTGCCTTCTCATTTCATTCTTTCTCATTATGGGAGCTCCTGTAACTTGATCATTGAGTTTGGATTCATAATCATCTTCATTATCTAATTTAGTAGTTCTACCATACCTGCTCACATTATGCCCATGACTGAATTTTGCCCCTTTAGATGAAATTTTCTCCTTATACCCCCTCCTAATATACTTTACCAATCCAATCTCTTTGGGACTCAAGATGACAACAAAGTTCAAATAATCATTAAGAGAGTACCATGCTTTAAAATCATCTGACATACTCTGATAGTCCTTAAAGAGTCAAGGGGCTTCTCGTTCATAGCCTTCCCTGAGCTTGATGACTTCCCATTCCAAATCTCCCCTAGATTTTCCTTCAATACTGAAGTAACCCATAACTGAAACAGATGAATGTTGGTCACTCAAATGATGCAAGATGTTGATTCACTAAATATTTGTTTTAACGTAGTAGGATGGCAGGAGACTGCTCTGATGCCATTGTAGTGTATGGAACAATAATTTTTCCAAACGCTTACTTTGACATATTTCTTGAGAAAATTAAGATGATTATATAATAAGAATGCAATATAGAGATCTCTAAGTGATGGACATAACAATACCACTTGAACTTACACATGTAAACACTTACAACGTTATAACATGCCCATGATACTTGAGCAACAGTGCACCTACAGTTTTCTGAGTATGAATAATGCTTGATCATGCATTTAGAACTACTTAGAAACACTTATCATACATGTATTAACTTAGCAGATGACTCGATGATTACAATAGAAGCATAGCAGTGGATATTACACTTGATTCTGAACATACATTTGACTGATTACACACTAAATAATAGTCCAGAACTCAGAATCAGAATTACTACAACTTAGAAAATGATATTCAGATTGTTCAATGGTAATCTAATGTTTATATTAGTCACCAATACATTACAACTCACTCAGAAATAATCAACAGGAAGCCAACACTACGAAACAGAGATGATTCCTTGACAACCTTTTTATAAACTAATTGTAGCAGCCAATATAGTGATGTATGATCATAGATAATAGGAAAAATAATAGACCAGCAAAAGACCATAAGTATTAAATTATCTCAAACCTAGAAATTATGACACCAAGGGCTAATAGTGACTTGATGTTGCCTACAATCTGCTCAGAACTCCTTGATATCATCACATCTTACTTCAAATCTGGCTAGCACGACTTTTTCCCAGGCAAGACAACTCTGTACATTCATATGTAGCTACTTAATGAACCTTACACTTGGATAAGAGTTGAATACCATTCCAAGAGGTAATGTACAGGTCTAAAATTAGTAATCTCCACATCAATTCTCTACAAATTGCAATGTAAACACATGTCACTATAGCAAATCACTATAGTGGGTCATTTTATCATGGGTACTATTCATGATGGTACTGTAGCAATTAATGTAGCGTGGGTATTGTATTAGCAGGTACAAAATCTTCTAACCTACACATCAAACCCTTGTAAAATCTATGTAAATCCTTCAATGAATCTCAAATGTGACATCCTTGTAAAGCCACCAACACAATCCAATAGAGGCTACATTCTCCAAGTTTGACATTATAGTGAAACCTTAAGTTTCTTCCTCAAAGCCACAGCTTCTTTAGAAAAGACAATTGTAGAATGATTCCAAGAATGAATTTTCATTTGCTTTTTGATGCCCTAAATACTTTCCACAATTAGGTTGATTTCTCTAAGAGTCATTTTAATAATTTAATATCATTAAAATATATTTGCTTTTTGCACTTTATAGCTTCTCATTAAAGTGGGTGCCCAACACATCATAAATGCACTTTAATAATTGACTTTAATACATCTCATTAAATAACCTTTAATAATAAAGTCAAATAATATTTAATGATGTGCACTTTTAATTATTATTAAAGCTTTACTTTAATAATAATTAAAACTCCATAAATAAATGTCATTCATCAATTCTAACTTTTCCACCGGCTCACCCACTACTCCCTTTGTCCAACTAGATGCCTTACTAAAAATAGTAAGGTTGGCCTCTATCAATGCACTGACTTACTATAAATAGTAAGTACATACAAATGAAGCCAGAATCCTCTGAATAACTTAGCCTTAGAATATACCAATGATCTAGAGAGGAAAACACTATTAACTACCACTTGAAGAGCTTATTAACATCAAAACTGGACCCTCTAATCCACAACACTAGCCTACAAGGGTCAAATGATAGGCTAATCTTCCAAACTTTAATGCTCTTGAAAATGGGGGACATTACAGAAGAATAATCCATCAATATTCATTTAATTCTGAAAAAATCCAACAAAAGGATGTTTAGATATCTTCTTATTGTTGACGAATCCTCTCTATCTAAAAAATGAATAATTACCAAAAATATCAATCAGGAATCTAGCAAAGAAAACTAAGATAAGAAAGGAAAATAATTTAGAAGAAATCTCCTCAAATCTACCTCTTTATGTTGCATGATAATCACTTGTAAAGTTGACTCACTGTTTCCTACCTTTGATTCCTCATTTATCATGCAAAATTCTTCTTATCATTGCATGAGAACCACCACTGCATGTGTTTGTTTTAGTTTACATGCTTTTACTATGAAAATATAAAGCATTCACTTCTTCATATCCTATGAGATTTATAAGAATGTGGTTTTAAAACTAGTAAAAGCACCAAAGGTGCTATCGAATGGCTGATAGGCACAAATATTTATAAGCCTATCTTTAAATAGTATATATTTTTTACTGAAAATTTATTATATGTAGTAGTTTGTTGACAAGGCTATAAAACTTTAGGAAATTCAATTATATTTTTTTTACAAATAAAAATAATGGAATAGTATTAAATATGCATAGATGGTCAAAGAAAAGGTCATATAGATAAATCTATTAACTTTTTATCCTGTAGTTCAAGCTAAGAAAGAAGTAGAGAACATATAGTTGTAAATACAAACAAATGATGAGGGCAAAAAAATATCCATTTACATATAGTATAGATCTCAAAAACATGAAACTATAAATATTCACATGCTGAAAAGATAATGTGGTATAGAATACTATTAACAATTTCATTTACCAATTCAATGAGCACATAAATCAAGTTTTATTTATAAGAAAAGTATGCAAGACATACAAACAACAACCAAGACAAAATTGCAAGGTTTGTGCAAGTAACTAAATCAAATTTTCATGACAAGTAGTTCATATTCTAACAGTGAATCTATGAAATTGCTTTGAAGATTGCCAAAGTTCATTAACGTCTAGGCATTATTCCCTCTATTTAAACAATCAGATTAATATCATCCAAGATTCCAAAACACTAGACAGATCCGGTGCCCCATGTGAATTTTGATGGATTAGATAATCCTCAAACAAATTTTCTAGATCAAACTATGTAGTAAGCTTGATCATGAATTTCCACTCAACACAAGTGATTTCCAATTTATTAAAAACAATCTCACAAATTTGAATCATGTTCCAATTAATTTCAGTTCCATTAAAGTTCACATTGAAGCTATCTATATACCATATGGCCATTCCAGGCCTTTTTTTAGAGATACTTACAAAAATAATGCTTTGAGAAATTTGTTTCAAAAAAATGTAATTTTTCAGAAAAATTGAAGTCCCAAATGATTTTGTGGGACCCTTTCTCATACAAGTTAGAGAAAATACCATCAAAAAATATAGTACAATACCCATGGGTAGAGCAATGCTTGGTATACATCCATAGTGGGCAAAGTTTCTACTTGATTAATAAGAGTGTGCAAATTGGTATGTACTCTCAGCTCTTAGTTATTTAGATAAAATCAAAGATTTTAACAAACTAAGCCAAAATCCCCCAAATCCGATGGCAAGGTCTCTATAGAAAAACATGACAAAAAATATTGTCATGTGAAGAAAGCATGCACTTGACAAAGACATTGGACTTGGGTTTTTGTGGGAAAGTACATTCATGTCATTTAATGGATACCTTACTTGAGATTTATGTCATCCACATATTCATGTAATGCAAACTCCCAAAGCAATCACTAGTTTTATCCTCATTTATCAGCTAATTATATTTGCATAAAACATCAGGAAACATATTTTAACTAAACTTTTACCTCAACCAAAATCTTATTCTAGAAATATGGGCTAGGTGCCAAATTTATTTTTAATATTCTAACCAACGATGCACAATTCTACTCTAACTAAATCAATAGTACTTATAAACTACACATTTTTTCAATCAACGGAAAACTGAGTTACAGAAAGTGACAGTGTAGGTGTAGCAGGGTCCAAAATTTAGAACTTGAGGATTTGGCAATTTAAGTATTTTATTTTATATGTATGTAAAATACATACAAAAAACATAAAACTTTAGATACTAGATTTAAAAAAACACATGTTATCAGTCAAAGAATAGGTATATTACAGGATGATTCGATAAGTACTAACATGATTGCCAAACTTTATTTTAAGAGAGGTGTTAGCATATATCCCTTGAGTCATCATGAGCTCCTAAGATTTCCCTCAAGATCTCACTTTGAGGATGGAGAAGCACCTGCACACTACACCAACTCAAACACTGATGCCCTCCATCATAAAAAATACCCTGTGGTGAAAAGGGGTAATCCTACCATTTTTCCATCCTAAATTTAAGGTAGCCATCATTTATGCTAGCATCGACCCTCTCCTACAAAACTAATTATAAACAGCATAACAATAAGTGTTAAATTAAAAGGTCTTCTTTTTTAAAAAATAATTGGCTAAAATGGCATGTTAACTTGCTACTCAAACCTAAAAGATGCATACAACCTAAAACTAAAATTTTAAAACTCCTTGACAAAGTTGGTTCTCTAAATTCATAGAGTGATGTAATCTATAGAATGTTTGGCCAATAAACTTCCACGTCATTGTAGACATAACACAGAACTCCTACTATTGTCACCCTAAATTTTAGGAAATCCCATTTTTGCTAGCATTCACCCTCTCCTTCAAAAATATTTGAATATCGAGGAACAAGAAGTATAAAATGGTCCTAACTTATCATTCCCAATTACAAAAACTATCCTATATTAACTCACTATTAAATTTCAAATGATGCAAAGATCCCAAAACCAAAATTTTAAGACTTCCCATGCACAGAGGCTCTGTTTACTGTAGAATGATTGGCCACAAAATGTCTATTGATACAAATTATCCTACTTTTACTGATCCTACAAAATAGATAATATAACATAATAATAAATGTGAAATGAGTTTAGTTTTGCATACCTAGTTAGGAAAACTTTAAGACACCCCATGAAAGTGCCCTCTTTATATTCATGGACTCGTATTCCATAAAATCTTTGGCCAAAAAAGTTCTACTCCATGGTGAAAACAAACAATCCTTTTGTTTTCCATCCTAAAATGTAAGAAACCCCATTTCTATTGCCATCGACCCACTTGTACAAAATGTGAAATAGTATGCCTTTCCATATCCAAAAAATAAAATTTTCCTCCCCAATGGAAAATATGAACAACAAAGGTAAATGTCATAAAATAGTACGTAGTGCACCTAGGGAAAACCTAGGTCATAGTGAAGATGAGCATTTTCTAGTTTATAAATATGCTTTGTGATCAAATGGACTAGGAAATAATGGTGTACCTTCCCTTTCGTGTAGATAAAACACTCTATAATAGCAGTAACAAGGTCAAGTGTAGTGTCACCCATCTTAGGATTTTATGTCTAAGTTGGAAGAGTTGACAATGCAAAAAATAGTAAATTAATTTTAGCACACTTTTCTTTTCTCTAAGCCATTTGTTTACATTACCCCAGTGCAATGTCATTTGGATTGAATTTGATTTGGGGCACATTGTGTTTCTTATGATATTACTCGCTTTGTCATTTCATTTCTTGTTCGTCTTCTTCTTAGCTAATTTGTATATATATTCACCATTGTTAATGCAATGGTGAAATTTCCATACCCATGCCAATTCAAATTTGAAAAGGAAAAACTAGAAAGATGAAAGTAAAATTTGAACTTTGAACAATTCAAATTTTGTTGTGAACACTTTGGGAGGAAATTTCATTAAAGCAGGCATGTTATAAAGGTCATTTCAGAAATCAATTATCAGAAAGAAAAATACCAATATTATTACAGGAAAACAAAATGATCAAGTGAATACAAAAATGCTCTTCAAATCATATTGAAACATAAAATAGAATAAAAGAAACATACTAAAATTGCCCACTTTGAGTATCCTTTACAATCCAATTTATTATCCTGAAATAGATTTACTGCAACATAATTAAATTTTATTAGCTGGATATTGAACACTAACGGATGCAAGAACCTAAAAGAAAACTTTTAACACACTCTGTGAAGTGCTCTATAATTTTTTTTAACTAATTTAACACCACCCTAAGAGCAATTACCAAGTGGATACTACTTCAAATAAATCTTGTAGCAAATTTGCTGAAGTTGGGAAATTCAACCTTCCATTTTGTCATCGGTAATAATTAAGTGGCATGTTTTATGCACAATATTAAATGGATGACCAATTTTTTTAAAATTTTTGGACCACCAAAAAAATTATTTGTTTGGACTATCAAAAAATGGACTACCAAATTTTTGGCAGTTACAAGATGTGTAAAAATATAGAATGGCCTATCGACCAAATTAATAATTTAATATGTAAATGACTATCAAATTTAAGAATCTCTTATAAGAGAAACTAATACTAAAAAATTTAGCTTCAAAATTATTAATATTGATAATAATCTCATAATTTATTTTAAAAATTACAAATGTCAGTTCCCCTCTAGTGGTAAAGTGAAAAGCATCTGCACAATTACCAATGGCACACAAACTAGAGACATTCATCAGTCTTAGGGCACCTCTCTTCATCCTTTTACACGGTTGAAAAAATTGGAAAAATTTGCCCTCATAAATGAGAAAAACTCTTGAAACAAATCAGAAAATCATTCAAAAATTCAAAAAATCATTCGCTAAGAATGAGAACAATCCCAATAAACATATGCTTGCTTTGTTGCATAAAAATACATGGCCTAATAATAAATAACCAAAATCAATTTTCAAGACCTGAGCCATAGCCAAATCAAAGTTATTTCAACTGAGTTAGTTTAGCATGTCAAAAGAGGAAGGAACTATTAGCACAAAAATCACACACTACCTCCATGAAGACTCCTATGATGATTTAAATCCTTATCATGTACATGTAAGCATGAAAATAAATCCTTTGGGCAACATGCCTCTTGATGATGTGTCCTCTTTCCTTGTCTTGTGTCATTTCTGCTTTATCAATTTCTCTCCTTCCCCATTTGCGACACTTTTCGACACTTGTTGTGACACTTGTTGACTTGCATTTTCTAGCTTTTGACCTTGATCCTAAGCCTTGTGAGTGTCTTGTAGGTGAGTTTTCACCTTTACCCTTTGTAATTCATCTAGAGCACCTCATAGAAGCCTTCTAGAGGTCCCCCGATCCATCTCTCGCTGTCAGTTTTTGATTTTGACCAACCAATCCAAATCTCCCCCTATTATTTCCATACTTCCCCTATGGATCCTATAGATACAAGTCGAGATTTGGATTCTTCCACATGACTGACCTATTTCTTGATGCGGAATTCATCCTTTTCCTCCCTTCTACCCTCTGCCAGCTAGAATTTATACATCTGACCTAGTTGAGCCTGGATCCCCCCGAGCGACCCATGATCCCCAAGGGTGACCCTGTCTGGTGAAAGTGGCGACCCTGTTGTCTCTTGACCCGTGGAAAAACTTGAGTTTCTCTCATTTTTTCTCCATTTTTGCCTATTTTTCTTTTTGTTTGCATGATTTTTGATCCTTGATATAGAGTTAACTATTTCATGCACCCACACATGAATAATTAACTCTATTTAATCTATAATTAACTCTCTAATCAATCTCATGCACTCCCTCACCTCCATTTCCTCTTCAGTGATAAGCTATCATTGCTTCATCACTCCCTAATTAGCTGAGTTCATTGGGCAATCAACCTTGTTAACTCCCCAATCTATTCTTGTTAACTCATCAATCAAATGAGTTAACTCTTCAATCCATCTCTTCCTCAAACCTATAGATACCCCACTCCCTCAAGCACAAAGGGAGGCAAATTCATTGTGCACACAACTCTTGCCAATTTTGCTCTCCAACCTAGTATTGATATGCTCATACAGGATGTAAGTGCCTTTTGCTTTCTTTGTTCAATCAAGTAACACTACGCTGCTCAATTCTTAGCTATTGTGCTTAATTCAAGCTCACATCAAGCTCATACAAGCTTCATTGAAGCTTCTCTTTGCTTCTTTGGGTCATTTTGTTGTCAAGAGGATCACCTGCTGCCACAGAAGGATTTGAGGTTGCCTACACAAGGATTACTGAGGGTAGTGGAGTCAACAAATCTTCATCTCTTTTGGGTTCTTTTATTACTTTCGTAGTAATTAGATAATCATATTTGCTATTGGGAATAGTAACACAATGAATTTTTCCTTGATAGATTAGATCTTACATGTTAGATTAATCATTTTCACATTTCTAGATCTACATTGTTAGAAAAAGCATCTTCCTTTTCCATTAGATTAGATTGCATTGAAAACACTAAAACCCAAAAAACATAGATTAAACTTTGCATTTGAAAAGTCATATACGATTGCACACATATTTCTTTTTCATAGATTTTAAGCATTTCTATTTCCAAAATACTCTAAAAAATACCAAAAAGATGTTTTGCATGTCATTTAGTTTGCATTCATATAGATCTCTTAGAGTAGACAACATTGTAAACCCTCGATCCTATCATAAGGTAACCACAGTTAACCAATGTCAAAACCTAGGTCAACAAAAACCCTAGGTCAAAACCCTAGATCTACTGGAGGTTAGTAATCATGTATCCCCTTTTACCCTGATTCACGAATGTGTTTAGGGGTGAGAGGAGAGTGGGTGAGAGCTATCCGTAATGAGATCAAGGAATTACATCCGCAACCGCAGCAACAGACATTTATTCTGCCACAAGGAGACCCATTTGATCTCTTGTTATTAGAAGAAACTAGGAAATTACAACTATACATAGCATTTTTCATAGACATAGAAATAGCAAAAGCCATCAACGAAAATAACAGATTACCCACACAAAGGTGGAATTTAAGGAATCCAAATAGAAGAAGAGAAACTAGTGACCCTTTGGGTCATTGGGCTATCTTAAGCACCACAACCACTGAGCAAAACATCCAACAAAACGCACAACAAAGGCCATAGAACTTGCTGACCCCCCTCCACGAAGTCTAGCTCTCCAATGAGCTAGACCTCTATCATGTCTCACCTCCTCTCGACTGGCTACTTCCACATGAGTGAGAGTGACATGGTGGATTGCCCCATGGCAAGGAGGGAAAGGGGTCCGTGTGCATGCTGAAATCTGACCCGACAGCCCCAAGCAACTGGAGTCACGATTTTGAGCGTACATATTTTGGTGAACCCGACGTGAGCTACAAAATCTTTTGGTCTTGTAGTTTGCATTCCCATTGCAAAAAAATTTCAAAAACATTTAAACAGTCTTCCATTGCCTTTCATAGCCACTTCGACTTCCATCATTTGTACCATCATCCATTTCATTTATTCTGCAGTGTCTATGGTACCCCCAAATATGACAGAACCAGACTTGAACTAGGGAAACGTTCCCTCTACTGAACCAGAAACCCCTTCCTTTGATAGGTATGTGCTGCCTCATCCTGATGCACCTGTTACCAATTGTTATGACTATGGAGACTCTAATTATGAACAGGATACAAAAGAGTCCAGGCGTTCTCTATCCTTCAATAACCTAGCTTGGGAAAATGACTCAACCATACCAAATGTGCCACATAAGGCCAAAAGGATAAGATTAGAAGTACATCAACTAGAACAACCCTCCATAAGTACATCAAATACTCACCTTGATGAAGAGGTTAGAAGGTTGGAAAGGCATCTCTAAGAAACCAAAGATTCCCAAGAAGCATTGAGGATTTCCTTCGAAGAAGAATAAAAAGAAAAAGCCGCACGAGAGGAAGCTCGTCACTATGAAAGTAGTCGAAGAGAACATCCTAGAAATGAAGAAACCCCTAGAGCTACAACTCCTATAGATTTAATCGCAACTCTAGTGTAAAGAATCAAGATCCTAGAATTAGAACAAGCTACTCTAGAGAAAAGACCAAAGTCTCATGAACAGGACCAGGGGGCATCTCAAAATCCCCCTATCTCAATTACTATTTGCGACATGCTAGTAATGACACTTGTCTAAATGGGAATCCTCCTATTCAGAACAATCCAACAAATCTGACAATTGGCTATCAAAAGCCACTTACAGGGTTATTACTAACAACCCTGCAATCTCAGAGTGCCTTCTTAGGAATGTATCTCAAATATCTGAAAGAGCCTCTAGGCCAAAATATAAGGAGTGTACAACTGCCCTGACCATTACCAGATCTCCCAAAGTTCAAAGGAGAAGGAGATCCAAATTCACACATCAAAGCCTACACCATAGCCATAAGAGAACTCCTTCCTTGGGATGGGGTTGTTGCAAAAAATTTCTCAAAAATGCTTGAAGGCATCCCCTTGGATTGGTATTATCATCTCCCAGAGGCTTCAATCCATTCGTTCAGACAACTAATAGGAGAGTTTGCCATGGAATTTGACATGAACAAACTCGTGAAAATAGGGATTAGGGAACTCCTTACAATGAAACAAGAACCGAATGAATCTGTAGCACATTTCATCACATGATGGAAGCAAGTGCTCTATTCTTCAACCAGTGCTCTGAATATGGACCACTGAGAACTATGTGACCTCTTTTTGCATGCCCTTAACAAGGACATGAGAGAAGATGTTCAGAAATTACCATACAAGTCTTATGAGGAAGCATTGGAAAGTGCTTTAAGAATTGATCAAGCCACCATCAATAGTGGTAGAAAAACTTATGATGCTTGTGGAAAACTTAGAACATTCAGAGGAGCAGAAAAGACTATGGCTAGTGTGGCTCAGGAAAAAGATGTCAACATTGTGAAAAACAATCCAAGTAATGACAAATGGCAACAAAAGCGTAATCAAGGATCAAGCCAACCTTCATACAACCCCAATGCCTATTGTTGGTTTCATGGAACAAAGGGTCATGAAATAAAAACCTATTATGGTTACAATAAAGCTATCTCCAAACTTACACCAGATCAATAGAAGAATTTCCTCAAACTTCTCCAATCACAAAGAAAGGAGAAGGAACCTCAAATCGAGAAAGGAAAAGCTAACCATAACCATACCAATAACATAGAACTAGACCAAGAGGTGTTCATGATCCATGAAGAGGAACAAACAAACCAAACAGAGAACATCTTCTCACAAGTGATAAATTTGTTGAGAGCATCTCCCTCACATCGCAAGACATTCCTAGAAGTATTGGAAGTCATATGTTCCTCACAAGGGGAATCACCCCCTCTTACCTTTGATGTTTCTAAACTACCCCAAAATGAAGGAAGTAAGAAAAAGGATTCACCTCTATACATACAAATTCAAGTTGAAGAGGTCACTATAAAAAGGGTGGTGGTAGACGAAGGATCAGTAGTCAATCTCTTGCCAATGTCCTTTTTACGATGAATGGGATACAAAAAAACATGAATCAAACAACAAACTACCACGCTAAGGATTTACAATAGTCATGACATCCAAACAGTTGGAAAAATTAGTCTACCACTCAATCTGATGGGAAAAACTATCTCTACAAACTTCTATGTCATTAACCAAGAAACCAATTACAATATGATCCTTGGAAGACCCTAGATTCATGCCATGAAATCCATTACCTCAACACTATTCCAAGAAATACATTTCCATCACTTGGAAAAGGTAAATATAGTCAAGGTAGACCTTGACCCTTTCAGTGTTTATAGAAAGGAATAGGAAGAAAAAGACAAGAAGTTGAAAATGAAAGAGAAACAGAATGAGGAAGCTCAGGTTGTTCAAACAAGTGTGACTGCTCACAATATATTTTACCAAAGAATGGACGATCTTAAGGAATTCCCCTTTGATCCGCATACCACTAAATCCCATGTACCGTTTGGCTTGGTATCCATTCCATGTATCAATGAATGGGACATCAAAAACCTTTTGGTTGGAACAATCGAGATCATCAAAGAAGGAGATGAAAAAGAGGAAAAATGAATTTCTACCTACGAGTTCGAAGAAGGATCTCATTCGTAGAACCATGAAAGATTATGAACCCTAAATTTTGACAGGGCTAGTTATAAGACAAGAGAAGGAACCAGAATAATCTTAACGTCCCCCGAGGGAAAAATCCTCCCCTTCACCTTTAGACTAGATTTATTTTTCACCAATAACATAGTTGAATATGAAGCCCTATCCCTAGGAGTCATGCTATCCATGAGAATGGTGATTAAAAAAATTGTTGCCCTTGGAGATTCTCAATTGGTGATCAACCAAGTTGTGGACAATTACGAAACAAAGTCCAAACAATTGTGACCTTATAAAGAAACCATCAGGAACTTAGTTCAACTCTTCAATTTTTTCTCCATCAAAGTCATACCCAAAGAAGAAAATCAGGTAGCAAATTCAATGGCTACATCGACCGCATTATTCTCACCGCATGCTCAATTACAAAACTCAGAATACATTATTTCAGTGTACAGAGAGCCATTGTTGGATAGAGAAGAGTTACCAAATATCCTAAATTATTCCATAGGTCAAGAAGAACAACCAACCTGAGACTACGTTGAGAACGATGAAGCCATCCTGGAATATTTGCACACATATGATGGGCTTCCAAGAGTCCACCATAAAAAAGGATACCTACTCCTCCCTCATCTTGAGGACTATATTGGAAATGAAAAAGAAATCCTTCAAATTGAGGCAAACTCAGATTTACTGCCTGCTCCTCAGAAGTTTGAAGAAGGCCACCCCTCCTTGACAGGAGATACAATCAATATCAACATTAGTACACCTGAAAAACCTAGGATGTTAAAACTAGGAGGAGAGCTAAGTGATGAAGAATTAGATGAATACATAGAATTCCTCATTGAATATTTAGACATATTTGCATGGGCATACTTAGATATTCTAGGGTTAGATCAAGAGGTTGTGGTGCACAATCTAGTAACGAAACCAGATGCCAAACCCATAAAACAAAAACTGAGGCCCTTAAAACCACAAGTAGCCAAAATGGTGAAAGAGGAACTCAAAAAGTTATTGAACATTGGATTCATCAAACCAGTTGATTATTCCAATTGGGTGTTGAACATTGTCCCAATCCTAAAAAATAATGGAAAAATTCATATATGTCTCGATTTTAGAGACATCAATCAAGCTTGTCCAAAAGATGACTTCCCATTACCATCCATCGATCAAATTGTCAATTAAACAATAGGATATGAAGTTCTCTCTCTGATGGATGGATTTTCAGGATATAATCAGATTAGGATCGCAGAAGTTGACCAAAACAAAACAACATTCACTACCCCCTAGGGAACTTTATGTTATATAGTCATGCCCTTCAGGTTGAAAAACACTGGAGCAACATACCAATGGGAAATGACACACATCTTTTACAATTACATACACAAGATAGTGGAAACCTATGTCGATGATCTTCTAGCCAAATCAGAACAAAGGGGGAAACATGTGGAGGATCTGTGCAAAATCTTCAATAGGCTCCGAGAGTATAAAGTAAGGTTAAATCCTAAAAAATGTGTGTTTGGGGTCATGGCAAGAAAATTGTTGGGAGTCATCATCTCAAGAAGAGGTATTGATGTTGACCTGGCCAAAGTCAAAGCAGTCCTAAATGCAACCCTGCCAACAAGTGAGAGAACTATAAGATCCTTCTCATGATAGCTAGGCGCAATCAGGCAATTCATACTAGATATGACTTTCAAAATCCATCTGATCAACCAATTACTAAAGAAACAAGTTGGCATTACTTCGACTGTAGACTGTCAAATCACGTTTGAATAGGTAAAGAGATTCTTGTTAACCCCACCCACATTGATGCCACCAAAGCATGACAAATGCTTCATCTTATACTTTAGAGCCACTAATATCTCTGTAGGATGCATGCTAGCTTAAGAGGATGAGGGTGGAAGAGAAAGAGCCATCTATTTCATAAGTTGAACCTTATTGGAATATGAAAAGAATTACACTTGGGCTGAAAAGGAGTCCTTGGCCATAGTCTTTGTAACCTGAAGGTTACAACACTACATGTTGAATCAAGAAACTAAAGTCATGATACGATCTAAGCAATTGAGGACCTTTCTAAATCAGCCTATGCTCTCAAGAAGAGCCAGCCGGTTCATAACCTTGTTAAGTGAATTTGAGCTAACTTATGTCAACCAGAAGGTTGTCAAAGGACAAAAAATAGTGGATTGGTTAGTAGATCATCCAGTCCCCCAAGAAGAACATGTGAACAAAGATTTCCCTGATGAAGAGATTTGTGCAGTTGATCTTGAGAAGTATGCCGCCTCGTATTGGTACTGAGATATCGTAAACTATCTTGCAAACAAAACCTACCCAGAAAACATGACACCTCTAGGAAAAAGATGATTACGCGTCCTCACCATGAGATATGTTTTAATAGATGATGTGCTCTATCAAAGGGCCCTAGATGGAATATTACTTCAATGTGTTGACAAAGAAGAAGCACGTACGATATTAGAAGAATGCCGCAGTGGAATCTATGGTGGACACTTTGGTGGTCACACCATAGAAAGAAAGATACACAGAATGGGATACTTTTGTCCTTGTTTATAGGGAGATGTAATTAAATTTTTAAAAAGGTACCCAAAGTGTCAAGTTTATGCTCATGTTCACCATACACCAATGAGAGATTTATAGCCAATTGTCACACCTTGGCCCTTCTCCACATGGAGATTAGACCTGGTGGGAAAGATATCTCCCCCATCAATAGATGAACATCTGTTCATCATAACGGCAACAAAATATTTCACAAAGTGAGTAGAGGCCATGCCTCTCACCACAGTGTCAGGATCCGTAATCGCTAAATTCATTTTAAACCAACTCATTTACCGGTTTGGAATCCCTCAAGTGATAGCGACAGATAATGCTTCATCCTTGAAAAACCCACAAGTGAGAGAATTATGTGAAAGATTTCACATCAATCATAGCTCCACTTTGGTCTATTACCCTCAAGGAAATGGACAAGCAGAGGCTACCAATAAAAACTTTGAAGTCAATATTGGTCAAAATCATAACAGATTCTAAGAGAGATTGGAATCTACAACTATATCCAGCTCTATGGGTTTGCAAAACAAGTGTTAGAACTCCAATTGGAACCAACCCCTACGCCTTTAATTTTGGGTCAGAAGTGGTGCTACCATTAGAAGTAGAATTGCCTAGCCTAGGAGTGTCATTACAAGGATTATTGGACAATGAAGAATATAGGGTAGTCAGGTTCGCTAAATTAGAAATAATAGATGAAACACACCTAATAGTTGTTCAAAGGCATGACTCTTATCTAGAAAGAATGAAAAAGTAGTACAACAAGAAAGTCATCCCAAGCCCCTTTACAGTAGGAGACCTAGTGCTCAAGGTAGACAATCTAATCAATAAAAGAGCAGGCGAAGGATGAAAATTTAGACCTAATTAGATAGGCCCCTACATGGTTAAAGAGGATATCAGAAATGGTGCTTATCTCTTGTGCACAATGGAGGGAGAGGAATTTGGTGAAATAGTCAATGCCTTTCACTTCAAGAAATATTATGTCTAAAAAACAAAAAAAAATAGAAAACATAAAAATACAAAAAAATTATAAAATTCAAAAATGTCAAAAATAATTTATTTTTTGCATTTCAGTTTCATTCTATTCATCTTGCATTACAGTTCGTGACTTTCTCTTATACTATTTTCCTTTTAGTATGGAGTCTAATGTTTCCTAGATATATGTCATCCTTCCAGGACCTAGAGATTCCTCATTTTCACAAATCGCCATTATTCCCCTTCATTCCTAGTGATTCTAAATCAAAGTCTAGCTCTTAGCTTTACACTGATCCCAGTCTTAATGAGTCAAGATTATAGGTCTAAGCAAAGTTAGCATTCAAACTTACAATGTTCAAAGGAAACTTACAAGTAGACCTTCCCAATTCTTCCCTAGTAGAAGAGAAGTCCAACTAGATTACAAAAACTTTAGATGGCACTCAGCCCCTTATCTTTCCTAGCCAAAAATGTCAAGAAGATCAAAACTTTGAAGGAAGCAATCTAAAACATGAGTGAATAAAAAAATGAGTGATCAAAATTAGAGTGTTGAAAGAGTGAGAATTGAGAGATCAAAGCATCATATATCAAAGTTCCAAAAAGCATTCATTTCTTGAAGTCAAAATCCAAAAAAAAGTGAGAAAAGACAAGTGATGAAAATACAAAAAGAAAAAGAAAAAAAAGAGAGAAACAAAAAAAAGAGTGAAAAAGAGAAGATTGTTGAATGTTCATACTCTTGGGTGGAGATTAGTCTAAGCTCAAAGCCTCAAGGGTGACATTCTAATAGAGAAAGAAAGGTACAAAGTACATACACACACTAGTTGAGCAAAGCTGAGAGTCTAGTTGTCTCTAGGATCATCTTCTATCTAAGGACCCTTGTTCTTTCCCATTTTTCCTTTACCCTAGGTCAACTTTGCTTGCCATCTATGATCTAAGTCTAGCGGACACCTATAAAATTTGATACTCATCTAAAGTTGAATTCTTGTCAAATTGTCTTATCTAGATAAGGATCAGTGTGAAGCCTTTAGCAAAGCCTAGAAATCAGAAGCACTCCATGATTCCATTTTCACTCCCCACTTGAGTTTTCCTGAATCCTATCTCACAGCCCTGAATAGGTTTCTTATATCAGAACAACTCGCAATCCCCTAAATCAAAAATCGTATTTAAGAGTAGTCATTTTGTTTGTTCCACATTAAATTCATATCAAAATCAGAAAAAGAGTCTCAAAGCAATAAAGTCAAGTGTCATATCTCATGACATTCAGTAAAGTGTTATAGTTTCATTTACAACATTTCTTGTGTTCTTGCATTATCATATCGTAAACTGCATATCATATATGTGTCCTGCAAAACTACAAAAACATGTCATCATTATCATACTTGCATTTGTTAAAAGAGTTGAAAAGGTGAAACATAATAAAAAAGTTCCTAAAAACTTCCAAACATGCACAAGAGATGAGTATGGAATTCGACAAATAGAAAAAACATCTAGAAAAGGATAAACTTTCAAAGATACATCCGGAGTTTCTATATACAATGGTATAAAAAATCTAAAGACAAAATACTCTCGAGAGAAGTAGAGGCTCCCCATGCAAGGGGGTACAAATTTTAAGAAAAGCAAATCAAGAGTGTTTCCCTTCAACAGAACCCTCAGGGCCTCGACTCCTCCATTTATGAGTACCACTCGTCACTCCATGAGACCTGTGAGAATGATGTGCTCTGCTGTGGGCATGTGACTATGAAGGCCCCACCATACTAGTGCTAGAATGCCCAACATTAAGGCAAGTCATCTCTCAAAGCACTTTGTTCTCACCTTGAAGCATGTTAACCTGGGTCCTCATCTTAGTGATCATCTTACACCCATGGTAGACAAGAGAAAAAATGTCAGTGTGTCGTCTCGCAATAGGGGGGACACCAGGATCTTCCAAGAGATGATCATGGGTCATCCTAGTAAAGGGAAAGGCTAATCCAACATTAACCTCGTGAACCAAGTCCCTCCACTCTTTAGCATTGCCTGAAATGCCAAATCAAGAAAAGACCAAGTCAATACCACATGAAAAGAGAAAAGACAAAGCTAAAGCAAGAGCAAATAGACAAAACTTACGTGGATCTCCAGGCTACCAGTCAGGGTCAAACTAATGCATCACCTCATCTGAATGAGGAGGTAGAGGAACAATAGGAGAACCCTTAGGGATGTTAGGAACCTCATTTGGGACATCAATGTCATCAAAATCCCCATCCTTGAGAGGGGCCTCATCTGACAAATCATCACTATTAGGAACATAGTCCTCGTCAGTGGACTCTAAATCAATAGTCATAGTCAAAGATCAGGAAGGAGTCCCTCTCCCTCCCCTCCGTGCTCCTCTAGAGACCCTAGTGATGAAGACACTTAGAGTCAAAGGTGTGCAAAAAATGTTCCTCTATCCAATCTCACCCATCTCTTGAATAGTCATGTAGCAACTGAACACAAGGGGCAAGTCCTCCGGGACATCCTCGCCAAACTGCTACAAAACTCGGTCCACCCGATGAGCCTCAACCTGACCATTATGATCTATGATCTCAAGAACCTCACAGCAATACACTCTCATCTCGCCATCTAGAGCCCAAGCCCCCTCCATGTCATGGTAGGGATAAGAGATCATGTCATCAGCTGTAAGGGTAGCAATAGTGGGAAGAGTAGCATCAAAATGACCAATGTGTGCCCACCTCACTGCTCTCAGTAGTCGCCTGTCTGGAAGAGGAATAAGCTTCTAGTAAGGTCTCATGTGCTCAAAAATCCATTCATAATCAGAGAAGAGTGGCTGAAAGCTAGAGCCCCTTGCCGAGAGATCTAATAAAAATCTCTGTAGACCATAGCCAAGATGTCAAGTCCCTATGTGTAAATTATGCCCTCCTCTAATCCACAAATGATGGGTGCCCAACACCATCTCAAATAAGCCAAGGCCTTATGTCCTAACAACCTCAAAGAAATTAAGCCAATCAAAAACCTCCTCAGAAGTAGGATGCGGAGTCATGGCATAGAAGAAAGTAGAACTCTTGTCTGGTCCCTAGGGTGATTAACCCCCATAAATGCAGCCTAGGAAGCCTTGTTCTCAAAGGAATCATTGGCAGGAAGAAACAAAGGTTGTCCCCTCACAAGAACCCCAAGTATGAGATACACGTCATAAAGAGTGATAGTCCGCTCTCCTGAAATCTACAAAAATCTGAATATGTTCATGTCTGCAACCTAGTAAGTCAAGATATCACAACATATGCGGGATACAGGATGGATCATGGGAACATAACAAACTCTGCCAAGACCTGTCCTCTTGAGTATGGAACAATCCTCTATGCTCAGTGAAGCAAACATCCCTGAGAGCCATCCCTGCTCTCGACAAGCATTCCATCGAATGTACATCTCCTATAAAATTGAAAGAGAAGTTTAGATTAGATCTTGTAAACTCGTAAAAACACAAAAAAAATATAAACCATCAAAAATTTCAATAAACAGGTAGATTAATTGACTAAATCATGTCAGATCAGAGTGAAAGAAGCATTAAAACAACTTCAGAAGAAGCCAAAAATTAGTCCCATAGGGTCGCCCCCAGGTGACCCAGGTGTTTTTCAGGAATCCCCCGGGTGACCTTGTTGTCAAAACAAGATCCCCCTAGGTGACCCTGTTGTCAAGCAGGATCTATTAGTTTCATGATACACAACTAAGAGGGGGGATGAATCAGTTGTGTCAAAAACTTTTCTTTTATTAACCACTCAAATCCTTCTTATAATTCAGCAGCATAATAATAAATCAACCATGAAAACACGATGCAATAATTAAAGAGCAGAAACACATTAACACATATGACACCAAGATTTTAACGTAGAAAACCTGGTTAAGGGAAAAACCACAGGATGACTAACCCAAGATTGTATTCTCTATTAAAAGAATAAGAGGAACAAAATGGTACATGCCAATTAGGGCTCACTGCCCGAGCACACTGCTCATAAGAGGCCCACTGCCTACAGGAGACACACTATCTACAGAATAATAAATCTTACATTCTTGAACTGAAGAATAGCATCTTCACCATGCTTGAGTCAGTTCCATTTAAGTCCAATACTTCTGCTCTGCCTTTTACACTTCTCCTCTCTACCACTCTCTCATCACTGCCAAGATACATTTGAAGTGACTTCACAACTCTTATTTATACAAGACATCGACTTTAGGATAATCATCAAAGTCAGCAAACCTTACAGAGAAAATACATAAATATAACTTGATTTGTTACAAAAGACTTCATGCGAATCACCACACTGTTGGCCACATATATCTGGGACCCAATTCTCCCTTGAGGAACATGCCATGTCTCACAAAACATCTTCGAGATTATCCACAACAGGTGCAAACCATCCGGTCAACCAGGATAGGGAAGAACACCATTACCCAGAGGTAAATCTTCAATTACAGGCTCAATCTTCAATGCAGACCGCCAACATAAATTGGACACAATCCAGAGACCCTCACAAGCTTTCCTGAATCACCAAGAACATCCATACTACTTTTGCTTACTGAAATCATTCTCTTCTTCATCTGAAACCTCAAGAACACAATCTGCTACCACTATCATATTAGAATAGATGCTTGCAGACCTCTCAACCATGAACCAATTGAGTTGTCAATTCTCATTAACTTCCTAAACACTCCACCAAATCCGCAGAACAAGATATTGCATTTCCAGATCTTACCGGACCTATTTGTGTTGCTCTGTCACTTCTAAACATCTGCCAGAACTAGTTTTACTGATATGGCCATAACTTCTTCAAATCTTCATGCAGACCTCTCAAATCTTTATTGGATCACCTTTAGACACATATCTACAAACCCTTTGATTCACATCCTCTGATCTTCATCTTAGCTAGGATCTTCACTTTATAGACCTTCACTGTCTTCATTGTTCTTCTCTATTTCTGATAGGAGTAATTTTCTCAATATCCTCAGCACACAACTCATCCAATCCTTGACATCAATGCAACAAGAGTATGTTAACATCAATGACAACACCGCTTAGGCCCATACTTGCAACAATCTCCCCCTTTGTCATTGATAGCAACATATGATGTGAAAAACTATTTTAACCATCATGACAAGAACTTTCTCCTTACTGATTGACATAACTCCCCCTATCAGTAACAACCATTCACATTGTTGGATTTAAGGCATACAACTGAGAGGGGGGGGGTGAATCAGTTGTATAAAACTTCTTGTTCTTTCAAACACTTGATTCTTCGTTGTTAGTTAGCAGCATATCAATTAATCATTCATGAAAGCATAATACATAAACACAAGAGCAAATAAACATCAACACATTGAACACCAAGATTTTGACGTGGAAACCCGGTTAAGGGAAAAACCACGGGGTGATTAACCCAAGGATTATTCTCTGTTAGAAGAATAAGAAAAAGAATGGCACTTGCCAATTAGGGCTCACTGCCCGAGCACACTGCTCACAAAGAGGCCCACTGCCTACAAGGAGACACACTGTCTACAAAGTGATAAGAATCACAATCTTGAACTGGAGAATGACATCTCTACCATGTCCGGATCAGTTCCATTTAAGCCCAAAAACCTCTGCTCTGCCTTTCGCACTTCTCTTCGCTATGCCACACTCATCCACACAATCCACACATCGAAATGAACTCACAAACCGTTATTTATACAAGACATTGACTTAGGAACAAACATCTAAGTTGGCAAACAACCATAAGAGTATCCGCAAGATGAATAACATGTCCGGTCGGCCACCACAAGAACATTCGCAGGATGAACAACTCATCCGGTCAGCTAAACAGAGCAAGAACTTCATCCGGAAGAATATCTTCAATTCCAGGCTCTACTATCAATGCGGACCAACAACACAACCTCAACATGATCCAAGAACCTTCACAAGCCTGCCTGAATGACCAGGTACGTCCGCATTTCCTTTACTTACTGAAATCTCTTATCCTCCTTATCTGGAACTTCAAGAACACTGTCTGTCGCCACTGTCATAATGAAGGAGGTACTTCCGGACCTCCAAATTATACACAACTCGAGATGGCACATCACAAGGACATCCCAAAGACTCCTTCCAATCCGCAGATTAGGATTATACAGTTCCGGACCTCACCGGACCTTTTTGTGATCCTCTGTCACCTCTGAATACTTGTCGGAACCGGTTCTACACCGACAGCCACAACTCCTTCAGATCTTCATGCAGACCTCTGAAATCTTAACTGAAGCATCTCAAGACTCATATCTACAAACCCTTTAATCCGCATCCTCTGGTTCGCATCCTATACAGTACATTTGCCTTCTTCTCATCACTGTTCTTTACTGTTCCTGACTGAGGCTAATTTTCTCAATATCCTCAGCACACTGCTCATTGAATCCTTCTTGTCAAAGCAATATGAGTATGTTGACATCAATGACAACACTGGTTTACCTCATACTTGCAACACACATGTCTTCTCTTCTTCTACTACTCCCCCTTTGATCAACAACCACTTTTGTTTTTCACATGTCTTCTCTCCCCCTTTGACATCAATGGCAAAGGGCACATACTTGCAACAACTTCTCATGTTTCAAAATCATACTGACTGCTCCCCCTGAGTAGCAGCCACCTAGCATCAATCTGGACCACAAGATATGACTGTGAGATCTACCAGACTGAAGCACATTAGTGCACCTTAATTCAAAACCAGAGGGGTAATAACCCCTAACCTCTCCCTGAGATACTCAAAAGAGTCCTTAGGTAAAGGTTTAGTAAAAATGTCTGCAATCTAATCCTTGGAGGGCACAAACTCCAATCTGACTTCATTCTTGTTCACCTGCTCTCTCAAAAAATGAAACTTGATGGATATATGTTTTGTCTTAGAATGTAACACTGGATTCTTTGAAATATTTATTGCACTTGAGTTATCACAGAAGATTGTGATAGGTTCCTCATATTCCACTCTGATGTCTCTTAACATTTGCTTCATCCATAATACTTGAGTGCAACTGCCTGTCGTTGCAATATATTCTACTTCTGCAGTGGATAAAGATATTGCCTCTTGTTTCTTTCTTAACCAAGAAACCAATCTTTTCCCTAAAAAGAATGCTCCACCACTGGTACTCTTCCGATCATCCACATCTCCTGCCCAATCCGCATCTATATATGCATGAAGAGATAAATCATGATCTCTAAGATACCATAAGCAATGCTCAACTGTTCCTTTTAGATATCTGAGAATCCTCTTGATTGCCATGACATGAGATTCTCTAGGAACAACTTGAAATCTAGCAACAAGACCAACAACATTTGTAATGTTAGGTCTAGTTTGAGTAAGATACAATAGTCCTCCAATCATTGACCTGTACTTTTTTTGATCAGCCTTAGGAGAGTCATCATCTTTGCTCAGTTTACATCCGGTTGCCATGGGAGTATTCATTGGTTTTGAATCTTCCATTCCAAATTTCTTCAACAATTCTTTCACATATTTGGTCTAAGATATGAAGATTCCTTTCTTTGTTTGAGTGATTTGTAGACCCAAGAAGAAATTCATTTCCCCAAACATAGACATCTCAAATTCACTTTTCATTTGATTTGCAAAAGTCTTGCACATACTATCTCTTCCTCCAAAAATAATATCATCAACAAATACTTCAACAATCAAGATATTTTCATGTTCAATCTTGAAGTATAAGTTACTGTCAGTAGTACCTTTGTTGAAACCAATCTTCAAAAGATACTTATCTAGTCTTTCATACTAGGCTCTTGGGGCTTGTTTGAGTCCATACAGTGCTTTCTTCAACTTGCAGACCTTATCACCATGATCAGACAATTGAAATCCATCTGGTTGTTCAATGTATACTTCTTCCAAATCACCATTCAAGAAGGTTGACTTGACATCCATTTGATATACTTTGAAATCCTTGAAGGTAGCAAAGGCAAGAAATAATCTGACTGCTTCAATTCTTGCCACCGAAGCAAAAGTTTCTTCAAAATCAACTCCTTCTACTTGGGAATAACCCTTACAGACCAATCTGACTTTGTTTTTGACTACTTCACCATCTTCATTCAATTTATTTTGGAAGACCCGTTTCGTTCCAATCACATTTTTATTTCTAGGTCTGGGAACAAGATCCCAAGTGTGATTCTTCTCAATCTGCATCAGTTCTTCTTTAATTGCTTTAGTCCAACTTTCATCATTGCATGCTTCATTCACTGTCTTTGGTTCAATCTTTGAAATCAAACAATACTTTTCTAAATCTTTAGCAATCTTTCTTCTTGTTTGAACACATTTGCTTTTATCACCTATGATCTAATTTTTAGAGTGATTCAGTCTTACATACCTGGGAATTTTGAGAGTTTCTTGCATTTCTATTTCTTGAATAGGTTCATTCAAACTTATCTCTTCTTCCTGATTCTCCAGATCAATCTGGATCTAAATTTTAGAAGGGGCTTGGATCAGAACATCATTCTGATCATCTTCATCATATTCATAAAACCTTGAGGGTTTTCAACACCTTCACCAACCTTCACATTTGTACTTTCTATAATCTTTCTCAATCTCTTGTTATAACACCAGTATGCTTTGCTTTGAGTAGAATAACCCAAGAATATTCCTTCATCACTTCTAGCATCAAATTTGCCAAGGTATTCATCTCTTTTAATGTAACATTTTCCACCAAAGACTCTAAAATGCTTCATAGTGGGAGTGATGCCAAACCAGAGTTCATAAGGAGTCTTACCAGTATTGTTTCTAATTTGTACTCGATTAAGGGTATAGACAACCGTGCTTACAGCTTCTCTCTAGTAGATCTAAGGAACATGTGCTTCCATCATCATGGTTCTAGATGCTTCCTAGATGGTCTGGTTCTTTCTTTCTACCACTCCATTCTACTGTGGAGTCCTTGGAGCAGACAACTATCTTTTTATCCCATGTTTCTCACAGAATTCTATGAACTCTCCAGATGTGAATTCTCCACCTCTATCAGACCTGAGACATTTTATGTTTAATCTAGTTTCATTCTCTACCATAGCCTTGAATATTTTGAATTTCTCAAGAGCCTCAGATTTTTCTTTTAGAAAAGTTACCCACATCATCTAGGAGTGGTCATCAATTAATAGCATGAAGTATCTATCACCTTGTAAACTTCTGATTCTTGCCGGTCCACATAGATCAGTATGTACAAAGTCCAACAATCCAGTAGAAGGTTGTTCCTTACTTTTGAATGTGACTCTGCTTTGTTTACCCAACTGACATTCTTTGCACAAACTATTAGAGGGTTTCACAAGTCTTGGAAGATCTCTTACAGACTGAGTGTTGTTAATCTTGATGATATTATCAAGGTTCACATGACACATTCTCCTATGCCACAACCAACTCTGATCAATTTGAACAAATAAACAACTTTTGCTAGTGCCAACCAAGTGGAAGATGTTACCTTTTGTTTGTGTACCGGATGCAATCTATGTACCAGAACTTTTAAAGACCTTACATTTTCCATTTTTGAATCAGAGATCATAGCCTTTGTCCACTAACTGTCCAACACTGAGAAGATTGTGCTTCAAACCTTCAACATACAGCACATCACTGGTTTTGTTCTTTCCATCAAAAGAAATAGTTCCTCTACCTCTGATTCTGCAAGCAAAATTATCACCAAATTTTACAACTCCTCCTTCATATGTTCCAAATCTATAAACTTGTTTTTGTCACCTATCATATGGTGTGAGCATCCACTATCAATGACCCAAACATCCTTTTCTTCAACTTGGGCAGCTAGAGCTTTTTCCATCATTTTGTGATTGATAGATTCAGAGGACATTTGATCTTCTTCCTTGATGGCAATAAACACCCAGTCGCTTCTAGATTTGTTTCTTGTCTCTGATTCATCATTTGTTACTCCATCATCATCATCTTCTTCATGAACATAGTAACACTTCTTTTGAAATCTTGATCTATTAGGGTTTGGCTTAGAAAATCTTTTCGGATACCTTGAGGCAAAATGACCAATCTTATTGTAGTTAAAACATTTGAAAGGCAATTTTCCTTCATACTTACCAAATCGTCTTAGTAGTCTTTTTGCAATGAGGGCCTCAAGCTATTGAGCTTCTACTTCATCCTCTTCTAGATCTTTCCTTAATTGTCATACCAAGATGATTTTCTTGAGGAAGTTTCTCCTGGATCATATCTTTGTTTGCCTTTTGTAGAGGCACTAGCTTTGAATGCATATTTAGTCTTGGGAAGTGCATCACCAAACTTAGCTAACTCAAATGTAGATATCTTACCAACCAGTTGATCCCTTGAGATAGTTGTCAAGGATCTAATTTCCTCAATAGCAGCAACTTTGTGTTTGTAAGCAGGAGGTAAGGATCTAAGAACCTTAGTAACAATTTCATCTTCATCCAAAATTCCACTAGCACATCTGATGCCACAAACAAGCTCATTTACTTTTGTCATGTAAGAAGTGATATTCTCATCTTCACTCATCTCTAGGTTTTCAAATTTTTCTTTCAGACTCTGTAGCTTGGCACATTTAACATACTTGTCTCCTTCATGTAGAAGTTCCAATTTTTCCCAAATCTCATATGCAGTTTTTATATCAATAACATTTGTCAGCTCTGAATCAGATAAGGCACTTAGTAGAGCTTATTTAACCTGAAGATTATTTTCAGCATCTCTGATTTCATCTATGGTTCTTGGACCATTCTAAGGAGGAGTATACCTTTTTGAAGCCATGATCCAATATTGTATTCCCATACATTGCAAGTGACACTTGATGCAATTTTTCCAAAGAGTGTAATTGGTTCCATCAAACCTCAGACTATCCTTCTTGTAGGAAGACATCCTGGATCTCCTCAAGCAGTTAAGCTATTTTTGAGGAACTTAGCTCTGATACCAATTGTTAGTTTCAGGATACACAACTGAGAGGGGGGTGAATCAGTTATGTCAAAAAAATTTCTTTTATTAACCACTCAAATCCTTCTTATAATTTAGTAGCATAATAATAAATCAATCATGAAAACATGATGCAATAATTAAAGAGTAGAAACACATTAACACATATGACACCAAGATTTTAATGTGGAAAACATAGTTAAGGGAAAACCCACGGGGTGACTAACCCAAGATTGTATTCTCTATTAAAAGAATAAGAGGAACAAAATGGCACATGCCAATTAGGGCTCACTGCCCAAGAACACTACTCACAAGAAGCCCACTACCTACAGGAGACACACTATCTATAGAATAATAAATCTTACATTCTTGAACTGAAGAATAGCATCTTCACCATGCTTGAGTCAGTTCCATTTAAGCCCAATACTTTTGCTCTGCCTTTCATACTTCTCCTCTCTACCACTCTCTCATCACCACCAAGATACATTTGAAGTGACTTCACAACTCTTATTTATAGAAGACATCAACTTTGGGATAATCATCAAATTCAGCAAACCTTACAGAGCAAATACACAAATATAACTTGATTTGTTACAAAAGACTTCATGCAAATCACCACACTATTAGCCACATATAGCTGGGACCCAAATCTCCATTTAGGAACATGCCACACCTTGTAAAACATCTTCAAGATTATCCGCAATAGGTGTAAACCATCTAGTCAGCCAGGACAGGGAAGAACACCATTACCTGGAGGTAAATCTTCAATTATAGGCTCAATCTTCAATACGGACCTCCAACATAAATTGGACACAATCCAAAGACCCCCACAAGCTTGCCTGAATCACCAAGAACATCCATACTACTTCTGCTTACTGAAATCATTCTCTTCTTCATTTGGAACCTCAAGAACACGATCTGCTACCACTGTCATATTAGAATAGATGCTTGCAGACCTCTAGACCACGAACCAATTGAGTTGTCAATTCTCATTGACTTCCTAAACACTCCACCAAATTCGCAGAACAAGATATTGCATTTCTAGATCTTACCAAACCTATTTGTGTTACTCTGTCACTTCTAAACATCTGCCAGAACTGGTTTTACTGATATGGCCATAACTTCTTCAAATCTTCATGCAGACCTCTCAAATCTTTATTGGATCACCTTTAGACACATATCTACAAACCCTTTGATTCACATCCTCTGATCTTCATCTTAGCTAGGATCTTCACTTCATAGACCTTCACTGTCTTCATTGTTCTTCTCTATTTCTGATAGGACTAATTTTCTCAATATCCTCAGCACACAACTCATCCAATCCTTGACATCAATGCAACAAGAGTATGTTGACATCAATGACAACACCAGTTAGGCCCATACTTGCAACAGGATCCCCCTGGGCGACCCTACCTACCAAAAGGGGTGACCCTAAGAGCGAGCCCCTCGAGCAAAAATTAGTCTAAAAACCTTGTTTCTCAGTCGATTTTAGAAAACAAAAGATCAACTCACTCTAAACGACAAGACAAAAATAATGCAACAGGAAAAATAAACAATTTTAAGAGATTTTTCACAAAAATCAACCTAGGGTTTAGAGAAGAGTTTTTCATTGATTACTTACTTAATTACTGTGATCCCCTCAACGATACCTCTCTATCAACTGCTCACACGAATGATTATGTCACCATCTCGCTCCAATTTCACAATCTGGCTCTCTTTGTTTGCCCTTAGCTTAGTTTCATTTTATGCATTTAGATTAGTTCTTTTCTTTTATGCATTTGTTTTGTGCATTGTTTTGCATGCTCTCATACCTACAGGTCCAAACTAACAAAAGCAAGTGACTAGTCAAACTCAAAACGATCCATGGTAAGTTTGTTATTTCAACTTTCATTATTCATTTTGATATATTTAAATGCTGAAATGATACTAGTTATTACAGGTACAAATTGTGGGAAAAAATTGACAATAGGTAAGGCCTAGTTTGGGAATGGTACCTACCTTTCATGTAGACCACCATCCCCGAGGGGGAAAATATGTAAGCACAAAAATCATGCACTGCCTCCATGAACACCCCTATGATGATTCAAATCCTTTTCATGTACATGTAAGCATGAAAATAAATCATTTGGGTAGTAGGCCTCTTGATGGCATGTCCTCTTTCCTTGTCTTGTGTCATTTCTACTTTGTCGATTTCTCTCCTTCCTTGTTTGCAACACTTTTCAACACTTGTTGCGACACTTGTTGACTTGCATTTTTTGGCTTTCAGCCTTGATCCTAAGCCTTGCGAGTGTCTTGTAGGTGATTTTTCACCTTTCCCTATTGTATTTCATCTAGAGCACCTCATAGAAGCCTTGTAGAGGTCCCCCAATCCATCTCCCACTATCAATTTTTGATTTCGACCAACCAATCCAAATCTCCCCCTATTATTTCTAGATCCCCCCTGGGGATCCTACAAATGCAAGTGGAGATTTGGATTCTTCCACATGACTGACATGTTTCTTGATGTAGAATTCATCCTTTTCCTCCCTTCTACCCTCTGCCAGCCAAAATTTCTGCATATGACCTAGTTGAACCTGAATCCCCCCGGGCGACCCAGTCTAGTGAAAGTGGGGACCCTGCTATCTTTTGACCCATAGAAAAACTTGAGTTTCTTTCTCATTTTTTCTCTATTTTCACCCATTTTTCTTTCTATTTGCATGATTTTTGATCCCTGATATAGAGTTAACTATTTCATGCACCCACACATGCATAATTAACTCTATTTGATTTATATTTAACTCTCTAATCAATCTCATGCACTCCCTCACCTCCATTTCCTCTTCAGTGATAAGCTATCATTGCTTCATCACTCCCTAATTAGATGAGTTCACTGGGCAATCAACCTTTTTAACTCCCCAATTTATTCTTATTAACTCATCAATCAAATGAGTTAACTCTTCAATCCATCGCTTCCTCAAACCTATAAATACCCCCTCCCTCAAGCACAAAGGGAGGCAAATTCATTATGCACACAACTCTTGCCAATTTTACTCTCATACCTAGTATTCATATGCTCATATAGGATGTAAGTGTCTTTTCCTTTCATTGTTCAATCAAGCAATGCTACGCTACTCGATTCTCAGCCATTGTGCTCAATTCAAGCTCACATCAAGCTCATACAAGCTTCATTCAAGCTTCTCTTTGCTTCTTCAGGTCATTTTGTTGTCAAGAGGATCACCTATTGCCACAAAAGGATTTGAGGTTGCCTACACAAGGATTACTGAGGGTAGTGGAGTCAACATATCTTCATCTCTTTCAAGTTCTTTCATTGCTTTCATACTAATTAGATAATCACATTTGCTCTTGGGAATAGTAACACAATGCTTTTTCCTTGATAGATTAGATCTTACATGTTAGATTAATTGTTTTCACATTTCTAGATCTACACTATTAGAAAAAGCATCTTCCCTTTCCATTAGATTAGATTGCATTGAAAACACAAAAAACCCAAAAAACATAGATTAAACTTTGCATTTGAAAAGTCATATAGGATTGCACACATATTTCTTTTTCATAGATTTTAAGCATTTCTATTTCCAATATACTCTAAAAAATACCAAAAAGATGTTTTGCATGTTAGTTTGCATTCATATAGATCTCTTAGAATAGACAACATTGCAAACCCTCGATCCCATCATGAGGTAACCGCAGTTAAACAGAGTCAAACCCTAGGTCAACAAATACCTAGGTCAAAACCCTAGCTCTGGTGGAGGTTAGTGATCACGTATCCCCTTTTACCCTGATTCATGAATGTGTTTATGAGTGAGAAGAGAGTGGGTGAGAGCTATCCGTAATGAGATCAAGGAGTTGCATCTGCAATCGTAGAAATAGACATTTATTCTGCCACAAGGAGACCCATTTGATCTCTTGTTGTTAGAAGAAACTAGGCAATTACAACTACATAGAGCATTTCTCATAGACATAGAAATAGCAGAATCCATCAATGAAAATAACTTATTACCCACACAAAGGTGCAATTTAAGGAATCCAAACAAAAGAAGAGAAACTAGTGACCCTTCGGGTCATAGGGTTATCTCAAGTACCATAACCACTGAGCAAAACATCAAACAAAATGCACAACAAAAAAGGCCACAGAACTTGCCGACCCCCCTCCACGAAGTATAGCTCTCTAATGTGCCATACCTTCATCATGTCTTGCCTCCTCTCGACTGGCTACTTCCATGTGAGTGAGAGTGATGTGGTGAATCGCCCCATGGCAAGGAGTGAAAGGGGTCCGTGTGCATGTTGAAATCTGACCTAATAGCCCCAAGCAACCGCAGTCACAATTTTAAGCATACAGAAACAAAAAGAATAGAGCTCCATGATAACACAGGGTTGGTAAAACTATGAATAAAAATGAACAAAATCAATTACACCATAACTATAATCAAAGACAATGATATTATAAAGTGCAAGGAACCTGAATCAATCACATTTTTCCACAGAAAACAAAACCCCAATGTTGCAATTTCAGTAATTAGTGCTAAAATTTCACATCACCCCACAAAATAAAAGGGGCTTCGAGGCATACTAAAAACACAAACTAGAAAGGAATGCTTCAGAAGACTAGGTAATGCAAGTGATAACAAAGTATTCAGTGAGTAGCATCTTCTGTATCCATGGCGTCCAACTCTTTGTCAAGCTCTACGCAAGCCCTTACAAGAGCATCATAGAACTCATTGGCATCAGGATCCCATGGCTTTACTCCATGCATTAACAGATCATGAAACTTTCTCACGGGTCTTTCTCTGGGAGGTTCTTTCCTCGGGGCCCTTCCCTTGCCCTTGCTTTTAGCTAGTGCAGGATTGGCTACAAAATGTTATTGCTTGGAATTTGCACCTGAAGCGTTTCTATTATTTGAAGAAGACATGAATACTAACTTAACACCTATTGTATTCTACATACAAATAACAGAGTAAGGAGACATATAATAACCTAAAAAAATCTTCATACACAGATAAAAAGCCAAGAGAATTTACCAAAACCCAAGATAAAAAGCCAAAGCTGAAAGATGTGATATTGAAGCGAGAACGAGGGGTTATATATAAAAATTTTTGTTGGCATGAAGGGGAAGTTAAAAGGGCTTCTTGACATTTGTCTTAGGTAGTTCCATTAAAATCATTACACAGAGAGGGATGATATTATCGTCGTTCACCATGGTCCAATTTTCCAAACGTGAAAGGGACAGATTTAATCCATAGATCTCAGAGTGCATGTGTACCATCCTATAATATTTTTGGGACCATTCAAATAAGATTTGTTTAGCTTATTTTGGGCAGAAGTTATTCTTCAACATTTAAAGGAGTTATTTGTGGAGCTAATAAGGGAGCCATCAATATTTATGTGATGCTATTTTAAGGAGGATCTTTTCAATGAAAAATAGCCACCATGATCTTAATTAATATTTATTAGCTATATTCCTTTTTTTACAATTAATATATAGTAGTTGTTTTCTATTAAGTATATGCTTTGGTTTTCATGTATTAGATTTAATTTCACTATGGAAAAATGTCAATATATTTTAGTGCTAATTGTAATCATGAAGATTCCTTATTAATTAATATTTATTAGTTGTATTCTTTTTTGGTATTATGACAAATTTTTTTGGATGACTAAAAAAAAGGAAGGACTACCAAAGAAATTATTTTTTTATTAGGACTACCAAATTTTTTTGGCAGTTACAAGATGTGTGCACATATAGAATGGCCTATCAGCCAAAAAAACCTTGCTGAAGTTACTCCCAATATTTCATCCTTGTAGGAATAGGAAGGTGAGGTGAGGAAGTGACTTCAGCAAGGATGAAATACTGGGAGTAGGAGGATTTGGAAGTGTGTACAAAGGCATCTTGCCAACCAACGAAACAGTGGCTATAAAGAGAATATTAAAAGGATAGAGGTAGGGAAAAAAAGAATACATTTCAGAGGTTACCATAATCAATAAGCTGAGACACTGTAATCTTGTACGACTCTTGGGATGGTGCCATGAACAAGGCGAGTTGCTTCTTGTTTACGAATTCCTGCCAAATGGAAGTCTTGATAGGTATATATTTAATGAAAGCAAGGATTGTTTGAATTGGCAACAAAGGTACAGCGTTGCTTGTGGAATAGCCTTTGCTCTTATTTATCTTCATGAGGAGTCTAAGTAGCACGTTGTTCACAGAGATGTGAAGGCCAACAATGTCCTGTTGGACTCAAATTTCAATGCAAAGCTAGGGGATTTTTCTGGCAAGAGTCATAGAATCTGATCGTGCCACCTCGCATACAACCATGGTTGCAGAGACACAAGAGTATATAGCACCAGAGTATATAGAAACTAGAAAGGTGAGCCTAGAATCAGATGTGTATAGCTTTAGAGCTATGGCTTTGGAAATTGCCTGTGGAAGGAAACCCATTGACCACACCATTCATGAATATGATTTTAGAGTGGTGGCCTGGGTTTGGGATTTGGGTGGGCAAGGGAAGATTTTAGATGCGGAAGATAAAAAGCTAAAGGGGAATTTCAATAGTCAGGAAATGGAGGTGCTTATGCTGGTGGGATTGTTGTGTTCTCATCCAGACCCAAAAGCGAGAACAATGATGAGAGAGGTGTTAAAGATCTTAGAATTTGACTCTCTATTATCATACGTTCCCCTAAAGTTGCCTATAGCTGTGTATGGCGACTCTCTCACTTCTCATGTTGGGTCATCATCAACTGAGATGCCTTTGACACACAACTCTCACTCCTTGCATTCTTTGGCTTCTGTAAGGAGAAAACATGAAATTTCTAGTCCTCTCATATCTGAGGTAGAAGCCAGTTAAGCCCATTCTTCACTTCAAGCTTGATAGATTGAGTGTGTACGGGATTTTCCATTGTCACATTAAGTTCCTATATCATCCACTTGCAGTCTGCAAATGGGCCCTCTTTCATTATTGTTTTATTTTGTATCTTGATATAATATGTGTAGGTCAACTAAAGTGTCGAGTGTGTGAAGTGAGTTGCCTTTTAACTTTGTTTGAGTATTTTATTTAATATATTTATTTGTTTATAGTTGTTAGGAAATAAGGTTTACATTTAATAAATTAATTATTACACAATTTGTTGGGTGAGAAGCTATTCTCCTAAATAGTTGGTAAAATGGGAAAATAAGGTTTTAAAAGTTAATTGTATGGAATGTAAAATGACAATGAATTATTATAATGAAATTCCAGTTTATCTTTATTATCATCTACAATGTGAATCTACTTTTCAATTTTACTGCTCTACCAAAATCAACATTGGTATTAGAGCGTTGTTGTATATTATCCTATGTGTGAAGCCACGACTGTTGTAATGAAGTGCTTAACATATGATCATTGTAGGTTGTTGCGATGAGAGGAGTAGTGTGTAAAGGCAAAACTGTTGGTTATGCTACATGAGAGGAGGAGAGCACAAAGACATTGATTTGGGTGCAAATTTCTTGAATTAGATTGCTGGAAGTCTGAAGCAGGGGCAAGTGGATTCTCTTCTTGAGGGGACTCTTTCAAGTTTCCATCGTTGTAAGTCTCCATTGCTGTAATGTAAGTTTCCATCTTGGTCTATCAGTTATCTATGAAGGAGGTTGAAAATATTGTAGTTATGCAAACAGTAGCAGCAAGCAAGTGGGAAAAACCAATAGAATCAATGTTTGTAGTATATGGAAGGTAAGAGAATCTGTAGTGAGAAAATTTGAGGGTTAGAATCAATAATATTCAGATAATTAAAGGTTCAACTTTGGTGATTAGTTTTTCATTTGATGGGCTACTTTTGACTTTGGCTTTGATGCCATTTTTATTGTTGAAGCAATACAATTCCCAACCTACATTAAGTAGAGTTACATGAATTGTTAAATATTTGGTTTATTATTTTCTTTATATTGGCAATTTATTCTAAGATATCAAGCCGACACCTTAATTAGGATTTGGTTTATCAAGTGGAGTTTATAAGGAGTTATAAGGTTTATCATTCCATTGTTTGTTGTGTGGGGTTTTTTCATGTAATTATTTATTTGGGGTTTTGGAGTTTATTGTTTAAAAAAATATTAAAAAATAAAAAAATGGATGTATTGGAGTGATAAGGAAAATAAGGGATTTTTGAAGTTGTAAGGAGCTGATGTAAAGAAATAGGGAGGAAATTGTAAAAGGTACATTACCAGTGGAAACTGACACCTTTAAATATGATAAGGTTTAGTTTCATTATATTACTAAATGTTTGTGTTCCTAAATCTATCCATGCTATGCCTGAAAAAGATTTTAGGGACTCACATACTTGTGTTATTGGAGAGAAAAATGAGACATCAAATGGATAGAGTGTAAAGATGACATAATGGAGGATGGATGTATCGGAGGTAGGAGGATCTTCATCATCCTGAGCTAGCTTCTCACTCATGGGTGATTCATTGTGTATACAAAAGTGGCTCATGTCGAATTAAGTAAATATTTTAATATTTATCTTAATTCTTATTCTTCTATCAATTAAATAAATATTCTATTTTTTTTATTAGTTCATTATCCCAAAATTAAATAAAAATTAATTTATTTAATTAAAATCCCTAAATTCTTCTATAGTCTCAAATAATTAAAAAATCTTAAATTAATTAATTAATCCCAAATTCCTCTATTCCAAAGTCCAAAATTCCATAAATTCCACATCACCTTACCACTGTCATTCTTCCACCTCATCTTTCCACCTCACCATGTTGCACACATAATTAAAAATTTTAATATTTAATTAGCTAATATTCCCTCATCCACATGTCCTATTTCTCCTCTAATCAAATTAGTTAACTTATTAGTCAAATCAATTATCTAATCAATCAATTCACTTAATTGATTGGTCTATTCAGTTAACTCCTTAATCTATTCTGTTAACTCCCATAACTCATGAAAGGAGCTTGGACTCTTCTAATTCATGTACATTCCCTTAAGCTTTCTCAACTGTACACATCACAAGTAATTACTCTAGTCATGGATCTATTGACACTTGGATTTGGTCTCCCCTCAACCTATATAAACAAGGTCTTCACATCCATTTGTATGAATCTAAGCTTTAGCAATCTTACTATGTAGGAATCATACCAGAGTGCCTTTGGCAAAGTTATCTCCATTTGCATTTACATAACTTCATTATCATAATCATCATCCAATCATGTCTCCATCTCCATTAGTATTGCATTGTAGTGTAATCTCCATTACATTATACACCTACAACCATTCTACTCTTGTCATCTTCAATAGCAAGGAAGTACACACTTCTGAGAGCTCCATTACCACAAAGATCAAGAAGAGATAGGTGGCAATGGAAGCATAGAGATAAACCAATCTTCGAAGGTATAATCTTGGTTTACTTGTATTTACATCAATTTCCATTGAGTTATTGGATACTTAGTTGTTTTAAACTATTATTCATATTTTCCATTAACATTTCTAGCGCCCACCATGGGGCATAGCCTCATTTTTTAACCTCCATTTGATTTTTCTGTGAAGCTATTGTTGTAACAGGTCAATTCTGTACATTCACATTCCAGTTTTGTGCATTTACAACTCCCTGCTATGCATCCGTAGTTCCACACATCCCAATCATCTTTCTACACATTTACAAAAAAGTACTATGCATCCACCTTTCTGTGCATCCATTAAACAGACCTAAGCATACATTTCTTCTTTCTATGCATATATGTTTCTACGCAAATACTAAGCAGTCCTGCACATTCACCTTCTGTTTCTGTGTATTTATATGTTGTTAGAAAAGTTGTAATGTTTTGGCAAAGATTTCCATACTAACTCTTCTCATAGGTGTAGGAGCATTGTTTAGTCATTTACCTACATCATTAGTTCACCTAGATTTAATTAAGGGATAGTAATCTAACATCTTCATGAAAATTTTCAACTAGATTAAAATAGGAAGAAGTAAACTGATTTGTTGCATACAACTCGCACATAGTCCCAACCTAGGTGGCTAAGAAACTAAACAAATATTTTCATTTATTTCTATCTTGCATCACAATCTCTCATCTAGTTTAAATTAGAAGAAAGTAACTTGTTTTATTCTACAACAAACAATCTTCACAGAGATTTGTTAAAAAGGGATAAAATGAACCATGTTTCCAAAGTTTTTTCTATCTTGTTAATGGATTGTGCTTGGTAGAATAGAACTCACTTAGTTTTAAACTTTAGGAGGATAAAAGAAATAGTGTTCTCTGTGCTTGAAAATGATGATAGGACTATGCTCTCACCTTTCTTGGGTGACCAAAATGCCAAACTCATCATTTTACATATGTAAAGAAGAGGCATGCCCTTGGAATTCCTTCCTTCCAAGTGGGATGACCTTAAGTGATAACAGGCTAAAGCCAAGCTACTTCCAAGTTGCTATAAATAAATTGTGTTTGTGATGAAAATTGCAAACAACGGGTGTTGTTGTGTTACACTGACAAAAGTTTCCCCCAAAACTCTATAGAGCATAACCTCTATAGGTCGGGAAGCCTCCTTATTGGAGTGAATTGCCACACATGTAACCACCTGAATAGTTGTCTATACTAAAAATCCAATTGTTTAGAAAGATAAAAACCCCTAATGGTTGACACAAGAGAAAATCCTTTAGAGTCGTCCAACATCATACACTCATTTATTGTCGAGATAGAAAAGTTCAACTCTTTGGAGGAACTGTAACTTGGTATGCATGAGAAGTGAGTGCCGTGGAGGGGAGCTGGTGCTACCAAGTTACTATCTATCACACCTTTATGCAAGTGGCTAGAGTAAAATCCAAGTTGGAACTCATGAAATATTGTCCTTGCCAACATTAGGATTATGCTTGCTCTTTGGTCAAAAATTTGTAATAACAAACATGGAATCTTCTTGTCTGATGTGTTTTCTTGCAATAAGTTGGTGCAAATCATCAGAAAAATACCAGACTTGCTTTAGGAAACATTTTGAAAACAAGATGAGATCAAAAAACTAAAACAAAAAGGCAAAACTTCTGCAGATCTACACATTCACTCCATCTCATTGCACATTTGTCAAATATTGTTGCACATTTACTCTTGATGCGCTTTCACACAGTATTGATGCGTATTTGTGAAATCCTGTTGTGCATCTACTCTTTCTGTGTAGTTACAACACAGTCCTACGCATATGCAACATAGTCCTGTGCCTATAGAGCTGCACATTCACAGTATAGTCCAATGCATATACAACGCAGTCCTGTACTGCACATCCAAAATAGAGAGCATTTCCTAACATTTTGAGGAGAAAATAATTTCATTTCAAGATATCCATTATTGTATAGACTTCATTTGTGAGCTCAAGAAAACCATAAGAATCCATTTTCGTACCCATTTTCCAAAACATTTCAACTTGCCATAACACACCTAGTCATCCAAACCAAAAATATCAAACAAACAAAATAAGATTTCCACTAAAGTGTCATTAAGATCCTCCAATTTCAAAGCAAAAATCCATTTAGTTTCATAATAGGATAAATCATCCTTCACCTTGGAACTATGCTAGTGTAATCTTGATAAAAGAAGTAGTTTATATCAATAGCAGTGATCAACTCTCCCTACTTTGACTACCTTTTAGCTTAAGAGATCATTTGTTTGAACAACGGTAGATCAAAATTCAAACCTTAGGAAAATTTTGTCATCTCAACCACATCAAAAACATCCATTTACATTCACAAGCATTTTCATCCAACATTCACCCACATCCAAAGGTTTTTATGGTTGCAACTAGATCTCAATCTAAACAAAAACAAAACATGGGTTCCCTTCACAATAGTGGGCATAATTCTGATGATGAGGAGATTAGTCAAGAGGAAATCCTTCAACAACTTCAAGATCCAAAATTTCAAAAGGTAATGGATAGGGTTGTTACCATGGACCCTCATAAATATTTTATCATGTTAGCTCAACAAGGAGCTAAATTGCCCTCAGATTTTGATGTCTCAAACTTAAGGGAGAATAATGCCTCTAATGAAGCTGAGTCCTTGAAAGATGGCTCCACAATGGACAAAGATGATCCCAAAACTGACAAAAATTCTTCAAATTCAGAGAAGGCTAAGGATACAATCAATCCCTTGGACATATTGACAACACAAATCCAAGCCTTACAAAAATAATTGGTAGACATCCAAAGTGGGATAACCACAAAGCACTACTCCCTTGAAGATATATCACCATATCCATTTGATAAATATTTTCTCATGATACCTTTTCCCTCAAGGTTTGAGGTTCCCAAATTCAACAAATATCAAGGAAAAGGTAATCCAAGAGACCATATAAGGGAATTTAGTGTCGCATATTTAGAAGTCACACACAACAAGACATATCTTATGTAACTATTTTCAAGAAGTTTAGGAGGACAAGCTATGGAGTGGTTCTCTCACCTACATCCCGGTATCCGCACTTTCGATGAGCTAGTGGATAAATTCATCACACATTTCGTGTATAATATCAAACATGAAATCTCCATGTTGGATCTTTGCAATAACAAGCAAAATGGGGGAGAATCCTTCACCTCTTTCCTCCAAAGATAGAGACAACTTGCAAGAAAGTGTCCCTACCACATAATGGAGAAGTAAATGATAGAAATGTTTGTGCACAATCTATCCACAAAACTAAGCTATTAAATCCAAATTCAGTGTCCAACTACTTTTAGTAAGGTCACTGAAATGGGGCTACTCATCGAGAAAGCCTTGATAGCAAAGGGGCAAATCAAACTGTACAAGGACACCCCTAGTACAAATGTTAACATAGATAAGCTGCAGTTTGGGATCAAAAATAAGAACATCGTCAATGATGGGGTGGTTGATGCTAAGAATGTGATACCAAAGAAACCAATTTTCAACTTATTGAACCCACAAAATAATCCCCCATCAAACAAAGCCCAAAACACCGAATCATGGTCTACAAACTTTCCTCCTCGCAAAAAGTTCACACCTCTAGGGGAAACACTCGAATATGCCTACGGAAACTAATATTAAACAATCTCATTACTCTTCCAATGGTGCAAGAGTATGAACCGAAAGTTAAACCTCCTTGGTGGAAAGACACAGACTTATATGAATACCATGGAAGCAAAGGCCACAAGACCAATGATTGCCAAAAGCTAAACCACACCATTCGAGACTTGTTGGATCAAAAATGGATATTACTTGAAGGGCATGCCTCTAATGATGATCATTTAGGGAGGTTCTTCAAATCAAAACAATAGTGGGGCTAACAACGCCACCTACACAAATGTGTCATATGACTATGTTGTTAACCACATTTCCGAAAGTGATTCACATATCAATGTGATCACTATAAACAAAACTCCTGATTGTAATGTGACCACTCGCAGTGGAAAGGTTACTCTTAAGGGAGCTCCATCCAAACCATCCTCTACATCCAACTAGTACAACATCCTGGACCAGCTCCACAAGACACCCGCACACATTTCCATTTTGGAACTTTTGCGTCTATCCCCGTCTCACAAATCTATTCTTGAATAAGCTCTTTTGGAAACTACCATCCTGACAAATTTAGCCGAAGAGCAATTTCAGACCATGGTAGGTCATCTAACCACACCTCATTTCCTATCATTCATAGAAAATGATGATATGTCAATCACTTAACCACATAATGCATCCCTCCACATTGAAACCTTCATCCACAAGCATAAAATAAAAAAGGGTTCTAATCGATGGAGGAGTGGGTTTAAATATTTGCAACTTAAAGCTAATCCTTGCATTGGGATTTTTGGAGAATGTTATTGATCCTAAAAATAAAATCACCATCAAAGCTTACGATGAAGAGGAAAGAACATCAAAGGGAATAGTTGTTTTGCCAATCAGAGTGGGACTTGTAGTAAGGGATGTGGTGTGTCAAGTGCTTGACATGGAACTTGCATATAATATTCTCCTTGGAAAACCTTGGATACACTCAATGAAGGTGGTGCCATCCACCTGTCACCAATGTATCAAGTTCCCCCATGGCGGCCAAGAAATCACAATCCAAGGTGATTCCAAGTCATTTCAATATTGCAATTCCATACAATCCAAACCTAATGTTGTAATTCCTAATAAATGTGCCTTTACTTCATCTTCATCCCATGTTGACCCAGCTTCACTCCCTTCTACATCCAAGACATCCAAACTCAACCTCAAGCTCAAAGACAAGGGTGTCGGTGAATATACAATCACATAATCCTTTTGCTTAGCACAACTACCTATATCCCCCATATCCTATGGAAATCCATCCATGAGCAAACCCAAGTCATTAGAAACTTCTAAATGTCTATTTGTTAAATGGGGAAGCCTCAAAGATGAGAGTGATGCGAATGACATCCTACAATGGCTATATAAGGATGAAGATAGTCTATCCAAGCCACAAGACCATCAATCCACATTGCAAACCGAATAGTATGGCCAAGGATTCTCAAATATGCCATTGCTTCATCTTCATCCCATGTTGACCTAGCTTCACTCCCTTCTACATCCAAGACATCCAAACTCAACCTCAAGCTCAAAGACAAGGGTGTCGGTGAATATACAATCACATAATCCTTTTGCTTAGCACAACTACCTATATCCCCCATATCCTATGGAAATCCATCCATGAGCAAACCCAAGTCATTAGAAACTTCTAAAGGTCTATTTGTTAAATGGGGAAGCCTCGAAGATGAGAGTGATGCGAATGACATCCTACAATGGCTATATAAGAATGAAGATAATCTATCCAAGTCACAAGACCATCAATCCACATTGCAAACCGAATAGTATGGCCAAGGATTCTCAAATATACAAAGAATGGGATATGAAGGTCATGGGCCCATAGGATTGAGGAAACAAGGTATCATCAAACCTATCCAACCTCCTTCATTAATAGTTCGAGACACTACAGGGCTAGGTTACAGAGGAAAAGAAAAGACCAAGGGAAAAGACAAGCATAAAGGAAAGCAAACAAAAATAGCTACTAATAACATAGTAGAGTAGAATCACCAACTACAAGAATGGAGTGAGACAAACTCCAATGAGTATGAATGGGATAGTCTTTCTGAACTATCTTCTGATGAAAAAGATGTTGATGTGGTCCACGATTATGACCCTACCATGCAACTCATGAGGGACAAGGTTCAAGGTCTAGATCTCTAGAGTTCACTCCGCATAATAATGATCGTGAGATTCATGAGGAAAGATTGATGTCACACTTGACTGATCAACTTGTGGAGAGTACCATCGCAGGCATTGTTAATGCTTACAATAACCAACCTAACTCCTCCATCTTGACCATCACTAGCCTCAAACTGGACCAATCCGATGACCCATTCCCACTATTATATCTTGAACTCATAGATTGGGATTTGTAAGACACTACCCCTAAGATAGATACTTTCTAGAATGATGAAGCCATCATAGATTATCTAGACCTTAGAGACCATATACCCACAAGAGATCACAGAGCTAGCTATGCCATAGAACTCAATGACAAGGCATATTTTGGAGAGAGTGCCAAGCCTTTCAATCGTAAAAATATAAAACTAAAAGATAGATATAATAGTGAAAACCACTCTGTGGTAGTGTTAGATCATGAAAATAGTAAAAATATAAAAGACATATCCAATGGTGAAAACCTCTCTGAGGAACTAAAGGATTAAAGGCTTGACACTCTTCCCAACCTCACACATTAGGAGAGGTCCTCAATCTTGATGGAACCAACAGAACATATCAATGTCAGCACATGTGAAAATCCAAGGATAATCCATATGGAAAAGTCTTTAACTACACAAGATAACCCAGAGTTGTGAGTAATAGACGGTGCTAGACTGAAGATTGGAGAGAAGAGGAAGTGCATGTAATGTAATCTCATATTTGAAGATAATGCAACTTGGAGCCTCTTTTCTTTATGGAGTTTTTGATGCAGACATGACAAGAGAATCCAATGAAGGATTGTCCCATCATGCAACCCAATCAAATTTTATTATATACATTGAAATAACAACAATATTCATGCATTCAAATGGTACCATGTTCTCAAAACTTCAAAGATTGAAACAAATTGTATATGCCAACATAACCTTGTCAAATTTTAGCCTTAAGATTATTGGTTGCCAAGATTACTCCTCTTCTCTTAGATGAAAATTAATTCTGATAAATTCCAGCCATTAAAGATTTTTGTTTGAACCATTGATTCCTTTAATTGTATCAAAATAAACATATATTAATATCTTAAACTTGAAGCCCTTAAGTGAATATAATTTGTGAATGTTGTACCAAAAATTTCAGCTATGAAGTAACACCATATCTTGATAATTTCATAAAACATGAACAACAGAAAATACTTACAATCCAAATGTTTTTATGTAGCCCATCAAGGAAGCAACACAGCTACATAACCTTTACAAATCCAACTATGAAATATCTCTATCAAACTTTCCATCTATCCACCTCCACAAACTTACAAATTTAGAATTTTTTTTCACCTAACAAATCACCATGGACGTTCACTTTTTTTACCTCATCAAAATAGATGTATTTCCCTTGGAGAATTCTCTTCAACATCACCTATGGATGTCCTCTTGATGACCTACAAAAATTAGATATGAATTTTGGGCTCTTCTCGTCTTTTTAATGCCTCTTTCGATCCAAACTTCAATCTATTTATAATATCTCCTTTGCATAGTTTCATCTTCCACATTTTGGGCTCCAATGACTCTTGGTATGCCTATTCTTTCTTGGTGGAATCCAACTTGGAGAAAGGTGACTCTTAGGATCCTTTTATTGCTTTCTTTTATGACTTGGGTGCTTGAAAACTCTTCATTGTCCAATCTTTGTCTTCTAGCATGTAGGCAACTAGGATTTTTTTCCATATGCAACTTGCCTTGTCTTTTACTTGGAGTGTTCGAGAATTAAAATATTTGTTTTATTTCCCCAAAATTGATTAACATGTGCATGAGGGTGCCCCTACACCATACTCCTCAGGAAAAAAGAAATTTGAGTTCCACCTCAAATATGGATCTTCTTTCTTGTCTTCTAGTTCCTTTGCATGCATGCATTGTTTTCATTTTGCTGGATCTCAAGTACATTTGTATCTATTGGTACACTTGTGCTTTCTGGTCCAACAACATGATTCTTGAGCCAAGGCCAACTTGGTACAATGTAGCCATGTGATTTTCTAACTTGACCTTGGGCTCCAATTGTAAATTTATTTTCTCTTTCATCCACTTTGTCTTCTTTACCTACATAGGAAACAAACATATTAAAGAAACCATATTTTTCTTCTTCATACTTCACTTCTTCATCCTCATGTTGTTTTCCACACATTCTTTTCTCTTCATTATTCTCCAAATTCTTTGGCTACGCCTCAACCATACTCAACCATTCATTTTTCATTTTTGAATTGCTCATCCATTCTTCCATTCTTCTTGACATCAACATTCTCAACTCTCAGTTCTTCTCCCAAGAACCATGCTATTTCCTTAACCTCCATAACTATCTTATCTCTTTGGACTATCCTTGAGTCCTCTATAGCTTCTTTTGTTGTCTCTTCTTCTTCTTCTTCCTAAACATCACCCACTTCAACATCAATGTCACTATTACTTTCATAAGTTTGAGCAAATTCAAAAGAAAACTCTTCCATTTCTTGTTCAACTAATTTTTTAAACATGTTATTTTCAAAATTTGTTACCTCAACCATTACTTCATTTGGCTTTGCTTCATATTGTTGTACTATTGTCTTCTCAATTAACAATAAGCTTTTAATTCCTATGCACTCATACTTCAAGGTTGTTAATGTAAATTTCATCCCATCTTTGTCCATAATATCATATGTGTTGTTTTTTCTGTTATACTTTGCTACCCTTTTATAATGCCACAACCTTCCAAACACAATGTGACATACATCCAAATGCATTATATCACAAACTATTTCATCCTTATAACCACCTATGTGAAACTCAACTTTGCATTGTGTTGGTGATAATTTATGTTCAAGGTTTTTAGCCAGGCTCCTTCCCTAAAAATCCAAAAAAGCTCTAAGTCTTTGGGCCTCCTCAATATTTTTCAGCATCAGCATCATATTTTCTTTGGAGGAGGTCATCATCATCATCATATTTCCAGACATCACCCTGATGTTGCTTGCGAGGGTCATCATATTCTGCCAGCATGATCTTTCGCCAGGGTGATATCTTAACATCGAGTGATCTTAGTTAAGATCATCCTAATGATGTTGCTGCAAGGTTCTAAATGTGACCCGATATTCATCGGGGTCATCATATTTGAACATCGGGTGATCTTAGTTAAGATCATCCTGATGTTATTTTATCACTTCATGTTGCTTTATCGCCCTGAAGTTGCTGACGTCATTCTTATGTCAGGGTGATATCCGCTTTTCTACCTATCTGCATCATGATATTTCTGAAGGAGGGGGTGATATTTTCATACCTGAATATCACCCCGATGTATGTTTGTTCTAGCATCATGATGATGTTGATGTCAGGGAGATATTTGCCTGTCGGCTTCATGCATTGTCCAGTGGGGGATGATCATTTCAAATATCCATCATATTCATTTATCACCTCGATCTTACAGTGAAGCTACAGTGTAGCATGATTTTTGTGCATCAGGATGATATTTCCAAATATCCGGTTATCTTCCGAATATCATCTTGATGTCGACATGATGGTGATGTCATCAAGGTCTGGGGGGTCATATTTTAACATCAGTCATTTTATGGAGGTCCCCTGATGTTGCAAATATGATGATGATGTCATCCGGATATGAGGAGGTGTGCAGTATGCAGATATGCTAATGACATCAACAGGATATGACGGTGACATCATCAGGATGTTCATCGGCAAGACATTTGGTATCGGCTAAGCAAGAGGATCTTTCTCTGATGCATCAGGTTGTGGGGTGATATTTTCTACAGGGTGATATGAATTATCGGGATGAGCTCAGCAGGTGGTTGGCTAACATCAGGATGATATTTTGTGCATCTAGATATCATGTAGGAGGATGATGACAGGGTTTTATGCTGATGTCGTCGGGAGCAAAAGTACCGACATCATATGTGCTTACGACTCAGTATATAAAGATATAAGGAGGTCGCCGCAGGGTGCATGTGGGATAATTTGATCCTGCATAATTTGAAATATTAGGACAATAAATCTTGGCGGGAAATGGTTGCAATGCACAGTATGTTGTTTTTCCCAAGGCTGCGAGTTGGTACGCCATTAATGGTGGATGTTATAGGGTATGGGCGATGGCGTGGACGGATCTAGTACTTGATTGAACTTATGCATCCCCAAGCAGCAGCGCTGGGCTCGAGATCTCTTCTTGTCCCCTCCTCCACCTGCTGCATTCAAGTTTGAGCACCAATTTCTCATGACGCGTTGTATTTGGTAGACTTTTGACTTCTACCATGTAATTAATGATGGGTACACCTTCCTGCTATATAATGTAGACTGTGTTACTCATTCAAGGTTGTTGAAGGCCTGTGGCATTTTTGTGTAAATAATGAAGAACAGGGCATGATCTTGGTTGTTCTATCCCATTTGGAGTTTATGTGTTGCAACATGAATGTATTTTGCACATATTTTCAGTTTCATGTTGATATAAATGAAAAATGCTATACTGCATGTGTTTATCTATCTATCTCTTTTGTTGCATGCATTTCCTTCTTTTGAATCGGGTTGCTAAGGGTTTCTCAGATTCTAGGGTATAGATGTCTGTATCACATGCATGATCTCTAACTTCCATTCAAGGAGTGGATTAAACTGTTTTGGGTTGAGCATGGAGAAGGTTGTATGTCTGTAGGGATATCTGTAAGTAGAGGCAGCTAAATACCCATCCTTGGGTGATGTTTGTAAGGCAAGCATCAGTCTAACCCCCTGAAACTTGAGTGAAAGTTGCAAACCATCTGTTGTATATGTCTAGTTAACTCCTTGCCCAATGGATAGGCACCAGTCTACTTCTGGGTCAGTAGTTATGATCCAAAACCCTTTGTCTTGCATCCATGACATTATGTCCACCCATTTCAACACTTCAACCTGTTAGTTGTCGGAGTAGGATTAGGATCCCTGCATACTCTCATACCCAACCAGACACATATGTCCAAGAATGTTGCCAACCTTGTGATCTACCATGCAGATCTTGGTCCAGACATGAGAGTATTCTGCCTATTGTTGTCAAGTTAGATCTTTCTATCATTGAGCTAGTCAAGGTTACATTTTAGCTATAGGGATAACCCCCTTGGTGCGGCAGAACCAGAAGTGAAGGGGAGGAGCTCACGCAACCTCCTGTATTAGTTGGTTGAATCTGCCTATGCATTAGAACTGGCAAACCCTAATGCTGATTCAGAAGAAAAACCAACAAAATGGTGACTCTGCTAGGGTTGTGATTGATCAAAAGAACTATCTAGTCATCCCTGGTGATGTATTTGTGGCCCATCCGAGTCACCAAGAGATTTGGTGACTCCGATGGGGATAGAGAGAGTCAAGTGATTTGAAGGCTGGAAAATCTAGTTTCTAGTGAAGTTGTTGCAGCAAGATCAAAAAAAAGGGGGGGGGGGTAACCATGTGGTGCTCTGCTAGCATGGTGAATCCAGAAAATACATATGCCTTGTTGATATTCTATCCTTTCTGTGAGAGGTGGCGACTCTGTTGATTGAACCTATCAGTGCTGCAACATATTTCTAGGTATTCCATCTTTTCAAAAAAAAATAATGAGTTTAGAACAGCAAACCTGGGTGTGCTCTCAAAGAAGACCATTCTTTATTGAAAGATATAAAGCCCTAAATTTCACAGGGATATATGGTTACCCAAATATTATTCCCAATAAAATTAGAAGATGTTTACCAAAATATAGTGGATCAGATTCTGGATCGGCAAACAAACATCTGTAAAGATTTTGTAATTTAATAGAAGATTATGAGGTAGAGGATGAAGATGTAGTAATGAGACTCTTTGTTCAGTCATTAGAAGATGATGCTAGGGTTTGGTTTTCAGACCTCCCTGTATGTTTTGTTTCTCCATGGATAGATTTAGAAGTTGCATTCCTAGAACAGTTTGGTGAAAGGTTTGATGTGGCCTCATTGATCATACATTTTATGAATATCCAAAGGGAAGATGAGGAGCTGGTTCCAGCCTTTAATCTTAGGTTTATTAAGTTGCTCAGGCAAATTCCTGAATATATGAGACCCAATAATGCATTATGCTTAACAATTTATTTGGCTGCATTTGATGAAGAAATGAGTTATCTATTGAGAGATAAAGAACCAGTCACACTTCACCAGGCTTTCCAATTTGCTATGGATATAGAAAACAATGAGAAATATGGAATGCCAGTAGGTTTCATGGCTGCAAGTTGTCAAAGTAGTTATCAAAGTGAATATATTTCAGCTCTCCCAGTATGTGCATTAAAAGATGATTATGTAGAGGGAAATATATTTTAGAATAATGTGTGCAGCCATGATGTGATACATGAAGAAAATGTTGTAGAAAATGTAGGCACATCCTATAATGATGTGGACAAAGATTGTTGTCTGCCTCTAGAAGAAAAGCCTGTAGATGCAAAATGCTCTTCAAATGATGAAATGAAAGATATACATGAAGTTGCATCCTTCAGTGATAGGTATATCCTAGTTATTCCTAATTATTTATATGAGGTGGATATGTAGAGCTTCACTCTGAATATAGAAAACATTGATTCAAGGGATGGCAGTGAATATGCTAGTGACTATCAGCATTCAGATGCATATGTGAGCCTTTCAGATGATGAAATATATTTGGATGCTGAATATGAATGTTTCCTTGAAGATTATGACCACTTTCACAGTGCAGAAGTTGAAAATTTTGTTTTTGAGTATCAATGCATTGGTGAAGAGGAAAGATAGGGTCACTATTCAGAGGTGAATGGGCAAGTTGCAGATGTGTGTGCTCATACAGTTGGGGGTAATGTTGATTGCATGGGTAACTACAAAGCTTTTGATGAAGGGCTGCACTCTGAGCTTTTTATGCCTTCTCTTGAGACATTTCAGGTGGACCTTAATGATAAAATTGCTGAGCATGATGATGATGGATATCTGTATGTTTATAAAAATAAATCTGATTATGAGATGTTGCTTGTGCCTGAATATTGCATGTTTGATACAAAGGAGCTCTTATTTTTTGAGGAAGGGCAAAATTCTGATGTGGATTCATTTGTTTCATGTGAGTCTGTTATTTTTCCAAGCAACATCAATGACTCATATGATGATGACACTCTACAACTGATGATAATGTATGCTGATGAAGCTAGTTGTAGAATTGTTAAAGAAAGAAAAATGGGCAGCAGCACAAATAATTGCCAAGGGGCTTGCTGCAGATAGTTAAATGCTTTTAGGCTTCATTTGAAGAAATCAAAAGAAAATCAAGTGTTTGACAAAGGAAAACTCTGGTTTTTCCTTTTTGGTGGCCCTGGGCCACCATGATTATGTTTAAAGTTGTGTTTGATGATGCAGATCATTGTGACTTCATGACTCTATGCCCAATGGATAAGGGACTGGTCTGCATCCCAGAGATTTGAGGTTCTCGCTGCAGTCTTGCACCTGCACATCCCCAAATGGAGCCTATGTTGGTGATAATTTATGTTCAAGGTTTTTAGCCAGGCTCCTTCCCTAAATATCCAAAAATGCTCTAAGTCTTTGGGCCTCCTCAGCATTTTTTAGCATCAGCATCATATTTTCTTTGGAGGAGGTCATCATCATCATCATATTTCCAGACATCACCCTGATGTTGCTTACGAGGGTCATCATATTCTGCCAGCATGATCTTTTGCCGGGGTGATATCTTAGCATCGGGTGATCTTAGTTAAGATCATCCTGATGATGTTGCTGCAAGGTTCTAAGTGTGACCCAATATTCATCGGGGTCATCATATTTGAACATCAGGTGATCTTAGTTAAAATCATCCTGATGTTATTTTATCACTTCATGTTGCTTTATCGCCCTGATGCTGCTGACGTCATTCTTATGTCAGGGTGATATCCACTTTTCTGCCTGTCTGCATCATGATATTTCTGAAGGAGGGGGTGATATTTTCATACCAGAATATCACCCCGATGAATGTTTGTTCCAGCATCATGATGATGTTGATGTCATGGAGATATTCGCCTGTTGGCTTCATGCATTGTCCAGTGGGGGGTGATCATTTCAAATATCCATCATATTCATATATCACCCCAATCTTACAGTGAAGCTATAGTGTAGCATGATTTTTGTGCATCAAGATGATATTTCCAAATATCTGGTTATCTTCCGAATATCATCCTGATGCTGACATGATGGTGACGTCATCAAGGTCTGGGGGATCATATTTTAACATCAGTCATTTTATGGAGGTCCCCTGATGTTGCGAATATGACGATGATGTCATCCGGATATGAGGAGGTGCACAGTATGCAAATATGCTGATGACATCAGTAGGATATGATGGTGACATCATCAGGATGTTCATCGGTGAGACATTTGGTATCGGCTAAGCAGGAGGATCTTCCTCCGATGCATCAGGTTGTGTCGATGAAGGTGATTATCATGAAGGTGATATTGCAATATGATGCTGATGTTAGGGTGATATTTTCATCACGTGATGAGGTCTGGATATACTTTCCCACGAGGTGATATTTTCTGCGGGGTGATATTTCATATCAGGGTGATATGAATTATCGGGATGAGCTCAGCAGGTGGTTGGCTGACGTCAGGATGATATTTTGTGTACCTAGATATCATGTAGGAGGATGATGACGGGGTTTTATGCTGATGTCATCAGGAGCAAGAGCACCAACATCATATGTGCTTACGACTCAATATATAAAGATATGAGTAGGTCGTCGCAGGGTGCATGTGGGATAATTTGATCCTGCATAATTTAAAATATCAGGATGATAAATCTTGGCGGGAAATGGTTGCGATGCACAGTATGTTGTTTTCTCAAGGCTGCGGGTTGGTGTACCATTAATGGTAGATGTTACAGGGTATGGGCGATGGCGTGGACGGATCTGGTACCCGATTGAAGTTGTACATCCCCAGGCAGCGGCGCTGGGATCGAGATCTCTTCCTGTCCCCTCCTCCACCTATTGCATTCAAGTTTGAGTGCCAATTTCTCATGACGCGCTGTATCTAGCAGACTTTTGACTTCTGCCATGTAATTAATGATAGGTACACCTTCCTGCTATATAATGCAGACTGTGTTACTCATTCAAGGTTGTTGAAGGCCTGTGGCATTTTTGTGTAAATAACAAAGAACAGGGCATGATCTTGGTTGTTCTATCCCATTTTGGAGTTTATGTGTTGCAAAATGAATGTATTTTGCACATATTTTTAGTTTCATGTTGATATAAATGAAAAATGCTATACTGCATGTGTTTATCTGTCTGTCTCCTTTGTTGCATGCATTTCCTTCTTTTGAACCTGGTTGCTAAGGGTTTCTCAGATTCTAGGTTATAGATGTCTGTATCACATGCATGATCTCTAACTTCCATTCAAGGAGTGGATTAAACTGTTTTGGGTTGAGCATGGAGAAGGTTGTATGTCTGTAGGGATATCTGTAAGTAGAGGCAGCTAAATACCCATCCTTGGGTGATGTTTGTAAGGCAAGCATCAGTCTAACCCCCTAAAACTTGAGTGAAAGTTGCAAACCATCTATTGTATACGTCTAGTTGACTCCTTGCCCAATGGATAGGCACCAGTCTACTTTTGGGTCAGTAGTTATGATCCAAAACCCCTTGTCTTGCATCCAGGACATTATGTCCACCCATTTCAACACTTCAACCTATTAGTTGTAGGAGTTGGATTAGGATCCCTGCATACTCTCATACCCAACTAGACACATATGTCCAAGAATGTTGCCAACCTTGTGGTCTACCATGCTAATTCAGAAGAAAAACCAACACATTACTCATTTACAGTTACTTGATTACCAATTTGAAGCCAAGTCACTGAATAGGGTGCAAGATGTGGTATTCTTTCCAAACCTAATTTATCTACCATATACTCAGAAACAATATTATCCATGCAGATATCTGAAATCACAACTTTACAACATTTACCTTTGGATTTGCAAGTAGTCCTAAATAGTCTTTCCTTTTCCATCTTTCTTGCTTTCTTGGCTGCCATTTCTTCCTTATGTATCTTCTTTGCCATTTGTTCCTCATGTAGCCTCTCTACCACTCTTAAAAATCTATCTAGAAATGATGATGCCCTTGTTCCATCTTTCTTCTTATTAGGAGCCATCCTTCAACATCAAATCTAACTAAACCACATTAGCCAAAAGAATAAATCATTCCCAAAGATCTTCTAGCTCTAATACCAATTTGATGCAGACATAACAAGAGAATCCAATGAAGGATCGTCCCATCATGCAACCCAATCAACTTCTATTACATACACTGAAATAACAACAATATTCATGCATTCAAACAGTTATAACCATGTGCTCAAAACTTCAAAGATTGAAACAAATTGTATATGACAACATAACCTTGTTAAATTTCAGCCTTAAGATTGTTGTTTTCCAAGATTACTCCTCTTTTCTTAGATGAAAATTAATTTTGATAAATTCCAGCAATTAAAGATTTTTGTTTGAACCTTTGATTCCTTTAGTTGTAGCAAAATAAACATATATTAATCCCTTAAACTTGCAGCCCTTAAGTGAATATAATTTGTGAATGTTGTACCTGTTAGAAATGAAAGCAACACTACTTCAATGGAAATCTAATTCAATATAAATTTCAGCAATCTTCAACTGTGTTATTAATGGAGATTGTAATACAGAGACAAAACTATACTTCACAGAAATGCAAAATCAGAAATATGAACACATAACACAATGTTTAACGTGGAGAAAACCCTTTCGAGTAAATAACTCCATACAGGAAAGAGGCCCAATGTTTGTATTAATCTAAAAATGATTTATAATACAACACTTCAACTCTCTCCACCAGTCTTCAATCTGACAACATTCTGGCAACACCCGAGTACCTAAAATATGAATTGCAGCAACTAAAACATGGCAAATACTTATAGAAACATTTTTCTAACTCATCTTAGGTGTTCACCTTCTCTCTCCTAAGATTCTCCAACTTGTAAACAATAATTACCATCTTACAAGCATCTTACACTTGTCCAAAAATAGCCATGCAAAGGTTGGAGGCCCAAGACTAAATCTGGCCTCTTACAACATCTTATGACGCGTCATAACCATCATAGATTCCACAAAAGAGTATCTTTCCAAGATAGGAACCTTCGGATAAATATAGCAACTTACAACAAATATATATTTGTCAAATGCGTCATAGTGTCATAGAATCTTATGACAACTTGCAGCTGTCATAGATTCTTTTACATGCACCCACCAAACATTATGACTTGTGTTATACATGCTAAAAATAATAGATTCTCCCAAGGTGGCACCTACACTTATTTAATATTTATTTTTACAATTGCCAACCATAAATGTCACTCCGTAACTACCGTCGATAACTCTGAAATTACAACTGTCAATGAGACTACCTTATTCCCTTATGGGTAATTACAAATAACAAATAATAAATGGAATAAAATACAATATTGGAATTTACAAGGTTAGTAGCACCTTATTCCAACATTCTCCCACTTGACATTATACATTGTAAATCAACCCATAGGAAATCAAATGAAATAATCAGGCACTAGAAACAAGGCCCATGGCCTCTCTACACAACACAAACTTCTCTGTGCTCACAGGCTTAGTCAATGAATCTGTAACTTTGTCCTGAATGTCTATCTTCTTCAACTCAATCTCTCCATTTGCAACCAACTCTAGAAAAAAGTGATACTAAACATCAACATGCTTAGTTCGAGCATGATACATGGGATTCTTAGCCAAACATATAGCACTCTGGCTATCACAACCAATCTAAATATTCCTACAATCAAAACCAAATACCTGTACACAGTCTCCTCAACCAAACTGCCTCCTTAGAGACATGAGTTGCAGCCATATACTCTGCTTCTATGGTGGACAAAGCAACTGTGGGATGCCTCTTACTCATCCAACTCACTGCACCTCCAAACAGAGTAAGCACATAGCCACTAGTGGACCTTCAACTATCCAAGTCACCTGCCCAATCTACATCAACAAAACCCTATATGTCCAAAGATTTATCAGCACTATTAGTACCAGAATAAACCAAACAATGATCAAGAGTACCTGCAAGATATTTAAACACCCTCTTCACATAGTTCCAATGATGTCTACCAAGGTCAGACATAAATCTACTCAAAACTCCTGTCGGTGCCCAACTAGGAGTTTTTGTTTATACTGCATCTTTCAGTGTGTATGTGCATCATGTCAGATATGTTTGTGATCTTGAAGCTTGAAACCTAAATAAAACTCAAAGCATAAATCTTGCCTCAGGAAGCCTGCCATGTGGAGGAGTGTAAAATTTCAAGCAGGATTGCCTTTTGTATCCCCCTGAAATTCGGCCAAGTAAGGAAGTTATGGCCTACCAAAGTTCTAGTCTAACCTGATATTCTTGCGGGGGGTCATCATATTTTGAGTATCAGGTGATCTCAGTGGAGATCACCCTGATGTTGTTTTATCACCTCATGTTCACTTCATTACCCCAAAGTACAGACGTCAATTTTATGTGGGGGGTGATATCTGCTTGTCGGGAGACTGGATATAATGAAAGGGGGGTGATATTTCCAAATATTAGTCATATTCAAACATCACCCCTGATGTTACAACAAAGCTACAGTCCACCCTGATATTTGTGCAGGGGATGATATTTCAAAAATTAGGTGATATTTTGAATATCACCCTTACCGCCAAAGGTCACCCCAATATTGGAATATGACGGTGACGTCATTAGGATCGGTGGGAGGCATCATGGGGTCTTTGACATGATATTATTGGCAGGTATGATGGGGAGGTTCACCAGTTGCTGATGAGGATATGAATATGATCAGATGGTTGGACATTGGGTGATATTCTATGTCAGGTGATATTTTCTTATCGGGGTGATTTTCTGATAAGGGTGATATTTCACATCGGGGTGATGTGAAATATCAGGGAGATATTTCAAGGGAGGATTATCATACAGGTGGTTCGCTGACGTCAGGGTGATATTGAACATCAGAGTATCATGTGGAGGGATCATGATGAGGTTTATATTGGTGTCGTCAGGAGTGAAATCGCCGACTATCATCTTCCGGTGTGGTCATGCATATAAAGTGTTTAGGAGGTCGTCGCGGGGTGCATGTGGGATAATTAGTTCCCGCATGATTTGAAAAATCAGGGTCATGTTTCTTGGCGGGAAAGCTTTCAGGATGCACAGTCTACTGCATTTCCTGATGGCCATGGGTTGGTACGCCATTAATGGCGGATGTTATAGGATATGGGCGAAGGCATGGATGGATCAACCACTCGATTGAAGATGTGAATTCCCAGGCGGCGACGCAGGGCTCAAGACCTTCCTGTCTCCTCCTCTACCTGCTACATTCAATGTTTGAGCACCATTTTCTCATTTTGGTAACTAAATCTGGTGGATTTTTGAATTTTGCTAGGTAATTAATGCTGAGTGCACTCTCCTGCTGTATATAGCAGGCTGTGTTGCTCATTTGGTTGTTGTTGAAAATTGGACAAATTTTGGTGCTGTGATACAATATAACTTCATTAGTGGCCCTGTTCTGGAGGTCTTGTGAGTTTATGAGTCTCATGTTGTATGTTTCATGCATAGATTCACTGGTTTCATGTTGTTTTATATGAGAAATGCTCTATTGCATGTGTTTAATCATTTGTCTCCAAGCTGTGGGCATGTTTTCTTTTGAATCATGATAGCTAAGGGTTGTTTAAGATTCAGGAATATAGTTTTTTTGTATTGAATGTTTAATCTCCTACCTTTGTTCAAGGAACAAATTCAATGTTTCAGGTTAATCATTGAGAAAGTATGTGGCAGCAGGGATACCATTAAGCATGAATGACTAAATACCTAGTTTTTGGGAAGTATCTGTAAGGTAGACACTAAACCTCCCCTTGAAATCCAGTCATTAGTATATGTTTATGCTGACCATTCACATGTGTACGTCCACTGACTCTGAGCCTAGGATAGGCACCAGTCTAGTCTTGTATTGAGATTACACCCCAGGTCCTAGTTTTGCATCCAAACACCAAAAAATCACACTCTAAACTTTAAAACCAAACCATTAGGACCTTAGAAGTAGTTTAGAACCAAAATCCTCTAATTCACAACTAAGCATAGGCCTAAAGCTAGCCCCTTTGCACTTATTTCACAGTTTTGGTCTACATGAAGGAGGATTCATCTGCTTTGTATCAACATCCTACTCAGTCCATAACCATATCTCATGGATGTTGAATAGGGAATACCCCCCTTGGTTCTGTAGAGTCTAAAGAAGAAGAGGAGATATTATAGAGTCTATCTCCTACACTGTTGGCCACTGGCCCAGAAATCTTGTTGTTCAATGATGGCTACCTTGTAGGGATAACTGGGAAGCATTCAGTCAGATTGAGAACCAACAACTCCCACTGCTTGGGCAATATCTGGTCTAGTGCAAACCATTGCATACATCAAACTCCATACAACACTAGCATATGGCACATTAGACATATCCTCAAGACTATCTTCAGTCTTTGGACACATATCTAATGAAAGCTTAGTACCAATGGGTAAAGGAACTCTAACTGGATTACAGTCCTACAAACTAAACCTCTGCAAAATAGTATTCACATATTTACTTTGTGACAACCAAATCTTTCTATTAACTATGTCCCTCCTAATCTCCATTCCCAGGATATACCTTGTAGCAGCAAGATCCTTCATCTCAAATGCACCTGAAAGTTGGGCTTTAATCTCACTGACCATACCCTTAGTATTGCTGAAAAATAACATGTCATCAACATACAAAGCAATAACCAGTATAGAATCATCAACACAATGAATGTAAACATAATGATCCTCCTCACTTCTAACAAAGCCCAATTTCAAAACAAATGAGTCAAAATTTTGATACCACATTCTGGGGAATTGTTTCAGACCATAAAGAGACCTCTTTAACCTGCAAACCCAATGCTATTTTCCTTTTACCTCAAAACCTGTAGGTTGTTGCATATAAATTTCTTCTTCAAGATCTCCATGCAAGAACGTAGTCTTAACATCCATTTGCTCAATCTCCCAATCATAAGCTATAGCAATGGATAAGAGAAATCTAATAGAAATCAATTTAGCAACAGGAGAGAATATCTCACCAAAATCAACTCCCTCTCTCTGGGAGTAGCTCTTAGCTACCAATCTAGCTTTGTACTTCTCCAATGACCTATCTGCTCCAAACTTCTTGTTGAAGACCCACTTACATCCTATGGCCTTTCTTCCTTTTGGCAAACGAACAAGATTCTAGGTGTTATTAGAGTCTAAAGCCATCATCTCCTCCTGCATGGCTAGCTGCCAAGACTCACTATCATCTGCAGAAATAGCTTCCCTATAGGATCTAGGTTCATCATTAGCACTCAATAAAGCATATACACAATGGAAATCTAGTGGGCTATACCTGTCAACTGGATTCTGTTGTCTTGTGGATCTCCTCAAGGGTGGAGTAAGAGACTCTACTCGTTCTTCTGCATGATCATATGTACCAACTTCTTCTGTCACAATAGATTCATCTTCATCAGAACTTCTCAAATCTTCTTCTTCTTCTTCACCCCCTAATCCATCATTTTGTTCTTCCTGAGGTGCATCTTGCTACTCTAACTCAAAGTGCACTCTCTTTACCTTTTCATCTTTTTCTCTTGGCTACTCAGGTTCAGATATAGCTCTAAGTTCCCTCAAAATTACATCTCTAGAAAAGATAATCTTGCAGGTTAGTGGATTCCAAATCTTATAACCTTTCACATTATCACCATATCCAATGAATGTACACTTTTCAGCCTTTGGATCCAACTTAGATCACTTTTCCTTAGGCACATGAACAAAAGCCTCACAACAAAAAACCCTTAAATGTGAAACAGAAGGTTTCTTACCTATCCACACTTAATAAGGTGTCGAATCAAGAGCCTTACAAGGAGATCTATTTATCAAGTAGAAAGTAGTACACACAGCCTCTATCCAAAAGCATTTATCCAACTGTGCATCACGAAGCATACTTCTGGCCCTTTCCATAATTGTTCAGTTCATCCTTTCTGCAACACCATTCTGTTGTGGTGTATAGGAGTTGTCTTTTGTCTGATTATACCTGCATGCTTGGAAAACTCATCAAATTTCTTAGAGAAATATTCCCCTCCATTATCAGATCTTAATATTTTTATCTTTAAACTTGATTGGTTCTCTACTAAGACTTTGAATTCCTTAAACTTAGTGAAAACTTCAGATTTATGCTTCATAAAATAAATCCATGTAAATCTAGATACATCATCAATGGAGGTTACAAAATAAGGAGATTTTTTGATAGATTCACTATCCACAGGTCCAAACACATCCATATGAATAATTTCTAACTTCTCTTTTTCTCTATTACTTTCTAAAGAAAATGATTTTCTATTTTGTTTACCAAACACACAATGCTCATAGAAATCCAAGTGCTCATTAGAATAAGAGAAACCGTCCAACAAATTTTTATTCTTAATAGTTTTCAATACATTATTACTTGTGTGGCCTAATCTATGGTACCACAACATACATGTATTTTCAGTAATGGCCTCAGATACATAGGAGGCATTACAAACTATAGTGGCTTCAAGCTTAAACAAATTCCTGAATCTCTTCCCTTTCGCTACCACCAAGTTCCCTCTCACCAATCTACAGCCATGCTTGTCAAATGTCACATGCATTCCCAAATCATTCAACTTCGAAACTAAAATCAAATTTCTAGCTAATCCAGGAACATGCAAAACACTAGGGAGGGTTTTAATCCTCCCATCACTGAAACACAACAATACCTTTCCTTTCCCGACAATCAGATATGTAGAGTTGTCACCAAGGTAGATATTACCTCCATCATATTCTTCATATGAGGAGAACCATTCCTTATGCGGGGTCATATGAAATGAGCATCCTAAGTCAATCAACCAGTGATCATTAGAAACAAGATCACATGCAGAAAGTAAAACTTCTTCACCTGCATTCAAGGACTTATCTGAAGCACTTTCCCACTATTTCTTGGGGTTTCTACACTCCTTCACATGTCCCCTTTTACCGTAGTTCCAACACTTAACTGGTAGAATCTGATCGCGCCACCTCACATACAACCATGGTTGTAGGGACACGAGGGTATATAGCATCGGAGTATATAGAAACTGGAAAGGCGAGCCCAGAATCAGACGTGTATAGCTTTGGAGCTATGGCTTTGGAAATGGTCTACAGAAGGCAACCCATTGACCACACCATGCATGAATACAATTTCACAGTGGTGGCCTAGGTCTGGGATTTGCATGGGCAAGGGAAGATTTTAGATGTGGTAGACAAGAAGCTAAAGTGGAATTTCAATAGTGAAGAAATGGAGTTGCTGATGCTGGTTGGATTGTTGTGTTCTAATTCAAAGTGAGACCAATGATAAGAGTGGTGTTAAAGATCATAGAATTTGTCTCTATTGCTCTATGTTCCACTGAATTTGCTTGTACCTGTGTATGGCAACTCTCTCACTTCTCATATCGATTCATCATCAACTGAGATGCCTTCGACACACAACTCTCGCTCCTTACGTTATTTGGCTTCTGTAAGGAGAAAATGTGAAGTTTCGAGTCCTCTCATATCTGAGACAGAAGTCAGGTAAGCCCATTCTTTGCTTCAAGCTTGATAGATTGAGTGTGTATGCAATTTTTCCAGTGTCATATTAATTTCCTAGACCATCCACTTGCAGTCTAGAAATGGGCCCTCTTTCATTATTGTTTTGTTTTGTATCTTGATATACTCCATCGTAAATAGATGTGACTGTTTACCAAAATTTCCATTCTATTTTTTTGTCTTTTTATTGCGACCTCTTGAATGGACCTCTGGCATCCTCTTCAATCAGTCAATTTGTTCATGCAATCAATTTGTTTCAACTTGTTAAGAAGGTTTCGAGGTAGTTTTACAATGTGCCAGCTGATTAAGCTCTATCAATTGATATAATATGTGCCAGTTGCCATTTGAACTTTCTTTGAGTATTTAATTTATTACATTTGTTTGTTTATAGTTTCTTCGACACAATAGCACATGTTGTATTGCTTTCTATACATTTATAGACTTGGAATTGTACTAATATTTAGGAGTCAATAGGCAAAGTAATTAGACGAATGGCTTTTAAATGTGAGCATTTGTAATTGGAAAATTGTCTCATGTCATTATTTTTTCTTCGGTGCTCTGAAAAATCTCACATGGTAATCCAATATCTTTACACTAAATGCATACTAGCACTTGCAACTTTGGGGGTGCAAGGGATGCGCCGATAGGAAATTGAAGGGAATATTAAGAATATTAGAAGGAACTAAAGGAATGCTAAGAAGATTAGGAGGAATTGAACAAATAGTAGGAATTTGGGTGATGATTATTTAGAATTCCTAATCTAACAAAATATTTGAATTATTTACCTTTCTCACATAAAATATTAAGAAAGTCAATAAAATATACATTCAAAGTGAATTCAAGTCATGTTTTGTGTAATCAAATTGCCTAAAGTGGCTCAAATAACTATTCTATGGGATACTATACATGTAAAAGAGATATAGAGTTGTGGTAGTAAGTATGGCAATTGGCACAACCACCCCAAAAAATAAGCGCACTAAATTGCTACTTGCTTTATGCCTTCATTACTATCATAGGAAATGTCTTTGTACTTTTATTTGCCACCACATCCTCCTCTATGTCATAAAACTACACTTTTGTTGATTCATATACATGTGAGGATCTCTTTTACATTTATATATACATATTCAACTCCACTATTTATCATCATGCCCTTGTAGAACAGAATATTACAATTTAATATCATATGTTGATGAAGATTATGGAGTAGGTAGTACTTTTAATAGTGTGCATGAATTTTCATGTACAATGAATACTTGTACAATCCACTTATACTCAAAATATGAACAAATAAATTGTTATATCACTAATTAAATAATATCAAATAAAGTTCACAATAAAATTCATAATTTATTAATTGTTAGCAAAAATATTATATTATTCTAACAAATAAACAACAAATTTCCATATTCCCTTCAAATCGTTAACAATTAATTTAACAAGATCATAATATAAGATATAAAAACTATACTATGAATGAATAATTACTATAAAGAATATAATTTCAATATTAGTATATAGAATTTATAACAAAAGATTTATAATTAAATAAATTAAGATTATATAATTAATACTAACATATATAATATTAATATATCTCTATATTATAATCAATATAATGTTGATATATAGTGTTAGAGTGTTAGGTTTATCCTAACCCACACCTAGGCTTAAGTCACACTTAGTGGCTCAGTCTAACTTAACCTTGACATTTTTTTTTCTTTCTCTTCTCTTGCTCTTTTTCTTCTGATGATGGATCATGGAGTGTGATCCGAAACGTTGAGGGAAATAATCGATCGCAATCAAATCCAGAAGCATTCATTCACAACAATATGGACTGTGGAAAATTAATGAATTCAATTAAAGGTTAAGTTCACTTTTGAGGTTTGTCACTTTTTTGTCTCACCACATGTGCTCACATGATGTTAGTCATTTTGACACTTCACCTCATTAGAGGTTGGAGATATTCTCTCCTCACCTTATGAGAGGTTGAAGACATTTGTCCATCACCCTCCACTTGTGCACACATGTGTTCATCACAAAGACGGTTAGTCATAGTTGGTTTTCTCCTTCTCACCTCCTTGTCCTTGCCTATATATGCAAGGCTCTTTGTAAATTTTCATTAACTCTTGATGTAATCTCTTGATTATACATTTTAGTTTTTATGTGCTTATGCTTTGTGGAAGTTCATCTTAGTTCTCATTTGTTGATTGTAGAGGAAACTAAGATCATGGAAAAGATAAACAAGCACATGAATTGCAATGGAATCAACCCGTTTGTATTATCAAATGAGGTGAGTCTAAATAGAGAAGTGTAGGTACTTGAATCTCCATAAAAAATAGGATAGAACTCCTCTACATGGAGTTATGGTGAGTAACCTCCCACAAACATAGCATGAGCTGTTGATGCAAGTTGACAGCACTCAAGACATCTCAACTACTTTGACAAGTTCAAAGGAACATGTAAAATTACACCTAAGTATGATTAATACAAATGTGTACACCTAGAGATAAAAGGTATACACTAACACCCACCCTTAAGCATGGCTTAGGTGAGTATTATGAAAAATAGATCCTGACTATAAGCCTGGTGAGGTACCCACGTACAATACAAAAGAAAAATGAATCCCAACCATGAAGCATGATAAGGTACTCAAGTACAATGCAAACTCTCAAAATTAGAGAAAGATAGAAAACCCAGTGAGTAAAAACTATCCTCCAAAAATAGAGAAAAAAGAAATGCTAGAAAGCCCCCCCAAAGATGATGTTGATGCTGATGTAGACCACACACCAAGAAGAGTTCATAGGTGAATGAACTTGCTCTCAGTAAAGGGTTTGGTGAAAATGTTAGCAACCTGCTCTAAAGACTGGTAAAAGACTAAGTCGATGATCTGACCATGAATAAGCTCTTGAATATAATGCATATGAATCTCTATGTGTTTGGTTTGTTGATGTTGAACTGAATTCTTGCATATCTGCATATTACTTTGGTTATCACAAAAGATAATTGTAGGCTTCCTGAAAGGAATACCAAACTTAGAAAGAATGCCTTGAAGCCATATGGCCTCAATAGCTGAGTTAACAACTCCCCTGAACTCTACCTCTATTGAACATATAGCAATGGCATTCTGCTTCTTGCTAGACTGGCTGATAGGACCTAACCAAGTGAAAAATTGTAAACAAAAGTGGACTTGTGATACTCAGTATTACTTGCCCAATCTAAATCTATAAAACCAACCAAGTCAACTGATGAACTAACTCTGTAGTGAATACCAAATGCAAGTGTACCATGAAGATAGTGAAGGATCCTCTTAGCTACTTTCCAATGCAACTCATGAGGTTCCTGCATAAATCTGAAAACCATGCCAACTACATATGATATGTTTGGCCTAGTATGGGTCAAGTATACAAGACTACCTACAAGATGCCAATACAATGTAGCATCAACTAAAGGTGTAGGGCAAGAAGTCTCAAGCTTGACTCTAGATAGAAAGAGAGTCATAGATAGTCTACATCAACATCAACATCATCATTGGGGGCTTTCTATCCTTTCTTTTTTCTCTCTTTTTATAGGATAACTTTTTCCCATTGGGTTTTCTATCTTTCTCCAGTTTTGAGAGTTTTCATTGTACTTGAGTACCTTATCAGGCTTCATGGCCAGGACTCATTTTTCTTTTGCATTGTACATGGGTACCTCAACAGGTTTATAGCCGGGACCCATTTTTCATAATTCTCAACTAATCTATGCTTAAGGAGGGTGTTACTATATACCTTTTATCTCTAGGCGTACACATTTGTATTAGTCATACTTAGGTGTGTTTGCACATGTTCCTTTTATGTGTTACATTCAACTATATGACACTTTATGAGTGTATTTACAAAATATATGATTTTTGGAGTTCAACAACCCACTATACAGAACCAACTGCATGTTGATATGATAGTAAACAAGGATCTGAAGTTGCTAGTGTTATGTCTGTTGGAATTTGGAGAGACAACTGAGAGGGGGGTTGAACTAGTTGTCACCAAAATTCTATTCCTTATTCACTTAAAACCTTCTTATATTTCAATAGCATATCAATGATTCAATCATGAAAGCATAATGCAATAATTCAAGAGCATAAACAAATTCAACACACACATATAACACCAATATTTTTACATGGAAAACCTGGTTAAGGGAAAAACCACAGGGTGACTAACCCAAGATTGTATTCTCTATTAAAAGAATAGGAAATATAAAATGGCACTTGCCAATTAGGGCTCACTGGTTGAGCACACTGCTCACAAGAAGCCCACTACCTACAGGAGACACACTGTCTACAAAAGAATATGAATATTACTTACTTGAACTAGAGATTAGCATCTTCACTATGCTTGATTCAGTTCCATTTAAGCTCAACACCTCTGCTTTACTTTTCACTCCTCTTCACTACTACCTTCTCATCATGACCACGAGGATACATTTGAATGACTTCGCAACTCTTATTTATACATGACATCGACTTTGGAATGATCATCAAAGTCGGCACAACATACACTTATTTTATTACAGAGCAATTACAAAAACACAACTTGACTTATTACAAAAACTTCATGCGCATCACTGTACTATCAGCCACACATAGTTGGGACTTCAATATTCTTTGAGGAACACATCATGCTTCACAAAACATATTCAAGATCATCTGAAACATGCACAAATCATCTGGTCAGCCAAGACTAGGAAGAACACCATCACCCGAAGATAAATCTTCAATCACGAGCTCAATATTCAATGCAGACCGCCAACACGATCTGGACACAATCAAGATACCCCCACAAGATTGCTTGAATCACCAAGAACATCTGCACCACTTTTGCTTACTGTGATCATTCGCATCTTCATCCAGAGCCTTAAGAACACAGTCGGTCATCACTGTCACATTAAAAGGATTTCTTGTGGACCTCCAAACCATGAACCAATTGAGTTGTCAATTCACATTAGCCTCCCAAACATGCCACCAGATCCGTAGAACATGATATTGTATTTCCGAATCTCACCGGACCTATTTGTGTCACTCTGTCACCTCTAAATAGTTGCTAGAACTAGTTTACTCTCATGGCCATAACTCCTCCACATTTTCATGCAAACCTCTCAAATCTTTACTGGATCATCTTCAGGCACATATCTACAAATCCTTTGATGCGCATTCTCTGATCTTCATCTACCTAGGATCTTCACTTCATAGAGCTTCATTGTCTTCACTGTTCTTCTTTGTTTCTGATAGGACTAATTTTCTCAATATCCTTAGCACACAACTCATCCAATCCTTGACATCAATGCAATAGGAGTATGTTGACATCAATGACAACACTACTTAGGCCCATACTTGCAACAATTTTCCCCTTTGTCATTCATGGCAACATATGTGTATGCAGCCAAATATAAATTTTAATAAAAGATTTGAAAACTATTGTGCAAACCGTAAAACCTATATCCAGTGTAACAAAAATGATAATGATAAAAACTATTGAACTCCAAATACAATAGATGTTACTGAATGTTAATTTATATGTGGTTGCTCAGATTTTAGCATAACTCCAATGTAAGAATTGTCGGGGGGATAAATGATGGATGAGTTTGATTTTTATAAAGTTGGATAGAAATTGGTTTGGGTAGTTAAATGGATTTTTGATTTGGTGAACGGTAAGGTAGGTAAAAGGTGGTTAGGGTTTTTAACGTGTTTAAGATTAAAATAATAAATTAAGTTTATTTAATTTATTATTTTTGGGAGGTTATTAGCTCATAGGTAAATAATAAATTAATTTTAATTTATTATTTACGGGATATGTCAAAATGAAGGATTTAATTAATTAACATTAATTAAATCTATTTAAATCACATGTGGGTAATAATAGATTAAATGGGATATTTATGGATTATTAGGGATAATTATGGATTTTAGGAATAATGAAAGATTCGGTCAATTTTGGATGTCTACATTTTGCCCCTCTTTGAGATGATGTTGCAAAGCGATGTCATTTCAAAGAAAATCAAAACATAGGCTTAGATTTGGATCTTGGGTAGGCTTGGGTTTATATGGGGCTCATGAAGCATTGGCAGATAATGCCCCCTCAAGAGGATATGCAGGGACAAAGGAGGTGGATGGGCTCGTGAGAAAGGAAAATAGAGAGAAGGATGAAGGAGTTATGCTGATTAAACATTGAGCAACCTAATGTTTGATATGGCACCTGACGTTATGCACCAAGGTAGAAAGACCAAGGGGATGATATGTCTTGTGCCCCAGCGTAATACAACCTTGTCTAATGTATGAGGAAGTAAACTGAGGGCATTAAAGTCCTAATGCAAAAAAGGTATGACCTTAGATGCACAGGATAATGCAAAAAGCTATTCCAACACACACAAGATATGAATATTAGCTGGAATGATATGGAGGTGATTCAAATGCAAGATGAAAAGATAACACACACAAGCAAGCAAGCAAGCATGCACAAATGATTCAAAAATAAACAAGGCAGTGCCCCTATCAAGCTAAAAACCAATGATCGATTAGATTGATTGATGCAGATAATGATGATGATTGATTGATAGCGTTGTGGATGTGGGAACGATATATCCCGAGAACAACGCGAGGATTGGGTTGATAGTGTTGTTGATGTGGGAATGATATATCCCGAGAACAACACTAGGATTGGGAACGATATATCCCATTAATGATGATGATTGATCGATCAGGTTCGCAACCAGGCTAGGAACCAAGACCATGGATGCAATTGGATAAGTTAACTTAATGGATTTAGTTGATTGGTATGGAAGGATACTTGCATGTGATTGATTTGACTGGTTGAGTTGATGGATTGATTGATTTGATGAATGGAGAATTGATTTTTTTTTTGTATTGTAGGAATATTGTGAATTTTTGGCTTGTCTACAATATGATGTGAACAATTGTTTTAACCATCAAGACAAGAACTTCTCCTCAGTGACTAACATAGCTCCCCCTATCAACAGCAACCATTCACATGTCTTCTTCTTTCTTTACTGCTCCCCCTTTGATCAGCAACCATTTTTTATTTTTCACATGTCTTCTCTCCCCCTTTGACATCAATAGCAAAGGGCACATACTTGCAACCACTTCTCATACTTCAGAATCATATTGACCACTCCCCCTAAGTAGCAGCCTCCTAACATCAATATGGATCACAAGATATGACTGTAAGATCCACCGGACTGATGCACATCAGTGCATCTTAATTCAAAACTAGAGGGGTAATAACCCCTAACTTCTCCCTGAGATACTCAAAAGTCTCCTTAGGTAGAGGTTTGGTAAAATTTCTACAATTTGATCCTTTAAGGGCACAAACTCCAATCTGACTTCATTCTTGTTTACCTGCTCTCTCAAAAAGTGGAACTTGATGGATATATGTTTTGTCTTTGAATGCAACACCAAATTTTTTGACATGTTTCTTGCACTTGAATTATCACAGAAGATTGTGATAGGTTCTTCATACTCCACTTTGATATCTCTTATCATTTACTTCATCCACAATACTTAAGTGCAACTGCTTGCTACTACAATATACTCTGCTTCTGTAATGGACATAGATATTGCCTCTTGTTTCTTGCTTAGCCAAGAAACCAATCTTTTTCCTAAAAAGAATGCACCACCACTAGTACTCTTTCGGTCATCCACATCTCCTGCCTAATCAGCATCTGTATATGCATGAAGAGAGAAATCATGATCCTTAGGATACCATAATCCATACTCAATTGTTCCCTTCAAATACTTGAGAATTCTCTTGATTTCCATGACATGAGACTCTCTAGGATCAGCTTGGAATCTGGCAACAAGACCAACAACATTCATAATATCAAGTCTAGTTTGAGTAAGGTAGCGCAGTCCTCCAATCATTGACCTGTACTTTTTTTGATCAACCTTAGGGGATTCATCATCTTTACTTAGCTTACATCTGATTGCCATGGGAGTATTCATTGCCTTTGAATCTTCCATTCCAAATTTTTTCAACAATTATTTCACATATTTGGTCTATGATATGAAGATTCCTTTCTTTTTTTGAGTGATTTGTAGACCCAAGAAGAAATTCATTTCCCCAAACATAGACATATCAAATTCACTTTGCATTTGATTTACAAAAGTCTTGCACATACTATCTTTCCCTCCAAAAATGATATCATCAACAAATACTTCAACAATCAAGATATTTTCATGATCAATCTTAAACTACATATTACTGTCAGCAGTACCTTTGTTGAAACCAATCTTCAAAAGATGTTTGTCCAATCTTTCATACCAGGCTCTTGGGACTTGTTTGAGTCCATACAATGCCTTCTTCAATTTACAGACCATATGTCCATGATCAGACAATTGAAATCCATCCAGTTGCTCAATGTATATCTCTTCTTCCAAATCACCATTTAGGAAAGCAGACTTGACATCCATCTGATATACCTTGAAATCTCTGAAGGTAGCAAAGGTAAGAAATAATTTGACTGCTTCAATTCTTGCCACTGGAGCAAAATATTCTTCAAAGTCAACTCCTTCTACTTGAGAATAACCCTTACAGACCAATCTAGCTTTGTTTCTTACTACTTCACCATCTTCATTCAGTTTATTCTAGAAGACCCACTTAGTCCCAATTACATTTTTGTCCTTAGGTCTAGGAACAAGATCCCAAGTGTGATTCTTTTCAATCTGCATCAATTCTTCCTCCATTGCTTTAACCCAATTTTCATCATTGCATGCTTCACTTACTATTTTTGGTTCAATCTTTGAAATCAAACAATACTTCACTAAATCTTGAGTAATTTTTCTTCTTGTTTGAACACCTTTGCTTCTATCTCCTATGATCTGATCTTCAGAATGATTCAGTCTTACATACCTGGGAGTTTTGGGATTCTCTTGCACTTCTAATTCTTGAACAGGTTCATCCAAACCTGTCTCTTCTGCTTGTATTTCTGGATTCTCTGGATTAGTCTGAATCTGAACAGGAGTTGGGACTTGTTCTCCTTGGTCTAAGATATCATTCTAATCATCTACTTCATACTCATAATACCTTGAGGGACTTTCCATGCCTTCATCAACCTTCACATTTGTACTTTCTACAATCTTTCTCAATCTCTTGTTATAACACCGGTATGCTTTGCTTTGAGTAGAGTATCCCAAGAATATTCCTTCATCACTTCTAGCATCAAACTTGCAAAGGTCTTCATCTCTTTTGATATAGAAGTTACTACCAAAGACTCTGAAATAATTCACAGTAGGAGTGATGCCAAACCAAAGTTCATAAGGAGTCTTACCAGTATTGCCTCTGATTTGTACCCAATTAAGAGTATAGACAGTAGTGCTTATAGCTTCTCTCCAATAGATCTGAGGAACATTTGCTTCCATCATCATGGTCCTAGATGCTTCTTGGATGGTCCAATTCTTTCTCTCCACTACTCCATTCTGATGTGGAGTCCTTGGAGCAAATAACTATCTCTTTACCCCATGTTTCTCACATAATGTTTTGAACTCTCTGGATGTGAATTCTCCACCTCTATCAGTCCTGAGGCATTTTATGTTTACGCCAGTTTCATTCTCTACCATAGCATTGAATATTTTGAACTTCTCAAGTGCTTCAGTTTTCTCTTTCAAGAAAGTCACCCACATCATCTGGGAGTGGTCATCAATCAGTAACATGAAATATCTATCTCCTTGTAGACCCCTGGTTCTTACCAAACCACATAGATCAGTGTGCACCAAGTCTAACAATTCGGTTGAAGATTGTTCCTTACTTTTGAATGTGACTCTATTCTGCTTACCCAACTGACATTCTTTACACAAACTATTAGCAGGTTTCACCAGTCTTGGAAGATCTCTTATAGCCTGAGTGTTGCTTATCTTGATGATATTATCAAAATTCACATGACACATTCTCCTATGCCACAGCCAACTCTGATCAATTTGAACAAATAAGCAACTTTTGTCAGTACCAACCAAGTGAAAGATGTTACCTTTTGTCTATGTACCAGATTTAATCTCAGTTCCAGAGCTTTCAAAGATCTTGCATTTTCCATTTTTGAATTAGAAATCATAGCCTTTGTCAACCAACTATCCAACACTGAGAAGATTATGCTTCAGACCTTCAACATACAGAACATCACTTGTTTTGTTCTTTCCATCAAAAGAAATGGTTCCTCTACCTCTAATTCTGCCAACAAAATTATCTCCAAACTTTACAACTCCACCTTCATATCTTTCCAAGCTTATGAACTTACTCTTGTCACCAGTCATATGGTGAGAGCATCCACTGTCAATAATCCATTCATCCTTTTCTTCAACATAAGTAGCCAAAGCACTTTCTATCATCTTATGATTGGCAGATTCAATAGGCATTATATCTTCTTCTTTGATGGCAATAAACACCCAGTCACTTCCAGGTTTGTTTCCTATCTCAGATTCATCATCTGTTACTCCTTCATTGTCATCTTCTTGAACATAGTAACACTTCTTCTGAAACATTGACTTATTAGGGTTTGGCCTTGAAAACCTTTCCGAACATCTTGAGGCAAAATGACCAATCTTATTGTAGGCAAAACATTTTAAAGGTAATTTTCCTTCATACTTACCGGATCCTCTTGGCAGTCTCCTTGCAATAAGGGCTTCAAGTTGTGCATCTTTTGACTCATCTTCTTCCAGATCTTTCCTTGCTTTATCGTACCATGTTGATTTCTTTGAGGAACTTTCTCCTAGATAATATCTCTATTTGCCTTTTGTAGAGGCGCTAGCTTTGCATGTAGATTCAGTCTTGGGAGCTGCATCACCAAACTCAGCCAACTCAAATGCAAATCCCTTGTAATAATTGTTAAAGATCTGATTTCCTCAATAGCAGCAACTTTGTGTTTGTAAGTAGGAGGTAAGGATCTAAGAACGTTGGCAACAATCTCATCTTCATCCAATATTCCACCAGCACATCTAATGCCACATACAAGCTCATTTACTTTTGGCATAAATGGAGTGATATTCTCATCTTCACTCATCTTCAAGTTTTCAAACTTTCCTTTTAGACTTTGCAACTTGGCACACTTAACATATTTGTCTCCTTCATATAGAGTTTCTAGATTTATCTAAATTTCATAAGCAGTCTTCAATCCCATAACATTTGTCAGCTCTGAATCAGTCAAGGCACTCCGTAGGGCTTCTTTAGCTTGAAGATTATTCTCTGCATCTCTGACTTCATCTATAGTTGTTGGGCCATTCTTTGGGGGAACATATATAGTTGTAGTTATATTCCAATACTAATCTCCCATGTATTGTAAGTGACATTCCATGTGGCTCTTCCAAAGAGTGTAGTTTTTTCCATCAAACCCTGGACTATCCTTCTTGTAGGTCGACATCCTAGATCTCCTCAAGCAGTTAAGCTTCTTCTAGAGGAACTTAGCTCTGATACCAATTGTTGTAATTAGGAGAGACAATTGAGAGGGGGGTGAATCAGTTGTCACCAAAATTTTGTTCCTTATTCACTTAAAACCTTTTTATATTTCAACAACATATCAATGATTCAATCATGAAAGCATAATGCAATAATTCAAGAGCAGAAACAAATTCAACACATATAACACCAAGATTTTAATGTGGAAAACCTGGTTAAGGGAAAAATCACGGGGTGACTAACCCAAGATTGTATTCTCTATTAAAAGAATAGGAAGTATAAAATGGCACTTGCCAATTAGGGATCACTACCTGAGCACACTACTCACAAGAGGCCCACTGCCTATAGGAGACACACTATCTATAGAAGAATATGAATATTACATACTTGAACTGGAGATTAGCATCTTCACTATGCTTGAGTCAGTTCCATTTAAGCTTGACACCTCTGCTCTACTTTTCGTTCCTCTTCACTACTACCTTCTCATCATGACCACAAGGATACATTTCAATGACTTCGCAACTCTTATTTATACATGACATCGACTTTGGAATGATCATCAAAGTTGGTACAACATACACTTATTTTATTATAGAGCAATTACAAAAACACAACTTGACTTATTACAAAAACTTCATGTGCATCACTGCACTGTCAGCCACACATAGCTGGGACTTCAATATTCTTCAAGGAACACGCCATGCTTCACAAAACATCTTCAAGATCATCTGCAACATACACAAATCATCCAGTTGGCCAAGACTAGGAAGAACACCATCACCCGAAGATAAATCTTCAATCATGAGCTCAATATTCAATGTGGACCGCCAACATAAACTAGACATAGTCTAGAGACCCCCACATGCTTGCTTGAATCATCAAGAACATCCGCACCACTTCTGCTTACTGTAATCATTCGCATCTTCATCTGGAGCCTCAAGAACATAGTCGGTCATCACTGTCACATTAAAAGGATTGCTTGTGGACCTCCAAACCATGAACCAATTGAGTTGTCAATTCACATTAGCCTCCCAAACATGCCACCAAATCTGTAAAACATGATATTGTATTTCCAAATCTCATTGGACCTATTTGTGTCACTCTGTCACCTCTGAACAGTTGCCAAAACCAGTTTACTCTCATGGCCATAACTCCTCCACATTTTCATGCGGACCTCTCAAATCTTTACTAGATCATCTTCAGGCACATATCTACAAACCCTTTGATGCACATTCTCTGATCTTCATCTAGTTGGGATCTTCACTTCATAGAGCTTCACTGTCTTCACTGTTCTTCTCTGTTTCTGATAGGACTAATTTTCTCAATATCCTTAGCACACAACTTATCCAATCCTTGACATTAATGCAACAAGAGTATGTTGACATCAATGACAACACCAGTTAGGCCCATACTTACAATAGTGTCCTCTTCATCTAAAGTAAAGTGTGAAAAAATGAAGCTACAATCGAAGTGACAAATCTTTGCTACTGCGACAATGTTTCGACTTTGTGATTCTCGAATTAGGGTTGTCGTGGCAGTGAACTCAATTATTTTATCAAAACAGGTGAGTTGATACACAAAGAGATTATTCCTATATAATTTGGGAATGAAAAGCACATTGTGTACATGTCCATTACCTAATTTTACAGTTCCCTTACCACAAACATTATAATAGATATCATCTATTAGTATTTTGAAGGTGTTGCATGGAAGAATTGTCACAAACACCTCTTTGTAAGGTGATATGTGTTGAATTGCACATGAACTAAGAATCCATTTGCTGACTTCTAATTTTGAAGGTTCCATGGATTTATCTTTTTACCTTCTTGAAGATGTGTTCCCCAATTTTTTGAATTGAATCCCTAATTGAACTTTATATAAGGTGGCACTTTATAAGTTGAGAGCGTGATTAATCTTTGCTTATTTCCCTCCTTAAAGTGGAATTTTATAGAGTTAGTGCATTGTGAACACCATTACTCCCTTTGCTTATTTGTTTTCCCCCAAGATTGGCACTTTTTAGAAGAAGTGATTTTGCAAGTCACCCAAAAAGACATAAACTGACACTTTATAATATTAGTGTGATATTATGCTTGTTGGATCCATCATGAAAAAACATCCACTTTTGCAAAAATAAGCACTTGATTTCAAGTTGATTTGCAAAAGTTATCGAACTTGGAAGATTTTGCATTTACAAAAAGAACCTTCTTTGAGCAAAAAAAAAATTTAGATTTTGAGAAAATCAAATTTGCATGCAAAAATGTGAGAGAGAAAAAAATTGAAGGAAACTTAAGCCCCCTTAGGCTATGTGCGATAAGGGGCTAAATCCCCATGTGACCAAGGGCTTAAGATTTGAAATGGTCTCCCCTTCCTCACTTACATCACTCCCCTAGTTTCTTACCTCAGCATTTCTAACATTTTTGTCAATAAATAGTGCTATTGTGTGTGGAAAAAAACTCAACGACCATCATGCGTCCTTTGTGCTCCCTTGATAGAGGTGAACAAGGGTGAAATCAAGCACTTGGGATGCTGATGAGGGAGGCCAATTTGAACATGCTTGTGAAGAGGCATTTTTGTGGTTTAGTGGAGCCCATGACCCACAGCAAAAATGCCACTGTGAACACCTTTCCCTTGTCATTCGTTGATGTTTTATGGAGCCCGACTATGGGTGCCGTCGCTCTGCCTTTATCACTTATGAGCCCACGCCAAGTGAATAAAAGAAATGGCCATGGGTTGGTATTTGTGCAAACCCCTGAGCTTCCTTTCACAAGAAATGTCGAGCCTCCTTTCAAACGAAACTAGAGACATACACAATTAGAAAACCAAAAAACCAACAAAAATATGAGTCACTCACAGATGAGGCTCAATTCCTGTCAAATGGGGGTGAGATGAACAATATAGAAATGTCGGATCGAAAAATAATCCACAAAGCTTTGATACCATGTAAAGAAAATCAAGATCATGGAAAAGATAAACAAGCACACGAATTGCAATGGAATCAACCCGTTTGTATTACCAAATGAGGTAAGTATAAATAGAGAAGTGTAGGTACCTGAATCTCCATGAAAAGAAGATAAGACTCCTCTACATGGAGTTGTGGTGAGTAACCTCCCACAAACATAGTGCGAGGTTGACACCTCTCAAAACATCTCAACTACTTTGACAAGTCAAAAGGAACATGTGCAAATACACCTAAGTATGATTAATACAAATGTTTTTTCCTAGAGATAAAAGGTATACACTAACATTGATCTTGGCTAATATTGACATGGTATCAGAGCCATGCAAGTGAAATGCTTCACATTTTGAGGAAATTCAAGCAGCTAGCTTTTTCAAGGGTTCATTTTTGGTATTTTATTTTGCAATTTTTAGATTCATGTACTGAAATTAATTCTGTACAAAAAGTTGTAAAAAATCAAAAAAAAAATTGCTGAGGGCACTTAAATTGCCCCTTGCAAGTTTGTCATTTTTGGATCGATTTGTGTTTTACAGGTTTCATTTTTGCAGATTTTGTGGCCTCTTGGCCTCTACAAACTCTTCACTGCATTTGAGGGAATTAGTTTTCATTGTCTTGAGTTCCAATAGACCACTTGGCCTCTCATCTCAATCGCGACTCTCCTCGGCCCTTACACAAAATACCAACCATGTCTTAAGGCATGGTTGTTGCAAACCACAATTTGCATAGGCCTTATAGCTCCCATTGTGCCCATTTAGGTGTTCACAGATAGACCAACCCCTTTGTTCACAATTTGTAGGTTGATCTCTCACATTGGTTGATTGGCATCACCATCCATATAGCCTATCTATAGTTTGTTCAAATTCTTCAAGCACTCAAGCTCTCAAAGCATGAGGTTGATCTCTTGTCAAGGATCGAAGGACAATAGTGAATGGTCACCACACCTTCCAACCTCACCAAAGGTTGCATTGGACTCTTCAACCTCAAACTTGGGCTTCATTTCTAAGGGTTGCCATTGCTTTGAATGCATTGCTATTCAACTTTAAAGTTATCATTCACAGTCGACTCCTCTATTTGAGATTGACTCCACTTCTTGCCAGCCAATAGTAAACAACTCAGTCATTTCACATTTCTTAGTTTATTAGTTGATTCAACTTACTCTTGGCATTTCACAGGCGATTGAAGGTGATAGCTCTGCTATGGCAGCATCGGTGGCAATAGAAGTGGCATATATTATAACTGTATTTGACTAGGCCATCTCCCTTGCACCCTACAAGTGGCCCACTCAACTCCAAATGTGCCCACAAAGACGGCCTCTATCAATGGTTTTTGGCCAGAGTCTTGTTCAGGGCTCTTCTTAGCCATTCAATCAGCCACATAAGCCCATCTTCAACATCCCAATCAGCCCATTCTAGCCTCAAAGTGGCCCACTCAACCATTTTTTTAGCTTGCTATCCACAAAGACTAGTTCATTGTCGATGCATCCATTAACTAGGTCTCCAGCCTTTGATCCATCTCTGCAGGTCTTCTTCATTGTTATTCACGGTTTGATCACCAGTCACAACTTTGAGTTTGATATTATCATTGTTATACTTTGGTCATTATTTTTCCATTCTCTATTACATCATTACTCATGTTATCTTTTACATTGTTGTTACTCTTATTCAAAGTAACCATTATATGTTAGCTTTTTTTTTTGTAGCAGTAACATTATATGTAACCTACATCAATTTGTAATTACAATAACATTTAATGTTAAACTGTAAATAGCTGTAACCATTGAATATAAAATAGCATTCCATGTTAATCTTTCTTGTTAGTGGCTAAATGTAACCGTAACAACCTACCAAAAGTTTTTTTTTGCCACGGAGATCGTTTGGGGCACCACTAAAGGGGGTTTATTTTCTCTTGGGAAAATTGTCTTGGAGATTTGTAAGAGACTTTTAAAAGTCATAATATATTGTGAACATATAAAATTGACATATAAAGTTAGCATTTAATTGCTAACATATAAAGTCAACATATAAAGTTCACATTTTATTTGCCCTTCGAAGACGAAGGGTGAGGCCTGGGTTGGCATGAGGTCAATTCCCCCTCAGGATCAAACCCTTTCTATTCCTTATTCCACCCTGATTCCAATGAGTGGTTGGAAGGCTATATTCACCTCTCTAATAGTCATTATTTTTTACTTTTTCAGTGCAGTTTATTAAATTAGGTCATTTTTGCGAGAAATTAACTATTTAATAACTTTTGATCGGTAACTCAAAATTTACCACAATTTTTTACAAAAGTGAATGGGTTTTCATCTCCATGCATTGGTCAAATTTATTTTGTAAAATTCACTAAGTTATAAAGTGCCAAAATCTGGGGGGAACTCTCTTTCAATAGTTTCAAGAGGCTTTCTTACATTTGATCTTTTGCACATTATACCATGTCTACATGTTGGATAGTCAAGCGTACTTATTGTGGGAGCATACAACATAGGGATGTACTCTAATCTCATTTCTCTCACACTACTTTTTCAATATTCTATAAGACTACAAAATTGCCCCCTGATGTTTTTGTTATCGACTAGGATTGCACCCATTATGCAAAGCTGGAAAGCTCAATGATCCTATGTAACATTGGAATACTTTCAGGTTGTGGGTACCCTATGGTGAAAGTAGACCTCCAAATTATGGGATGGTTCCCTTCTAATTCTCTAATAAATTAATGACATTGGAGTAAAAGAGTAAAAAGGTCTTTCTAATGGCTATACTAAAACTAGAATTAAATGGGTGGTGATGCACTTAGATGATAGAAACATGCAGCCTTGATTCACAACAACTCTCAAAATATCTAGATCAATTTGGCAATTTGACCACAAAAATGATTCTAAGGAAGGCTTGATAAACTTTCTCTTGAAGGAAAACTGGGTTCTCACAACATGGAAGAAAAGATTATTCAAATACACAACCTAAGACCTATGTTTTTTACTGCTTTGAATGCATGCAAGTATGAATGAGACAAAGATTTAAAGGTTTTGATATTAAAACACAATTAAATTTCATCCAATCACTCATAAAACAACACAATTGGGAAGGTACTTGATCTTACTAAAAATGAAGGAAAATCTACATAAAAGGCAAAAAAATAACTTGTAACCTACTGTACTATATAAATATGTAAAATGAGTTACAAAACACTTCTTCTCTCTGCAATGCACAAGAGAGAGAAAAGGCAAGAACTGAGAAAACATAAGTTTTTCTCCAATATATCAAAAGAATGAACTCACAAGTGTATGGAAAAGCACTTCAGTTCAACTACACTCTAAAAATAACTCCTCCAAGCTAATTCACGAGCAAAACATAAAAGCCTAGAAAATAGGCCTCATAACTAATCCAAAATGGGTAAAAATAGCTCCAAACTACCCCACACCTAGTTTGACCAAGTGGTACTCCAAACCCCTCCTAGTTTGACCAAAAATCATGCAAAAAATCCTAAAATAACTTAGTTAACTCCATCTTCTGATTTTGCATGATTTTGGGATGAGGAAACAATGTGAACAAGTAATAAAGTAATCAAAATGACTTACTTTACTATTTGTTATAAATTTTTCTATCTCTTGACTTTTACAACTTTGTGACAAATAATAAATTAATTTATAATTTATTACTTTATTATTTGTTCACATTTATTTACAAATTTCTAAGTCATGCAAATTCAAGGTAATTATTTTCAAAAGGTTTTAAAAGAAAAATAACTCTCCTTATAACTCCCCTTTGATTTGCATAATTACCTCATGCATTCTATGATGATGCCAATGAAAACACATCCTCCATATATGAAAAAGTCAAAATACCTTCTCATATGTGTGATATGATTAAATAAAAATCATAAATTAACCCCTCATATCTCCCACACCACCATGCATATCATAGGACCTCATCCATGCATAACATCATGCTAAGTCATCATGCTCTTTCATTGGTTAACACATCATAGCATCCTTATGTCTCCCATTTGATAATTCTATAATCACCTGCACACTTATGACTCCCATGTCACATCTATCAACGACCCTTGCATCATTGTCCTTATTGACTTTAACATTTCAATCCTTAAGAAAATCAAAAGAAATGCAAACACCCCCACGAGCTCCCATACCATCATTAGGTTTTACTACTTGAAGTCTTTGACCCCGCGGAATTTTATCATGACAATTATGATGTCTTCTCTTATAAACAAAACAAAATAAATCCCACGATGTGGGTCAAAGACTCTCAGCATAAAAGAGTTAACCTAAAAGTCTTATCATTTTGCAATTTTGCATCATTGATCTCTTGCTGGTGAGCCACCATGAACTAGGGTTTCACTGCTCTTGGAGGATGTTATGGTGGTTGTTGAAGCCTCTTGGTCAGGCATTTTGAGCTACTACTCCTCCTCTCACCTCTGTAAGCGATATTTCCTTCTTTTCTAATCTCTTTTGCACCAAAACGGCCTTTGTATATTTGTGGTTACTGTGTAATAGCTCTCCTTACGTTGGTTTCTCTTTGTTGTGATGGAAACAAAAAGGAAAGAAGCTTATGTTCTCATCTCATTGTGCCCTCTGTAACAAAAAGGTGAAAAGAAACTCTCTATGTTCTTCCCTTTGGCTTTGGCTTTGGTACTGTATTCTCTGTCAAATCTTTATGCTGTTCCTGTCGTCTAAAAATTGTGGCATTGAACTCTTTCCCTGGGTGAATATGGTTGACCATTGGGCTACTTTCATTCTACCTCTTGTGAGGTGCCTCCTTTGGTTACTTATTCATAACTCTATAACGCCACTCTACCTTCAAACTATTTGTTGAGACCCTTTACCCTCTATAAATAGATATGGCTGCTCTCTTTTTGACTACCCATATGGGTCTGCATTTACAAGGTAAAATGGAGCATTTTGACTATATTTCTTGGTTTCTTGCTTGATAGAGGAAAAGACCCACCATTTCCCTTACTGTGCTATGAATGGCTACTAGGGTTTGTATCATATGAAGGCCTTTTTCCTATTTTTTGGGCTTCCTATTTGTTAGATAATAGGCTATTGCATATTTACTCTTCATTCACAATAAAAAGGGCATATGTTTGTTCTATCTTTAGGCTGTTCAGCTGAGCCTTCTCATGGTTGTTTACTGAGTTTGCTATAGATAACCACCACTTATGCTCCTTTAACCCAAGCTAGTGTTCACATGAAATAGACTACACTCACTGTATATTGGGTATTCTTGTATGACTAGTGAATGAGAGTATTCCTGTAGTTTCAGTCCCTCACTGTATCCTTAATAATCACTGTGAATGTTGTATAATCTTTATATCAGTCTATCTATGAGACTGTGTGCATTATGATAAAAGAATAACGTGGAAATAGTGAATCCTGACATGCCATTGTGTCATCTTGGTTACTATCCTATGATGCCTAATTCCCTTGTCACTGCTCTTCGTGACTTCCTCTACTCCTCTTTGAAGGCTCTATTGTTCATTCAGTTCACTATTAATGCATAAAATGAATTCTATTGTTGTATATAAGTTGTTCCATGGTTCTTTCTTGATGATCTTGCTATGGAAGTTATCTTTGTACAACTTAGAATTATGATTCTTCTGTTCATTTATGTAGACATTGCACCTATTTACAAGCATAATGTATATCATTCTAGCCATTTTGATATGCTTAAAAGCATAATGTCTTTAGATCTCTTAAGCTTGCAACTATCTCCTTTAAATTCTTGTACCTATACCTATTCATTCAATTGAACTTGCTAATGCTCCTTTTAATTTCATGGTTTCTATACATACTCAAAATAATGATTCATCTTTTGTATGTATTTCTGAGGCTTTATACGTTGAAATCAGAGGCCATTTTCTAGAAGGGACCACATCTACAATTGAAGGAGTTTTCCATGTCCTTTGCACTTATTTTCAGGGCTACATTTGTAAAATACTGGTCATTCATTTTCTTCTTGTTTATAGTTCATTTATCATTGTATTCACAGTCAAGAAAAAATGTTATTCTTTTGGTAGACAAAGATTGAATCATATTGTGCATTATCTCATTCCAATTATGATCATAAGATGCCATTTTCATTCCTTGCCTATCTTTTACTCATGGCATTATGTAGAGAAGGTCAATTGAAGGAGGCACCATATGTTATCTCTTAATTCTATTCCTAGACCCGTAGCTTTGTCCTTTGTCTCTTGATTGTCTTTATTGATGCAAATCTATACCCATATGCATATTGTCTTCAGATTTTGCATCCCGTATATTGTTCTTATGCAGATATCCTGTATTGCAATTTACCTCCTGGCTATAACATTATCCTTCTTCATTTGTTGTGGACTCATTGTTGTCCTATACACTAATGATGTCACGTTGACATGCTTTGTGATGTCTTAGGATTGTTCTCTTCTTTTTGGCATGGACTCTTACATTCTATATGGTTTCTCCTATAGCATATATCATTAAGCACTTGGACTAACAGGTGACAATGTAATAAAAGGTAACATTGTATCTTTTGAATAAAACATTATTACCATTGTCCTATTGTAATGTACTTCTCTTCATTACAATGTTTGCAACTCTATGATAGACATGTCTTTTGATTTGAATGATAACTATTGTCCTTTGTACAAGATTGTTGTACCTAAACTAATGTTGACTGTAATATGACAAAAGGGATGTCCATATGCATGCTAGGCTCAACCCTTGTGGGAGCCACATTTTAATCCACATGCTTTGATATCAAAAGAATAGTCTGCAATAGACATTTCACCTATACTTACATAGTGAACAAACATGTTAGATATAAAACATACCTTTGATTACATGATATGATGCTTCTTGTGTGGATTTATCTCTCTCTGATATGGCACTTGAATCTACTTATTCAACTATCTCTTCTTTTTCTCCTTGAACATTATCTGATGGGTAAATGCAAGAAGTTGTGTCCACTTAAGGTGGAAGTTTCAGAGTTAGAAAAAAATCCGAAATCAGGTAACTAAAAATGGGATCCCATTTTGCTTCAGAATCCTGAGCCAAAAACGGGATCCCGTTTTGAGTTTCATAAAAGGTTAATATTTTAACCTTTATGAAATGGGATCCTGTTTTAGAAACGGGATCCCATTTCATAAAAGATTAAAATATTAACCTTTTATGAAACAGGATCCCATTTTATCAATTTTGAATTTCTGACCCACTTTTTGCTATGGGTTTTGGGTTAGAAAAAAGGCTTGGGAACCCGACCCTTGGCTTTGGACCTGGTTTGACCTGCAAGTTGAAGGTCCTGTCAATGTCACAACAAACTAGTGACTTTGGGCATATGTCTGAAGGCCTTTTTGTAGAATTTTTTTACGAATTAAAACCCATTATAGATGAGACAGTGTAGATTCCAAATATGTAATTTTTTTTACAATTGAATTATTTTTTCTATTTTTCAATTAATTTCTAATGAAACAGGCCCATAAACTTGAATTATCAAGATTTTTTAGTATTTTAATAACTTTTTATTAAAAAAATTGTAAAAAAAATTATACGAAAACGTACTTCAGATAATTCTTTTCAATTTGAAAAAAAATTCAAAAAATGATAAGTTTAGATCATCTTATGCGTGACGTACACGATGATTTTTTAAAACACCAAAAATGAACAATAAAAAATTAACAAAAAAAAAATATTCAATAAAAATTACAAAAAAATATGGAAAATGTGTTTCAGTGAGTTACAAATCTTTTCCAAAAGGATTTAGAAAAATATGATTATTTAGGTCAAAATATGGATGACGTACACGTGTGTGGTATAGTAAAAAAAAGTGACTTTTAAACAGTGGTTTTTAGAAATGCCTATTAAAAATCAATTTGTATCATCTAGGTATTAAAAAAAATTACATATTTAGAAACTAGACTCCGAGTACTACATTTCATATTTAGTGACTTTTTTCAAGATTCCACTTTTAAGTGCTTCAAATTTTTAGGTCAAATGTGATAAATTCTGAAAATCAGGGAAAACACTTCCACTTTTTGGCCAAAAAGTGGACTCAACTTCTTGCACACACCCTGATATGGCTCTGAATATACTCAATTTATCTTATCTCTCTTACTGTTCATTAGATGGCTGCTACTCCATAAAAGTAGATGGTACTTTTTGTTGATTTGATTGTGTATGAAAAGTTTCGGAACCCAGAGCTCTAACAAAACATTTTTTTGTGGGTATTCCAAAGCTTAGCAGATGGAGGGAGCTGAAGACCAACTCAACCTCAAGATTTGTCATTCATAGGCAATGACAAGTCCCTCTGCCTTTCTTATGCATTTTTATTCTTTCAAAAGTAAATTTTACTTTTATGTAGCATACTCTAGTCACTCCCACAACTTGTGTGGGACATATTTAAACACTCTTTTGAATACAGTTATTTCACTTTATGCAATGACTTATGTAGACTTTGCTTTCTGAATCAAATACATAGCATAAAAAAACTAAATCTCTTTTAAACCACATGTTTAAAACATGATGAAGAAATGATCGTTTATAAATACCTCTCTTGAAACTGCACTAAAATGTACTAAATAATCAGCAACATCGTAACTGAAAAATGAAGTCAATTAGATACCTGTCATTCTTTGAATGTCTGCTTTCTTGCCTTTAGTCATTTTCACTTACTAGGATGGTTTGACTACCCAGCTTGAGCTATCACATGATCCTAATAAGTGATCTTGTATTTCTCTTTTCTCAAGACATCAGACATTAACTAGATGATCATGCACATAAAAAAAATTATCTACCCCTTCTTCAACAACTATTGTCTAGGTCTCACTAAATTAGGTTGCAAATATAATTTAGTAACATTTTTAGTGACCTCTCAGGGGTGTTTGCCTGTTAAACAAAATAGGAATAGTAGCCTTCTAAATCTGTTGGGCACATGAGTCTCTTCTTTCCTAAAACCTTGAAAAACACTTCTGCAACTCAGCTACCAAAAATATACAACAGCAAAACAATATTGTAAACAAACTAATCTAACCTTGTTTAGGACATGGTTAGAAAAATGTGCCTCTGCACTTCTTGGAAAATGAAAACTTAACCTAACCTATACTAACCTAGTCTAACCAACTAAAGAAGTTGGTCAAACAAACCCCTTAACTGGCTTTGTAAAATAACTCTCCCTTCTAACCAATATAGGATGTTTTGCAAGGTTATGAACTATTGATAAGAAGTACAAAACAAGAAGATACCCCACAAATTGTTGTGATGCTTCATGATGAACATAACTAGACTCAATCATCCTTTGAATATGACCAACCATGTCGCTGGTTTGGAGTGAATGGATAAGTTGGATTTGATGTCCTTTTACTAAAACCTCATCAAGTATGCTTGGAATCTTAATCCTAGAAAGATGCCTAATTAGGCATCTTTTTGAGATGATAAACTAATAATTCTTCTTGCTAGCTTCTCCTTTGTCAATTTTGTTTTCAACCACAACCTCTTTGATCACTTGATTAAGTTGATCACAAACCTTTGCCTTGAAAGATGCTAAGTTATCAACAATGTTAGAGCAGAAATTTTAAATAATAGTTGAAAATAAATCCTCTTGATGAACAATTTCATCATGTAATGTATGCTCTAATTTATCCTCATGATGGCTTTCAAATCTCATACCTTCAAAATATATGATTTGTTTCTTTTCTATCTCTACTTGAACAACCTTTTCTTGTGAATCAACCTCTTGACCTTCCAAAACATGACTGTCCTCACTTGATTCTTCCTAAATCTGCACTTTGCCTATCTGATTCCCTTCATCCTACTACTTGAAATTGGGCATTGATGCTAGTTCAATCAAGCATTGCCCATCTTCCAAAAGCTCTATCTACATACTTTCCTTGCTATCCTCAAACTGATTAACCTTATATTGTTCGAATGCAAAAGGCAAAAGTTTAGAAACCTGCTTTACCTTATTGTTCTCATCATTTATTGGCTTGGGCTTTTGATCACTACAAGAGTTTGGAAAAGTGGCAAGCTCTCTACAAGATAAATAGTTAGGATCTTGACAATTAGATGTAGAGTTATCTTGAAAAGACTGAATATCTTCTATTAGTTCAATTGATAGCTCTTCAAGGAAAGCTGCCCTCAATTCATCCATGCTAGCCTCTTCAATGTAGTACAAAGGGAGTTTTGAAAACAAATTAGATGTTTCATATCCATGGAGAACATGATCTTCTCGCTACTATAAATTAGATGGTAAGGTGGGCATTTACATGCTCTCTTCATCTTGGTCAACAGTAGAAGGCATCTCATCAAACCAAAATGTAGACTCTTTCTCTTGATCAACCTCTTTTACCTCTTCACCCTCATGTCTTGGCTGACCTTCTAAGATAAGTATTGCAACAATCTCATCATCTTCAACAAAACAAAGAAGCTCATTAGTTAAAACATACAAAGACTTTTCTTCAAAGATCTTCTTCTGTTCAGTCTTTTGTTGCTCTAATTGGTAATGCTCCATAGCTGCATGGATTAAATTTACATTCCTAGCTTCCTCTTGAAAGATGATAGCTCCACCCTTATAAAGGTAAATAGTGATAGGACAATTAGATTCATCTGATAGGGAAATATGGGGAGTTTCTTGAGTTTCCTAGAGGGAAAAAGATTCTTCAAGTGGCTACTCTTGAGGAATAACAAATTTAGATTGTGCCAACATAACCTCTTGCAATGGTATAGGATCTCTAAAACTAGGAATCTTGACCTTAGGAAGATTAGGAGACTCACTTTGCTTGAAACTTGGAATTTCATACCTTCTATTTGCATCCTAAAAGGGTTGATCTAGAATGAAAGGAGCTATTTGGACTTCATACCTTTGTGTTTGAGCAAACAAAAGCTTCATCTACTCCTCTTTTACAAGCATCTCCCTCTCAAACTGTAACCTTTGTGCCTCCAAATCCTACTCATGAAGATAGGCTTGATAATCTAGTTTCTCCAGCTGCATGTTATATTCATTCTCTCTTTCAATCTCTAACATCTGTCTCTGATAATCCAAAGCAATCTCCATAATGCTCATGCTTGTTTTGTATTGAGGTTTATCAATAGAAAAAGTATGCTAATTGGAAACAAAATTGTCATTTTGGGAATGGTTATGAGCATAGGTAGGCTTCCAAGAGGGTTGTGTAGGGGTGGGTGGGAGGTAAGAGTACTGAACATGCTAGTTTCCTTGAAAAACCATGGAATTTGGGCTAAAATCAGCTGCATGCTCAGCTTGATATGGCTGATAAGGATGTGGATGAGCAGCATTTTCATGATATGATGGATAATATGACATGTTCCCATGAAAGACAGACATGCTTACTCATTTAAAAGCTGATGCAAGCAAAAAATTAGAATTATTAGCACCTAATCCTACTAAAACCAATAAAATGCCTCTTGGAGCCGCCAGATGTGTTAATTTCTTGCCTCAAAAGGCTGAGATCACTGACACACATACCAAATATCAGTGATATATGAACATACTTTTGGACTAAAATAGTCCAATCGGTCCCACTGGGCATGCCAAAAACTATTATCGGCTAGGATTGCACCCGTTACGCAAAGTTGGAAATCTCAGCAATCTTGTGTAACATTGGAATACTTTCAGGTCATGGGTACCCTATAGTGAAAGTAGACCTCCAGATTATGGGCTAGTTCCCTTCTAATTCTCTAATAAATTAATGACTTTGCAGGAAAAGGGTAAAAAGTGCTTTCTAATGGATATACTAAAACTAGAATTTAAATGGGTGATGATGCACCTAGATGATAGAAACATGCAACCCTTATTCAAAATGACTTTCAAAATATCTATACACATAGATCAATTTGACAATTTGATGACAAAAATGATTATAAGGAAGGCTTGAGTAAACTTTCTCTTGAAGGAAAACTGGGTTCTCACAACATGGAAGAAAAGATTATTCCAATACACAACCTAAGACCTGTTATTTTTTACTACTTTGAATGCATGCAAGTATGAATGAGACAAAGATTTAAAGGTTCTGATATTAAGACAATAAAATTTCATCCAATCACTCATAAAAAAATACAATTGGAAAGGTAAATACCTGATCTTACTGAAAATGAAGGAAAATCTGCATAAAAGGCAAAAAGGATAACCTGTAACCTATTGTATTGTATAAATCTGTAAAATGAGTTACAAAACACTTCTTTTCTCTACAATGCACAAGAGAGCAAAAAGGTACGAACGGAGAAAACATAAGTTTTTCTCCAATATATCAAAAGAATGAACTCACAAGTGCATGGAAAAGCACTTCAATTCAACTGCACTCTAAAAATAACTCCTCCAAGATGATTCACAAGAAAAAGAGAAAAGCCTAGAAAATAGGCCTCATAACTGATCTAAAATGAGCAAAAATAGCTCCAAACTACCCCTCACACCTAGTTTGACCAAGTGGTAGTCCAAACCCCTCCTAGTTTGATCAAAAATCATGCAAATACTCCTAAAATAACTCAGTTAACTTCATGTCCTCATTTTGCATGATTTTGGGATGAGGAAACAATGTGAACAAGTAATAAAGTAATCAAAATGACTTACTTTACTATTTGTTATAAATTTTTCTATCTCTTGACTTTTACAACTTTGTGACAAATAATAAATTCATTTATAGTTTATTACTTTATTATTTGTTTACATTTGTTTATCAATTTCTAAGTCATGCAAACTGAGGGTAATTATTTTCAAAAGTTTTTGTAAAAAATAATAACTCTCCTTATAACTCCTCTTTGATTTGTATAATTACCTCATGCATTCTATGATGATGCCAATGAAAACACATCCTCCATATATGAAAAAGTCAAAATGCCTTCTCATATGTGTGATATGATTAAATAAAAATCATAAATTACCCCCTCATATCTCCCACACTACCATGCATATCATAGGACCTTATCCTGCATAACATCATGCTAAGTCATCATGCTCTTTCATTGGTTAACACATCATAGCATCCTTATGACTCCCATTTGATAATTCTATAATCACTTGCACCCTTATGACTCCCATGTCACATCTATCAACGACCCTTGCATCATTAGCCTTATTGACTTTAACATTTTAATCCTTAAGAAAATCAAAACAAATGCAAACACCCTCATGAGCTCCCATGCCATCATTAGGTTTTACTACTTGAAGTCTTTGACGAGCCGTGGGAGTTTATCATGACAATTATGATGTCATTTCTTCTAAACAGAATAAAAGAAATCCCACGATGTGGGTCAAAGACTCTCAGCCAAAAAGAGTTAACCTAAAAACCTTATCATTTTGCAATTTTGCATCGTTGAGCTCTTGCTGGTGAACTGCCATGAACTAGGGTTTCACTGCTCTTGGTTACTGTTATGGTGATCATTCAAGCCTCTTGGTCATGTATTTTGAGTTACTGCTCCTCCTCTCGCTTCTGTAAGTGGTATTTCCTTCTTTTCTAAGCTCTTTTACACCAAAATGGCCTTTGTATATTTGTTGTTACTGTGTAATAGCTCTCCTCCTGTTAGCTTCTCTTTGTTGTGATGAAAACAAAAAGGAAAGAAGCTTATGTTCGCACCTCATTGTGCCTTCTATAACAACAAGGTGAAAATAAACTCTCTATGTTCTTCCATTTGGCTTTGGCTTTAATACTGTATTCTCTGTCAAATCTTTATGTTGTTCCTGTCGTCCAAAAATTGTGGCATTGAACTCTTTCCCTAAGTGAATATGGTCGACCGCTGGGCTACTTTCATTCTACCTCATGTGGGGTGTGTCCTTTGGTTACTTATTCATAATTGTATAATGCCACTCTAACTTCAAACTATTTTTTGAGACCCTTTACCCTCTGTAAATAGATATGGTTGCTCTCTTTCTGACTACCCATATGGGTCTGGATTTACAAGGTAAAATGGAGCATTTTGACTATATTTCTTGGTTTCTTGCTTAATAGAGGAAAAGACCCATTGTTTCCCTTCCTGTGCCATCAATGGTGGCTAGGGTTTGTATCACATGAAGGCCTTTTTCTATTTTTTGGGCTTCCTATTTGTTAGAGAAAAGGCTATTGCATATTTACTCTTCATTCACAACAAAAAGTGTATATGTTCTATCTTCATACTGTTCATCTGAGCCTTCTCATGGCTATTTACTAAGTTTTCTATAGATAACCATCACTTATGCTCCTTTAACCCAAGCTAGGGTTCACATGAAATAGACTACACTCACTGTATATTGGGTATTCTTGTATGACCATTGAATGAGAGTATTCTTGTAGTTTCATTCCCTCACTGTATCCTTAATAATCACTGTGAATGTTGTATAATCTTTATATCAGTTTATCTATGAGACTGTGTGCATTATGATAAAAGAATAACATGGAAATAGTGAATCCTGACATGCCATTGTGTCATCTTGGTGGCTGTCCTATGATGCATGATTCCCTTGTCACTGCTCTTCATGACTTCCTCTGCTCCTTTTTGAAGGCTCTATTGTTCATTCAGTTCACTATTAATGCATAAAATGAACTCTTCTGCTATCTATAAGTTGTTCCATGGTTCTTTCTTGGTGATCTTGATATGGTAGTTATCTTTGTACAACTCAGAATTATGATTCTTCTGTTCATTTATATAGACTTTGCAACTATTTACAAGCATAATGTATATCATTCTAGCACTTTTGATATGCTTAAAAGCATAATGTCTTTACATCTCTTAAGCTTGCAGCTATCTCCTTTACATTCATGTACCTGTACCTTGTTAGATTCAGGAGAGACAACTGAGAGGAGGGGGTGAATCAGTTGTCTAAAACTTTCTTCCAATTAAACACTTAAATCCTCTTTGTGATTTAGTAACATATTAATAAACTAATCATGGAAAGCATAATGCATTAAATCAAGAGCAGAAACACATCAACACATAAGACACCAAGATTTTAACGTGGAAAACCCAGTTAAGGGAAAAACCATGAGGTGATTAACCCAAGATTGTATTCTCTGTTAGAAGAATAGAAAGAACAAAATGGCACATGCCAATTAGGGCTCACTGCTTGAGCACACTACTCACAATAGGCTCACTGCCTACAAGAGACACATTGTCTACAGAATGATAAGTATCACATACTTGAACTAGAGAATAACATCTTCACCATGCTTGAATCAGTTCCATTTAAGCCCAATACTTTTGCTCTACCTTTTGCTCTCTTCCTCGCTACCACACTCTCATCTCGACATGACACCCTTTGAAATGACTTTACAACTCCTTATTTATACAAGACATTGACTTAGGAATAATCATCTAAGTCGGCAAACATCTACAAGAACATCTGCAAGATGTGTAACTCATCCAGTCGGCCAAACTTATGAAGAACATCATCATCTGGAAGTTATTCTTCAATTGTGAGCTCAAACTCTAATGAGGACCACCAACATGAACTGGACATGATCTAAAAACCTCCACAAGCTTTCCTAAATCACCAAGAACATCCACACTACATCTGCTTACTTGAATCCTTATCTCCTTCATCTGGAACCTCAAGAACACAGTCTGTCATCACTGTCACAATGGAATAGATGCTTGCAGACCTCCAGACCACTAACCAATCAAGTTGTCACTTCACATGGACTTCCTTAACACTCCACCAAATCCGCAGAACAAGATATTGTATTTCTGGATCTCACTGGACCTATCTGTGTCACTCTGTCACCTCTGAACACCTGCCAGAACCAGTTTTACTTGAGCAGCCATAACTTCTTTAGATCTTCATGGGGACCTCTGAAATCTTTACTAGATCACCTTAAGACATATATCTACAAACCCTTTGAACCGTATCCTCTGATAGTCATCTTAGCTTGGATATTTAGCTCACTATCTTCACTGTTCCTGATTAAGACTAATTTTCTCAATATCCTCAGTACACAACTCATCCAATCCTTACCATCAATGCAACAGAAGTATGTTGACATCAATGACAACATGAGTTAGGCCCATACTTGCAACAATCTCCCCTTTGTCATTGATGGCAACATATGATGTGAAAAATTGTTTTAACCATCAAGACAAGAACTTCTCCTTAATGTCACAACTCCCCCTATCAGCAACAACCATTCACATGTCTTCTCTTCCTTTCTTGCTCCCCCTTTACAACAACCACTTGTTTTCCACATGTCTTTTCTCCCCCTTTGACATCAATGGCAAAGGGCACATACTTGCAATTCCACCACTTCATAATCATACCAACTGCTCCCCCTAAGTAGCAGCTCCTTATCATCAATTCAGACCACAAAATATGACTATGATATCCACCAAACTGATGCACATTAGTGCACCTTAGTTCATCACCGGAGGGGCAATAACCCCTAACTTCTCCCTGAGATACTTAAAAAAGTCCTTAGGTAGAGGTTTAGTAAAGATGTCTGCAATCTGATCCTTGGAAGGCACAAACTCCAATCTGACTTCATTCTTGTTCACTTGCTCTCTCAAAAAGTGAAACTTGATGGATATATGCTTGGTCTTTGAATGCAACACCAGATTCTTAGAAATATTTATTGCACTTGAATTATCACAGAAGATTGTGATAGGCTCCTCATACTCCACTCTTATGTCTCTTAGCATTTGCTTCATCCACAAAACTTGAGTACAACTTCCTGCTGCTGCAATATATTCTGCTTCTATAGTGGACAGAGGTATTGCCTCTTGTTTCTTTCTTAGCCAAGAAACCAATCTCTTCCCTAAAAAGAATGCTCCACCACTGGTACTTTTCTGGTCATCCACATCTCCTGCCCAATCCACATCTGTATATGCATGAAGAGAGAAATTATGATCTCTAGGATACCACAAACCATACTCAACTGTCCCTTTTAAATACCTAAAAATCCTCTTGATTGCCATGACATGAGATTCTCTAGGATCATCTTGGAATCTAGCAACAAGACCAACAACATTCATAATATCAGGTCTAGTTTGAGTAAGATACAACAATCCTCCAATCATTGATCTGTACTTTTTATGATCATCCTTAGGAGAGTCATCATCTTTGCTCAATTTACATCTGGTTGCCATGGGAGTACACATTGGTTTTGATTCTTCCATCCCAAACTTCTTCAACAATTCTTTCACATATTTGGTCTGAGAAATGAAGATTCCTTTCTTAGTTTGAATGATTTGCAGACCCGGGAAGAAATTCATTTCCCCAAGCATGGACATCTCAAACTCACTTTTTATTTGATTTGCAAAAGTTTTGCACATACTATCTCTTCCTCCAAAAATGATATCATCAACAAACACTTCAACAATCAAAATGTTTTCATGATCAATTTTGAAGTATAAATTACTGTTAGCAGTACCTTTGTTAAAACCAATCTTCAAAAGATGCTTATCCAATCTTTCATACCAGGCTCTTGGGGCTTGCTTGAGTCCATACAGTGCTTTCTTCAACTTGCAGACCATATCACCATGATTAGACAATTGAAATCCACCTAGTTGCTCAATGTACACTTCTTCTTCCAAGTCAACATTCAAGAAGGCAGACTTGACATCCATCTGATACACTTTGAAATCCTTGAAGGCAGCAAAAGCAAGAAATAATCTGATTGCTTCAATTCTTGCCACTGGAGGACAAGTTTCTTCAAAATCAACTCCTTCTATTTGAGAGTAACCCTTGTAGACCAATCTGGCTTTATTTCTAATTACTTCACCAACTTCATTTAGTTTGTTCCGGAAGACCCATTTGGTTCCAATCACATTCTTGTTTCTAGGTCTAGGAACAAGATCCCAAGTGTGATTTTTCTCAATTTGCATCAGCTCTTCCTCCATTGTTTTGGTCTAGTTTTCATCATTGCAAGCTTCATTCACTATCTTAGGTTCAATCTTTGAAATCAGACAATATTCATCTGAATCTTGAGTAATCCTCCTTTTTGTTTGTACACCTTTGCTTTTATCACCTATGATCTGATCTTCAGAGTGGTTCAGCCTTACATACCTGGGAACTTTGGGAGTTTCTTGCACTTCTAATTCTTGATCAAGCTCATTATAACTCATCTCTTCTTCCTAATTTACCAAATCAGTTTGAATCTGAATTTCAGAAGGGGCTTGGGCTCCTTGAATCAGAACACCATTTTGATCATCTTCATCATATTCATAAAACCTTGAAGGTTTTTCAATTCCTTCATCAACCTTCACATTTGTACTTTCTATAAGCTTTCTCAGTCTCTTGTTATAACACCAGTATGCTTTGCTTTGAGTAGAGTAACCCAAGAATATTCCTTCATCACTTCTAGCATCAAACTTGCCTAGATCTTCATCTCTTTTAATGTAACATTTGCTACCAAAGACTCTGAAATACCTCACAGTAGGAGTGATGCCAAACCAAAGTTTATAAGGAGTCTTACCGATATTGCTTCTGATTTGAACTTGATTGAGAGTATAGACTGCAGTGCTGGTAGCTTCTCTCTAATAGATCTGAGGAACATTTGTTTCCATCATCATGGTCCTAGATGCTTCCTAGATGGTCCGGTTCTTTCTCTCCACTACTCCATTCTGTTGTAGAGTCCTAGGAGCAGACAACTGTCTCTTTATTCCATGTTTCTCACAGAATTCTATGAACTCACCAGATGTGAATTCTCCACCTCTATCAGACCTCAGACATTTTAATTTTAATCCAATTTCATTTTCTACCATAGCCTTGAATATTTTGAATTTCTCAAGAGCTTCTAATTTCTCTTTCAGGAAAGTAACCCACATCATCCGAGAGTGGTCATCAATTAATAACATGAATTATCTATCACCTTGCACAATCCTTATTCTTGTTGGACCACACAGATCAGTATGAACTAAGTCCAATAATCTGATAGAAGATTGTTCCTTGCTTTTGAATGAGACTCTACTTTGTTTCCCCAACTGACATTCTTTACACAAGCTATTTGTAGGTTTCACTAGTTTTGGAAGATCTCTTACAGGCTGAGTGTTGCTTATCTTGATGATATTATCAAAATTCACATGACACATCCTCCTATGCCATAGCCAACTCTGATCAATTTGCACAAATAGACAACTTTTTACCAGTACCAACTAAATGGAAGATATTACCTTTTGTCTGAGTACCGGATGCAATCTCTGTTCTGGAACTTTTAAAGATCTAGCATTTTCCATTTTTGAATCGGAGATCATAGCCTTTGTCCACCAACTATCCAACATTGAGAAGAGTGTGCTTCAATCCTTCAACATACAGTACATTACCAGTTTTGTTCTTTCCATCAAAAGAAATAGTTCTTCTACCTTTGATTCTACCAGCAGAATTATCACCAAACTTTACCACTCCTCCTTCATACCTTTCCAATTCTAAGAACTTATTTTTATCACCTGTCATATGGTGAGAGCATCCACTGTCAATGACCTAATCATCATTTTCTTCAACTTGGGCAGCCAGAGCTCTTTCCACAACTTTATGATTGACAGATTCAGAGGGCATTAGATCTTCTTCCTTGATGGCAATAAACACCCAATCACTTCCGGATTTGAACTTCCTGTCTCTGATTCATCATCTGTTACTCCTTCATTATCATCCTCTTCATGAACATAGTAACAATTCTTTTGGAACCTTGATCTATTAGGATTTGGCCTTGAAAATCTCTCTGGACACTTTGAGGCAAAATGACCAATCTTATTGTAGTTAAAACACTTAAAAGGCAATTTCCCTTCATACTTACTGGATCCTCTTGGTAGTCTTTTTGCAATAAGAGCTTCAAGCTGAGCAGTTTCAGCTTCTTCTTCTTCCAGGTCTTCTCTTGCTTTTTCATACCATGATAGTTTCCTTGAGGAGTTCTCTCCTAGATCAAATCTTTGTTTTCCTTTTACAGAAGCACTAGCTTTGAATGCAAATTCAGTCTTGGGGGGGACATCTCCAAACTCGGTCATTTCAAATGCAGCTAATTTACCAACCAATTGATCTCTTGTAACACTTGAATGGGCTTTGAATTCTTCAATGGCAGCAACCTTGATTTTATAAGAAGCAGGAAGAGATCTGAGAACTTTGCCAACAATCTCATCTTCATCCAAGACTCCACCAACACATCTAATGCCACAAACAAGCTCATTTACTCTTGGCATAAAGGTAGTGATATTTTCATCTTCTCTCATCTTCAGATTTTCAAATTTTCCTTTCAAACTCTGTAGCCTTGCACATTTAACATACTTGTCTCCTTCATGCAGAAGTTCCAATTTTTCTCAAATCTCAAAAGTAGTTTGTAGATCAACAACATTTGTAAGCTCTAAATCAGACAAGGCACTTAGAAGGGCTTCTTTAGTTCGCAGATTGTTTTCAACATATGTGATTTTACTTACGGATTTCAAGCCATTCTAAGGAGGTGTATACTTGGTTGTATCCATGGTCTAGTACTGCATTCCCATACATTGCAAGTGACATTGCATGCAACTTTTCCAAAGATTAAAATTGGTTCTATCAAACTTTGGACTATCCTTCTTGTAGGACGACATCCTGGATCTCCTCAAGCGGTTAAACTCTTTTTAGAGGAACTTAGCTCTGATACCAATTGTTAGATTCAAGACAGACAACTGAGAGGGGGGGTGAATTAGTTGTCTAAAACTTTCTTCCAATTAAACACTTAAATCCTCTTTGTGATTTTATAGCATATTAATAAATTAATCATGGAAAGCATAATGCATTAAATCAAGAGTAGAAACACATCAACACATAAGACACCAAGATTTTGATGTGGAAACCCCAGTTAAGGGAAAAACCACGAGGTGATTAACCCAAGATTGTATTCTCTATTAGAAGAATAGAGAGAACAAAATGGTACATGCCAATTAGGGCTCACTACCTGAGTACACTGCTCACAAGAGGCTCACTGCCTACAAGAGACACACTGTCTACAGAATGATAAGTATCATATACTTGAACTGGAGAATAGCATCTTCACCGTGCTTGAATCAGTTCCATTTAAGCCCAATACTTCTGCTTTGCCTTTCGCTATCTTCCTCGCTACCACACTCTCATCCTGACACGACACCCTTTGAAATTACTTTACAACTCCTTATTTATACAAGACATTGACTTAGGAATAATCATCTAAGTCAAAAAACATCTGCAAGATGTGTAACTCATCCAGTCGGCCAAACTTATGAAGAACACCATCATCCAGAAGTTATTCTTCAATTGCGAGCTCAAACTCTAATGCGGACCACCAACACGAACTGGACATGATCTAAAAACCTCCACAAGCTTTTCTGAATCACCAAGAACATCCACACTATATCTACTTACTCAAATCCTTATCTCCTTCATCTGGAACCTCAAGAACATAGTTTGTCATCACTGTCACAATGGAATAGATGCTTGCGGACCTCCAGACCACTAACCAATCAAGTTGTCACTTCACATGGACTTCCTTAACACTCCACCAAATTCGTAGAATAGGATATTGCATTTCCAAATCTCACCAAACCTATCTATGTCATTCTATCACCTCTGAACACCTGTTGGAACCAGTTTTACTTGAGCAGCCATAACTTCTTTAGATCTTCATGTGGACCTTTGAAATCTTCACTAGATCACCTTAAGACATATATCTACAAACCCTTTGAACCGCTTCCTCTGATAGTCATCTTAGCTAGGATATTTAGCTCATTGTCTTCACTGTTCCTGATTAGGACTAATTTTCTCAATATCCTCAGTACACAACTCATCCAATCCTTACCATCAATGCAACAAAAGTATGTTGACATCAATGACAACACCAGTTAGGCCCATACTTGCAACATACCTATGCTTTCAATTAAACTTGCTAATACTCCTTTTACCTTCATGGTTTTTGTATATACTCAAAATAATTATTCATCTGTTGTATGTATTTCTGAGCCTTTATACTTTTAAATTAGAGGCCATTTTCTAGAAGGGACCACAATTGTAATTGAAGTAATTTGCCATGTCCATTGCATTTATTTTCAGGGCTACATTTGTAAAATACTAGTTATTCATTTTCTTCTTGTTTATAGTTCATTTATCATTGTATTCACAGTCAAGGAAAAATGTTACTCTTTTGGTGAACAAAGACTAAATCATACTGTACATTATCTCATTCCAATTATGATCATAAGATGTCATTTTCATTCCTTGCATGTCTTTTACTCATGGCATTATGTAGAGAAGGTCAGTTGAAGGAGGCACCATATGTTATCTCTTAATGTTGTTCCTAGACCTGTAGCTTTGCCCTTTGTCTCTTGATTGTCTTTATTGATGCAGATTTGTATCCATATGCATATTGTCTTCACATTTTGCATCTTGTATAATGTTCTTATGTAGATATCCTATGTTGTAGTATACCTCCTGGCTGTAATATTATCCTTCTTCATTTGTTGTGGTCTCATTGTTGTCCTATACACTGATGATGTCATGTTGACATGCTCTGTCATGTCTTAGGACCGTTCTCTTCTATTTAGCATGGACTCTTACATTCTATATGGTTGCTCCTGTAGGATATATCATTAAGCACTTGGACTAATAGGTGACAGTGTAATAAAAGGTAACATTGCATCTTTTGAATAAAATATCATTACCATTGTCCTATTGTAATGTACTACTCTTTATTGCAATGTCCACAACTCTATGGTAAACATGTCTTTTGATTTGAATGATAATTGCTATCCTTTGTACAAGACTGATGTACCTGAATTGATGTTGACTATAATATGACAAAAGGATTGTCCATATGCATGGTGGGCTCAACCCTTGTGAGAGCCACATTTTAATCCACATGTTTTGATATCAAAAGAGTAGTCTGCAATAGAAATTTCACCTATACCTGCACAGTGAACAAATACGTTAGATATAAAACATACCTTTGATTATATGATATGATTCTTCTTGTGTGGATTTATCTTTCTCTCTAATATGGCACTTGAATATGCTTATTCAACTATATCTTCTTTTTCTCCTTGAACATTATCTGATATGGCTTTGAATATGCTCAATTTATCTTCTGTCTCTTACTATTCATTAGATGGTTGTTGGTCCATAAAAGTAGATGGTACTTTTTGTTGATTTGATTATGTGTATGAAAAGTTTTGGAACCCAGAGCTCTAACAAAACTTTTTTTTGCAAGTATTCTGGAGCTCAATAGATGGAGGGAGCTGAAGACCAACTCAACCTTGGGATTCATCATTCACGGGCAATGACGGGTCCCTCTACTTTTCTTATGCATTTTTATTCTTTGAAAAGTAAAATTTACTTTTATGTAGCATACTCCAGTCACTCCCACAGCTTGTGTGAGACATCTTTAAACACTCTTTTGAATACAATCAGTTATTTCACTTTATGCAATGACTTATGTATAATTTGCTTTCTGAATCAAATACATAGCATAAAACAATTGAATCTCTTTTAAAGCACATGTTTAAAACATGATGAAGAAATTACCATTTATAAGTACCTCTCTCTTGAAACTGCACTAAAATGTACTAAATAATCAGCAACATCATAACTAAAAAATCAAGTCAATTAGATACATGTCATTCTTTGAATGTCTGCTTTCTTGCCTCTAGTCATTTTCACTTACTAGGATGGTTTGTTCTTGCCTAGCTTGAGCTATCACATGATCCTGATAAGTGATCTTGTATTTCTCTTTGGTCAAGACATCAGACATTAACTAGATGATCATGCACATAAAAAAGATTTCTCTACCCCTTCTTCAACAACTGCTATCTAGGCCTCACTAAATTAGGTTGCAAACATAATTTAGTAACAGTTTCATTCAGGATAACTTATAGTGATTCCTTGCATCAAAACATTGGCATCATTGTTCCAAATCTACCACATTGGGATACATATCTACCAGACATCATATTGTTGTTTGTAGAATCCCGCATTACATATTTGGATCACAACATTGAGGACATTCATCTTCTCTTTGATGTTAACTTCGATGAGGTTGCATCACCATTATATTTAGATATACTTGTTCATGCCTTGCCTATTCCAAATTATATAGTGACTAATTATGTAGACACTTATGAGTCTACATAGTAGACTCTGTCATCATCTAGTTTGACACCTTTTGCAGAAGTATTATATTCACATCAGTTTAGCTTTCACCATACATCTATGGTCCATGTTCCCAAATCTTCATCACACAACAGCATTAGCTTGGAGATCATTGAGGATTCTTCAAAGACATCATGGGTATCATCATTGTCTTTGGATCATGTGTAACATTCAAAGACATTCATCATTCTTCTTGTATGTTCCTATCCAAAATGGGAAGATATTATGCACACTTTTCTGGTACTCTTTCTTCCTAAGGGGAGAAACATTGTTCAGCGATCATTGATCATCTTCAACATCTAGTGTTGCACATCTACTAGCACTACAAGAGCTATTTTGAGGGGAGGTTCCATGGTTTCTCTTCTCTTATCATGTTTGAGAGGAAGAATGTCCTCACATGGAGTTCATCACTTCACAGTTTCTGGGGGGTCACATGACCTTTTCTCTTCTCTCTCATATGGGGGGAATATTTCATATACTTATGTGTTAGAATTACTCCTTGGGGGGTTCTGAGTCTTCCATCTATCACTCTTCTTGTTCACTTGTACATTTTTTCATGCATCTTTTCTCTTTTGGAGAGAAGTTTTGTTCCCACTGGGTTTTCTCATTTTCTCCACCTTTTGAGAAAGTTGTTTGTACATGGGTTCCTAAGATGGCCTAGTAGCTAGGACCTGTCATCATCTTTGTATCACTACTCCCTAAGTATAACTTAATGAGGGGTGATAGAGTGTTGGATTTATCCTAACCAACACCTAGGCTTAAGTCACACTTAGTGGCTAAGTCTAACTTAACCTTGACATTAAAGGTTAAGTTCACTTTTTAGGTTAATCACTTTTTTGTCCCACCACATGTGCTCACATGAGGTTAGTCATTTTGATAGTTCACCTCATTAGAGGTTGAATATATTCTCTCCTCACCTTATGAGAGGTTGGAGACATTTGTCCATCACCCTCCACTTGTGAACACATGTGTTCATCACATGGAGTGTTAGTCATAGTTGGTTCTCTCCTTCTCACCTCTTTCTCCTTGCCTATATATCCAAGGCTCTTTGTACATTTTCATTAAATCTTGATGTAATCTCTTGATTATACATTTTGTCTTCTATGTGATTATGCTTTATGGAAGTTCATCTTAGTTCTCATTTGCTAATCTTGGCTAATATTGACTAGTAGAATATAACATAACTACGTTATAATAAGTTATCATATACAAATATTCGTTATGGACATTGTCAACTCAACAGTTATGACATTTGTGAGTTCTAAAATGTTTTTCTTCTTAATTTGTATTCATTTAGATTTTGTTAAAATAAATGGTTATCCATTAATATTAGTACATTAGTAATTATGATCCTAATATATTGTAGTATACATTAGTTTAAATAAAAAGAATCCCAAAAAAAAGACTTCCCCTCCCAACTCTATGATATAATAGAACATTTAAAAAGGTCGTAATGGGTTTTAGTTTTTCTATGCTTAATGAAATTGCAGCAAACAAATTTTACTTTATGTTCTAGAAAAACAAAGAACTGATGCAAATACCTTTAAAAATTTCTAGGTTGACCATATTGGTTAGCCATTGAGTTGTATGGAAAATGGAAAACTAGTCTTCAATGTACAACAATTAATCACATGTTAATGGTTGTTATTGCATGATCAAGGTGTGGTAGCCTATGCCACGTCTAAAGCTACATGTGATTTCATGCATTCCACAATCCTACACATCAAACACTTATCTTTCCCCTTTGTTTACTGCTCCTATTTCCCACTTTCACAAGTCACCATTCATCCTTGAGAATCACATCAAAGAGAATCCTTAGCGGTTTAGATTATCAAATAAGTTTTATAATAGTTGTTACTTTTGTTGCCAAGAGGCTTTAGGTCAGTATTATAATAATATATTACAGGTGAGAACCATTTGAGATAATAGAAATGGATAAGGAAGCAATATATAATTCAAAAGATGCAATGTATAAAACAAAGGATGCTATATATAATTCTCTTGATGAGTATAAGCATCCCAATGTGGATGTGTTGTTGGATTTGGGTCACCCTCTTGTCAATCATGTAGTTGATGGGTTTATCAAAGTGGGCGAGGTAAGTTATGTTACCATAACCAAGCATTTGGACATATATTGAAGAAGTTTAGATGACATTGATTGTGTTTTACTATAATTTGCATCTCAATAATTGATGTTTTCGGTGGGTTGATCTAAAATAGTGGGAAAAGTACTCATAGCTCTAAGAATGTTACATATATTTGTATCTCTGGTTTGAACTTTATTGTCGCTTACATTAGTATAATAGCCTTCCTTATATCTTGCACTGTCTACTTCCATTTTGTGAATGGTATGTTAACCTTCAAGTTGATCTTCTTTGGTGTAGGTTGGTCCCCTAAATATTGCATCTCACAATGCCTATAATTTGGTCTTACAAGGTGAGGTCTACATAACAAATCATGATTTCTAATTTTGGGTTGTTTATTGGGTGTTGTGGTCTTTGACCAATTAAATGGTTAGTGGTGTCAGATTTTGCAAAGGAAGCCAATAGATCTTCCCGTGAATGCATAGTATAAAATTTAACACTTACATATTAATCACCTAGGTCTCAACAAGGCCTCATTTTCATGTCTATAATCCATGCGACACAACCCTTCAATGTTCACAGTGTAAGAACAGGCCCAAAAACACTAAAAATAGGACAGCAATAATGAACAGAGAAAACATAGGGCAAAACATAGTTGAATAACTCAGAAATATATTTATCTAGCTTGCATTACATTACATCCAAAATGTTATGTCTAGCAGCCATCTAAATGCTGTGTCTAACAGCAATCCAAATGTTGTGCCTAGTAACAATCTGAATGCTCTAGCCAACAGCTGGCTACAATCACATATATATAGCTACAAAGTCTTTGAAGGCTAGAAGCTTCTAGCTTTCTAGAAATCTCTAAAACCTGGAATATTCTTTTTACAACAACTCTTAGAATGTTCTATTCTAGTACAATCTAAGGAATGTTCTAGCTTATGGAAGGCTCTAGAAACATTCTATCATTTTTTGGACAATCTTAATCCTTAATATCCCCCCTTAAGATTGGCTAGAATAATACAAAGAGAATACAAATAAGAGGGAAAATACAAAGAAGAGGGGAACATTATACTACTATCCCCCCTTAATGTTCACCTCTAGCATACCAAGCATTCTTCTATCATATTCCTCTTTCATGGCTTTATCTCATTCTTTCTTCCCTCTAGCTTACTCATATAAAATTGGATCATTTATATGTAATACTTTGGCCATGAGAGCATTAACATTCCTTCCTTGGATCTTTGAGCCTTGCCTATATATTTCTTCAATGCTCCTTATCTTTTGCCTAGCTAAAAAGTCATCTTCTTTATCATCATTGTCAATAATACCTCTAGCTTGTTCCAACTTGTATTTCCAGCAATATAACAGCCCTACAAACAAAAATCACTCTAGCAATATATCAGCCCTATAAACAAATCACTCCAGCAATATATCTGCCCTACAAACAAAGTACTCTAGAAATATATTTCTATCTAAACCTCTTGATGGTCCTCTAGCTAAACCTGGAAAACATTCTAGCTGAACCAGGAAAACATTCTAGCTGAACCTGGTTGAAACTCTAGCTGAATCTCTAGCTAAAATTGGAAAACATTCTAGCTGAACCTAGATAATTGAATCTCTAGCTGATTTTTTTTTGCCAACAATCCCCCCCTCAGCGTTATCCGAGGGGATTCGAACCCATGACCTAGCTCTGATACCATGTAAGAACATGCCCAAAAACACTAAAAATAGGACAGCAATAATGAACAGAGAAAACACGAGGCAAAACATAGTTGAATAACTTAGAAATATATTTATCTAGCTTGCATTACATTACATCCAAAATGTTATGTCTAGCAGCAATCTGAATGTTGTGTCTAATAGCAATCCAAATGATGTGCCTAGCAGTAATCTGAATGCTCTACCCAATAGCTGGCTACAATCACATATATATAGCTACGAAGTCTTTGAAGCCTGGAAGCTTCTAGCTTTCTAGAAATCTATAAAACCTGGAATGTTCTTTTTACAACAACTCTTAGAATGTTCATTTCTAGAATAGCTCCAGGAATGTTCTAGCTTATGGAAGGCTCTAGAAACATTCTATCATTTTCTAGACAATTTTAATCCTTAACACATAGAAATCACCTACAGAAAATGTGCAAGAATGACTGAAGCAATTCTACAACTTTCTTCCTTAGACCAGGGTTTAGATCATTGGGAGTTCTGAGCTCCTCTAAGCCTTTGTCCACTGCACTGTTGAAAATCACCAACATAATTTCTCTAAATTTGCAAACCCTTTCATAATGAAGAGATTCTTCCTACTTCACTTAGAAAAAATAGACCTCTTAGGTGCTATATCCATTAACTATGCTCCCTATATGCACCAACCTCATTGAGTGGTCAGTCACATATACCAAAAAAATCCATTGACTTTAGAAAGATCAAAATTTTAAATACAGTCAAAATAATTTGAATAAATTAATGACTTACATATGATGTCCTTGATAGAAAATTATCTAGGTTGGCATCCTCAACTGCAAAGAAAGACAAAGACAAATGCATCTATTGGGTATCACTCTGATTTGATATGGTAACCATTTTCAAGCACATTGGACACACAGTCAAATCTGGGCACCATGGTTGCCTTGTAGCATAGGGGGTTTGAACAAGCACTAACCAGCGAGCAACATGATAATATGGGATGACTAGTAGGGGCATTGCATCGACAAGCACTCATTCAAGGAACAGGTCAATGTCAATGATCAAAACCCCATCCTCGCAAAACAAAAAGTTTCCTATAATCAATTCCTAGCAATAACATTTACCACAACACATTCATTTGATACAATTTTACAGTTGCAAGATCTAATCAAAGATTTGATTGAAGATTTGATCGAAGAAAGTTGTCAAAACATGTTTGCTAGCAATATTTACCATTTTTCCGGTTTGAGATAATCTCCTGAGCATCAATGCTTCCATATAAAAGCCTATTGGCTAAAAATTTGAGTCGATATAATTCATGCTACCATAGTTTGCAGTAAATATACAATTGCTTTGTTAGATAGGATAGTTGTCTATGAAATAAATGTATATGTTGGCCGCCATTTACTATACTACTTTTGATCACCACCAAGGTTGTGTATAAATAGCCTCCAATAGAATGATAAAATAACATGCATTTGGTCTATTTGGATATACAGTATCACACTAAACATTTGAGAAATTTCATATCCAGGTAATGGAAAAGAGATTACAAAAGGTAGCACCATTTCCAGGGTTATTGTTTCCCAACTTGCTATGGGTTTCTACAAGTCCAAAGATAATGATGACATAGCAGCAGAAAATCACAATCCCATGAAGCTTGCCAAGATTGACTCCTTCACATTTGACTTGAAAATGCATAATCAACATCAGCAGATGATGAGGAATAATTTGGGCTATGGTATAAGCAATTCAAGTGATAGGGTGTGTTGTTTAAGACTAATGGCTTGTGCAAGTATGAGCTTAAATTGTATATAGATAGGACTACTTTGTTGTAGCTCCATCGATAGCCTTATTACCCCTTCAAAACTGCATGTATTCTGGATATATGTATTGTGCATATAGGTACACACATAGTTTGTGGACATAGACACATTATACATGTTACATCAACATTCATTTGTTTGTGTTTGTCTAAGAAGGATTGCAATTGTATATGGGAAGAGGAGAAAGTGTTAATAACACTAGCATTGGATGAGAAGTTATGGTACTTGTGTGCTTATGTTTCTGGATTTGACTGTGTTCAAATTTTTAACTCAACGTTTTGGATCACACTCAGTGATCCATCATCAGGAGAATGAGAGCAAGAGAGGAGAGATGCAAATGATGAATTACAGACCCAAACACCACTAAAAAGGAAAGGGGGAGGTGACACGGAAAACAGAGGAAGATTAGATGTTTAAAAAGGGGTTAGAGAGGAGTAAAAAATAAAAATAAAGAAAAATGTTTAAGAAGCACAAAGGAACAAGAAGGAAAGAAAATTTTAAAATGAAAACAAGAAAAAGGAAAACTGAAAAAAGAGCCATAACAAAGATAGCAAAGGAACAAGGGAGGGTTGAATAACAAGGGCACAAAACAAACCAAAAAAGAATGAAATACGAGAAAAAACTGAAGAGAAAAATAGAGAAGAAACCATAAATATAATGAATAACGCCGAACAACAACTAAGGAAGACAAGAACCAAATTAAATAAAGAAAAAAGGACGGAGACAAGAAATAGAAATAAGGACCAATCATAAAAAATAAAGAGTTAAGCTAAAAGAGGGGAAACACACACACATAAATAAGGATAGACAAATCAAAAACAAGCGAGGAAATAGAGTGAAACAAGAAATGGTAAAAATAAAATAACAGAAAATCAAAAAGGGAAGGGTTAATATACTACAACCAAAAAACAAATCAAAACCCAAAAGGAGAAACAACAGAGAGAGGGACAAGACGAATGAGGGCAATATGCACCTCGGCCTAAACAAAGGGAAAAGGTGAAGAAGGAAAAAGAATAACAAAAAGCTTGGATAATGAGCTAGAAAGGAATAAGAGGAAAAGAAAGAGAGGAGAAATGGGGACTGTGGAAAACTAATGATCTCCAGTTATGGTACTACTATACAAGGATCAAGGTTTTACTTCACACCATCTCAATTGTAGGAGCTTGAACAATAGGGATTGATTTTCATGTACATGATGGCTGGTATACCAATGCCCTTTGACCTACTTATGTCCATTCAAAAGAGCCTCGGTGAATTTCCTTCTTTCCTTGAAAATTCAAAATTACATGCCCTGTGGAACATGAGGGCACATAAAGAAAGCATCTTAAGAGTCTTATAAAGCACATTCAAGGAAAGAGGTAATGAAATATCTTACATTGAAATAAATTTTGGCATATCTTTTAAAAAATGCAGTAATGGTGTTTCAATTTTTTCGTGGTTAAGGAAATTGTTAAAACCAATTTTTTTGTTTTTGTGCTAAAAATACAAATAATTGATGCAAATACCTTTAAAGAAAACAAATATTTCGTCCATGGATTTGGATTGATTCCTCTAAAGGTAATTCTTTTGTTTTCTATTCGCACTACCCAATAGGTCACATGACACACCTCAAATCTTACAATTTGATATGCTCACATGAGTTATTTGTTTTCAACTATTATCCCTTTCCTTTTCCTTTTCCTTTTCCTTTTCCTTTTCCTTTAAAAAAATATAACTAGAAAATGGTAGGCCCAAGTAAAAGCAATGGAGGGTTAATAGCCATCATGTTATAATGAAAGGGTTGGCACTAAAACAACACACACTAAAGCAGCATGAAACATGAAACAGAGATCCCCTTGACACTGTGTTTGCTTGTCATTACAAATCTCATCCAAAAGAAAGGTGCTCCATAAAGCTATGGAAATGGATAAATAGAGGATACTCATAGACAAACAACTAGCCATTTCAATTGGGATGCAAAACACCGAAAGCCCAGGTATAATTTATTAAACCTACAATCCATAGATGTTAGGGATTTTATTAATATTAATGATCCTTATTACCAAGCCACCATGCATTATTGGGGTTTAATTGTGAGAGTAAATGAAAGAGCAGGTAGCAAATTTAGGAAGAGATGTGGCATGAAGATGTTTGAGGTTGGGTTTAATTTGAGTAAATGAAAGAGCAGGTCGCATATTTAGGAAGAGACATGGCATGAAGATGTTTGAGGGTTGTTTCTGGTGCATTGATTGAGATGCCTAATTTCTATAATATTTTCTTACAAATTTCAAGAGATGAATATATAGATATATTGCTAATAAACTTTAATTCCTATATATTATGAAGATTTACATGCATATGGACATTTAAATGTTTCATGTATGAGGAATGTACATGTATATGTATTTTATGATAATATATTGTAATGTGAGATAACATTTTTTAATAAAAATAATAAGAACATTGTATTAAAAATGATATGTAAGTTTAAGGTAAATTTTGGGTAAAATTGTATTAAAAATAATATATAGATAAAGAGATAAAATAAATTCATATGATTTTAGAAAAAAAAGCATTATATATAATATAATGTCTTATTACTATTTTATATAGTTTGAACTCAAAAGATATTTAAACTACTGATATACATAATAATTAATTGATAGTATATAACCATCTTAATTATATATGATTAATATTATATAACCATCCTAGTTGAACACACATATAAAATAATAATCACTCAAATTTTAAATAGAAATAAAATTACTTTTAGTTTTTACTCGAGTTCTCTAAGCCCCATATTACTTAATTCTAGTCTAAGTTCTTCAAATCTCAATGTTTGAAATGTTTTCCACTTAAAATAGTACCACTTGCATGTTGAGGGTTTAGTTTTGACAAAACATTTAACTTTCTACTATTAAAATGGTGCATCTTTGAATTTCCTTCAAGAACTAAAAATCTTTCCAAGTATGCACAAATTATAAATAATGTATAACCATTTAGCTTATCTATTAAATATATAAATAAAATATTATAAAGTGTTTAGTAGTGATAGTGACTTATAAACAACATTTAATTCTCTATTTACATCAACTGATCAAAAGTATACATTTAGTTTTATTTTGTGAACAGGCAACATTAGGAGTGGAAAATAATATGATAAATATTTTATTTATTCTTTATATTTTTATAATAGAACATAGAGTGTGAGTTGAAAAATTAATGTAATTTTTTTTCATATAGTTAACATCTATAAGTATTCTTGATTATTTATATAGACCATGGAATGTTATGTCTATAAATATTGTATCATCCTTGTGCTATGATAATAAGCTATAAAAAATGTTTATAATTTTTAATGGTTAAATTTTCCCATACCATTTCTCATCTATATATTATTAAAACATTTATTCTTACCTCAAATTTCCTATTGGCATATCCCTTAAACCTCCAAAGGGTGCAAGTGCTAGTAAGTACATATGGATAGATTCAAATGGTATAACTAAAAGACAAAAAATACATTTATTTTTAGGGTTAAGTTTCATATATTATTGATTAACAAGTGTCGTGTTAAAAAAATCCTTGGTAATCATGTTGACAAAAATATGATCTCGCTTGCAATTTGTTGATGGATAGAGAGTCTTCTTGGCTTGATATAGGGATTCCCTCTCCCTCTTTTCTTTCTAAAGGGCTTTCTCTTCTCCATTTCCAATTAGTTAAGGAGAGGGATCTCATTTCAAATTAGGACCTCTCATTGTAACATTCAATGGGAGATTCAAATTATTTTTGTGCCCTTGGAAGCCCTTTTTTATCCTAATAAGGCTTCTCTTTTACATGCCCCTTCTTAGACCCATTGCTTTAATCTTCCCCTAGCATGTAGAGTTGTGAAGGTAATTTAACTATTGGTAGAGAAGATTGGCATGTTTATCAAAATAAATCTTATTTTGGATTGGTCCTCTAGAAGTTATGCTATGGTGTGTGTTTGTGGATATTTTATGCCTTGTGAAGTATTGCACTTAGATTTAATCTTCTCTTGGCTAATGGCTTCAAGTTGTGAATTTTAAGGGCTTATCTTTTAGGTGTTTTGGGTGTAATCAAAATTGGAATGAGATAGTATAACTCTCCCTTTTTGAAGTCTCAACATAACATGGTGAAGTTGTATAAATGGATGTTGAAAAGGGGATGATAAGTGATGATATTGTTTGGAGAAACTGTAGCTACTTCAAGGCTAGTCAAAGCTTTGCATCTACTAGGGAGCCTTTAATGGATCTTAAGGTTTAGTTTGAGGTTTCCTCACTAAAGTTGTAGGTAGTGTGTAGAGAATCGAGGCTTTGTTAGAGCAGCATCATGTCTCAGTTATTGAGGGATGAATTGATTATGATAAGCAAGAAAGCATGTTTATTCAAGATTTTCCTTTAGAACATGATGTTATGGATTCCTTAGGTGGTATATTGCTTTTATGAGATTGAAAGAAATTTGGAAAAAAATTAAGAAGCAAAGGAATTGTTGAATGTAGAAAACTTTAGATGGAAGCTTGGGAAATGATTGGAGATGGTTCGAATGGATGACGGCAAAACTCCTCTCTCGCTAGTGTAAGAAGATTATTTCACTGATACTTGAGATTGCTCAATCCAAAATATTGTTAAGTTTTCAATTTTTGCTTTCTCCCTATTTATTTACTTGGTCAATATTATTTCTATGATAATATCTAAAAGTTTAGATTACAAGTAGTAACTTTAATGTTTGCTTTATAGTAAATATTGAATGTGCGAATGATATCTATGCACTCTCATTTCTTGAAGAAATTCCTTCATTTAATTATTTAAAATAACTGAATTTTATGTCCCACTAACTCCCAATTTAAAGTCACAACTAGCAAACTCACTCAATGACTCGATCAAAATTACGCGATTCTCTCCCAGCTGACGTAGGGACTTAGCTGGTTGAAAATTTTAAAAGCTTACTCTGAAATGCTGCCATTGACCATTGCCCCGGGTTATTACCTATAATAGAGGGGTATACTCTGATTAAAATGTGATTGTTTCCGAGAATACTCGCATGGCAAACCAGTAAAGCTTAACCAATTGGTGTGCTGTAAAATGACTGGTTGGTTGAAATTTTGTCTACAGAAATGGTTTCGATAAATTGATCGACAAGGATGGTCATTACAGGTCGAAAGAATTACAGTAAAGAGGTCGACAGTAAAAATCGACAGAAAATAGAGTCGAAAAATGAGTAAACAGTTGACACAACAATGTGCCGACTGTTTACTGTGGGCGTGGCAAACCGCTCTGCTTGGATGCTCTTCCTTTTCTTCTCCTTGATCGTCACACTATTCACTTACGAGGCATGCGCAGGAACGTTAACTTTACTATGTCTCCCCAAATAGATATCAAGCTATATTGTTCCATTCAAGGGGAAACAATACAACTTACCAAAGATGTAGCCACCAGTAGCTTGCATTGGAGTTTAGGCTGGGCCACTTACAACAAACCAGTTCCTCTATGGGACAAGTCATCTGGAGCTGTTGCAAGTTTTACTTCACATTTTCAGTTCCTTATCAGAAACTTAAGCGCGTATTCAGGGGACGGGCTCACTTTCTTCATCGCCCCTTTCGACTCTGAACCGCTCCAAAATGCTTGGGGCGAATGGCTGGGCCTCTTTAACCAAACCATAGATGAGAATTTTTCAAATCATTTAGTGGCCGTGGAGTTCGGCACATTCAGGAACAGCTATGACCCCGATGATAATCATGTGGGAATAGATGTCAATTCAGTTGTTTTCATGACCAACGTTTCACTTAGCTCTGGAGGTGAATTCCTAAACAATACTCTCAAAAATTGGCAAGCATGGGACGCGTGGGTAGATTACGATGGGAGCACAAAGCAGTTGGAGCTTTGGCTTTGGAAATTGCCTGCGGAAGGCAACACCACGCATGAATACAATTTCAGAGTGGTGGCCTGGGTTTGGGATTTCCGTGGGCAAGGGAAGATTTTGGATGCGGCAGACAAAAAGCTAAAGAGGAATTTTAATAGTGAGGAAATAGAGCTGGTGATGCTGGTGGGATTGTTAAGTTCTCATCCGGACCCAAAAGCGAGAGCAACGATCAGAGAGGTGTTAAAGATAATAGAATTTGACTCTCTATTGCTATATGTTCCGCTGAGTTTGCCTGTAACTGTGTATATCGACACTCTTACTTCTCAAGCCCGGTCATCGTCAACTGAGATGCCTTCGAGACACAACTCTCGCTCCTCCCATTCTTCGGCTTCTGCAAGGAGCAAACGTGAAATTTCGAGTCCTCTCATATCTGACACAGAAGCCCGTTAAGCCCGTTCTTCGCTTCAAGTTTATACGGGATAAATGGAGTTGTTAGCGTTTTTATGTAACAAGGCCAACAGAGTGGTTATTACCTTGTTGCACTTTGGAAACGGGCCGTCTTTCATTATTAGTTCCTCTCCATAGGTAGGATAACTATTGCATCGGTCCATGCAATTCTTTTGTTGAGCTGCTAATCATTGTCAAGTATTTAAAGTTCCAAATGGCAAGGTTAAAGTCTAAAATCAATTTTTTTATGTTGGGATTTAAAAAAAACTATTTTTCTATTCGCAATTGGTTGTAAGTGTGAAAATGAATTAAACAGATTAAATTTTATCAGATTTCAAAATGAATGCAAAGTATTGATAGTGTTGTGCAGTTGGATTTATTGGTTATTTAATTAGTCTCATGTCAACAAGCGAATGAATTTACCACGTGCTCCTCTTTTATTGGTCGTTTAATTCAATTTTGCTGAACTCAATTTAATTAAGTTTGGTTACTTTTTTGGCACGTTTACATGATGGACAAGGAATTAAGAGAGCATTTGACATGTGTCTCAAGAAGAGTGTTTGTACAAGTTGTGTGTTCTTTGGAAACTTCATTATGTACTAGTACTATAGGTAAAACATTGGGACAAAGGTCAGAGATGACAATGGCATGTACTAGTACTCCTGGTAAAATGTTGTAGTTTAATTTATCTTTAGCATGTATGCTCCTTTAGGTTTCAATTTATTTTAGTTTGGATGGACTGAGTGATGATGACAAACTTTGTTGCTTATTTCACACTTGTTTCAAATGATTTTCTTTGTTGTTTGAAGTTTGAAAGGTGTTTGGGATGCGAAGAGCCCTTAATGCTCTATATGGGTGTATTGGAGCTAGATGTTGCATATGCATGTCTTCACTGGTTGGACATTGTATTGATTCATAGCTACAGTGTGAGTGGTAGTTAAGGACTTTTTGAATCCTTAGTTTGCATTGGGTTTGGCTTCAATGTCTTTTAGTTGGATTTGAAGTACATGTTGTTGTCTCACAAATAGACAATAACATAGATATACCCAGGAAACCCCGATGTGGGGAAAAACCTGCAACTATTGGATCTTCTATTCAGCCTAACAACAAACTTTCTCTTCAAAAATACAATTTGAGTTTGCTACAACAATCTTACATATATAGAGCCTAGCTGCTTTACTTAATGTGCAAGAAAAGAAACTTTCCTTACTTTATTCAGCTTTAAATCACACATAAAATCGCTCTTTATTTTATCTCAATCTCACAAACTCAAAAACATTCTATTCTTAAATAAAAAAATTATTGTTGCTGAAAATCCAACTTGAGTTGCTTTAAAGAAACTCCACCTTTCGGACTACAAAAAAATCAACAGTAAGGTGATGCAATGTGACCTATCATGGCTTGAAAGTCCATGACAACTATATTATTTGGAACCGATGACTCTTAGAGAGATTTTTCAAGCATTGCTTTGTGGGTAGGTGACGACTTTAAAAGGTCTAAAATGGAAATTTGTGCAGGAGTCTTCCCTAGATGTTCAATGACATTATAGTCGAAGTTGATAGGGGTATTTGGTGTTGGCCCACGAAGGGTGACACGACCACGGCGAGTAGTTGAAGCACAATCAGGGATTTTTCCCTTGATGGTAAGAGTGGACACATGGCTTTCTTCAAGACGACCTATAATGGAATCATAGGAAGAGGAAGCTTTGTTGATATTTTTACCTTTATCAGGGTTATTACTTTTACAATGTGGAGGGAATGGATCCTTCTACATGTCTAGGTCCTTGTTTGTGGTTTGTTTTGGAGGATCATCAACAGTGTCTTCTCTATCTATGAGATATTGGATAAGATTTTTTAGTTTCATGCATCCAACGATTTTGTGTCCTTTGACTCTATGGTACTGACAGTATTCATTGTCTTTGTACCAAGTGGGTTTAAATTGGGGTTCATCATATTGGCATAGTTCTGGTAATGTGATTAGGTCATTTTGAACAAGTTTCTTGAGGACCATTTCAATAGGCTCTCCCAAAGGAGTGAATTTTCATCTAGGTGGAAAATCTTGTTTCGGCTGCTCCCAGGGAACAATTTTTGTTGGTGATTGAATATTGATTGGTGTTTGGAAAATTTGAATATGTTTAGTGTCCATGACACCATCATTGACAACGTTTTTGTTCTTGGACCAAATCGGGGTTTTTCATTAGATGCTTGAGGATTGTCTTTAGTTTCCTTAAAGATTTTGACTAGACCTTTAGCAATAAGGGACTTTTAAATGTTAGTACCTTCAGATATAATTTCATTAAAAGAAGTGGTGCATTAGATTTACAAATGAAAACCTAGCTCAGAATTTAGGTTTTGATCAAAGATGTTTACCAATTGCTTTTCAAGTATAGGCCATGGGAATTTACTAGCCATATTTTGACATCTTTAGAGGAAAGAGATAAAAAAATTTCCCATTTCGTTGTTTTTTGTTGACTAGGTCGTTAATGGAAATCTCATGTTCAATATTGAAGGAAAAGTGAGACAAATTTCTCTGCCAACTCACTAAAAGATTTGATACCTAGAGGTAGATGAGAAAACCAATATATAGCTTGCCCTCCTAGGCTACGAGGGAAGAGGTGTAAAAGATATGTGTCATTATAAGAAACCTCTAAAAAAGCTATATGGAACTCCCTAAGATGTTCGTTAGGTTCCCCTTTTCCTTTGTACTTATCAAATTTGGGTATTTCAAAATGTGGAGGAAAAGGTACCATAGGTAATGACCTATCAAATGGATAAGGATAAACTTCATCCAATGAGAAGGATTTTTTGGTTTGTCCTAAATTGATATCTGAGATTTATTTTTGAAGACTTGAAAATCTAAGATCAATGTCTGACATGGGTGGTTGATTTGGAACAAGATTTTGATAATGTTGTGCTTGGGAAATTTGTGGAGGATTGATATCGATGAGGTAGTCATGTGATGGGTTGTAAGGTAGGGTATGAATTTTTTGAGCTTGGGGAGCTTGTGATAGTAGGGTATATGGGTTTTGAATTTGGGGAGCTTCGAGTTGTGACCCATAAGGTGGATTACCATGTCATGTTTTGATTTTGAGGTTGAGGTGCATGTAACCCAAGTGGTGGATTACCATATGACATGTTTTGATTTGGATTTTGAAGTGTATGTGACCCAAGCGATGGATTACCATATGACATGTATTGATTTGGATTTTGAAGTGTATGTGACCCAAGGGGTGTATTACCATATGACATGTTTTGAGTTGGAGATTGGCGTACTTGTAATCCAAGAAGTTGATTGATGTATGACATGTTTTGATTTGGATTTTGTGGTAGTTGTGATCCAAGAAGTGGATTACCATATGGCATGTTTTGATTTGGATTTTGAAGTGTATGTGACCCAAGGGAGGGATTACCATATGACATATTTTGATTTGGATTTTGAGTTACCTGTAATCCAAGAAGTTGATTGATATATGACATGTTTTGATTGGAAGATTGTGGGGCTTGTGGTTCATGAGGTTGGTTAACATATGTCATATTTTGATTGGAAGATTGGGGGTTTTGTGACCCATATGTCATGTTTTGATTTGGATGTTGATATATTTGTGATGGTGTCACTTGAGGAGGGTTAACATATGACATATTTTGATTTGAAATTTGAGGTGCTTGTGACACAAGTCATTGATTGACATATGTCATGTTTTGATTGGAAGGTTGGGGTGCTTGTGACAAAAGTGGTTGGTTGACATATGTCATGTTTTGATTGGAAGATTGCGGTGCTTGTGATGGTGTCACTTGAGGAGGATTAACATATGACATGTTTTGATTTGAAATTTGAGGTATTGGTGATGGTGTCACATGAGGAGTGTTAACATATGACATGTTTTGATTTGAAATTTGAGGTGCTTGTGATGGTGTCACATGAGGAGTGTTAACATATGACATGTTTTGATTTGAAATTTGAGGTATTGGTGATGGTGTCACATGAGGAGTGTTAACATATGACATGTTTTGATTTGAAATTTGAGGTGCTTGTGATGGTGTCACATGAGGAGTGTTAACATATATGACATGTTTGGATTTGAAATTTGAGGTGCTTGTGATGGTGTCACATGAGGAGGGTTTACATATGACATATTTTGATTTGAAATTTGAGGTGCTTGTGATGGTGTCACATGAGAAGGGTTTTGGTTGATCATATATGATAGTGTGAGAAGAGGTTCCTGTGATGTGGTGACATTAGAAACAGTGAAGTCTTTTGATGTTAGGGGTGCATATAATAGGCTTACAAATTGGTTTGTGGATGGTGCTAGATTAGAGTTAAGTGTAGGTGTTGTGCGTATGGTAGGTGCTTTGGTTGATATGGTTGGGATGGAAAGAGGACGTGGGTTTCCCATAGATGAAAAAGTTGTGCACACGGATCTTGTTCTTTGATTGTTGAGGTGTCAAAATTATTAGGTAATTTGGCTCCTTTTTTAGCAAGCTTTCAAGAAAAAATCTATTGGGATGTTGTGTGATTTGACTAGATGCACCTATTGTGTAACCCTTAGGAAGAAAAACATGAGGGTTCATTCTAGTGGTAAATTGTGTAGCATCTATGAGAGATAGGGGATTGGTTTGGGGATTGTTTTGGCTATTCTCCATGGCTTGATGATATTGACTTCTGGTTTGAGGCATAGTACTTCAGATTTGAGATGACAATGATTTGAGGATGAATGGGATGTTGTTTGGACTCTTGTGACAAGTTGAGACTCTAGGATGTTGGTGTTGATTGATTGATTGATTTGGATTGATTTTTGGATGGAGGATAAAATCTAGAGCAATACTTGATTTGATTGGGGGTTTGATTATCTTCAAAGAGATAGACTCATGACCTCAAGGAAAGACAGATAGGAAAGTGATTTAGACCAACCAAAGAGAAGATGTACTCCTAAGCTAGCTAATGTCACTAGATGATTGGATGATGATTGGGTAAAATGAGGGCTTGTTTTGATTGATGATGATGTTGTTGATAAATCCTAGTGTCTCAAAAAGATCTAAAAGTCCAAAAGATGATATGAAGATGGATGCAATTGATTGGATGACTGATAATCTCAAGCTATTGATGTGGGTGAAGTCAGGTTTTACTGCTAAAATGGATTGGAGATGCATGGTTTGAGACTGATTACTTGTTTGCAATGTTTTTAGGGGATTTTCTTGACTAGTGAGACTTTCTTGGTGATAACCAATCAATCCCTACGTGGCAAGAGATCCACACATGCAAAACAAAGAAGACAAAGTAGTTTTGTGACTCAAATTTTTAATGTCATAGGCTTGTCCCTAATATCAACATGTTAAGTGGCTCATTTACTGGTATTTGACATTGAAAACACGTTGAAAACACACTTTACAGCCCTAATTTATTCAAGTAAGGATTGTCTACATAACTTGGGCCCACAACTCAATACCATAGGATCGACCTCTCCAATGCACAAATTTCAAATCCAAACATGTCATATGTTAACACTCCTCATGTGACACCATCACAAGCACCTCAAATTTCAACTCTTAAGAATCAAGAGATAGAGTTTCGGTGACACAGGCTTGATGGCACGGGCAAACCTTCACTCTCACTTTGGAGACTTTTTCATCCATGGATTCCTCTATAATTTAAGACAATACATGGTGAGTAACTTCAAGCATGATGCTATACTTTACACCAAGCTACACAAATGGCTAATAAGGACTCTAGGCTTTTAAAACAAGGGTTTGTAGTGCAAGTGCACAAGACATGGCAAACAATTTTGTTCAATTTTTAAAGCACTGAAATCCAAATGTGAAAGTTCAATTTTAAAGCACCAAACGGAAATGTGAAAGTTGTTTGTTCAGTTTTAGAGCACCAAATGAAATGTGAAAGTTGTCTTGTTCATTTTAGAGCACCAAAATGAAATGTGCAAGTTGTTTGTTCATTTAAAAGTACCAAAATGAAATGTGCAAGTTGTTTGTTCATTTTAAAACACCAAACAAAATGTGTGATTTGTTTGTTCATTTTAATGCACCAAAACAAAATGTTTGATTTGTTTGTTCATTTTAATGCACCAAAATGAAATCTTTGATTTGTCTTGTTCATTTTAATGCCTTAAAAAAAATTGTTTTCTTTTTTCCAACACCACACACCGCACAAATATAAATTGAAAAGAATCGACAAAAATTAGATGATAGAAAAATGCCAAAGAAGACGTGAAAAATCACATACCCTAACATAAAACCCTATTTTTTTTTAATTAAAATATCTAAAAGTTAAAATCTTTATTTACCTTAAGTTTAAATGAAAATGTAAAATCTAAATCTAACATAAGATTAAATTAAATTAAAAACCTAAAATCTAAGATTTACTCTAAGCCTATATTAAATAAAACCTAAAATCTAAATTAGAAACCTAAGCCTAAATTAAATTATAACCTAAAATCAAAATTCAAAACAATGTTAATCCTAAAACCTAAAATTTTGAAAGGGGAGGGTTTTTGTTTTAATTCTTTGTTTGCAGATGGGCGGCAGCGCGTAGGGAGGCAGGGTGGAGCAGCAAGGAAGAAGGATGGTGGTAGGTGACGGGGCAGCAGTAGGAAGAAGGGAGAAATGGCGTTCGGGTTTGCAGGGGTCGAGGCGGGGGAAGGGAGGACGGGAGTGGGTAGGGGACGGCAGGATCAGGGGTAGTGGGGACTGGGGCGTGATGATGGGGGGTTGGGCGCAGCATGTAGGGTAGTTAGGGTTGGTTGGTTTGTTTGTTTGTTTGTTTGTTTGTTTGTTTTTTAATTTTGTTTTTTTTTTTTTTGGTTTATTTTAATTTTTGCTTGTTGTATTTTGTGTTTGTCAAAAAAAAAAACTATTTTTTTTGTTTTTTATATTTTGTTTATGATTTTTTGATTTTTGATTGTTATATTTTGTTTTTGATTTTTTTTTAAAAAAAATTTTGTTTTTTGGATTGATTTTTTAAAAAATTTTGCTTTTTGATTTTTTTATTGTTTTTTTTTTTTTTTTTTTTTTTAAACTATTAAAACCTAAAGCTAGCCATTGAGATTTTTTTATTTTTTGATTGTTTTTTGTTTTTTAAATTTTTGCTTTGGCTTTTTTTTGTTTTTTGTTTTTGATTTTTCTAAAAAAAAAAAATTAATAAACAGCTTCAAAAACTTATTGTTTTTTTTTTTTAAATCTAACTATTAAAAATCAAGTAAACCCAATTTTTTTCTTTAATTTACGGGGCGTGCCAAAATTTAACCCTAACCTAGATCAAACTTCAATCATGCAGTCACACAATAGAGTAGGGAAAAGATGAAATCAAAACAACTATTGCAAATATCAACAAAACTTAAAACAAATTTCATCATAATAAAACTCCATTGTTCTCCTCTATTTTGCCTTGGGAGAAATGGCACAAAAAATGCATATGAAAATTTTGGTATAGTTTCAAGAAAAATAAAATGAAGGGTTTATATAGTTTTTTGGTGGAAGGAAAGTGGGAAAGTTGCCATTTATTCAACGGAAGATAACTCAAGTCAAGTGATGAAGGTTAGAGAAAGCTTCCTAAATGAAGAGATAGAAGATAGAGATGCCAAAAGGAGAGAGAGAGAAAGAGAGAGATTGATATGGTAAGTTCACTTTTAATTAATTAAAAATTTAATTAATTTATATAGTTTTTTGGTGGAAGGAAAGTGGGAAAGTTGCCATTTATTCAACGGAAGATAACTCAAGTCAAGTGATGAAGGTTAGAGAAAGCTTCCTAAATGAAGAGATAGAAGATAGAGATGCCAAAAGGAGAGAGAGAGAGAGAGAGAGAAAGAGAGAGATTGATATGGTAAGTTCACTTTTAATTAATTAAAAATTTAATTAATTTGTGGCATGAATAATTAAATAAATAAATAGTATTTATTTAATTATAGAAGAAAAGGTAAATAATTAAAGAAATAAATCAATAAGCTGATAAGGGCGTGGTTCAGTGGTTAAGTCGCTCGGTTGTAGTGGCGGCCACCAGAGTTCAAACACCCGCTGGGCCAACAAGCTTGCAGGCTTTACACCTTCGCTAGGCCAACGTGCTCGTGGGTTTGAAGTGTTCTTGCTAGGGGATGAGGTCCCCCGTGTTGTGGCCTCACCGGTTCATTGCTCCATGCAAAAGCAATCGCGTGGAGCCGGAGGGCGTGTCGCACCAACGTTGCCGGTCACGTTAAAAAGTTTAGTAGGCGCATTCTAAAAAAAAAATTAAATAAATAAATAGATATATTTATTTAATTGTAAGTGGGATTAAAAGGTAATTAAATAAATATTTATATTCATTTAATTTGGAGGAAAATTAAAAGATAAATAATTAAATAAATAATAAATATTTATTTAATTTAATGGAAAATTAAGACGATGATAATTAAATAAATATAACCGTTTATTTAATTTGGAGGAAAATATCTAGGGCAATTTTTAGTGTCTACAAGAAACTATAAATATTAAATCTTAATTTTATAGGCCATTCACATTTATTTGTAATTCTTCATTTTGGAAAATGTTCCTTAAAGTTCTTTTCCATTCATTATACCCCAAACCTTATGGTATAATGGTAAGATACATTTTCATATGCCACTTAAGGAAGTTGTCTTTAGTACATTATTATGTGGATTTTGTGTTTGGTGGTTTTTAATCCTTCCATATTAAGATTTGAAAACATAAGCTCTTACAATTTTCATATTTGAGTAAAACACTCTATTCCATATTGGATTGGCAAAGTACAAGCGAGAAGTCCTGAAATTTTTGAAATTAAGTAAAATACCCTATTCTAGATTAACAAAGTACAAGCTAGAAGTTCTAAACTTTTTTGACCTTGAATCTTTTTTTTCATTCATTAGACAAATTAATCTCATTTTTCATTTTTGAAAGTTCGTTCTCATTTTTTATCGTGAATCATTTTTTCTTTCATGAGACAAATTGATCTCATCTTTCATTTTTGAAAGCTCGTTCACATCTTTGAAGGCAACTAATCTCCAAAACTTTTGGCTTTTTGTATTTGGTATTAAGTACTTACTAAAGAGTTTTAGGCATCTCATCCTTTTGTATCCATAGCAACTTTTGGCTTTTTGTATTTGGTATTTAGTACTTACTAAAGAGTTTTAGGCATCTCATCCTTTTGTATCCATAGCAACCTGTACACATTTTGCATCCAAGCATTTCTTTTCAGAAAATTGGTTGTATATTGATAAAATCATAAAAACTTAGAAGTATTGGTACAAAATTGTAGCCAACTTATGTTACAATTGAACTTCAATGGTCAACATATAGCCATGTCTAACAAAGTGATGCATGTTTTGTAGTCAATTATAAGATAGATGGAATTTGATTCAAGCATTTTCTGAATCACAAAAACATTGTCAATACCCATGCTATATTTTCTTGTTCTGCATTCTTGACTTAGTTTTTTTATATTTCACTTTCATACAAAAAAATGAATTTCCTCCCTTCCCCTATAGGAAACACTATCGATCTAGGGTGAACATGATTTGATATTTCCACTATAGCTTTCAATATACATACTTTGTTTCTAAAGTTAGTGACTAATAACTTATCTCTAGTTGTGTGAGCTTGTTCATTTCCATGACATCTGGCTGTGAATTTTCATTAACTAACCATAAAGAAGGGAAATCTATAAATTGAGACATTACAATGGTATTAGAACTAGGTTCCTCTTGGCTTACAAGGTAAAAATAACATTTTGGATGCATTCCAATCAAAGTGACTTGAATGTTTACAAAGAAGATAGAGATGATAGATTTTACATAGGCCCAATTCAATGCCCTTATTCAAAACCAACAATAGACGAACTAGCTATTGACACAAATATTGCAAATAATGTAGAACATGAATGATACCTTGCAAGTATAGACACCTACAAGTAAGGGGAGTTCCTCAACAAACTAGAATGGCAACAACCATATAACCATAATTGGTTCCTTAGTTAGACCCTTCCAACCCACATTTATACAAAGGGGAGAAGAATCACCTAAGCCACAACTACTAGAAGAAGACAAGAAAGAATTGGTGGAGCAAAAGAATGAAGAGATCAATATGCCAAAAGTACCGTTAGAATTAGGGCCACAAGGCATTGAGTAGGAATAGAAGGAATCCAACACACAGGGTAAAGAAGATGTTTGGTTGATTTCTAAAAATTGCATATCCCAACAAAATATTAATGAAGACAAGATGGAAGAGGCATTGCTTGTTGGAAGTGAAGAGCTCAAGATGAAGGAAGATGTGACATCCCTCAATCTATAAAAAATGGTGATCCATTACTATATGTAATTGATCTTTAGAGAAACATTGTGGATGAACAAGCATTTATGGGTATCCCAACAAATCCTAATTCAGCAATAGGATGTGAGCACTCTGATTGTAGCCTAGGCATAGGGTATATAGACTATTTGACTCAAATGCAAAGTTGTATATACATATGGGATCTAAGATATGTTTTAAGGCAGAAGAAGGATAAAAGATTTGATAAGACCATGAGTTATTCCCTAGACTTAACTCTACATTTGGACACAAAGGTATGATGCTTTACATGATCCAAGATCTAGTGGAAGAAATCACAACCCAAATAACCTCTTATGAGGAACAAGCTATGAGTACAATGAGATGCTTGATTTGGACAGGTGGTAAGCAATTTGGATATCATTTTGATGTTAGAGATTTTTTGACTAAGTGTGGGGTGGTGATTTTGGGATCAAGCTACAAACAAGTTGGAGGATTCACCATTCCTATCATGATGAAGGCATAATAATGTATCATCACTTGTAGTGAACACAAGTGATGCAAAGACCTAAATAACATGGGTCTAGGAAGGATTGGTCAAATTTTGAGTTAGCAATGTTTATATTCTAGTGGAGAGTTCACTATGGAGTGGAATCCGAGGGAAAATAAGTAGAACTTTATGGCATTAGAGATGGAGCTCCAAACGTGTCATGGATATGTGGATGGAATATCAATGGTTGACAATCTTGACTTCTTCCAAAGGTGAGATGCTTGAGCATAATAGTGCTTAGTCTATTTTGGTGATACTAAATAATACACTTCTATGGTGGCCACCAAAGGGGGTCATTTTTAAATGGGACATTCTTGTTGAGGAACACCAATTTGACATTGTATGGATGAGTATTGGTTACAATAAACATGAGCCAAGGGCCACTTTGAGTATGGTGCCCAATTTTAGATCTATTGTCCTCAACATTTCTAGTACTTACCACACTTTCCTTGCAACTAAAGAAGAGTTTTCAATCACATGGTGGAGAAGTTTCCAGCCCATTATCATTGTTGAGGTGCTTTTAGCTAGTACAAGGTGGTTTCCAACCATTATATTTCTAATTTTGAGCAAAGTCCAATGCAGTGTTACATCCATGGTATTAGGAAGATATTTTTGCCTCATGCGGTGTGTAAGAAGTTTCATCATTTGTAGATACTAAGTGTCAATATTCTAGTTGATATATTGATGTTTGGAAGGAAATTTCAAGCAAAATATGGCTATTATAGCCACCTTCCAACCTACATACAATCTAATCTAAACCATCTTTTAAGTAGTAATGCTTGGGGCATCATGGTAAGAATCCTTGGAACACAAGTTAATCATTATGACAACAGTCTAGGAGAGATGAGCATAATTTTGAGCATGCCTTGGTCACAATCCAAGGAAGAGGAGGCAATGTTTCAAGGCATATTTCATATAAAAGAAGTTGTTGACATAGCACAAAGGTACATTAAGGATGTCAGTGAGTTTGATAGAAGAAGCTCAAATTCAGATTCATTCTCACAAGAATATAAATTGGGTATAAGAAGTGATGCTCACATTTTGCAACTATGTTGCATAAGAAACATGACAAATACTATTGTCCATATAATGTCCAACTTTGGGGTTGCTAACATCACCATTTGCAGCCATACAGGTGTATTGAGTCATAGGATTGAGTGATTTTCAATTTGTTGTTGTTATTGGAATATTTTGAGTCATTGTATGGATGTTCCCACCTTTTTTGTTACCATTTTTTGCAAGGGATTTTCAGAATTACAGCTATTGTACATTATTTACATTGCTAATTTTTAGGGTTGCTAATTTTGGACTACTATTACCAGTCACTTTCGGCCACTAGATTGTAGATTAAATTGGAAATTTTTCATGTATCATGTTGTTGGTGAAGGATTTCAACCATTAGGAATGCAGAAAACAATTGTTCTAGCTACAATACTATTGTTTTGGATGAGGTTTCAAATGAATTATGGCTATTACAACTTTGCTTCAGCTTGTATGCAAGCTAATTGGTCCAAACTCGTGAGGCATTCAGCCTACAATACAATGGTAAGATCTATTGGAACTCGAGGGAGTTATCATCATGCTCATTTTGAGATCAGAGTGGTGTAGCAAAAACATGGTGGCAAATTCATAGGGTAGCCTTGGGTTTTGTGGGAGCTTAAAGATATCCTCAAGCATGAGGAAGAAGGCATCATCCATCATCACGTCAAAGAGGAGCATGTTGTGGGTTGGTTTCTTTCGTTGTTTGATCCAAGTCAAAGGTGGGGAAGTATAATTGTACCTCTCATCACAGGTCCCCTATTTCACTTGGTAGAAACAAGATCCAAATGCTATAGCATGATTCCTAGTGTTTGCACAATGATATTCGAGTATCCAAGTATGCTTGGTGTTTTTTGGTAGAAGTTGTTTCATTTGACAAGTATCGGATGTAGGCTCTATAACATATTACAACACGATTCATCATCTCAATTCACAATTACTTGTGGACAAGCAATTCTAAAAAGGGTGGACTGTCATGTCCCCTTTCTCTAAATATAATTAATATTATTAAAAAAAAATTAAAAATATTTTTGAACACTAGTCTAAATATAATAAATAAATAAAAAATAAAATAAAAGCAAATTCAAATAAGGGCGGGAAGATAGGTCCCATGGATCCCATTTTAAAAGAATACCAAACAACTTTCATCATTAGTTTGATTATCCAGATTTCATATTGCATTGTTCATTTTGAATTCAAGTGATAAAACCCCCTTTGATTGCAAATCTTGGGGTTAGGACGAAAACCCATACCTCAATACTGACAATTCCACTCAAGAGTTGCAGATTGTGCTAATTGGTGAAATTGAATGCTTTTAGGATTGAAGGAGGATAGTTGTGAGTGAATTGAGAAAGACATCCCAATTGTAGCCCTGTACAGAATCATTTAAGCCATTTGCGGAGCAAATCTGAATCGTCTATCGCTTGAATGTGGGTTGTTAACTGGTTGCCTCGGCATTCATAGATCCCATTTTCCAGGCTGCATCCTACCGGGGCATTGGAATACCAAGCAGATCCTTAGACGGCTTAAAATTCAAGGTGAAGGTCAATTTGGCAAGCAGTTCAGCAATCTACATATCATAGGAAGGAATCAAATTTAACCAGGGAAGGTCACGAACCATCAAGGAACATTTATAGGACACCAACATCATTGGCAGGGGGTTGAGATTTCTACAACTCACAAGTTAGAAAGCATATTCTTGAGTCCTGGAGAAGGAATCCACTGCTACATACATTAGCATTAGGCCATACCCCACATTGTCATAGCGCAAATACAAGGGGAGGTCTCATAAGAATAAGCACTGGTTTGGGGAGTATTTACATCCACGAAGAAGATAATTCACCTTGAATCGCAGTCACAGACTTCTCCTTCTTGCAGTGAACAGATCTAGTCACGGGAGCAGCAGAAGGAGGTTGAATCATTATAGGCAAGGGAGGTTTGTTAATTTTTATAACCCAGCTACAGATTAATTGCACAATAAATTCACAGAATAGAACCTCTATCTGATTTATAACAATTAATACTCTGGGTTAAATAACAGCAAATAATAGTGGAAGCAAAAATAACAAGAAGCCATACACAAAGAGACAATAACACAGATATAACCAGGAAACCTCAATATGGGGGAAAAACCTACAAATGTTGGATCTTCTATTCAGCCTCAACAGCAACCTTTCCACACATAATACAATACAATGTTGCTACAGCAATCTTACATATATAGCCCTGCTGATGCAAGAGAAAAGAAACTTTCCTTGCAAGACATAAGAAACTTGCCTTGCAAGACAAAAGAAACTTTCTTTGCAAGACAAAAGAAACTTCTATTAAGAAAAAAGAAATCATGTTGTTGCTAAATATCCAACTCGAGTTGCCCTTAAGCAACTTCCACCCTCCACACGGGCCCACCTTCCAAGCTACAAAAAAATCAACACTCCCTCTTAGCGAGGAAGGTGTTCAGCACAACACCCAACTTATCCCTGAAGAATTCAAACTTACTCTTCATCAAAGGCTTGGTCAGGATATCTGCTATCTGTTCGTCAGTAGGAATGTACTGGAGCTTCACTATCCCCTTCTCCACACAATCTCTGATGAAGTGGTACTTGATCTCAATGTGCTTTGACTTGTCATGAAACACTGGATTCTCAGAGAGTTTGATACAACTCTAATTATCACAGTAAATGACTGTAGGATCTAGCTCCTGATCAAAGAGCCCAGCTAGAAGTTTTCGAAGCCAGATAGCCTCACATGTAGCCATATTGGCTGCCATATACTCGGCCTCCGCAGAACTTAGTGCAACTGACTTTTGTTTCCTGCTGTACCAAGAGACTGCTCCTGATCCCAAACTGAAACTGCACCCTGAAGTGCTCTTTCGATCAGCTGTACTGCCTACCCAATCTGCATCGGTGAACCCCTCAAGTTTCACTCCATCCTGTTGAACATATTTCAGCCCATAATCAATTGTGCCTCGGAGATACCTCAAAACATGTTTTGCAGCTATCCAGTGCACACGTTTAGGTTCCACCATAAATTGACTAAGTGAGTTTACTGCAAAACAAATGTCTGGCCTGGTGTTGACCAGATATAAAAGAGAGCCTATCAACTGTCTGTATAAAGTTGGGTCCATTGCCTCTGATCTGAAGTATCAATCTTCTTCCAGTTGGTCACAAGTGGCGTGGACATGGGCTTACAGTCCTCCATCCTGAGTCGCTTTAGGATATCGATTATGTACTTCCCTTGTCCAAGGAAGATCTCTCCCTCTTTCTGCTACAACTCCAATCCCAGAAAGTAGTGCATCAACCCCAAGTCCTTCATCTCAAACTCTCCTGCAAGATCCCGCTTGCAGTGGGCTATGAGCTTCTCTGACCCTGTGAGAAATAGGTCATCAACATACAACACCAATATGAGAAGTTCATCCTTCGCCTGAACATAGTACAAGTTTGGATCTGCCTCACTCTTGATGAAGCCCACACTTTGCAAGTAACTATCAATACGTGAATACCACACCCTGGGAGCCTGCTTGAGTCCATACAGTGCTCTTCTCATCCTGCATACATGAGAATCCCTCCCATGTGCTTCAAATCCTTCTGGCTGTTCTATGTAAATCTCTTCCTCAATCTCTCCGTTGAGGAAGGTCGTCTTTACATCCATCTGGTGAATCCTCCAACCCATCTGTGCTGCTATAGAAATGATAGCTCTTATGGATGAGTACCTGGCTACTGGAGCAAAAGTCTCGTCGTAGTCGACTCCTTCCTTCTGAGAAAATCCCTTAGCGACAAACCGGGCTTTGAATTTTTCCACACTACCATCTGCAGCATGCTTAATCTTATACAACCATCTCGAGCCCACCACAGACTTACCTTCTGGCTGAGGTACTACCTCCCACATGCTATTCTTCATGATGGAAGAATACTCTTCCACCATGGCATCCCTCCATACTTGGTGCTTGGATGCTTCCTGAAAGCTGGAAGGCTCCTCTTCAATTAATTCACTCATAAGTGCCACATAATCAGAATAATGTTTGGGAGCTTTCCTCTGTCTGACTGAATTCTGTGGGTCACCAACATACTCCTGGGCCTCTCTCAGTGTCTGCTCAACCGCTCTGTTTCTCTTCTTCTCAGTAATAGGAATCCGAGGCTGAGGAATTATCTGTTCCTCTTTCTGATCAACTTGCTCGGCCTGCTTGCTCTGCTCTCCAGCTTGCGGGATTGAAGTTTGAGGGATTTGTTCTGCCTGAACCGTAGGTGATTGCTTCTCCTCATTTATCAAATTGCTAGACTTTTGAAGAACCCTCTCTTCCTCAAACTTCACATCTCTGCGAACTACTATTTTCCTGAGAGCAGGAATGTAAACTCGATAGGCCTTAGAAATTTCACTGTACCCAACAAGGATACCCTTCTCTACAGTTGGTTCCAATTTGGTTCTCTTCTCCACAAGAATGTGACAATACACAAGGCATCCAAAGATGCGAATGTGCCCCAAATCTGGTTTCTTACCGGTGAACGCCTCTTCTGGAGTCAATTTGCCCAACATTTTGTGGGGGCTCCTATTCTGCAAATACACAGCTGTATTGCAAGCTTCTGCCCATAAGAACCAATGTAGATCCTGATCATGAAGCATGGCCTTGGCTACTCCAACTATAGCCCTATTTTTTCGTTCAGCAACCCCATTCTGCTGAGGGTTGTACGGAACCATCAACTCTTTCTTGATACCTTCCTGAGTACAGAAATCTTTGAAGGCATTCAAGGTATACTCGCCTCCATTATCAGACCTCAGTATCTTGATCTTCCTCCCTGTTTGATTCTCCACAAGAGCCTTAAACTCCTTGAACCTACTGAAGACCTCATCTTTGTTCTTCAAAAAATATATCCACGTCTTCCTGGAGAAGTCATCAATGAAAGTAACATAATACTCATACCCATTCAAGGCTACTGTTGACATGGGCCCACACACATCTGAGTGTACAAGATCCAAAATCCCTTTGGACCTAGTGTCACTGCTTGGGAAATTGGTCTTGGCATATTTCCCAAGAGCACAACCCTTGCACACTTCATGGTTTTCTATCTTCATCTTAGGCAGCCCCATCACTATTTCCTTGAGCACATTAAGTGCTCCATGGTGAAGATGAGCCATCCTCCTATGCCACAATTCTCCTAGCCCTTTATAGTTGCTTACCAACACATGTGCTGGCTCAAACTGTAACCGAAACAAGCTTCTATCCCTGACTCCAATCACTTTTGCAACCTTGGAATCCTTGGGATGAATATAGACTTTGCCCCTTTCAAAGGTTATGATGTAACCCTTGTCCTCCAAGGTAGAAACTGAGATTAAGTTCTTTGTCATGCCAGGGATAGACAACACATCCTCCACCAACAAGGGTTTGCCAGACTCCCTCTGAAACTTGACGGTGCCAATACCAGTTGCATGGTACTTGGCATTGTCTCCAAGCTCAATATAGAAATCCAGCTTCTTCTCCTCCAACTTGGTGAAGCATTCTCTGACTCCCGTCATGTGGCAAGAAGCCCCACTGTCAATATACCACACCCTGTTGGCAATTGAACTTGAGAGACAGGCAATGAGTGAAAACTCATTCTCAAATCGTGATGCAAACTCATCCACCTCTGCTGTGGCAACAACTTGCTTCTTCTGCTTGTCCTTATTTTTCTTATTCGAACATTGACTGGCATAGTGACCCATTTGATGGCAGCAAAAACATTTTATCTTGCTCAAATCTTTCTTCTTCCCATTCTTGGAAGAACCTTTCGTTTGCCATTTATTGGACTTTTGCTTTCCCTTGCTTGCAAGAGAAAGATTCTCTTCGTCTTGACCCTTCTTTGTCTGATCTCCTCGATGAGCACCTTCACGGATCTCTTCCTGAACAAAATCATCCCAAAGCCTTGCCCAATTAGGTAGCTGATCTCTGCCAACAATACACTTGACAAACACTTCCCAATGCTTCGAAAAACTGTTCAAGGCTATACACACCAACTCATCTTCAGCAATCGTCTCTCCAATAGCAGCTTGCTCATCCCTGACCTGTGTCAGCTTGGACAAGTAAGAGGTCACGCTCTCGCCTTTAGACATCTTGGTGTCATGCAATTTGTCCTTCAGCATCATCTTACGACTCTGATAGTCGCTCTGATAAAGTTTTGTGAGCGAATCCCACATCTCTTTGGCGGTGTCTTTCCCGGATAGATGACGAATTAGATGATCTCTTACCCCGTCCAAGATAATCCTCTGAGCCTTGGCCTCCTTGACTTCATGCGAATCTAGGGCAACAAGATCATTTGATGGTGGTGTCACCTTTGTACTAGCATAGATCCACAGCTTGTTCTCCTTGAGAACAGAAGTAATCTGAACCTTCCACTGTAAAAAGTTAGACACACCCTCAAGCCTGTCCTCATATCGAACACTGGTTTCCATAGCCACAGAAGAAACTGGAGACGAAAATCTGAAAAAAAAAATTTCTATAAAATCTGCGTCACAAATCTTGGCTTCGTATTCAGAGTTTAGAGCTCTGATACCATGTTAATTTTTATAACCCAGCTACAGATTAATTGCACAATAAATTCACAGAATAGAACCTCTATCTGATTTATAACAATTAATACTCTGGGTTAAATAACAGCAAATAACAGCAGAAGCAAAAATAACAAGAAGCCATACACAAAGAGACAATAACACAGATATAACAAGGAAACCCCAATATGGGGAAAAACCTGCAAATGTTGGATCTTCTATTCAGCCTCAACAGCAACCTTTCCACACATAATACAATACAATGTTGCTACAGCAATCTTACATATATAGCCCTGTTGATGCAAGAGAAAAGAAACTTTCCTTGCAAGACAAAAGAAACTTCTATTAAGAAAAAAGAAATCATGCTATTGCTAAATATCCAACTCAAGTTGCCCTTAAGCAACTTCCACCCTCCACACGGGCCCACCTTCCAAGCTACAAAAAAATCAACAAGGTTCACTTCACACATATCAAACAACCTTGTTAGGCGTACTACATAGCACTGAATCCACGTCAAGAGGTCCGAACCAAGTACTGGAAGCCGCTGAAACTTACCTATTGGAGATCGCAATTCTCTGTATGTCTCAGTTTATACATTATGTCACTGTGATATAGCTATTTATTTGCTCCAATTGTAATCTGTATGTATCCAGTATTGAGCAGTAACACTGAATAATCTAAGCATTTTCCATTGGTATTTATGATGATTCTGAGATCTACACTATCATTAGTGATTTAGAATTCGATACAATAGTTGTCACTATTTCCCTTCATTAGCACTTATGTCTATATAATACAGTTTTGAACGGTGTTTTTTTAATTAGTAGTTTACACCATTCCATGCTCAATAAGGTTAAGCTATTTTGGTTTTCTTAATTAACTACAGCTTAAATAGCAGAGTAATAGAGGATTTTAGGATCAGTATGTCCTTACTCCCTAATATTTAGATGTTCCATTATCACCAAAGATATATCAAATAAGTGAAATTTCTACAAGTATTAGACAATAAATACAGCATTGTATTGCACTATATTTCTAGTTTGAGTTCTAGAGGCTTTCGTTCCACAAATATCATAAATCTATGATATGTTCTAGTTAATATCGCACCTTCTTGTCAGTTCAGGTTATTAGCTGCATGGACATTTAACACCGAACATGATGTTTTGATTGTTTTATGATAAATGAAAATATTAGAGTAGAACTCAGGAAAACTAACCATGTTGTTTCAAGTGATGCAAGATAAATGAAGTGTTATATTAGAAATTGTGGACTCTACTATAAAGAGTATAGGTTTTTAGCATTAGGTCAACTAATTTTGTACCTAGAAAAGCTTTGAGAGTCTGAATTCATCAGTGAAGTTCGTGGTGAACTCATACATGGAGAGAAAGGAAGAAAAGAGAACAGATTCCAAAAGCTCCTTACTAAAGTTATTATCATTGCAATCTACTAACTTGAAGTAAGACCAGACTCCTATAAAAGAACTGAGAGCGAACCCTTTCCATCGTTTGGAAATCAGTACAAACCCATGTAAAAACAAATAGTCTTGTTCATAACTGTGATGTCCCGATATTAAGACATCGTTTAAATTAAAGATATGAACATCACAATAGAGGACGGTGAAGTTACTTCTGTAAACATGGTGTTTGGTCAAATTGAATGATAGAGATAATTGCGATAAAGATATATTATATATATTTAATATTAAATAATTATTAGATAAATATTTTAATATAATTAAATATAATATATTTATTTTAATATATTATATTTGTAAATAAATATAAATATAAAATATTAATATTAATATATAAATAATAATTTAAGTATAATATAATACTAAAATAAATATTCTTAATATTAAGGCCGACTCCATAATATTAGCCGACCTTTAATATGGCTGCAATTAGCATAAGACTATGGCAGCGATCCAATGCTATCGATTACATAAAGAATTGTTATACTTTGGCAAACTACGTAATAGTGAAGAAGGGAGGAATCACATAAGTCTGAATAGGTCCGGTTATGGGGATATCTTCTATGATTTAATTTGTTAAACCAAACTTTGGTCTCCCAAAACTCTTCAATCAGAAATAGTAGCGATTCCTTAATACAACGATTAAAGGCCAGTAATTAATAAACAATAACAGGTAGATGCGATCTGCATAACAGACTCATACCCTCCCCAAAAGACACCTCCACTAAGAGAGATAAAGGAAAGTAATGTAAGAAAGAGGAAGGAAGAAGTCCGAATATACATTAGCAATCTAAGATCTAATCTACAGTCATAAACAGAGGAAATCAGCGAACAGGAAAAGATATACATTAGTAGAAAAGTACCAAGTATATAAATAGCCATGTAATCATGATAATATAGATGCAGTCAAAGAACCAATATTTGAACAAATAGAATATGGAATGCTAGTACTAATACAACATATCTGATAATGTTAGTACTTATTATGTATTAATAAATAATCATCTTTAATGCATTTTAGATGTAAATAAATATTGAACATCATTATGGAGGAAAGGAAGGAGACGTAGATAAGAGGGCATAAGGTTTCCATCTAAGTACCCCACCTTGGATGGATGTCAAAGCCCTGCCACTAAGGCTAAGAGGGTCAACATCCCACTCTTTGGCTTAGATTGGATAAGCCAAGAATCTCCACTACGATCCCCATACCATTCCTACCCTGATGAGTTACTAATTGTAAGGGATAAGGCATGGATAGGGAAGCAAGACAAGCACTCTACTAAGTACCTCACTTTGGTGGATGTCTAAGCCCTGCCACCAAAGCCAAGAGGGCCAAAGTTCCGCTCTTGGGCTTAGTTTGAGTTGGCTTGGTCAAACCTATCGTGTCCCTATCCCTGTGCTCTAAATGTGTTTGATATTGGAGTTGTATTAACTAACCCTAAGAATGGCATTAGTTTATATGTATATATGTGCATTTGTGTTTTCTATGTGATGATTGCACAAGTTATATTCAAGAGCATAATAAAGAAATAACTACCTGATTTATCTTGCTTACAACATTTAATTGGTAAGTGTAACCCTAACTTGTGATTCTAGGGCAAGATTTAGGGAAATCCCTAAAGGGGACATTACAAGTGGTATCATATCATGTTCCTTCCAACCTACGGAACATACCTACTATAACCGCCATTCAATTAGAATTAACTATTCAAAGTAGGCCAATCTTGCATTTCTATAGGAGTGTGCCTTCCATGTGTATACTTGGTGACTTATGCACTCGTGTGAATACTTTGTGTATTACATGTATTCAAGTGTATGCTTCATGCTTCTTGTGTATACTTTAGTATTACATGTACTCATGTGTATACTTGGTGACCTTGGGATGGTGGACGAACCCGCGGTGTAGTATGGGATGCACTGAATCCCGTTTCCAATTGTCCAATGGTCTACTTACATGTATTAGTGCAACTTATGCGTATTTGTATTTTGTGACTGTGTATTAATGAGTGTGTTTCATGACTTATGTGTATACATGATTCAGGTATTACTCGTATTCAAGAGAATACTTTGTGACTTACGTGTGTTCATGCCTTGTAACTTATGTGTATTCAAGTGTATACGTTGTGTCTTATGTGTATTCACATGCATTCAAGTGTATACCTTGTGAATCATGTGTATTCAAGTGTATACTTCATAATTGTGTATTTGAGTGTATACTCTAGGACTTTGTATTTGTATTTGAGTGTATACTCTATGACTTTGTATTCAAGTGTATACTTCATGACTATGTATTCGAGTGTATGCTCTATGACTTTGTATTCAAGTGCATACTTCATGACTATGTATTTGAGTGTATACTCCATGACTGTGTATTAAATTGTATACTTTATGACTTTGTGTATTCGATAGTATACTCCATGACTTTGTATATTCAAATGTACACTACATAACTTATGTGTGTTCATATGCATACTCTGTGACTTATGTATGTTCAAGTGCACACTTCATGACTTGTATTCATGTGTATATTACGTGCGTATACTTTGTGAATTAAGTGCATGCCTCATACGTGCATATATTTGCATGTATACTCCATGCTTGTGTATTACATGCATATATTTTGTATGCTTCAAGTGTATGTTATAAATTTCATGTATTACATGTGTATACTTGTGTATTACATACTATGTATACTTTTGAGTATACTCCATGTATTAAGCGTATAAGCTTTATGTATGCTTCATGTATTATGTGTATATCACATGTACGATTCATGCTTCACATATATTTGTGTGTATACTTCGCATATTCCGTGTATCTATGTATATGCTTCATACATGTATACTTTGTGTATCACATGTACTTATGTGTAGGATTCATGTCTCTCATGTATTTAGGGGTATACTTCATGTCTTACGTATCATGTATGCATCATATACTATGAATATCTATGTGTTTCCTCAAAAGCTTACTTTATGTGTGTATTAACATTACCTTAGGCTTAAAATTTATGAAAATGTCAAAACCATTTGTCAAACCCTTCTTAGGTTTTAACTAATGAGACTCCCTCAAACTTGAGGTGAAAAAAGGGAGAGCATTTCATCTGAGAAAGGCATTCAAAACATCATTAAAGAATTCAATTAAGATTCAGGTTCACGAAGGTATCATATCAACCTAGGAGGGTCAATCTCTTAAAAGCCAAAGATTTTGAGAGGACATAATAAAGACAACTTAACTCTTTAGGAACCCACAAATGGGGAGAAAGATCTTAAAGAAATGTGGAAATTTATAAAAGATATATTCATCAAACTTAACTATTCTATCCATTTAGAATGAGATCAAATGTACAAACAAGCAATCTATCTCTCACTCATTGAAACAATGACGAAACAATCCAATCCATATCATATGATCTACCTTATAACTTATAACATTGATCTAGGGAACTTTGTCTTATTGTTTCTACATGTAGTACCTAGGGTAGATCATTTCATCCAAGGGTCTTCTTCTCTTAAGCTCTTTAGAGTAACCCCTCATTCATAATTAAAAAAATCAAGGATATCAGTACTAGGTTCATAAATACCTTCGATAAAATTAATACACATCAAGTTATACCAAATTTGTTACATAAGGATCATTCTCATTTACCAAACCCTTTAATTAATTGATATTGTCTAAATAAAACAAATACTTTTCCAAAATATTAGAAAACAAATTTAGTATCAGAACATAGAGATATGTAAAGAGGAGGATAAGACTCGAATGGAATTGAACGATAGGACAAAATTGAATATTAGAGTAAACCTATAGAGGAAATTCCTATTAGGTATAACATATATTTGGCTAAGATAAGTGATCCAAAACCCTATAAACTCCTCATAAGAAATTAGCTTATCACAAACCTTCTCTCTATGACATCATATAATCAATTATTCCTCAAAACATGGTTATCTTTTCCTAACATCATTGGATTTGAACACGACTCTTCTTTGGGGTCAATAACTTATCAAAAGGTAAAACTATGAGATAACAAGTACATGACCGAATCTCGTGATCAAGATCAATATGTCTTTGAGAATGAAAAAAAATTGCCTTAAGTTATGAACGTCATTAGTTACCAACTCTTGTTGTTAAAAGATATAGCCAAATACAAGTACATCCAAAAGAATGGGACAACAAATTGCTAACAACAATTCTTCGAAGAGATTGATTTAGGTCCTTGACAAATTTAGAGGAATCTTAGTTAAAATTGCTTGAGGACAAGCAATTTTGGGTGGGGTGGACTGTGATGTCCCAATATTAAGGCATTGTTTAAATGAAAGATTTCAACATCACGATAGAAGATGGTGAAGTTACTTCCGTAAACATGGTGTTTGGTCAAATTGAATGATAGAGGTAATTACAATAAATTATTATATATATTTAATATCAAATAATTATTATATAAATATTTTAATATAATTAAATATAATATTTTTATTTTTAATATACTATATTTGTAAATAAATATAAATATTAATATATAAATAATAATTTAAGTATAATATAATACTAAAATAAATAATCTTAATATTAAGGCCAACTCTTTAATGTTAGCCGACCTTTATTATGGCTGCGATCCGCATAGACTATGGCAGCGATCCAATAATATCGATTGCATAAAGAATTGTTATACTTTGGCAAACTACGTAATAGTGAAGAAGGGAGGAATCACATAAGCCTAAATGGGTCCCATTACGGGGTTATCTTCTATGATTTAATTTGTTTAGTCAAACTTTGGTCTCCCAAAACTCTTCAATCAGATATAGCAGCAATTCCTTAATACAACGAGTAAAAGCCAGCAATTAGTAAATAATGATAGGCAAATGCGACCTGCAGAATAGATGCATCCCCTCCCTAAAAGGCACCTCCACTGACAGAGATAAAGGAAAGTAATGTAAGAAAGAGGAAGGAAGAAGTCAGAATATACATTAGAAGTCTAAGATCTAATATACAGTCATAAACAGAGGAAATCAATGAACATGAAAAGATATACATCAATAGAAGAGTAACATGTATATAAATAGCCATGTAATCATGATAATATAGATGTAGTCAAAGAACTGATATTTCTTTCAATTGAATTACTTATATAGAGTGGACAAATATGAACAAATAGAATATGGAATGCTAGTACTAATATAACATATATGATAATGTTAGTACTTATTATGTATTAATGAATAATCATCTTTAATGTATTTTAGATGTAAATAAGTATTGAACATCATCATGGAGGAAAGGAACGAGACGTAGATAAGAGGGCATAAGGTTTTCATCTAAGTACCCCACCTTGGATGGATGTCAAAGCCCTGCACCGAGGCGAAAAGGGTCAAAGTCTTGCTCTTGGGCTTAGATTGGATAAGCCCAAAATCCCCACTACGATCCCCATACCATTCCTACCCTGATGAGTTATTAACTATAAGGGATAAGGCATGGATAGGGAAGCAAGACAAGCACTCTACTAAGTACCTCACTTTGATGGATGTCTAAGTCCTACCACCAAAGCCAAGAGGGCCAAAGTTCCACTCTTGGGCTTAATTTGAGTTGGCTTGGTAAAATCTATCATGTCCCTATCCATCTGCTCTAAATGTGTTTGATATTCGAGTTGTATTAGCTAACCCTAACAATGACATTAGTTTATATATATATATATATATATATATATATGCACTTGTGTTTTCTATGTGGTGAAAGTAGGAGTTATATTCAAGAACATAACGAAGAAATAACTACCTGATTTATCTTGCTTACAACATTTAATTGGTAAGTGTAACCCTAACTTGTGATTATAGGGCAAGATTTAAGGCAATCCTGAAAGGGGACATTACAATAACCATGTACAAACAGCAATTCTGTTTAATACCCAGTTAATGAAAAATCAAGCCATGAGAGATCAAAAGTTGTAACTAATAGTGTTTAACCATATGTACAAAGAACAACTCTGTTTAATATTTGGTTAATGAAAAATTATAAAGACTTTACAAAGTTTCAAGAAAATGCAATTGGCAACTGTAAAGCATATATACAGACTGCTAACATGGCTAGCTACTAGTGTTGAACTTGCTTTCAACAGGTTTCGTCATAGAATTAGCAACAAAAAGGATCTAATTTGGGTTCATAACATTAGAACATAGAGAATGGTTTTCCCATTTCTACTTTGTCTTTGCCACTTTTTAAAACTTTGGCACAACTTTAGCAGGGCTTGGCCAACTGGAAATAGCACCTAGCTTGTCAATTTGTTCATTGTCTTGTCAAGGTGTGTTTTACGATTGGTATTGTCACCATGTTAGGATCAACTTTGTCATGGCGTTGCTAGCTTTGAATTTTTTTAGATGAAATTTTTAGATGGCTTAGTCACTGGAAAAGTGAGCTTCACCTTTCACTTGTTTTCATTTGCCTTATTTTGACGTTATGCTAACATTACCACTCAGATGGCATGCTAAAGGATATCTCTTAGCCATTCACCAATCATGTTTTTAGACCCAAGCCTCTGCCATCTCTACCTCTTCTTTTCTTTAGAAGTGCCGTCATTAGTCAGGAACTTTTTCATCTTCTCTTGGGATTGTTTTACCTCGGGCAATCTGTAAGAATGGATAATTGACAAACCTATCACCAAAGTAGAGAATAGATTCAAGATTTGGACAACCCTCTGAAATAGCACAAAATCCACGGAATAATGTACTAAAGACAACTTCCTTACATGGCATATGAAGATGTATCTTACCCTTATACCATAAGGTTTGGGGTATAATGAATGGCAAAGAACTTTAAGGAACATTTCCCAAAATGAAGAATTACAAATAAATGTGAATGGCCTAGAAAATTAAGATTTAATATTTATAGTTTCTTATGAAAGGTCAAAAATTACAGAGGCAATTTACATGATGACTGTTACAAATTAAATAACCTACCCATAAATAAATAATTAGGCTCTGAAGTATGGCTTTCCTGATATATAGTTGTTGATGTTGCCTTGAAACATTTCTTAGATGGAATATCCTATAAGTTAGTCTTTTATGGATATGCTCATTTAATGTAAATATGCCATCTTTTGTTAGTTTTATGAAAACTACTAAGAATTACAAACTATAATGACATTGGGCCATTTTATATTATTATTATTTGCCAATTGATAGAAAGAAATTACAATAATGTCCACTAATGACTAAAATAGGTGAATTAGATAGCATAAGAAGGTAATGAAATGAAAGGAGTATCTAAAACAAAATAATAATAGACTAGGAGCACCCAATGAGTAAGCCTCTAGATATGTAAGATTTTGCTCTTATCGAAATAATTAATAAAATGATCACCATACAAGGTGTGCAGCTGTCAAAATGCGGAGGCAATAGAAAGCTAATTTGACCTTACTTCTTATAGATTATTTTTATAGGATTTCATCTACAAACATTTTACAAATATATTCCTTTCAGTTTAATCAATTCCAAATTTTAACCCAGTGCATTGTTTTTATTCTGCAAAGTATGGGTATTAGCAATTATAGACATTACTGGTTTGTATTATCAAGTAAGTGGTGTTTTCCACAGTGTGGTAAGTGGACTATTCAGGCTCTCAAGAGATGGGTTTTCATGAACCACTACTCATGAAATATGGTTCAATGAGTTTGACTCAAAAACCACACATACGTATCCTAATAAAAAAATCAGATTACTGGTTTGCATTTATCAGTTGTCCTACTACAGCATGTTTGAATAAACCAAACATCTAATAAAATTTGGATTATATTTACAACAATAACTGGTCATGAAAAGAAATTCAGGGCTACAATCCATCTGAAGTCTCTCCGTTTGTGCTGGGTCATCTACTTCATTCTGAATGTGATATTCTTAGTTTCTGCAACCATCAGATTCATGTCTAGAATCTAGAGTGTAGATATCAGTATCCCATTGATTATCTTTTTGCATTGATAATGTTCCCTGCCAATGGGTTTCTTCTAGTACCAGCCATTTCAAGGGCTACCGGCATCACTATTCTTGAGGACAGAGAAGAAAACTTACAGGAACCACATCTTGTAGAATAAAAAGTAGGGGATGGTAGTACTTTGACTTGTGGCAGAAAAAAGGACTTTGAAACCCCCTATGCTAGAGCAGGAATTTTATCAAGAGCAAGATGGGCATGGTTGAATCAGGTACTAAACAAAGGATATAAAAATTCTTTGAAATTAACAGATGTTCCAGCACTAGAACCCTCCGATAGTGCAGAAAAAATGTACGAGCTATTTAGATCAAATTGGCCAAATGATAAAGCCAGTCACCCTATTTACCGGACTTTGCTTCGCTGTTTTTGGCTGAACCTTGCATTGATTGCATCCCTAGTCATTGCAAAGCTCTGTTTAATGTATATAGGCCAAATTTTAATAAAAAAATTATTGATTTTACTTTCGGAAAGCAAATTTTTCCTTATAAGGGCTATGTGCTTGTATTGATCCTATTACTGGTAAAATCACTAGAGATTCTATTTTCACATCAGTATAACTCTCAGTGCCAGAAGCTAGGAATGCTTATAAGGTCTACTCTAATTACTACTCTATACAGATTGTCAAGTTCTACTAGGCAAGTTCATGGTGTAGGATAGATTGTGAATTACATGGCTATAGATGCTCAACAGATTTCAAATATGATATTGCAACTTCATTACATTTGGATGATGCCTCTCCAGGTAGGTGTGGCTTTATTATTACTGTTTTGGGTTTTGGGTTTTGGGTTTTGAGCAATTCTATGTTGTCTGGCTTTATCTGTATGGTTGTCATAATGGGCAATATAGCATGGGGATCCAAAATGAACAAAAGACTTCAGTTTCAATTGATGAAAATGCATGACTTTCGAATGAAGGCAACCAATGAAATGCTAAATTATATGAGGGTGATCAACCTTTAGGATATGTTTTCTCACCTGATAGAAAAATTAGAGCCTTATATACTTGTCTTGTTCTAAATCAGCTAAGATCTGAGGAGCAACTGCAAGATTGTGCATATACATTCTCAAGTTAGCTCTACTTTTGAATCCATGTTCTTGATGGAAATATCAATGTGTATCTATCACAAGTTGTTATTTCCCTTATTGGTTTAATAAATTGTATCTTGTATTAAGTAAAAGAAAACTGGATAACATTTGTAAGCACTTTCATCTTTCTATATTATTGTCTTCTCGCTTGTCAGAAACATGTTGTGCTTGTGTTGCTTTTCTTCTTAGGCAGAGAGATTAAACAAATCACCATGGGTAAAAACATGTTTAGAACAATTGGGAAGTTAAAGATTGACAACCCATACTCCAGAGTTTTTGGGTCTTCCAACACTAGTGTGGTCAAGTGGAGGAGGTGAGCAGAGAACAACACAAGGGGTGGTTATTGCTATAATTGATATAGGGATTTATACTCAGCATGCAAGCTTTACAGTGCAAAATTTGCATTATTATAGGCCTATTCCTAGTTACACAAGAAAATGTGAGGTGGACCCTAGTACTTCTAGGAATTTCTGTAATGGAAAGATTGTGGGAGCTCATCATTTTGCATCTGCTACAATTTTAGCAGGGACATTCTACCCTTTGATTGATTTGACTCTGTCTCTAAATGGGATGGGCACAGAAGGTATAATAACAAATTACATGATTATGCAAAAGTTTGTGATATATAGAGTAACTTGAAAGGATTCATATTTTATAATATACCTAATAAAGTGTCATTAGTTGCCAAGAGCTATCAGGTAAAATTGACATTGACCCACTTCATAAAACTTAAAAAGCTAATGTGGGTATTACAGAAATTATGTACATAATGTGTTTCCTCAAATCTCTGATATATTTGCCCCACTCCATCTACATCAGCTCAAAAATAATCTCCTAAATATTGCCTCCTCCTATTTTGGAGGAAAAGATTCTGATTTAAGCATTAGCAGATTTTTTTGAGTTCCATGGAACCCTTTGCTCCACAAAAATAGATCCTCTAACAGCTCCATGGGACCGCTTACTAAATCTAAATTTCAAAACAAACCAGTAAAACTTAATTTTAAGAAAACTCCACATCTTTTTTCACTATAATTAGTCTGAAATCAATCAAATACACAGGAAAGTAACTTATAGCACAAGCTACACACAAATATGGATCTTGTTGCAGTTTAAAGATTTTAACAAGCGACAAATGGTGTACATTTCTAAGATGGGTGTTGTTGCAGCAAGGTGAGTCACTGCACACGAGTTTGCTCATGTTTTGACATTGGGTAGTTGGCAGTCTGGTTTTGTTATTACCTATCACGAATTACTGCAATGGACAAAACCGAACTTCCCTACATCGTGGCCTTGTGACAATGGGTATTGTTGTGATGTAATCACACATCGCCCCATTGCAAATGGGGACCCCCTTTTTTTTGGCTTTCTCGCTTCGTTTTGCTCTAGGTTTAGTTTTCCTCTAAGCTTGTATGATTTTGATAGTGTTGTGTATACAAGTCTCAACAGTTTCTTGCCAAGAGGTCTATATGCCTTCATCCTGATGCATGTCACTGAGACCCTGAAAATGACTAAGTCTGATATCCTGAAAATCCTGAAAAAATGACTAAGTCTGAAATCTGGTGGATCCTCAGAAATCTAGAATCTGCATGCTAAGTCCTATGGATCCAGGACCTATCTCAAACATCCTGGAAGTATATTGATAAATATTTAAAGTATAAGAAACTCAATATCTGACTTATACCAAATACTTCCATTCAGGAAATGCAAAATTTGACTAAGGCAAGAAATCCAAGGGTACTGTCCAAACCCGCCCAGACTGGGCGGCCTCACAAGGTCCTCTTGGACAGTGTCTTCACCATCAGGAGAGCTTGTCCAGACAACACCCTCAAAACCGCCCAGGGAAAGTTAGGATGTTTTCACGAGTTTTTGCTGATTAAAGGGAGTTAGGAAGTGATGATGGAGTCAAAAACTAAGATTTTGATGAAAATTCCATGCCTCACCTCCAAACCCGCCCAGACTGGGCGGCCTTGGCACAAGGTCATGGATTCAACGTCATGCACATGCACTTGTCCAGACAGTACTTCCAAATCCGCCCTAGGAATAAATTGTCAAGTGTTTTGAGCTCCAAGTGCTTGGATGATGATCAAATTATAAAGAGAGTCCATTTGGAGGAGTTTGAATGTAGTTTCAAGTGCAAATCCATGCATCACCTCTCAACCCGCCCTACCTGGGCGGCCTCATGAGGTAGTGATGGACAATGTCTCCTGTCACATCAATTTCTCCAGACACTGCACTCAAAACCGCCCTACAGGAAAAAATGGTTAAGTGTTGAAGTTTTGCATGCATGGAGTACTGAGATGTGAAGGTTTGAGAGGATTAAGTGAGTTTTAAGATGAAAATCCAAGGGTCATGTCCAAACCCGCCCTACCTAGGCGGCCTCAAGAAGGGGTCTTGGACAATGTTGCCTGTCACATGAAATCCTCCACACATACCCTCTAAATCCGCCCAAGAAGGAAAGTGGTCAAGTTTTCAAGGTTTTCTTGCACAAGACACTAGGATATGATGAAATTCCAATGGAAGTTTGCAAGTTTGATAGAATCAAGTGCATTTCAAAGAAGAATCCATGCATCACCTCTCAACCCGCCCTACCTGGGCGGCCTCATGAGGGAGTGATGGACAATGTCTCCCCCCACATCAAACTCTCCATGCACTGCTTCCAGAACCACCCAGGGATGAAGGTGGCATAAGTTGCAAGTTTACTTGATGAGAATGATGAAGATGACACCAAGCATTACTTAAACTCCTCACAACAAGGATGAAATAATTGGAAAGAATGATAAAAAATCACTAAGCCTGATGTCCTGATGTCCTGAAATCCTGAAAATTGGCTAAGTCTGAAATCTGGTGGATCCTCCAAAATCTAGAATTTGCATGTTAAATCCTATGGATCCAAGACCCATCTCAAACATCCTGGAAGTATATTGATAAATATTTAAAGTATAAGAAATTCAATATCTGACTTATACTTAAACATATTTTCAATATACTTCCATTCAGGGCATTTCTGATATGGCGACGATACTTGCATTCCAAGCACACCTTCTAAACCCGCCCTACCTGGGCGGCCTTGGCATGGGGTCTTGGATTCAAGGTTGTGATCACACACTTTCTCCATACACTGCCTCCAAATCCGCCTTAGGGAGAGAATTTTCAAACTTTAGAGGAGATTTTGAGTGAGTTCATGACAAAATCCAAGGGTAGTATCCCAACCCGCCCAGCTTGGGCGGCTTCAAGAGGCCTTTGTGGATGATGTTGCCTAACACATGAAACAATCCAGACAATACTTCCAAACCCGCCCTAGGAGAGATTGTGCAAATTTTCAAGTGTTTCGACACAAAACATAAAAGATGATGAAGTTTGAATGGAAAACATGAAGGTTTGAAGGCATTGAGTGAGTTTTTGAGGAAAAATCCAAGGGTCACCTCTAAACCCGCCCTCCCTGGGCGGCCTCAAGAGGTCCTTGTGGACTGTATCACCTGACACAATGCACTCTCCAGACAACACCTCCAGAACCGCCTAGCTATGTAGATAATACAATTTACAAGTAAAATCAATGGAAATGATGAAGATGAACACCTGGGAGATGAGATGATCAGGTTGAGATGAGTGAAAAGTTTCTAAGTACTAAAATCCAAGCCTACCCTTGAAACCCGCCCTTCCTAGGCGGCTTTAGACTCCTCACATGGACAATGTTACCTTCCACATGAATTTGTCCACACACACCCTCCAAACCCGCCCATGCTAGGCGGTCTTGAGCACTTTACCTGGACAATGTCATGTCATTCACAAGACACTCTCTGGATGACACCCCTAAACCCGCCCAGTCTGGGCGGATTTCACACCTTGACATGGAATTCACATCAGATAATCCATACTGTCCCTCTAAACCCGCCTAGGCACTTAGGCATGGATTTCATGCGAAAGGATATGTTTTGAAATGTCATTTTTTAATGCCACATGCATAAGTTGAATGTAATTTGTTATTGAAAATCCTTCATATCAAGTCTTAATTTGATGTGTTTCTTCTTGTAGGTGATGGAGGATCCAAGGAGGTGAATAGCGAGAGCTCATACATGAGAAGTTTGGAAGGTGGAGGAAAGTTGCTCAAGTTTGTCATCATCACCACATGGAGGAGAGCTCCTGCATCAAGTTCATCTTACTTTGAAGACTTCGTAGACATCAACGCCACACATCTTGAAGGAGGTCATCATCCAGAGGCTCACATATCATGTGCCGGACAAGAAGAAATCTCACCAGGGACTAGTCTACTCCATGAGTCCATGCAACTATCCAGAGGCATAGTCTTGCACAAGCACAACAACATCAGAGGATGAGAGATGAGCATGATCATCAAAGCAATCCATGAGTTACATCAAGACAACAAGAAGAAAATATTCTAAGTAAAGTGAACATGAGGAGAATCAGACTCGTTCATTCAAAGATGCTGAGGTGGCACGTACACATCATCAAGCGAATCACATTCTGCCATGTAAGAGGGCCCGCCATAAAGATACTCCAAAGATCCTTATCACATTGGGAAACGTGCCTTCCTTGCCTCTTTCATGTTCTAAAAATAGCAAATTTTGTAACAAACTGCCTTGTTGTCTCGATCTCGGCTGTTGATTGTCAAATCAATCCTGGCCCTTCATGTGATTTCTGGAGTCTATATAAAGCTCACTTCTCTCATTTGTAAAAGGACAATATATAGGAGACATAGAGAGGAGATTAGGAGTAGAGTTGCTGTAGGAGAGTAGAATAGCAAGTAGAGTAGAGAGGGAGCTCTTCAAAGTCATGAAGAGAGACATGAGATTGTTGTAATGACACACTTCAAAAGTAATACAAGCTCATTGTTGTTGTTTTGCATGGTGATCTTGTGGCTTTGAAATGTTAGCAAGGTTTCAAGTTCTTGAATATGACAGAGATGTGTTTCCAAGTAGTTTAGATGATAAAGTAGATAGAGTTCATTGATGTAATGGATATATGCAATGATATTTGATGAATTCCCGTTGGTTCATACTTTTGATGGCTTGTTGATGGTAAGTCATCATGTAAAGTTAGCCTGAACCACATCTTGCAAATAGTTCGATTGTTGATGCTCCTTCGAGTTGCGCCAGCTGTGGGTACTTTGGAGTGTGTCAACAATATGAAAATCCTTGGTTTATCCTTTGGAGATTGCACCTATTTCATGTAGTTGTTGCTCGTCATGGCGAAGTGAAATTTGGTTTTCTAAGGGAATTTGTCTATCATAGCATCGTTCATCATGTCATTGTCTTTAGATTAGCCTTCTTAACTCTTGCCTTTTGCCTTTTCTTTTCATAGTTGATCAGAAGAAGTTCCATTTCATAATGAAAGAGTACATGTTTGAATGAAGTAAGGAGCATATTCAGCGTAAGTCCCTTTGTGATTACCAGCAAATCACATCACACCACCGAGGCTATTCGTTGCAAATCACGTACAAGGAACCTTGGAGCGTTCTTGTTTGATCACTTAGTTTAGCATTCGGGACGCTTTGTTCAAGAGAGGATACAACACTTGGTGTTTTATTCTAATGTTGTTGTTGTCAAGAAAACATCATCAACAGGTATTATCCCCATATTTAGCCGATAGGCTTTTATATGTGAGCATTATATTGCTCGGGACTGTCTCACGCCGGAAATTTTTCTAAACTCGTCGGTTGTTCCTATCAGCATATTCCTTCAACCTCCAGGCTTCTATGGGTGCAAGTGCTAGTTGGTAAGTCATGGATGGTGGAATGCCCACATAAGTGTTAGATCTCATATCAAAGGTCTTCTTCGTCTTCCCTTTCTTTATAGCACTGCAAATCATGAGTGTGGGTTGAAGCGTTTCCCCCTCTGTCTGCTAAATTGCCCACCATGTTTTTCATGTCCCCTGTCTCCTAAACGCCCACCATTTTTATCCAGGCTTTCTAATCCACCCAAATCAATAAGATTTCAGCAACCCACACCCTTTAGCCTTGTGCCATTTGTGTTTACTGTAAGCCTTTTGGATATTCTCTTAATTGGGTACCCATTCCTTCTCTTTTTTCAAAGAGTTGGGTTCCTTAGAATGGATCTCATGGGTCCCTAAGCATCTTTACTATGTAGAAAGAGTAATGATGGTATGAAGCATTGAGAGCCATTGAGTGTGAATCAGAAGCACAAATGGGGGATGAGCAGTGTGAAGTTATTGAGGAGGAGGATGAGGAAAACCTTGAGAGCGGCAGCTCAGTTGGGTGTCAGAGGATTAAAATGAAAGCTCAGCCTTCCTTCCCTTATGAGGTATTTGAACATGCTTTAGCCTTTGTGAAATCTCTCAGAGACAGGAATACAGTATCAATGGTTTGTAAGGCATGGTACAGAATGGAGTCATGTACTAGGAGTGAGGTGTTATAGGGAACTGTTATGCTGTTTCCCCAGAAATCATGGTGAGGAGGTTCCCCAGGATAAAGTCTGTGATTCTCAAAGGAAATCCAAGGTTTGCAGATTTTAGCCTGGTTCCTCCTAATTGGCCTCACGTAAACAGCCGGTGAGTTGTAACTCACCGACTATACGGATGGTCGACCAGGAGCCTCCGTCGACAAAACCTAAACGAAACGTTGAGTAAAAAAATTGCTAACACAGTCAAATCCAGAAGCATTCACTACCAGCAAAACCTAATACCTCATTCGACTCCAAATTTTGACCTGTATATAATCGATGGTCCGTACTCCATTTTTGACTGTATTCAGTGCGCCATACGAACGTCGACCAGCCGGTCGCTTACAACACACCAGCTGGTTAAGACGTTCCCTCTTAATTGGGGAGCAAATCTATATCCTTGGATCCCTGCAATGGCACCTATCTATCGCTGGCTTGAGAAACTTTACTTGAAGCGCCTGACTGTGACAGACAAGGATCTGTCTGCCATCAGAGACTCTTTTCCTAATTTTAAACAGCTAATCTTAGTTTGCTGTGATGGCTTCACCACCACTTTCCTTATCATGATTGCGAGCAAGTGCAGGTACAATTCTTATTTTCTTTTTACCTCAAAATATTACTGCAAAACGTTATGCTAATGGAGAAGAGCAGCATGGCAAATCAGTTTTATAAATCTTGTTAACAAAACTAAGACTGAAGTAATGAGTGAAACCCCAAAGCCGATGCCTAGAAGGGTTTCACACCTGAGAGAAGTATCTTTCTGATTTGTTATTCTAAAAATTAAATAAACCTGATTCACAGGTCCCTAATACATGGATCTGGGAATAAATGTTCCCGTACATGTATTCAGATACACACATGGCGCTGTTTATGACCCTACTTGGGGGCATATATTGCAGCTTAGTCCCCCCTGATATGCATTGCTTTGTGAAAGAAATAGTAGTACCATTGTGATTGCAATGTTTCACACAGGAGCACCATATTGGATTTTCCATCCGAGCTTCCTAAACATTTCTAATTCTTTAGGTATATTTCCCAAATAACCCTATTCAAAGTTTTTTGGAGTAGGTATTATATTTATGTGCTAAATACCGGGTACTCACTCGGTCAATCCCTCTCACCAAGTCTTTCCCCCAGATTTCTTTTAGATGTCAGATGACTAGTTGTAACATAAGTATCCAGAGCTACACAAGAGTACATTGACTCTGCATCTTACAGAACCCTGCCCTTCTCAGCGTGTTAACAATGCTTGTGCGACAAACATGTTAGCTATCACGATCCTTGGATACATGATCCATCTGTCTAGTCAAGGATCAAGATCTAGTTTGCACATCTCAAAGGGTGGCTAGGACCAGAAAAACATTCCATTTCTTTTCATTTTAATCATCGACCCTAGTTAGTATCCAGAGATTAAACCTTGATAAACTGCTTTGGTCCATGGCACTTATGTCTGTTTCTGGGTCTGTCAACTAATCTGCAATAGCAGGCAAACCAACATGCTGAAGTATTGTGAGTATTCATTAGTGTAGATATAATGATCCTATGTGCTCTAATGGTTTTCTAATTGTATTAGAGTCTATCTACTACTATTGATATTTTCCATTAGCCGACTATGTACAGCTTCTGAGCTACCAGTCCCTCAGCTAGCTGATACAAAGTTTACAGTTGTGAATAGTAACAAAGGAAATCTCCAATCTGTTCGTGTTTGCATAGGAAAATTTTCTTTGAAGTTGATGTTTGGGAACATTACTTAGATCTTCTCTTTAGCATGTCAACCTAGGATGGTTGACAAAAAATGCAAGGATATTTGACATCAATGATGTGGGTTATAGTGTTTAGGTAAAGCTTTGGAGATTTGGCTTTTGATGTGTTGTAAGTGGCTCATTTTATGCAGTCCGCTACTTACCCAAAATGATTCTGTTCCTAGTGTCGCAAGAAATTAATCTGTTATGTCAAGTTATCAACCCTGCTTATCTTTGCATCTATATTGTATATTGATTTGAAAAGTCAGAATGTTAAGAGCTATCGTTGATAGTATCTTGCAAAAACATATTCTAACAAGGAAATCTGTTTGCAGATATTTGACAGAACTCACATTGAATGACGCCGAAGTAATTAACACTGGCGCTGACTGGATTGGCTGTTTTCCTGAGACAACTTCTTCTTTGGTATCACTTAGTTTTGATTGTTTGGAGTGCCCAATAAACTTTGATGAACTGGAAAGATTGGTTGCATGAAGTCCTTTCCTCAAAAAGCTAGGACTGAATAGAATTGTCTCTATAGTACAGCTGCAACGAGTTCTTTTGAGAGCACCTCAGCTTACTCATCTTGGAACTGGTTCTTTTGGATCCGAGTTTGTACAAGAACAAGGAGAAAATCTACGTGATGTATTTGGCAATTGCAAGTTACTTCAGTGTTTGTCAGGATTTCATGAAATCATCCCAGAGTACATCCCTGCCATCTATCCAGTCTGCTGCAATTTGACTCTCCTGAATTTCAGCTTTGCTATTATTGGAAGCAGAGAGTTTGAATAAGTTATCCATCATTGCCATAAATTGCAGCATCTTAGGGTTTGTCATCTTCCCCACTCAACTCTCAATGAAAATGTTCATTGAGAGTTGAGTGGGGAAGATGACAAACCCAAAGACGCTGCAATTTATGGCAATGATGGATAATGTTCATTCAGAGTTGAGTGGGGAAGATGACAAACCCAAAGATGCTGCAATTTATGGCAATGATGGATAACTTCTTCAAACTCTCTGCTTCCACTAATAGCAAAGCTGAAATTCAGGAAAGTCAAATTGCAGCAGACTGGATAGATGGCAGAGACGTACTCTGGGATGATTTCACGAAATGCTGCCAAACACTGAAGCAACTTGCAATTGCCAAATACAGCACGTAGATTTTCTCCTTGTTCTTGTACAAACTCGGATCCAAAAGAACCAGTTCCAAGATGAGTAAGCTGAGGTGCTCTCAAAAGAAAAATCTATATCCATTTGAATATCTAAGTATGATTATTCTAAAAAATGCATACGGTAAATGCAATAGATAGATGAATAACTACAATCCATAAAAGATAAAGATTTTTCTTTCATGTTTTTATTCGGCATAAGTTCTCCCATTAATTTATACAAAACAAGGATAAAATATACCATGAATAGATTCTAACTTGTAAGATAAATGAAATGAATAATGAGAACTTTACTAATCATGTATGCTCGATGTTGTGACCAAATCACACATCGCCCCATTGCAAATGGGGACCCCCCTTTTTTGAGCTCTGATGCTTTGCATGAAGTTTTGGATGATGTCTTTAGTTTGTTGCATGATGAAGTCAGTGGTTGTTCAAGTTCTCAGTCTAGTTTCTATTCAAGAGTCATTTGCTTTCCTTCTGAGACCGATCCTGATGTATGTTTGAGACCCTAAAAATGACTAAGTCTGGTACCATGATATCCTGGAATCCTAAAAAACTAAGTCTGAAATCTGGTGGATCCTCCAAATTCTAGATTTTGCATGTTAAATCTGGTGGATCCGAGACCTATCTCAAACATCTTGAAAGGTATATTGAAAAATATTTAAAGTATAAGAAATTTAAATATATTTTTCAATATACCTTTCCCTGAAGCACACTGAAAAAATGGCTAAGTACTGAAGAGAGCGCAGAAACTTGATCCAGTGCGCCAAGACATAAGGATGGCGCAAAATCTTGATGAAATACGCTACTTCAATCAGAGAACGAAATGATGATCCCTTGTGCCAGAACCAATGCGCCTTAAGCAATGCGCTCAAAATGAAAGGTTTTGATCGTCAAAGAAGAGATTCCAACCAGAGCACAGAATCCTCAACTAATGCACCTAATCCAAAGCACCATTTGGGAAGGCAAGGTGAAGTGAGTTTTTGAAGAAGTAATGGAGGAAATATCAAAATGTGAATATCTTGTGCCTCCACCAATGCGACCACCTCAAGGTAATGGTGAATGCAAGTTCAATACAAGTTTTAAGGTCTTTTCAAGAAGCTACCAACATGTTGATCCATTGCACCTTAACCAACGCACCCTTATGAGGAAGTTCAACCAGAGCTTAAATCCTTGAACCAATGCGCCACATCTAGAGCGCCTTCTACAAGGAAGATAAACTTAAACTTTTAAATCTCTTATCCAGTAGAACTCAAGATCTTGAACCAATGCGCCCAAAGTTGAACGGATGAAGTATCTTGTTTGAAGTTTTAAGTAAACATTTAACCGAGCATCAAAATCTTCAACCAAAGCGCCATTTTAGTTGAGGTGAAAGTAAAGTTTTAAGTGAAATTTTAAGCGGAGATTGAAATCTTGATCCAATGCGCCAGTTGTAGAGATCTAATTCAAGTCTTATGCAACCTTTCAATCAGAGAACAAAATGATGATCCAATGCGCCATTAGGTGTGAAGTTCAATTCAAATTTTATAAGACCTTTTAGCGAGGATCCAATTTGTTATCTAGTGCGCCCATCTTGAGTGAGGATGAATTGAAGTTTTATGAAGGTTTTTTAGCAAAGATCGAATTCCCCATCCAACGCGCCACCTCGGTGTGGTATTAAATTGCAAGTTTCATGTGATAATTCAACTGAAGGATGAAATGGTGATCTAATGCGCCCTTATCAAGGAAAGACTGAGAATTTCCAGAACATATTTCAACCGGAGAATGAAAATGTCATCCAGTGCGCCAAGATGAAGGAGGTTTGTTTTGACTATTAAAATGCAAAATTTATGAAATTTTAGGATAAGGATAGAATCGCCATCTATTGCGCCACTATTGAAGTGTTGTTTAGTTCAAATTTTAAGATATCTTTTAAGCGAGGGATGAAATCATGAACCAGCGCGCCAAAGAAAAGGAATTGGTTGCAATTTGTTAAAGCGAAGTTCCAACCAGAGGAAGAAATTGGCATCTGATGCGCCACTTTTAGTGTGATACTTAGTTTGAATTTTATGAGTGTTTTCAAGAAATCATCAAATTCTTCATCTAATGCGCTTAGCTTAGAAATGCAGGAAATGAGTCTTATGTGTTATCAAAAGGATTGATGTTGTTTCTTTCTCTATGTTGTAGGAGCTAAGAGGAGCAAGTGATGGAATCACCTTCATATAGCTGTTCTAAGGGGACACTCCAGGTTTAACATGTTGACACTTTTTGATATCATTTTGGATCACTTCAAGTATCAACTAGCTTCTTCATCAATCATCGCTTCAAGATCAGCATGTAGCTACTCCGAAAGAACTTCTCATCATCATCAAGCATTCCGAAGACATCTATAAAGCTTCAAGTGCTTCCAGTGCATTCAAGTCCATGAGAGATCATCTACTCTACATCAAGTTCAAGTATACATCATCATCATCTCCTACTACTCTCTATCAAGAATCATCCAAAGAAGATCAACCTATATGCAAAAAGATACATCACAGAGTTAGTCAAATGAAGCAACATCTATCATACATATCAAGTTTGCAAGAAGATGAATAAGGCAAGATCAACAAGATACATCCCAAATGTTCAAACATTCAAGTTCAAAGAAATTACATCAAAGACATCACAAGATGATACAATTTGGGAATATGCCCCACAAAATAAATTGAATCAATAGTTGGAATCCATGAGAGTTGCTAAGATGGCACCTACGTGGTATGTACATCATCATGAAGCCAATCACAAGTCGTCACATCATTCGACAAGAAGGAAGCCAAAGGGACATCCATGTGGAAGATGCTCTAAAAGATTCCATCTTATCTTATCTTCTTGGAAAGTGTGCCTTCATTGCCTCTCATGTGTACTAAAAATAGCAAGTTGTTGTAACTACCTACTGAGGTGGCATGATCTGAGCCCGTGGCTATCTGAATTGATCTGGACCATTCATTGTAATTCTGGACTCTATATAAAGGCCTTGTTGCCTCATTTGTATTTTATTAGCTAGTAGGCAGGCAGTAGAGTAGAATAGAAGAGACTCTCGAAATTCTCTAAGAGTACTTCAAGTTGTTGTAAATATTTTTCAAGATTAATGCAAAGACATTGGAGTTCATTTGGTGTTCAAGTGTTATCTTTGAAATGACATGGTTTCTTGTACTTTGATGAAGTGGAGAGATGTTTCAAGTAGATTAGATGTAGATTAGAAGTTCATTGTTGTAATGTATGTTTGTGTTGAATATTTGATCAACTCCTAGCTCATGCTTTTAACATTCATCGCCGGTGAAATGTTGTGTAAAGCTAGTCTGAGCTTCATTTGCTTAAATTCAATTGTGGGTGCTTGTTTGAGCTGCACCGTCTTATGGGTGCTTATATGAGCTTTCATGATTTGAAAACCTTTCGTTATCCTTAGGAGATTGCACCAACTCCATGTAGTTGTAGGCACCCTTGGCGAAGTGGAGTTAGGTTAATTCAGGAGTTTGTCTATTCTTGCATCATCATTGCTTCATTGACCTTAGTTTAGTTCCTTTAACCCCTTTATCTTTTGCCTTTTCTTTATTAAACCATTGTACATATATCATCCACATTAAAGGAGGAATAAGCTAAATGAAGTATGAAGAAGTCTAATGTAAGTCCCTTTGTGATAATCAGCAAGATCACATGTAATCACTGAGTTCATCCACTGCGAATCACAAGTTATAAGAAAAGGAACCTTGGAGTTGTCTCGATTGATCACACAGTTTAGCATTCGAGAGGCTTTATTCAAGAGAGAGTGGGATACTCTAGTGTTTTACTCTATTGTTGACCTGTCTAAAAATAATCATCAACATTTTTGGCGCTAGGAGGGCATGAGCTTGGATATTCTTCATTTCAAGTAGAGCAACAAGATGCTCCGAAGTGGTGGATTGATATTTTAAAAAAAAAAATAGAAAAGTTCAAAAAAATCCAAAAAAAAGCAAAAAAATACAAAAATTAGAAGGTGAATTTCTCAACCATGGATCCTAGTTTGAATATGCGGCAAGTTGTTGGGTATGATCCTGCAAATTCAACTCCAATTGTTCTCCAACTATGGTGGTCATTGAATGAGCGTCTTGGTGGCAAGAGTTTGAAAGACTTCGAGTGCAAATATGGATGTTGTATTCATAATACAAATGATCATAGAGAAGCAGATTGTATAACATTCTTATCGAGGATGGACTTAGCTGTACAAAAGAAAAATTCATTCTTACAAGTACATGAGCCAGTTGTATTTTCAAAAATAGATCCTAATACTCCTGTCGATGGTGTAGCATTCAAGAAGTTGAAAGAGAAAGTTAAGAAGGAATTAAAGAATGAAAAGGATTTAGGTGTTGACGATATATTGCTTTCTAGAAATTGGTGTAGGGTGCATGATATAGTTCATTTGGAATACACTTGTGAGAAATGCTGGGAAGCAATTCATCAAGCCATGCAGGAAGTAGAAGCTGGTGTACCTGTTGAAGAGGAAGTCTTTATTGCAAAGAACCTTGATAAGCAATGTACCAGTGAGAAGGAATATGAATACGAGTTTATCAATCTTGAAGTGAAAGAAGCATTCGGACAGAAGTTATCAAAACCATTAGAGGATTGTAAACAGGGTTTAGAAGATGTTAGATCACTTGAAGCGGCAATTGAGGAAGAAAGAAGTTTGAGCTTGTGGCAGGAACTTGAATTTGATGAAGATAAGTTCCTTGAGGAGTATGCATCTACATTACATCAAGAGATCCTTGAGAATGAGTTACAAGAAGTACAGAGAACGTTATTAGAAGATCATAAATTGGAAGTATTGCAAAAGAATTTAGAAGCTATCATTCAAGAGTATGCTGATGAAGAGCCTATGAATAGACAAGAGCAATTCAGGTCGACACTCGATGCTGCCATCACCATACAAGGAGATATCAAGCCGGAAAGAATGTCAGTTGAAGAACATGCTGTTGCTATGGATGCTGAGATCAAGAGGTAACTGACACCTTTGTTGGAGATCACTAAAGAGTTTGACGATGAGATCATGCAATATGAAGAAGACGAGAAGTTCATCTACCATCAGTGGTGACCTCCCGATGGATGCTTGGAGTATGATCAAGTGCTTGGTAGGCCATGTCTCATTGAAAACAGCGAGCATCAGGTTGTATCTTTCCCTTCTATTGATTGGAAGAACGTTGAATTTGAACATCATGAACTTCTAATTGATAGCATTGATAGCATCGATAGTAATGATCTTGAACATATTGAACATATTGAATATGAATTTGATTATGGCGAATTGGGTAGGACAACCTGTATTTGGATAAATCATGGTCCTGATGAGAATCCTCAATTGATCATAATACCTCCAGAAGTTTTTCCTACATTTGAGGTCTGTCGCTTGAAGAATCAATGGTCTGAGTTTAAGGATGAATTTGCCCGGTTGAGAACTGTCACTACTGCATTGCTACTTTTGTACATACTGAATAATCATGTTAGGACATGTATATACTCGGTGTCCTGGGTTGCATCTCTTTTGTTTGTACATAGCTAGGTTAGAGTAAGGTTTTTTTATTTCATGTCGTGTCTTGGAATAAATTTGCTTCCTTGATGTCATTTGACTCAAGTGTTGGTTTGTTTTTAGTTTAGTTTTGCTTTTGTGTTTCTTGCTTGTTGTTGTCGTTTCCTTAGCTTATTGAACATATTGAATATGAATTTGATTATGGCGAATTGGGTAGGACAACCTGTATTTGGATAAATCATGGTCCTGATGAGAATCCTCAATTGATCATAATACCTCCAGAAGTTTTTCCTACATTTGAGGTCTGTCGCTTGAAGAATCAATGGTCTGAGTTTAAGGATGAATTTGCCCGGTTGAGAACTGTCACTACTGCATTGCTACTTTTGTACATACTGAATAATCATGTTAGGGCATGTATATACTCGGTGTCCTGGGTTGCATCTCTTTTGTTTGTACATAGCTAGGTTAGAGTAAGGTTTTTTTATTTCATGTCGTGTCTTGGAATAAATTTGCTTCCTTGATGTCATTTGACTCAAGTGTTGGTTTGTTTTTAGTTTAGTTTTGCTTTTGTGTTTCTTGCTTGTTGTTGTCGTTTCCTTAGCTTAGTTGTTGGTTTGTCGTTTGCTTTCGTAGATTAGTTGTTCGTTCTTCTTAGTTGTTATTGTTTGCTTTCCATAGGTGTTTGTTGTTTGTTGTCTAGTTTAGTTGGTTTGTCGTGTCGGGTTTCCTATTTGTAAGAAGGTGGGGTTATCTTAAACACACACTCTGGTTTCAATTCGTGATAGTATGTTAGTTCATTTCTTAGACATCCATTCGTGAAAGTCTTAGAGTCTTAAGACATTTTTCTTTCAATTTATCATCTTGTTAGACTTTGAACTTGACTTGGAAACTAATCATATATTGTGTCTTGACACTACTGTTATCTTTTGATTATAATGTTTTAAAATGCCAAATCTAAATTTTATGAATCCTTATGTGTTCCTTTGAGAAACTTGGGTCATGATTGATGGATTTCCCGTGGACTCCATCACTATCAGATAGCATGACTGCTTGCTCTGGGGAGAGGAACCAATTGTTCGGTATTGACTGAAGTATTTTGAGGTTTTATGACTTACATATCTTAATGATCCTGAAGTTGCTAGGAAAGTCTTTGTGAGTCTGGATCAAGTGAACATCTCAAGGTAATTCATGTTTCCGCCTCACTCCATAATAAGCATTCTGCATATTTCGATTCTATCCATTTCACTCATCGGCTCATTCACACAATAAAGTTTCCATCCACTTCCATCCACTAATGAATTCGAGTCTGATGCCTGAATCATTTGAATAAGTCATGTTGTTAGTTGCATACTCCAGAAGGATAAGTTGAAGTCCTTATGAATCAAGCATTTGGAGTTTATCCATGTCAATAGCAATTCTAATGACCTGAGCCATTATGTACAAAATAAGGTCAAGATGTTGGTTTTCTTACCCGCTCCGTCTAAAATCCATCATTTTCCATTATCCACCTATCATGTGTTTACTCCGCCTTCATTACTATGCAAAGTCTCAAAGCATGTAACTATTCATACCTTCCGTCATCCATCCTACCTCCGCTTTTCCAAAATCACATTACCATATCCCTTATTCATTCACCTGTTTCCTAATCATGTTCAACGGATGTGAGTGTCATCTAAACAAGGACCTTGCAATCCTCCGCCCATCCCCCATATTTCCATAAAATAAATATTCGGATGCTTACCCGTCAAACAAAAAAATTCCTGAAAATCCTATAAATCTTTGTCTTAGAGCACAAATGCTAGAAATCTAAGCAAGGCATACTTAAGGCTATTTCATTCCATACTTCCTAATAGAGAAAAGCTAAAAGAATGAAGCTATGGGTACATAAGGCCGAATCCAAAGAGGCTACCGCATCCAATCCATCTATTCATTGCATTCTATTCTCCATTCCATCCATTACTTCATCCCACGAACCAAAATTAAAAGGAAATCCTAAGGTCATGAAGGTCATGAAGATGTTATTACTAGTTATCACTCCATTCTCGTCCCCTTTATTTACCTCCCTTCCACGATTGATACGAGCAAACGTTGATTATGGTTTCATTCCATCCATTACCCCATATACCCTCTATCTTCCGCATCTTCCATATTGTGTTTGGTCTATGTGTTGGATACGTTTTCTTTCGCCGTTGTTGCAGCATAATCCACATCATAATCCACTGCTTCTATTTCCATTTTCATAATCCGTATCATTTCGTTGTTTCCTACCGACGTCAGTAAGTATAACAACTTGACATGGTTTTGCGCATGGATCACTGTGTTGAATGCAGAGTTAGATTTTGAGTTCTCCCTATTCGTTACCTCGGTGAAAACCTGGCAAACATGCGCCATGTGTAATGGTTATCCTATAAATAAAAATTAAAAAAAAAACAAGAAAAAAGAAAAAAAAAATGAAAATAGTAAAGAGAAAAAATTTCGTCCACTGGTGAAAACCACCTTTGGTGGCGCCTTGGATAAGTACCATGATGAAAACCTGATAAATAGGCATCATGCGTAGAGACACAATGTCTCATTGCATTTCCCTCCATTTCATGTCACCCTGTCCTGTCATCATTCCGTTCAACACCATCACATATTATCATTGCCCCATTTCATCCATATGTTTATATATTTGTCCACTTCTTTCCATGAATTTACTTAGCTTGAGACAGGTGAACTTAGATGATCCTGGTTTCTGAGGGATGGGAACGAACACAAGTGCTTGCACTTTAATCCTCGAATATGGATAGTCGCGCTAGCAATTGGTTTTGATTCTTTGATCAGGGAGTTATGTTTGTTTGATCTGGTGTGTGGGTGTACATGGAAATGTTGAAACCTGACTTTTGTTTATCTTTGGAATACTTAAGAAGTTGTTTTAATTGAAATCTATCTTTAATCACACATCAGATGATGTAGTGTCTTGATCCAGTCTATGATTCTTCCCCTTTTGAGTTCGTCATCTAGCTCGTTGATGAATAGAGGAGTGTCTGAAGTTTTTGAGTTTGGATTGAGTCTTTGTCTCTGAAATGTTCAAGAACATTTATTCGGGTTGACACTAGATGTTGTGACCAAATCACACATTGCCCCATTGCAAATCGGGACCCCCCTCTTTTGAGCTCTGATGCTTTGCATGAAGTTTTGGATGATGTCTTTAGTTTGTTGCATGATGAAGTCAGTGGTTGTTCAAGTTCTCAGTCTAGTTTCTATTCAAGAGTCATTTTCTTTCCTTCTGAGACCAATCCTGATGTATGTTTGAGACCCTGAAAATGACTAAGTCTGGTATCCTGATATCCTGAAATCCTAAAAATTTGACTAAGTCTGAAATCTGGTGGATCCTCCAAATTCTAGATTTTGCATGTTAAATCCGGTAGATCCGAGACCTATCTCAAACATCCTGAAAGGTATATTGAAAAATATTTAAAGTATAAGAAATTTAAATATATTTTTCAATATACCTTTCCCTGAAGGACACTAAAAAAATGGCTAAGTACTGAAGAGAGCGCAGAAACTTGATCCAGTGCACCAAGACATAAGGATGGCGCAAAAACTTGATCCAATGCACCAAGACATAAGGATGGCACAAAATCTTGATGAAATGCGCTACTTCAATCAGAGAACAAAATGATGATCCCTTGCGCCAGAACCAATGCGCCTTAAGCAATGGGCTCAAAATGAAAGGTTTTGATCGTCAAAGAAGAGATTCCAACCAGAGCACAAAATCCTCAACTAATGCGCCTAATCCAAAGTGCCATTTGGGAAGGCAAGGTGAAGTGAGTTTTTGAAGAAGTATTGGAGGAAAAATCAAAATGTGAATATCTTGTGCCTCCACCAATGCGACCACCTCAAGGTAAGGGTGAATGCAAGTTCAATACAAGTTTTAAGGTCTTTTCAAGAAGCTACCAACATGTTGATCCATTGCACCTTAACCAACGCGCCCTTATGAGGAAGTTCAACCGGAGCTTAAATCCTTGAACCAATGCACCACATCTAGAGTGCCTTCTACAAGGAAGATAAACTTAAACTTTTAAATCTCTTATCAAGTAGAACTCAAGATCTTGAACCAATGCGCCCAAAGTTGAACGGATGAAGTATCTTGTTTCAAGTTTTAAGTAATCATTTAACCGAGCATCAAAATCTTCAACTAAAGCGCCATTTTAGTTGAGGTGAAAGTAAAGTTTTAAGTGAAATTTTAAGCGGAGATTGAAATCTTGATCCAATGCGCCAGTTGTGGAGATCTAATTCAAGTCTTATGCAACCTTTCAATCAGAGAATGAAATGATGATCCAATGTGCCATTAGGTGTGAAGTTCAATTCAAATTTTATAAGACCTTTTAAGCGAGGATCCAATTTGTTATCTGGTGCGCCCATCTTGAGTGAGGATAAATTAAAGTTTTATGAAGGTTTTTTAGCAAAGATCAATTTCCCCATCCCACGCGCCACCTCGGTGTGGTATTAAATTGCAAGTTTCATGTGATCATTCAACCAAAGGATGAAATGGTGATCTAATGCGCCCTTATCAAGGAAAGACAATGATAATTTCCAGAACATATTTCAACCAGAGAATGAAAATGTCATCCACTGCGCCAAGATGAAGGAGATTTGTTTTGACTATTAAAATGCAAATTTTATGAAATTTTAGGAGAAGGATAGTATCGCAATCTATTGCGCCACTATTGAAGTGTTGTTTAGTTCAAATTTTAAGATATCTTTTAAGCGAGGGATGAAATCATGAACTAGTGCACCAAAGATAAGGAATTGGTTGCAATTTGTTAAAGCGAAGTTCCAACCAAAGGAAGAAATTCGCATCTGATGCGCCACTTTTAGTGTGATACTTAGTTTGAATTTTATGAGTGTTTTCAAGAAATCATCAAATTCTTCATCTAATGCGCTTAGCTTAGAAATGCATGAAATGATTCTTATGTGTTATCAAAAGGATTGATGTTGTTTCTTTCTCTATGTTGCAGGAGCTAAGAGGAGCAAGTGCTGGAATCACTTTCATACTAGGAGTGAAGTCAACAAGTTGCCATATTGAAGAAGACGTCATATAGCTGTTCTAAGGGGACACTCCAGGTTTAACATGTTGACACTTTTTGATATCATTTTGGATTACTTCAAGTATTAACTAGCTTCTTCATCAATCATCGCTTCAAGATCAGCATGTAGCTGCTCTGAAAGAACTTCTCATCATCATCAAGCATTCCGAAGACATCTATAAAGCTTCAAGTGCTTCCGGTGCATTCAAGTCCATGAGAGATCATCTACTCTACATCAAGTTCAAGTATACATCATCATCATCATCTCCTACTACTCTCTATCAACCTATCTGCAAGAAGATACATCACAGAGTTAGTCAAATGAAGCAACATCTATCATACATATCCAGTTTACAAGAAGATGAATAAGGCAAGATCAACAAGATACATCCCAAATGTTCAAACATTCAAGTTCAAAGAAATTACATCAAAGACATCACAAGATGATACAATTTGGGAATATGCCCCACAAAATAAATTGAATCAATAGTTGGAATCCATGAGAGTTGCTAAGATGGCACCTACGTGGTATGTACATCATCATCAAGCCAATCACAAGTCGCCACATCATTCGACAAGAAGGAATCCAAAGGGACATCTATGTGGAAGATGCTCTAAAAGATTCCATCTTATCTTATCTTCTTGGAAAGTGTGCCTTCATTGCCTCTCATGTGTACTAAAAATAGCAAGTTGTTGTAACTACCTACTGAGGTGGCATGAGCTGAGCCCTTGGCTATCTGAATTGATCTGGGCCATTCATTGTAATTCTGGACTCTATATAAAGGCCTTGTTGCCTCATTTGTATTTTATTAGCTAGTAGGCAGGCAATAGAGTAGAACAAAAGAGACTCTCGAAATTCTCTAAGAGTACTTCAAGTTGTAAATATTTTTCAAGATTAATGCAAAGACATTGGAGTTCATTTGGTGTTCAAGTGTTATCTTGTGAAATGACATGGTTTCTTGTACTTGGATGAAGTGGAGAGATATTTCAAGTAGATTAGATGTAGATTAGAAGTTCATTGTTGTAATGTATGTTTGTGTTGAATATTTGATCAACTCCTGGCTCATGTTTTTAACATTCATCACCGGTGAAGTGTTGTGTAAAGCTAGTATGAGCTTCATTTGCTTAAGTTCGATTGTGGGTGCTTGTTTTAGTTGCGCCGTCTTATGGGTGCTTATATGAACTTTCATGATTTGAAAACCTTTCGTTATCCTTAGGAGATTGCACCAACTCCATGTAGTTGTAGGCACCCTTGGCAAAGTGGAGTTAGGTTAATTCAGGAGTTTGTCTATTCTTGCATCATCATTGCTTCATTGACCTTAGTTTAGTTCCTTTAACCCCTTTATCTTTTGCCTTTTCTTTATTAAACCATTGTACATATATCATCCACATTAAAGGAGGAATAAGCTAAATGAAGTATGAAGAAGTCTAATGTAAGTCCCTTTGTGATAATCAGCAAGATCACATGTAATCACTGAGTTCATCCACTGCGAATCACAAGTTATAAGAAAAGGAACCTTGGAGTTGTCTCAATTGATCACACAGTTTAGCATTCGAGAGGCTTTATTCAAGAGAGAGTGGGATACTCTAGTGTTTTACTCTATTGTTGACCTATCTAAAAACAATCATCAACACTCCCCTTGAATCTATGCCCTCATATGGTGCAATTGATTAAACAAAGATCTTATTACCTCATATGGTGCAAATATTCTTATATGCTCATTTTTATCATTGATTCTTCTAATAAGATCTTTGTTCAATTGATTGAACAAAGATCTTATTAGATGAATCAATGATAAAAATGAGCATATAAGAATATATTGATATAAAACTCATCATGAGATAATAAGCATGTAAGTACATATAATCATCTAGGCATGAAACTATAACAATCATAACTAGAATAGTACATTGTAAGTGTTATCACTGAAGTATGTGTTGGTTCCTCCAACTGATTGTCTAAATCCTCTAAAGATTTAGCCAATTTCTTGTGATTAAGGATTCTAGGTTAGTGGCCAACGAATAGGATTCAACATAAAATTTGTTGACGTCTTCTGCACTTTTGGTTCTGTAAGACCAAGGCAGGTGTACCTATACAATATCCAAGGGTATTTTTTGACTTATGCTAGAAGTTGATGTTGAATAGAAAGTTCTCAATAAAAATATACCAAGGAAATGATTGACTCCTATCAGATTGGCTTAATCTTTTGGCAAATCAGTTCAGACCAGGATTGAGAACGGTTACTACTTCAATTCTACTCTAAAACAGTAACAGAAATAGAAATGATTTTATTGTTGGGATGGATCAGAATCAACATATTAGCCCAATGAGAGATCGATGCCTAATCCTAGGGTTATAGAGTCAAGTTGCATAAATTTAGTGTATCTTTCAAGCAATATTACTTCATAAAAAATGGACTAGTAGCATCAATGCCTTACAGTAATGCTTCCTATACCTAGAATTGTAAAACTATCCTTTAAACCACAGTATAGAATGAAATTAACAGATTATTTCCCAAGCAATTATTTCTCTCCTTGAGAGAAAGCCAAAGACAATCCACACATTACAGAGGACTGCAAAGATGAATCAAAATATCCTTGATATTCGTTACTCATACTAACTTCATTGATTACACATATGGAGAGAATTCTGCAACTAGTATGACAATACATTTAGGATTGAAAATGATGCATTGCTCTATAGATTTGAACACAAAATAACATGCAACTTTCTTCTATTTACTCTAGACTAAGACACAGACACACTACTGCCCAAAATAAAGATTCGGAACCCTTAACAAATGGCCCTGAATTCCCTTTTATAAAAATAAGGGAGAAAACAACCTTCAAGCCTTATGACACATGTCACATTTTCATTTGACAATTTTCAATCATAAGAAGACATAGGTGCAACCACCTGTGGAGAGAGTATCCCAAAAGGACAAAGATACTTACAAGTACAAGTGGAAATCCCTTGCCTCCAAAATGCATTTGCAAAGGCTATTGCAATATATTTACCACCTCCTTAAAAACCTTCAAGAAATCCCAAGAAACTTGGGAGACAATGCTTTCGCAAGCCCGGGGACAAAAGGTAGGTCCACAAGAAGACAAAATAATCGGTTGAGACCTGGTTTAGTGCACTGGAAAACCTGATTTATGTAATGAAGGCCTCAGACACTAGAAAATCCCTTCTCAGATGTGTGACAAACATGAATAGAAGATGTAAATCCCTGGAATGAGGCCCTTATGCAAAGAATTATGTGCATCACTGGTCTAAAAGCCATCCTATCCGCCATCATTACTAACTGGCGCGATTCTACGCATGGAACTAGCCATTTTCCATCGTTTGAATATGGATTGTAGATCTTCGGTCAAGAAGCATGAACAAACGGTGAAGATTTACTTTGAAAATATGTGCGAAGGATTCTAGATGAATAGCATCAATCCACCTAGACATCCCTTACATCTCAGTAGAGGACCTGCCATCCATTAGAAAAGTCAATACTGTCCACATGGCCTTTTTCCGCACTTTTGCGAGCTTAAAACAAAGCAATAGATGAAGGCCCGTGGAATGACAGAACATCATCCAAATCATGCCACATGGGACCATATGATCAACCTAAAGACACGACATCTTGAACTATCCACGTGTCCTTTTTCCGTGCTTCCGCGAGCCTTTCATGGTCCCACCACATAGGTTCAGCGAAATGGCGGAAAGCATGAAAACTTGCCACGTGGGCACACCGAGACCTACCAAAAGTCCCACAGGAAAAAGCAGCATCCTATTCATTATAAAATTTCATGTCTGGATATTTGAAATCGAGTATCCAAGTGACATATATCTGGATGACATCAGCAAACTTAGAATGTCTCTATGGATAGAAACTGACTAACGTCATCGGGATATGGATATTTGGTATTGGCGAAATGTCTATATCCAAATGTCCATCCGGTCAACGGCTTCATAGCTTGTCACTAAAAATTTGATGGCCAAAAGGGAAAATATGGATATCCGACTACTTGGTATACTAATATCTCTCCCATGCATATGACCTTTGATTTAACTTGACTGATTAACTATTTTGGGTCCACACTATCCACGTGGCCCTCTTTTGCACTTCTGCGAACCCTTCCTAGGTCTACCACACAAGTTCAGTAGAATGACAAAAGCTTGAAAACCTACCATGTAAGCATACCAGGGCCCACCATGACTACTAGGCAAAGAGGGGCTAAATTTTTACTAAGGGGCTCGGGCCAAACCTTAAGCATATAACAAATTATTTTGGCGCGCGGGTTGGTCAGGTAACTATGGGAACAAGGGGACAATAGCTAAAAGAAGATCTATCTACACAAAGTTATAATTTAGAGACTAGAAACGGGTGACAAACAGTCAACTCAAAAATAGGACAAAGGTGACTTGACATTTACACATGCCCTAGGGTTTAAGGTTTTAGATCTAAGAACATGGTTTAAAAAACTACCATAGCTAAACCCTAGCACAGAACAACCAGAATTGCAACATGGAACAAGACTAAAATAGAAAGCCAAGGAAATTTTTAGAGTCCTAACAATATGCATCCTTTCTTGAGAGAGGAGCTCTCAAGCTACTTAGTGAAACATTGAAATGTCTCTCAGTGTGGGACCTGCAAAAGTAACACAAATCTTCAAAGAGGGCTGGTTCCCTTGGATCTTATCACCTAAACTAGACTGTTTACTAATGTTTTGTCAAGAAAAGAGAGGAAAGAAGGACATAAACTGAACCTATGTTTTATGGAGGTGATTCACCAAAGTTTGAGACTTAGACTACTACTATTTGAAACACAATATCTCAATAAGCTAGCTATTTTATACAGAACTTGTACTCATTTGATGTTTCCAGATTAGTATTTTATAAGAAGGCTTGATATCTTGTAGTTTTAGAAAGGAAATTTTGTGTTTTCCACAACTAAGACTATTTCACATCATGACACAACTCATAACCTACATAGAAACATGCATTTTCTTGGAGCAAAGGTATCAAATAAGACATCTGCTTAAGGATTTGTATTTAACATCACAGAAACATACATCTATATTCATTCATACACAATGAAACAAGAGTTGAGAGGGTAAAAACTTGAAGTTTTATTGAGAAGAGGTGTTCTTACAACTGACTATGCCTGGAAAAAAATATCTTTGTTGCTTGAAAAAGGTGTTACAATGTGTTGTTCCACAGCAGAACCTTGAGTTACTGCGCTATGTTTTTTGGCTTCTAGAGCTTTTAGACATGAAAGAACTAATTGAAAAAGAAAACCTAAGGGTCCTATATCTCATCCCAAACATAGGAGAGAATATAGGACCTAGAAAAGACTAAATTACAAAGCATAAAAGTCAACTAACCTACTTTGGATGCCAAGTAACTTCAAGTTTGACTTGGTCTTCAAAAATTAGTTGCTGACCTCTTCAGCTCCTTGAAATGCTCCAGTTATTGTCTTTGTCATAAAAATTATCCTAGATGCTTGCAAAGTGGTCAAAACTATCTAAATTCTGCTCCAACTGCTCTTAAATACTTGCTTAGTACTCTACTTGCCTTCATTCCTTCCAACTACCATTTGCATGCAAATAGGACATGTGTTTTTGTATGAGGTTGCAAATGACCTGGACTCCTTGAGGGTGTGGAGTAATGATTTCCATCAATATGGACTTCAAATTGTTTTATAAATGATCATTGTATATCTTCTAACCAACTTACTCAGCATTAAAATCTCATACCTCAGCATTAAAATCTCATACAGGATCTTTGACAAGTTCTCCATGCCTAAATAGGCTCTTAAGAGTGATCAATTATGCCTTTGGGATGAGGAGTAGACCTTATTTCTCCTACCAATCTCCAGGGTGAAATACACTCTGTGTATTCAACACTAGACTGTTCCTTACCAGTTTGATAGTCTTCCTTCATTGTTTGGCCCCTGTGTTATGGATCATCATCTATGCATTTTGGTGCATTCTATGTTCTCTTTTGACACCTTTGTAAGGCTATTGAAAGATATGCATAGACCTCTAGATTCGTAACACACTCCTATGATTGTTAGCAGACCTCAAATACTATCATCAGACCTTTTTAACCATATCACTGCTTGTCACCATTGAGTACTTTACATTCATAAGATTCTCCCATTGATCATAAAGACCCCTCAACCCTTGTATGGGTGTCTCAGACCTCTAGAACTCATGCTGGTCCATTAAGGTTTCTAACTTACTTCACTGTCCTTGTATTGATTGTTCTAAGTCCTTTGTGACTGTTCTTTATTTCTCTTGAACTATTCTTTGTTTCTCTTTTTATCTTTGAGAATCCAATCTCTGCTCTCATACTTCTTTTTTTAGCGATCTCTACAAGGTCTTCTTTTGTTAGCAATCTCTACAAGGTCTTCTGATGCATGATCTATCTTCAAATGTATGCAGTCTTCATGATGTACACCTGATAGAGCCTTTAATAGACCGTACAAACTGTACACAATCTTTCAGAATTCTTGGTTTCACAATGAGATAACAAATGTTTTTCACACATTTAGTCTCTTTGATAAGAGGAAAATTAACTTATCTCCCAATGTCTTCAATAATGTACTCCTCAACTGTTAGCTTCATTGTGTAACTGATACACTAGACTTATGATTGTTTTCATTATTTTCATGATCCTACATACCTATTCTCTTTGACAGAGACTTATAAGATACCATAGGTGTCAAAAGTTTTGACAGGGTCTTTTGATATTTGACAGTCATATCGACCACTCCATGGTGCTTAATGTAGAAACAATACTTCTAAAGAGACAACAAGGTTTTGGATGCTATCCATGAGCATAGAACCAACCACTAACCTTTAACATGCCCTAACCGCCTTATGAACACTTACCAACAACATTGCTCTGCCTATGGTTGCCTCCACAATTACCTTGGGTTGTAGGGAAATTGCCTGAGTCTTGTATGAAGAACTTTCTTCAGCAGCCAAAAATAGAAGAATGGGATTTTGTGGAAACGATATGAAAACTTCGAGAGGAGCTAGGTATAACAGTTGTGGTTAATGTTATGGATGTCTCTGAACAAGAGGCTTGTCGAAGTTCTGCTCCTTGATGACTGTTTCTTAGTGACTTATATGGTTGTTGTCCTCACTGTTTGTTATTGACTGCTAGACCCCCTTTGATCATCCTTTATCACCTATCTCTTCTATCTCTTTAATGTGTCTTCACTGTGTCTTTTTTACACTAGACCTAGTATAGGGCAAAAGTTTAAGTCCTCTGTCTTGTATGGTGTACTGTCATAATCCATACATGATTGTTTGTAAAATGTCTTAGACATTATTCTTGCCTGATAGCTGATGACTGTCTTCATGACTGTCCTGCAAAAGTTTAAATTATCTTTCATGCCTTTTGACTGTTAAAGTCTTCATGCCTTTTTGACTATTACGGCAGTCCTTACTAGGGCTCTTCATGAATGTTGTCCCGTGATGCTTTTAAATGATACATTTATGCTTAAAACACTTATGATCCTGTTCCCGAACTTGATACAGTTTACAAACATTATATACTACCATACTTCATTATGTCTCCACATTATTTTACTGTTACCACTGAGGTTTCGTCTCATGTATCACATCTTTGTGGAGCTTGTTGGGGTTTACAACATTGAATATACTCCATGATAGGGCTTTTAGACTTATTTTTATAGCTTGTAAGAGCACATCTAGATCATAAAAGATCCTCAACAATCATACAGGGACTCGAAACAGCTTGACCTCTTTATAGAGAGCTATCAAAATCTCTTCATACACATACCTCAAGAGTATCCCCATCACTAATCTCATTGTCTACACTGCCTTGAGTGCATTAGGCGTCCAGTTCTTCCTTCATCACAACCTTCAACTCCTTTCCAGCTGTAAATCTTCATCCATGCATCAAGACATATGTTGAATGATGAGAAAAACCCTGGCCAAGACCACAAACGAAAACCTAACCCTAACCTGGTCAACAATGACCTAACCCGAGGACTGCTGTCTAGCTATTCTTGAGAACACCACCTAAAACATGAGTTACTTTTGAAAAACATCCCCTCCATGACCGTATGGGGGTATTTTGGAAATCTGAAGGTTTTTTGGACATGGAGAAACTCTTTATAAATGAGATAAAACCAAGTATTGCCCTATACACATACATGCAACATTGAAAAAGTTCTTTTGGACGAAGGAAATCATTAAAACTCTTTACCTTAGACTATAAAACCTTCATGCAATATAAATGAGACCCTTTAGAGGTAGAAAAAAGTGATTTATTTCAACCTTTGAATCTAAAAATCTGATTAAAGCATGTATACTATGTGAAAATGACTTCTATCTTTGAGAGAACAAATATAACTCATGCTTTAAGAGACTAAGGAATGAAAATAGACTCTTAAAGACTCTTGTTGTGACTATTTACACTAACTAGGCAAAATATGTCAACAGTAAGAAGCATAAGAATGGACTAGAGATAGAATCAATGATACAATCATTACCCCCATCATGGGAAAAATAATGGTGATCTCCAACCCTTAATGGATTAAAACAATCATGAAAGCAAAATAAATAGCCCTAACGTAGCAACCATGAGCACAAGCACACATAAGGTAGGGTCAATAAGATAAGAAGGATCACAATAGTAGTGATGCAACCCTCTATATCCAAAAACACCTATGGAAGTATAATAGATGGTCCTAATGTAGCATCTATGAGCATGAGAACACTTAGGGTAGGATTAGTGTATAATGGATAGGATAAATAACATGAAGCCCAACAAGGTAAACAGGATAAATAAATAGAAAAATGACACAAAATCCCAATAGTGAGGCAAATCATATGTCTTTTGAGCTCTCATGAGTTAAGAAGTAGAGTTGAAGCTTTATTTTAAATTAAACGTGTAAAATTTTGTAGATGCCATTTATGGATTAATTAAAAGATCTCATCTATTATGGAAAGAAATTGGAAGTGAATGAAAAATAGGGAGATGTGGCCACCATATAGTGGGAGAGGGATTTTTGCATCCATGAAGACATTTTAGAAGAAAAATAAAAGTGGAAAGCAGAGTTAACTAAAGGAAGTGCTCATCACGCAAGGAATAGAATCGTATTGAGATATTTTGATGCAACCTATTTCGAGGGTCCTCCCAGACAACTGATACTAAATCCACAATAGTTAAAATCTCTTGCCAATATCACTACTGTTACTCAAAAATTATTCACATAGGAAAAATAGAGAAATGAGTACACATTTTGTCAAACAAATGGTTTGCATACTTTATTATTATGCTCAGAAGTTTATATACAAAGAATTCACACCATTTTGTTGATCAACACTTCATAAAGTTTATCTTCTATGTGCTATTTAACTTCACTCCACTCTTTACTGCATCTTGGGCTTCATTCCTGTAGATGTTTGTGTCACAGAGAACAACACTTTACTTCCATTCACCCGTAATATTTTACCTCACAACCCAGTCTCTTCTCAACAGGCCAAACTCTTCTCTCTAGTAATGAATACCATCATCATTCTTCCTATTTTCATCTTAGGCAGTGACCTTAATGTTTGATCTGTTCATTCTTCACCATCTTCTCTTTTGGTAGCCACTTCAATGGTTGTTCCCTTCTCTACTTTTGCCACCTCCCAACTACCAAATTGACCTCTCTTTTTTTTCTTTTTAATTTTTCTCTATTTATGTTCTTTTCTCCCTCCTTCTACCTGGCCGTCGACCCCTCACACTACCAATCAACCTCCCTTTTTCATTCTTTTTACATGTCTTTTCATTGCATTGCTATAACAAAGCATATGTGGCATCGCCTCTTATTTTCAATATATATTAAGCTCATTGCAATTTTTAATAAAAAGAAAGTTGTTTGAAATTGTTACAATACCATCATATGCTTAACCACTAGTACAATGAATGGTTGCATGAGACATCACTCCTATGCACCATATGGGGTCGTGCCTCTATAGAGGCTAAGTGGATTATGCAAAAAGAGAATAGAACTTTCCTTATGGCTACACTATTGTATTAATTCCCTCAAATCGCCGCCCTCCAAAAAGAAATAGAGGAGTAAGTTTTTCTTTAAAATAGATTGATAACAATCAGTCACCCAACTAAGCCATGATTGATAGAAGTGAGGAAGACTTCACATCAAATGTTGACACTTTTGATTTCTGGTATGAACACATCACCGAAATGAATGATCGCAACAATCAAAGGTGGATAGAAATAAACTACGCTAACCAAAAATGCTATATCGAGAATGTGACAAGTGATCATGATCAGCTACGACAACACCGCCAACATCCTGAAAAGCACAAATGAAACAACAATTAAATGAAGAGAAAACAAAACTAAATTAACCATTCTTTTTGGGCGATACAACATTGAATATACGCCCGGATGCTCTTGCATCAGACACACTGGTTAGGAGAAATGTTCCATGAGACTGCAACTCATGAACATTTTTGGGAGCTTGGAATGGTTATCCCATGCTCATTTTTTACCCAAATTTCCTCTTCATCAATCAGCTTCTTCTTCTATCCGCCGAACAAAACCTCTTTACCTCTTCTCTATTTCACATTCCTTCATTGCTTATGATGCAACCTACACTCACCTCAGTGGTCACCTCCACTTGGCTCTTCCCAATGATGAGAACTACTTCAGACCTCTCATATAAGCATTCAACTTGTTCCAATGCAAAATTGCATTTTCCTTTAAAACTCTCTCCACTTCTTTTACAACTATTTGGCTGTCCCTTATTCTTCTTCTCTTCCTTGTGCAACTATTGCACCAACTCTTCACCGCTCCCCTTGACCTCACTCAAAGTTCTCTTCACATGAACTATTGTCAGGCTACTCCCAACCTTACTTTCCATTGTCACAACTTGTTCACTTGCATGAAAACAAACCAATGAACTATCCCTCACTTGTTTCTTTTTGTCTTTCAATGGACTCAAATGATACTCCTTTCCATCTTTTGTGATGGTATACATATTTGCCCAACCATCATACACATGTCTATCATATTACCATGGTCTACCCAAAAGGACATGAAAAGTATCCATGGGAATCACATCAAACAACACCTCATCAACATAATTACCAATCTAAAAATGAACCAAGTGTTGTTCACTTACCAGAATTTGATGATTCTTTTGCAACCAAGTGACTCGGTAAGGATTTGGATGTCTTGTCTTTTCCAATTGCAACTTCTTTACCATCTCTTGTGAGACTAAATTATTAGTACTTACGCTGTCCACAACTAGCTTACAACACTTGCCACCTAATTTACACACCATTCTGTGTTACATCCCCAAACTTTAACTATGTTTTACTTTTACTTTCATGTTATTAGATGGATAGGTAATCATAGATTAATGATTTGACATTTGGGAAAATGTCAAGATAAATCATTGATTATATGGATTATGATTAATGCTTAGAATTAAACATGAGATTACATGTTGCTAAGAGTATTTTATTATGATGAATAATGATTTATTGATGATACACTTATCATAGTTTGTATGATTGTGAGTGTAAACAGGAAAATATTTCCACCTTCAGAATGGAAGGAGAGTATCACCAGAGAGAAGGGGATAGATGTTCTGGAAAAGTCAGGTTGCTATCTGAGTTCTGAGTCATGTACTTAGCAAACAATCTTGAGATGGGGTATGTAATAGTTGTCTATTTTTTTAGACATTTCAAATTTGACCATTATCGATTTGAGTGAGGAAATGGTTTTCCAACATCAAACTTCATTTGATTTGGTCGAGAGAGCTTTCTAATATATCTCTCTATTTTGTATAAGGTTGTGAAGGTTGAGAAGATCTCAACCCACTTTCACACCTTATCTAGTGATTAATATCAACCTTCATAATAATGGTAATGTTACCATTATGTTGATATAATAATAATTTATTTGTTTAGTTATCTATTAAATTGATATAGAAATCTATTTTATTAAGTAATGAGAATTATCTATTTTTCAATGATAAGTTCTTCTTTGGTACTACCACTACGTTCACGTAGTGAGACACATTCTCCTTAACCCACATAAAGTGGAGCGAGTGGGGATAATCCCACTATGGCCGCGAGAATGTGTTGGAGTGGAAGAACAACTAGTGAGCTGCATGCTCCCTTGGAGGAGATCTTTGTGGAGAAGCTTTTAGTTACTCCGCATAGTGGAGAGAAGAATAACTATTCTATTTAATAATCTTTTGGAGGTTATGCATTCTCTAAATATGCAGAAAGAATATAGTCTTTTTTATTTGGTAAGAGATTGCCGGGAATTGAGAAGAGATTACAATATCTCCATAAGAGACGACTGTTAGCTGTGAAGAGAATGAAGCTTGCTCTCTAGGTAAGAGAATGAGAGCCTACTAACTGTAAATGCTACGCATTATATTTATTCATATCTTATTCTAAGGGTTTGAAGAGTGCAGGACCGCCAACCCAAGCAACATTGCACATGGCATATCAAACTAATGTTATCTTTATTATTGACTCAGCTGAACTAGTCAATGGGATCATTACCACTGTGTATAACTTGGAGCCTCTATATGGCTCAAATCACTATAAACCCTTTTTTCTTTATACAAATGAACTCTTTCGAGTTATTATGACTGAGCATGCATATGTTAAACTAAATATTTGTTTTATTTTCGAGCCATATTTAAAAAGATTCATACAACTCGATGAGCTGAAGGCTCATTATAACCAATCTTTCTTAAGAAAAGATAGTTTTGTCATCATTGTGTATGGCATGAGATAATAATGATTTCATACTCGGCTGCATGATAAGTAGTATCATGAAAGATGCAGAAACTGAAACTTTGTTTATTATTAATTCTTTCTTTATGGAAGGAAATATGGCCCAAGATGACCAAGAGGCCAGACTTCTAACTATAAATTTGAAAACTATTGAGTTGATAGATTGATTTCTACAAAAAGATTAGTTATGAGAAAACAAGAAACCCTATTAATTTAATGCATGTAATGAGGGTGTACTTGGTAGATGATGTCTACTCTTGATGTATAAATTGAAAGGTCAATATGACCAAATCGTCGAAGTAAACTAGAGAAATCTAGTATGGTATATATATTAAATCAGAGAACAAGAGTGTTCATTATTTAATGTTTTGGGTTAGAAAAGTTAACCCTCGAGTTAATTTAGAAGAGTTATGAAAACCAAAACTCTAGAGTCGGAATGACTTTTTTTATAAATATGTTTGATCGACATTAAGTGATCAAGAAAACCCTAGAATGAGACAGAACGAGTCTAAAGGTTATTTCTGTTAGTGTAGGTTTTTTATTCCTTATTATAAGGTTTTTCCTACACATTTATTTAAGCTTGATTAGGTTAATAAAGCATGTTTTATTAGGTGAGAGGATTATGAGGTGTCACCTTCCTACATGTGAGTATCCATTAGCTATCTTGGGAAGATACTTTGCTATCTTTAGTCTGATAGATGGTTGCTCCTCATTGGTCGGTGTTGCCACCTCCTCCCTCTCCCTGGTCTATATAAGCATGCTACCTAGCTTGTATTTTCATTCGATATTGGAGATAGTTATCTGATGCTATTTTGCCATTCAAGCATTTCACATCAATCTCTTGGTATCATTGTTAAACTGTTGCAATTGCTTTTACATTTACAGTTTATGTTTCTAACTATTTCAATTGACTCTAGATTATAATCTATTTTACGGATTCTAACATGGTATTAGAGTGAGTTTTGTAAGGTTAGATTCTTTGTAGAGATCTTGCAAAATCTTGTATGCTCTTCTCTTACGTTTTTGAATGATCTGGAGAATCAGAAAGGCTTTATGAAGATCTAGTAATCTTGTTTTTGCATGTATGAGATATGAGTGATTACAACATCTTCAGGTAGTCTGGCAGCATTTTTGACTATTCCATAGCATCCGGAAGGCTCTTGAAAGTTTTTTTAGCTTTCGTTTCACTCATTTTAGAGATCGTTGGCCATACCTGCAAATAAGGGTTTTGAAGCTTGCATATTTTGTGTTTCCATCAATATTGCAGGTTGTTGCATGTCTTTTTTTGTCTTAGGTATCTAATTCTACCTTTGCATGTCATTTTTCATTGTTGGGGTCATTTTTTTATTTCTAAAGGTATCTGTTTTACATTAGGTCTACATCTTTTGTACATCACCAAAAAAAATGCCTTCTGGGTTTTGTTTGCAGCATCAAAAAACCATATGGGTATCTTTTAGTTTTTGCATGAAGTCTGTATATTTTTTAAAAACAAACTTAGAAAGCTACAGTGGTACCCCTCTCCATTGGCAGTTACAGATTTAAAGGTAGTTTTCAAATACTCTATTCTTGCTCATACGGACTCCGTTTCTCACAAATTGTTTTTTTCTATTTTGGCTATTTTTTGTACTTTATGCACTAGTGCAAATGTTTTTTGATTTTAATGCAGAAAATTTCCAGAAATTGTAGATTCTCAGTTGTGACATTGCACAATTCTCATTTTGGGAACTTCAAAGAGGCATAACTTTTGCGTAAAACCTCAGATCGAGGTGATTCTTTTTTGAAAGTAGATTTTTTTTTGTGTGGCTTGTAGTGGTAATGTTTATTTCACTGGGTATTGTGCCAAAGTTGTATTTTCATCATATGCTCTTCTTAAGGATTTGTAATAGCATTGAGATCAAGTCCACTCAATATTTCTTGCTGGTGGCAATTGTAAACACACTAAATATAAAGTGCCAAATCAAATTTTCTTAGGGGGGGTTATTTAATTGAGTGGAAAAGGGGGGGTGTCTTGTGTGTGATCTTTCTTCCATTTGCTTTTCAACTTTCTTTCCTGCACAACAAACAACAACAACAACAACAATCTATTTCTACATTAGAATGGATCAATTAACAGTACTAGTTCTAACACCCTACAACTACTATGAATGGAAGTCCAAAATGATAATCTATCTTAAGAAACTAGGGTTTTTTAGAGTAACTATGGGTCTTGAAATTGAACCTATAGTAGATGCAGATAAGCCTAAATGGTTTAACAAATTGGATGAAGCTTTTGGAACCCTATGTATGTATGTATCTCTGGATTTGCTTTTTCATATTGAGTCTACAACAACACCAAATGATGTATGGACCACCTTGGAAAATCTCTTTGGTACACAAGATGAAATAACAGGACATCTACTAGAGAATGAACTAATAGGGTTAAATCCTTGTATTTTTTATACAATTTAAGATTTGTTCACCAAACTAAAGGCTTCAAGATTACAGTCGAAGTAGTGTGGGATAGAGAAGAAAGATAGTCAATTAATTCGTAGCATTCTTTCTAAACTTGCTTCCAACTACTCTATGCTTGTTTCTATATTCTATGCCACTAAAAGTGCCTTAGGAACCACATATAAGATGCCTTCTTTAGATGATTTTGCAAATGAACTCACTAAAGAGAAAGACAAATTGGTTCAAATGGGCACAATTAAGCCCTCTAAATCTCATGCCTTGGCTGCAAATTAGGGTACTAAAGATCAAAAAGGGTTTGGTAAGCAAGATTAGAAACAAAAGAACCAAGGAGAAAAGAAGCAAGAACAGAAAGAAGCTACTCCAAAAATAGCTAATAATGCCTCTTCTTCAAAAGGTGACAAGCACAAGGAGGAGAAAACTCAGTGTTCCTATTTTAAGAAACTTGGTCACGATGAGCATAAGTGTCTAAAGAAGTAGATTGATCACCTGACTCATCTTATAGAAAAAAAAAACATCAAGGTGCCTGATTCTGTCAAGCAGTGTTCATATCAAAAATCTTCAAAGGACATAGATAAAAGTAAAGGGAAAGGAAATGGCAAGGCCCCAATTGATGCAGAGCCACACAGCAAAAGCTTAAAAACAGGGTGAAAAACCCACTAAACCCACTAAATAGCTAAAATCCTGACATACAACATGTATGCCTAAAACCTGTTAGAATCATCATATTTTTCTCTGCCGACCGATATCCTCCTGCAGACAAACCTTCAATCTTTCGCCTATCAGCAGCATCATCATATTCGGTGAACACAATTATCCTCCTAACAACCACTATTAACCTTATCGCCAAACTCTATTTGCAACATCATGATGTTCGGCATCAGTAGGATATTATTTATCGGGCTCCTCCAAATATCCTGATGATGATAACCTCATGCACCTCTCTTCGGATGCTTACGTCACCCTGATATTTGACCTACTTACACCACCAGCATCAAGATGTAACTTATCGGGTTATATTGATACATCCTGATGACGATACTCCACTTTATGCACACGACGAATATTCCACTGAATATTCCTCCCACGATCCACTTAATATCACTTCACACTGATCAACCCGATATCCTCCACCTAGGCCAAAGCACTTGTCGTCGGCATGATAAACTTTTATCGGGTGATATCTTGAAATGTCCTGATGATGATGACGTCACATGCACTCTTACTTCCTCCGATGTCGACGTCACCCAGATATAAGACTCCTTTACATACTCTGCAGCATGATATGAATTGTCGGGTTATACTCTAATATCCTAACAATGATCTATGTGATCCTCGGCTACCCGATACTCAAACAAAAGATGATCCTCCTCCTTTCTTTGACAAATATGACTTTGACTCTCTGTTGACCCGTTTACTTGTACCTTTGCCTGCATGTATGCTCCAGCATACAACAACAATATGCAGATGATGCACACACACAAAATGATGATCCTGATGATGATATATATAGGAAATATCTATCCAACCTATATCATCCTGATGCACTCAAACATGCAATTTCCCTAAGTTTCAAGACCTTATCCGGATGGCGATATGCGCGCAGATGCAAATGCGATATACCCAGATCGCATACAATACTGTATATCCGTCAAGTGCATCCAAATACAGATTTCACATAGAAAACATGACGATCGGGCCGGATCATCTCCTGAACAATACAAACTTAGAAATTATCCTGTAAACCCTAGCACATGAAGATGCTAGGATAACTCACAGCATGCTACCAACTAATCCCACAAACATGAAATGCATGAACATAAAAACAAAAAAGAAAACTAAACTACTGTACATGACCATTCAACTGATTCAGATTAAACCGGTGGAAGGGTTGAATGAATTCATCTCACCTGCCACCAAAAGGAATCAATATACAGATAGCTTGTAAACCAGACAAATGAAATCAGTGGGATCCTCTTATTTTCAATAACAGAGATGCATACAAGTTTCACAGTCACACTGTATCACAAATGTCTTTGCAATGCAATGTTAAAACCTCACCAAACTATCAACTGTATCTACTTGCAATATGCTAAAACCAACTGATCCTAGTGCATAAATAGGAATCCTCCACGAGTACTACCAACTCGATTCCTAGCGGCTGGGAGACTTCCAAGCGGCTGGGAGAAGACAGATAAGACAGTTGTCATAATAAACTTCTAAAAACCTGCACATCCTCCTAGATGACCTAACAAACTCTTAACTACCTGCACATCCTCCTAGATGACCTAACAAACTCTTAACTACCTGCACATCCTCCTAGATGGATCTAAAACATACGCATTGGTCCAAAGGACTTTATTACATCATAAAGTCAACATACTATAAATAGACTTATTGAAGGGGTGCTCCTGCACCACTAGTTGTTGTTGCTTTACAACCAAATTCCTAGATCATTGACTCAGGTGCTTCGCACCATATGGCTTCATCACAAGGTAGTTTTTCCTCCTTGGAGTCATGTTCTTTCCCATCTATTCTATTGGGTGATGATACTCCTGCAGAGGTACAAGGGAGAGGGTCTATTGATGTTGTTAGGAAAAGTGTCTCAACCTTGTAACCTTGAAAGGTTACTATTCTTCCCAGTTTTGGTCTTTTTGAATACCCTTTATCTTGGATAATGGTCTTGAACTTTGAAAGTTTCCAAAAGTTTCCAAACGAGCTAAAAATAGTCAGACTTACTATTTTTAGTAAGTCCTTCGATTGAGCTCAGATTGAATTGAATTTTTTCCTAGAAGGTACGGAACAACTAAGTGAACATCTCAGGTGAGTTTTGTATCATAGATCATATCTGGATCGCGAGATATTAAAGTTTTTGTTTTTCAAAACTGTTGGAAAAAATCTTTGAACTCAATTACCAAAATAAAAACTTATCTAAACCTCCCAAAAATTGTCATAACTAGCATAGCCAGTTATAGGGTGATAGATCTCTTCATCAACTTTATGACGCATTAAACGGTTCGTTAATCGGACACCTGGATCAAAAGTTATGGCCTCTGAAAGTTGGACCTCCTATTTTGGGAAATATAAAAATGTGTTGGACACATAAAAGAGTTGTAAACGGGAAAGTCACATATGTTGGTGTGTGATTTGGTACATCACAAGGCATCTTTGATTGGAGATAATTTGGGCGCCACTTGTTGGTGGTTTTTTAATTACCGTTGGCGGTGTACTGTATTGTATCTCCTATATATCAGGAACTTGAGATGGAGGTTGTATGTAAGAATCTTATAGATATCGAATTACCTCCTGGATCTCTAGTTGGATATACTCTTGTAAAAGATTTCTCTACAACTATATTGTAATCTCCATGATTCCTAAATAATATATTGGGCAGCTTTGGAGTGTGGGGTTTTTTACCTGAAAGGGTTTTCCCCATGTATATCTTGTGTTGTGAGTTTTGTGTTTGCATTTGGAAGTTGCTATTATCTTTTTGTTCATGTGCATCTTAATCTTTAATTATAAAAGTAAAAATTTGCATAAGTATTTCATCAGTAGATCAGTGTAGGAAGCATTTCCACATACCTTGCTTCCTTTCAGTTGGTATCAGAGCCTGATCACCTTTGGTTCTAGTTGTTGGGTAAAGAGTTTTTTGAGCTGATCTTTATTTGAGTGGGAGCTTATGCAGAGGATTTTGAAATCTTTGTTGTAGGTGAGAGATGATGACCACATTTGGGAGGTTTGAGATATAGAAGTTTAATGGCAGTAATTTTGAGTTGTGGAAACTCAAAATGGAGGACATGCTTGTAGATTAAGATTTATGGGAAGCCGTAGCTGATACAAAACCAATGGCAATGTCTCAAGAAGACTGGGATCTCAAAGATCAAAAAGCTAAGGGTTTGATAAGACTTTGTTTGGCTGATTCAGTGCTCCTAAATATCCATGAAGAGAAGACTGCAAAGGAACTTTGGAAGAAGCTTGGAGATGTTTATCAGGCTAAATTCCTCGCAAACAAGTTATTCCTGCGAAAGAAATTGTATTCTCTGAGGATGGAAGATGGAGGATTTGTCGTTGTTCACATGAATACATTCAATATTCTTGTTGCCTAGTTGACTTCCATTGGTGTGAAGATGGAGGAGGAGGATCAATGTATGACATTATTGTGTTCCTTACCAGATTTGTGGGACTAGCTTGTTATGGCCATTGGCAGTACCAATACCACCTTCAAGATGGATGAAGTGGTTTCTTTACTATTTCTAAAGAGATGCGGAGAAAGTCTTCCAAATCGGCTAAGGAGGCTCTTGCAGTTCGTGGTAGATCTAAAGAGAAAGGAAAGAAAAAGGATAAGAAGAAGGAAGAAAAAGGAAGATCCAAATCCCATGGGAGATCTAAGTCTCCCAAAAAGTCAAAGGCCCTGTGTTGGAACTACAACAAACCTGGTCACTTATGTAAGGAGTGCAAGGAGGAGAAAAAGAAAAAGAAGAAGAATTATGATTCAGATTCTAACAAGTCCTCTTAGGATGAAGGAGAAGCATTTGTCATTGCCTTGACAACACATGCATCTGAGGATGTGTGGCTTATTGACTCTGGTGCATCTTCTCTCATGACCTCGCATCGGGGTTGGTTTTTGAAGTATGAAGAATATGATGGTGGAAAGGTGTACTTGGGTGATGATTCTCACCTGGATATTATTGGTCATGGAAGACTCTTGATTGGATTCTCTGATGGATGAGTAAAGGGAATCAATGGTGTTCTGCATATCCCTGGTTTGACACGAAAACTTCTTTCTGTAAGTAAATTGAATGATGTGGGTGTGTAGGTTGTTTTCTCGAATGGAGGATGCAAGATGACTAGAGGATCTATGGTGTTGGCTAAAGGTGTTCAGATTGGCACTCTGTTTCAGCTTGATGCATACGCAGTTCAGTGCAATAGTGCCTCTATTTTGAAGAAGAGAGCTTCAGAGTCTTCATCCTCACCATTGGAACCAACAGTGAAAAAGACTGTTGCATCTACTTCCGATGGTCATGCTTTCTAGGTACCTAAGGGTGCTCATTCTATGGAGATGAAACTTCTAGCTGAGAAGACAATGTTATGGTACCAAAGGCTTGGTCACATTGGTGAAAAGGGTTTGAGGACCCTAAAGAATAAAAATCTTGTTGAGGCTATGAATGATTGTAATCTTGAGTTCAGTTTCTGTGAACATTGCATTTATGGAAAACAAAATCGTGTTCAGTTTTATTCCAGTTCTCACAAATCTTCTGAGGTGTTGGACTTTTTTCATTCTGATGTGTTTGGTCCTATTAATGTTCCTTCAATTTCCAAATCTATTTACTTTGTTTCATTCATTTATGACTACAGTAGAAGGACATGGGTGTATTTCCTTAGAAGTAAATCTGAAGTCTTTAATAGATTCAAAGAGTTCAAAACTCTTGTAGAGAATCAAAAGTATAGAAAGATTAAGTGTTTGAGGACTAACAACGGTGTTGAGATTCTTTCAGCGGATTTTGACAAATTCTATAAAGAACAAGGGATTGAGAGGCACAAGACAACTCTGTATACCCCTCAGTAGAATGGAGTTGCAGAGAGGATGAATAGAATGTTGATGGAGAGGGCAAGGAGTATGCTAAGTGGAGCTGGTCTTGAACAAAAGTTTTGGGCTAAAGATGTTGCTACTGCTTGTTAACTGGTTAATAGGTCTCCTACATCAATGCTCATTGATAAGACACCTATGGAGGTATGGTCTGGTAAAAATCCTTCATTAAGACACATTCAATTATTTGGTTGTGAGGCATATGCACATGTGCCTAAGGAAAAGAGGTCTAAGTTGGAGAACAAGGCTGTAAAGTGTATCTTCGTTAGTTATGGCATCAGTGTGAAAGGGTACAAGCTTTGGGATCCAATAGCTGAGAGAGTTCTGTATAGTAGAAGCATGATCTTCAGAGAGCTTAATCCTTCTCCTGTTGTCTTGTATCTAGAGAAAGAAGAGAAGAAAGATGATGTGGTTCAGCTTCCTTCCACCCCTGAGAAAGTTGAACCAAAAACATTTATCAGACCTGATAATGAGGAGAGCTCTAGTAGCTTTGAAAGTTTAGAAGAAGATGAAGAACCTCAACCTCAACCTTTGAGGAGGTCCATACATTTAAGGCAACAACTTGATAGGTTTGGTTATTCATTGTATGATTCCTGTTGTATTTTTGCTTTGATTTCTAACACTGATGAGCCTAGAACTGTGAAAGAGGCTATGGGTATGAAAGATGTAGATTCTTGGAAGGAGGCCATGGAAGAGGAGATGGCTTCTTTGGAAAAGAATAATACTTAAGACTTGGTTCCTTTGCCTAAAGGATGAAAACCTGTTAGATGTAAATGTGTGTTCAAAAAGAAATTCGGTGTAGATGGTAGCGTTGAGAAATATAAGGCTAGATTGGTTGCGAAGGGGTATTCTCAGGTGGAGGGAATTAACTATGGTGAGATTTTCTCTTCCATTGCAAAGCTGACATCTATTCGATTCCTGTTATCACTTGTAGCAACGTATGATCTAGAAGTGAAACAGATGGATGTGAAGACATAATTCCTTCACAGTGACTTGGAGAAGGAAATCTATATGTAACAGCTAGAGCACTACATGGTGAAAGGTAAAGACAATCTGGTTTGCAAGTTGAAAAAGTCTTTGTATGGTTTGAAACAGTCTCCTAGGATGTGGTACCAGAAGTTTGATGCCTTTGTGTTGACTATTGGATTTCAGAGATCAAATCAGATAATTATGTTTACTACAAGTTTGACAATGATCACATTCTCATTATTGCAATGTATATCGATGATATGTTACTCATTGGGAATGGTAAAAGTTTGATTTCTAATTTTAAATCTCAGTTGTCAGCACAATTTGAGATGAAAAATCTAGGGGCAGCTCAGTACATTCTAAGAATGGAAATCAGAAGAGATAGAGAAAACATAAAACTTTGGTTAGGCCAGAGTAAGTGTGTTAACATTGTGTTGGATAGATTCAGCATGATGGATTGCAAACCTTTGATTGTTCCTATTACAATGGGGACAAAGTTATCTATTGAAGATTGTCCAAAGTCTCCTTCTAAGACAGAGGATATGAGAAGAGTTCCTTATGCTAGTGCAGTTGGCAGTTTGATGTATGCGATGGTCTGCACAAGACCAGACATTACCCAAGCAGTGGGAGTCCTTAGTCAATTTATGGCTAATCTTGGATGGGTACATTGGGATGTAGTGAAGAGAGTGTTCAAATATTTACAGGGTACTTTTGAGTATTCCTTATGTTATCATGGTTATCCTATAGGACCTTGGCATTCACTTTGTATTCATGGATTTATGGATTTAGATTGGGTAGGTGACATTGAGAGTAGGAGATCCACCAGTGCTTATGTGTTCACTGTGTTTGGTGGTGCTATTAGTTGGATGAGTAAGCAGCAACCTGTGGTCGCTTTGTCCACTACTAAAGTTGAGTACATGGCAATAACTCATGCTTGTAAAGAAGCCATTTGGCTTGAGAGATTGTGTTCTGATGTTGGGTTTGATGTAGAGAAGATTACTATTTGTTGTGATAGTCAGAGTGCCATATGTTTAGCCAAGAATTCTACTTTCCACGCAAGGACTAAGCATATTGATGTCCAGTACCATTTTGTTCGTGACATGGTAGAGGATGGGAAGGTAAACTTGGGAAAAGTTGAAACTTTGATAAATGTTGTAGATTCCTTAACAAAACTTGTGAGAACAGAGAAGTTCAAATGGTGTTCAAAGTCTATGGGCCTCATGGACCCTAGCATTTAAATCATGGTGTTGATACTCCCTTTGCTCTTACAAGGTGTTTGACAAGTGGGAGAATGTTAGGAAAAGTGTCTCAACCTTACAACCTCGAAAGGTTACTATTCTTCCCAGTTTTGGTCTTTTGGAATACCCTTTATCTTGGATAATGGTATGGAACTTTCAAAGTTTCCAAAAGTTTCCAAATGAGCTAAAAATAGCTAGACTTATTATTTTTAGTAAGTCCTTCGATTGAGCTCGGATTGACCTAATATTTTTCCCAAAAGGTGCAGAACATCTAAGTGAACATCTCGGGTGAGTTTCATCTCAAGATCATATCTGGATCACGAGATATTAAAGTTTCTATTTTTTGAAACTGCCAGAAAAAGTATTTAAACTCATAAATACCATAATCAAACTTCCCTAAACATCCTAAAATTGTCATAACTGGCGTAGCCAATTATAGGGTGATAGATCTCTTCAAGAGATTTCTGATGCATTAAATGGTTTGTCAATCGGACAGCCGGATCAAAAGTTATGGCCTTTGGAAGTTGGACTTCTGTTTTGGGAAATGTAAAAACGTGTTGACACATAAAAGAGCTGTAAAGGGGAGAGTTACATGTGTTGGTGTGTGATTTGGAACATCACAAGGCATCTTTGATTAGAGATAATTTGGGCACCACTTTTTGGTGGTTTTGGCTCATGGTTTTGTAAGTACCGTTGGCGGTGTACTGTATTGTATCTCCTATATATCAGAAACTTGAGATGGAGGTTGTATATAAGAATCTTATAGATGTCGAATTACCTCTTGGATCTCTGGTTGGATATACTCCTGTAAAAGTTTGCTCTACAAGTATATTGTAATCTTCGTGATTCCTGAATAATATATTGGGTGGCTTTGGAGTGTGGGGCTTTTTTACCCGAAAGGGTTTTCTCCATGTATATCTTGTGTTGTGAATTTTGTGTTTACATTTGGAATTTGTTATTATCTTTCTGTTAATGTGCATCTTAATCTGTAACTGTAAAAGTAAAAATTTGCATAAGTATTTCCTCAGTAGATCAGTGTAGGAAGCATTTTCGCATACCTTGCTTCCTTTCAATTGGTATCAGAGCCTGATCACCTTTGGTTCTAATTGTTGGGTAGAGGGTTTTTTGAACTGATCTTCGTTTGAGTGGGAGCTTGTGCAAAGGATTTTGAAATCTTTGTTGCAGGTAAGAGATGGTGAGCACATTTGGGAGGTTTGAGATAGAGAAGTTTAATGGCAGTAATTTTGAGTTGTGGAAACTCAAAATGGAGGACATGCTTGTAGATCAAGATTTATGGGAAGCCGTATTTGGTACAAAACCAACAGCAATGTATCAAGAAGACTGGTATCTCAAAGATCAAAAAGCTAAGGGTTTGATAAGACTCTATTTGGCTGATTTAGTGCTCTCGAATATCTATGAAGAGAAGATTGCAAATGAACTTTGGAAGAAGCTTGGAGATGTTTAGTAGGCTAAATCCCTCGTGAACAAGTTATTCCTGTGAAATAAATTGTATTCTCTGAGGATGGAAGATGGAGGATCTATCATTGATCACCTGAATACATTCAATATGCTTGTTGCCCAGTTGACTTTCGTTGGTGTGAAGATGGAGGAGGATAGATGTATGACATTACTGTGTTCCTTACCAGATTCATGGGACCACCTTGTCATGACCATTGGGAGTACCACTACCACCTTCAAGATGGATGAACTAGTTTCTTCATTGTTGTTTGAAGAGATGAAGAGAAAGTCTTTCGAATCGGCTAAGGAGGCTCTTACGGTTCGTGGAAGATATAAAGAGAAGGGAAAGAAAAAGTATAAGAAGAAGGAAGAAAAAGGAAGATCCAAATCCCGTGGGAGATCTAAGTCTCATGGAAAGTCCAAGTCCCTATGTTGGAACTACGACAAACCTGGTCACTTCCGCAAGGAGTGCAAGGAGGAGAAAAAGAAAAAGAAGAAGAATTATGATTCAGATTCTGACAAGACCTCTCAGGATGAAGGAGAAGCATTTGTCACTGCCTTGGCAATGCATGCATCTAAGGATGTGTGGCTTATTTACTCTAGTGCATATTTTCACATGACCCCGCATCGGGGTTGGTTTTCGAAGTATGAAGAATACGATGGTGGAAAGGTGTACTTGGTTGATGATTCTCACTTGGATATTGTTGGCTGTGGAAGAGTCTTGATTTGATTCCTTGATGGATGATTAAAGGGAATGAATAGTGTTTTGCATATCCCTGGTTTGACACGAAACCTTCTTTCTGTAAGTAAATTGAATGATGTGGGTGTGCAGGTTGTTTTCTCGAATGGAGGATGCAAGATGACTAGAAGATCTATGGTGTTGCTAAGGGTGTTTGGATTGGCACTCTATTTTATATTGATGCATGCATAGTTTAGTGCAATAGTGCCTCTATTTTGAAGAAGAGAGCTTCAAAGTCTTCATCCTCACCATGGGAATCAGCAGTGAAAAAGATTATTGCATCCACTTTTGATAGTCATGCTTTCTTGGTACCTAAGGGTGCTCATTCTATGGAGATGAAACTTCCATTTGAGAAGACAATGTTATGGCACCAAAGGCTTGGTCACATTGGTGAAAAGGATTTGAGGACCTTGAAGAATAAAAATCTTGTTGAGGGTATGAATGATTGTAACCTTGAGTTTGATTTCTGTGAACATTGCATTTATGGAAAATTAAACCATGTTTAGTTTTATTCTAGTTCTCACAAATCTTCTAAGGTGTTGGACTTGATTCATTCTGATGTGTTTGGTCTTGTTAATGTTCCTTCAATTTCAAAATCTATTTACTTTATTTCATTCATTGATGACTACAGTAGAAGGACATGGGTGTATTTCCTTAGAAGTAAATATGAAGTCTTTAATAGATTTAAAGAGTTCAAAGCTCTTGTAGAGAATCAGAAGGATAGAAAGATTAATTGTTTAAGGACTAACAACAGTGGTGAGTTTTGTTCAGCAGATTTTGACAAGTTCTGTAAAGAACAGGGGATTGAGAGGCACAAGACAATTCCGTATACCCCTCAACAAAATGGAGTTGCAGAGAGGATGAATAGAACATTGATGGAGAGGGCAAGGAGTATGCTAAGTTGAGCTAGTCTTGAACAAAAGTTTGGGCTGAAGTTGTTGCTACCACTTGTTACTTGGTTAACAGGTTTCCTACATCAATGCTCATTGATAAGACACCTATGGAGGTATGGTCTAGTAAAAAACTTCATTAAGACACATTCGAGTATTTGGTTGCATGAGGCATATGCACATGTGCCTAAGGAAAAGAGGTCTAAGTTGGAGAACAAGGCTATAAAGTGTATCTTCATTGGTTATGGCATCGATGTGAAAGGGTACAAGCTTTGGGATCCAGTAGCTAAGAGAGTTCTATATAGAAGAAGCGTGATCTTTAGAGAGCTTAATCCTTCTCCTGTTGTCTTGCAGCTAGAGAAAGAAGAGAAGAAAGATGATGCGGTTCATCTTCCTTCCACCCCTAAGAAAGTTGAACCAAAAACATCTATTGGACTTGATAATGAGGAGAGCTCTAGTAGCTTTGAAAAAATTGAAAATTTGATGAATGTTGGAGATTCCTTAACAAAACCTGTGAGCACAAAGAAGTTCAGATGGTGTTCAGAGTCTATGGGCCTCACGGCCCCTAGCAGTTAAATCATGGTGGTGATACTCCCTTTGCTCTTGTAAGGTGTTCGACAAGTGGGAGAATGTTAGGAAAAGTGTCTCAACCTTGCAACCTCGAAAGGTTACTATTCTTCCCAGTTTTGGTCTTTTTGAATACCCTTTGTCTTGGATAATGGTCTGGAACTTTCAATGTTTCCAAAAGTTTCCAAACAAGCTAAAAATAGCTAGACTTACTATTTTTAGTAAGTCCTTCGATTGAGCTCAGATTGACCTAAAATTTTTCTTAGAAGGTGTGGAGCAGCTAAGTGAACATCTCAGGTGTGTTTCATCTCAAGATCATATCTAGATCACGAGATATTAAAGTTTATATTTTTTGAAACTGCTGAAAATAATCTTTGAACTTAATTACTGGAATTGAAGCTTCTCTAAACATCCAAAAATTGTAATAACTAGCATAGCCGATTATAGGGTGATAGATCTCTTTGCGAGCTTTCTGACGCATTAAACGGTTTGTCAATCGGACACTCGGATCAAAAGTTATGGCCTCCAGAAGTTGGAACTTCTATTTTGGGAAATGTAAAAATGTGTTGGACACATAAAAGAGCTATAAAGGGGAGAGTTACCTGTGTTGGTGTGTGATTTGGCACATCACAAGGTATCTTTGATTGGAGATAATTTGGGTGCCACTTTTTGGTGGTTTTGGCTCATGGTTTTGTAATTACCGTTGGCGGTGTACTATATTGTATTTCCTATATATCAGGAACTTGAGATGGAGGTTGTATGTAAGAATCTTATATATGTTAAATTACCTCCTAGATCTCTGGTTGGATATACTCCTGTAAAAACTTGTTTTGCAAGTATATTGTAATCTTCGTGATTCCTAAATAATATATTGGGTGGCTTTGGAGTGTGGGGTTTTTTACCTGTTGGTTAACAGATTTGTCCTTATTCTGAAAATAATTTATTCTGACTCTATACCCCTCTTTTGAAGAACAAATGAGTTAAGCAACAAATGGGTGAACCTTTTAAATTAGTTCCCCTCTGAATTTAGGTATAGCTCCCTTTAAGATTTTTAATGAATTTAACCTATTTCAACTATCCACATGCACTTTTAACCAGAAAATGCTTAAAGCAGACTAACATTCATACATAACCATGTTATGAACGCGATAAATTTATACAGTAACAATGAGCAATAGAATGCACAGATTCTATTTTTGGTACATTCAAATATATGAATACATTCACACGAACTTGCTGAAACAATAAATAATAAAACACATATGACGAGTTGTCCAAATAAAGAACAATTACCAAATGAAAGGAGATTTCACACAGAAAATCTAATTCCACACATTCAGACGCATAGATCCAAATAAGCAGTAAATGTTTCTTCTTCTCATTCACAGATGAAAATTACTCAGACAATCATCACATAATGTAAAACTATCGACAATTTAGCTAAAAATTCCCTTCTTCTTTTCTTTTCTAAACTTCTATATCTCCCTTCTCAAAGATTTTTAAAAACCTATATATACAAATGTCTTAATCATGTCTTTGAGTAAATCAAACCCAGAGTTAACATAACTCTGACCCGTATGGGATTTAGTTTTTTAACAACTGATTTTTAAAAATCAAGATTGTTGAAAATAACATGATAGAGGAACTAAAATAAAGAAAATGGGCCCAAGAAGTCATGATTGGGACGACAGGTTTGTATCTCCGGATTTGTTATCGGTGGCCTAGGAAGCACGTTGGGTCTTCCATTCTTGAAAAGCAGCAACGAACTCCTGGATCTTCGGGAAGTTGGGAATACCTATATGCTTCATTCTTGACCTCCAAACTTCCTTTTCCCTTCGCATTTTCCCAAATTTTTCTTTGTGTTCTGGGAGTCCGTCTATGTAGAGATAGAGTAATGACTCGACTTTAGAAATCCGGGAAAAATCTTCAATTAAAATGTTATCATTTTCTCTAACAAAGCTGATTTTATCTTTGAATGATTGTACCACTGTGTCAACATCTTCCACTGGTTTTCCATCATCCTTTATGTACTGAACATCAATACATTGCAAGTTACGTTGCAGCGATTGAGTGAATTCTGTTATTTCTTTAATCAACTTTGTAAGTTCAAAGCATCCTTGCCGGGATATGGAATTCCTCCATTCAATATTTTTCTTGTTTACATATAACAAATCCTCGTCCAAACCAGCGAGGTTCTTTTCTGTCAAAAACTTCTCCAGTCCATATTTCTGAACTTCATCTATTTGGTTTATTACACTCATCCACTTGCCCTCATCTTTCACCCAAACAGCAGCCTGTGCTTTAAGATCTTCAATGGTGGCAGCAGTCAGATCATACATGCCCTTGAGTTCACGGATGTATTCGATTCCTTTCTGCTCAATGTTATCTAACCAACTGTCAAATGTTTTTGTCACTGTTTTGCTTCTGTGAACCTGATCTAGCATCTTTTGGTTGACAGGTGATTTCGGGTCAAAAGACAGGGGGAGCTGTGAGATCAGCTGCAGGTTAGGGCTGTTAATAGCCTCAATGTACTCTGCCATTGAGCGCAGAGTTTGTTTCAACTCCCTCTTGTCCTTCTCATCTTTCCATGTTCGACTGACCATCCTCTTAGTAGAAGCTTCAAGGTGGTGGACATCCGCAGCTCTAGAAGCAACACCGAGATCCACTCTCTCCACAGTGAAATCATGCACTGTTGGATCCTGCACTTCTTCCTCAGTCACTGGTTTAGCAATCTCAGCACTCCAATTACCAGTGTTTGGGTCAATGTTTATTCTGGATGTAGTCTTGAGTTTCTTGGACTTGGGGGTTTTCCCCAAACATTTACTCACCATGTCCTCCAAAGGGACAACAAAAGGAATCACTTTTTTCTTGTCAGAAATGGAACTCTCTAGCCACTTTGGTGTAGGGGCTGAGATTGTCTTCTCAAGGTTCACTACATCAGAGGATACATTTGAAATCATTAATATTTCAAGGTTCTCCAGAACGGTCCCTGACTGTGACCCGGTGTCAACCTCCTCTGTTCTCTGTGGACTTAGCTTCTTGTCACCCATAGGTTCTTCTGGATCTTCCTCTGAATTTAAATCAACAATTATCATTTCAAAAACCTGTTTCTTTCTTTTCCCTTTAGTCCTCAACCTGGTAACACGAGATGGCAGAATATCTGTGAGGACACTTCTGGATCTCTTAGTGGCAGGGCTTCTCTCAGTTGATGGCTTGGAAGCACCTGCACCACAGATAGCAATAGGTTGATTAGAGGAGTCTATGGGAAGTGATGATTCAACCATTGAAGAGAATTGTTGAGCATTTTTATCCTGCAGTCCTTCATGTCTCTTTTCTCTCAACCATTTCTCAGTTCTCCTTATTACTGGAAGGGTTTTAATTTCAATTCTATCTTCCTCCTTTTTACTCCAGTCGACCTCTGGAATAGGTAACTGTTCCACTCTTTCAAATTGTGGGTCAACCAACTGTTCCCCATCATCAGAAATACCAGAAATATCCATGTTTAAATTGAGTGTAATTATCTGCCCCAAAGAAAACCTACACCACAGCCTTCTTCTGACCTCAAATTCATCTGGACAGTCTTCCCAGTAATCCTCTAGTTTAGGGAGATGTGAATGCCCTGTTCCAGGATCTAGGTTCTCTCTGACAAATCTTTTACTGTCAAATTGAGACCTGGCAGTGAAGAACTGAAAATTGAACCTCTTAAGGTTTACCTCCAAATTCAAGGCGTCAGATTTTGATTGGCATGAATAATGCCCAAGTTTGATAGGAAAAGAAATACCACAACCCTTTTTTGATGGAAATTTCTTATCTACATGTGCTAATTGTCTACATACCTCCATCAGCACGAAATGGTCAAACACATATCTCGGTAACTTTACAGGTTCACCCTCGAATCCTCCAACTCTGATATAAGTGAACTCAAAAAATTGAATGAAGAAGCTACCATAGATACTGATCAGTTGCATTGCTTCACTGGACATTCTCTTACCCGGATTGCCTGCCAGTTCATAGGCCATTTTCCCAGTGAAGACATCATTAACTCTTTTATAATTTTCATAGCAATTCCTTCTCTGCAACTGTGAATAATATTCATAGACTTTACTATTCTCAGCCAAGGGTGCATGAGGTAGGTTAAACCACTCTCTCGTAGATGCCAAACAATAGAACAGGTACGAAGACATATAGAAATCTCTGTCACCCAGACAATTACTTAAACCCTGATGTAGACAGTCAGCTACTATTTCAGCCTAATCCAAATATTGTTCCTCTTGAAGGATGACTTGTATGAAAAAGTACATCCAGTCCTCCCAATAATAGGCATGCTGACTGCCTTTCAGTCTGTGTAACAATACCACAATATCCCTTACTTCTTTTATAAAATGATCTCTGGTAAGTGGCCTGCGTAACCTTGAACCACCCTTCTAAAATTTTAGCAGCCAGTTCCTCGCTATTACACTTTTATAAGTCAATTTCTTCTCTGAGAAATACCCATAGGAGGAAGTAATATCAAGGCTGGAATACGCCTCCTTAGGCGGTATCTTCATCATAGACATGAGGGTTTGTCGATTGACATGCAATAACACCTCACCGCTTGCATTTCTGATACATCTGTCCTGGGGGTCGTACCTATTCATACATTCTTGAACCAATTCTGGGCACAGTATAGCCTGAGGAAAAGCTGCAGCTTCAACTAAACTACTGTCTACAATTTTCTTCATTGTAGGGGTTTGGACAGGATTTCTAGTTCTTTCTTTAAATTCTTCTAAATCATATTGAACCAGTGCAGTATCTCCAAATTCTGAGTGAGAATAAGTAAGACCAGGACCATGTTCATCCCCCAAACATGTAGATTTTAAAGACATAGTTGGAGGATTACAATAAAACACTTGGAATTTTGAAAACAACAGAAATTCCAGAGATTCTTCTTTCCAGCATAAGAACTAGGAATAGCATATGGGAAACAGAACTCACCTTCGAGATATCTGAATTCACTGCGAAAACTTGAATAACAAGAGCCTTACACTTCCGACGCTATCCTCCTCTACGTTGCACAGTATGTTTACTTGCTAAACTTGGCTTGTCCTTGGTTAATAATGGCACTAACTAGATTGAATAATTATCACTTGGAGCGATACGTGCCAAAAGTATTTGAAAAGACGTGAACTCCGATTTCTTCATTAATAGCAAGTATTATTCACGCGCCATCATGAAGTATAATGATTATCCGTAGCCTCCACTAAATTAGGGCTCTCGGTTTCATAATGAGTTTCTAACATAATTTCCTCCAACTTTCCCACTAAATTTGACTTAGAAAGCCGCGGGAACAAACGAGACCAAAATCACCAAATCTTTGAACTATTGAACCATTGAACCTTTAGGACGTGGTTCAACGCGGTGGTTCAATGAGGTGGTTCAAACATGCCAATTGGACCATATAGATAAGCAAAGGATTGACTTACGGAAACAGGAACTTAACTCATATTGAACCAGTGCAGTATCTCCAAATTCTGAGTGAGAATAAGTAAGACCAGGACCATGTTCATCCCCCAAACACGTAGATTTTAAAGACATAGTTGGAGGATTACAATAAAACACTTAGAATTTTGAAAACAACAGAAATTCCAGAGATTCTTCTTTCCAGCATAAGAACTAGGAATAGCATATGGGAAACAGAACTCACCTTCGAGATATCTGAATTCACTGCGAAAACTTGAATAACAAGAGCCTTACACTTCCGGTGCTATCCTCCTCTGCATTGCACAGTATGTTTACTTGCTAAACTTGGCTTGTCCTTGGTTAATAATGGCACTAACCAGATTGAATAATTATCGCTTGGAGCAATATGTGCCAAAAGTATTTGAAAAGACGTGAACTCTGATTTCTTCATTCATAGCAAGTATTATTCACGCGCCATCATGAAGTATAATGATTATCCGTAGCCTCCACTAAATTAGGGCTCTCGGTTTCATAATGAGTTTCTGACATAATTTCCTCCAACTTTCCCACTAAATTTGACTTAGAAAGCCGCGGGAACAAACGAGACCAAAATCACCAAATCTTTAAACTATTGAACCATTGAACCTTTAGGACGTGGTTCAATGCGGTGGTTCAATGAGGTGGTTCAAACATGCCAATTGGACCATATAGATAAGCAAAGGATTGACTTACGGAAACAGGAACTTAACTCATGAACCGTTGAACTTGTAAAGATATGGTTCAATACGAAGGTTCAAAGACGTAAGGGTTATGTAGACCAACAAAAAGTTACGTGGCTTTGGTAAAAGGCTTTTCGACTATGAAACAGTGAACTGTTGAACCTTGAACCGTTGAACCCTGCTACTGAGTACAAGCGGAAGGTTCAACGATACAATAATTACACAAGGTAGCTGTGTGACCCGACTTATAAGAAGACAGTGAGTGTTGCACCTTAAGACCGTTGAACCTTGAACCTTGAACCCCGCTACTGAGTACAAGCGGAAGGTTCAAGTTCAACCCGAAAGTTCAAAGATGCATAAGACATACAAAACGACAGCTTGCTTTATGAGACACTTTAGACATGTTGAACCATTTGAACTTTGAACTTTGAGAATGGTTCGGGTTCAAAGGTTCAAACCTTAAGTAACCTTGTCTATAAAGACAACAAACGGATAAAAATTAAAGGACCAAGAGTCAATTTACAAAACAAAGGCATGATAAAAAATATAACACGGTAAACCGGCTCTTTTTCAGGAAATATTACCAATGAATGAATAAATAAGGGCGACTCAAAAGGTAACATTACCGAAAAGGGTTTTCCCCATGTATATCTTGTGTTGTGAGTTTTGTGTTTGCATTTGGAAGTTGTTATTATCTTTGTGTTAATGTGCATCTTAATCTGTAACTCTAAAAGTAAAAATTTGCATAAGTATTTCCTTAGTAGATCAGTGTAGTAAGCGTTTTCGCATACCTTGCTTCCTTTTAGATGTGAGGGATGGCACATTTCATGATGTTTTTTGTGTGTCCTCATTGTCAACTAATATCCTATCTATTTATTAGATCACTCACATTGGCTCAAGCAAGTGGGTTGAGTTCACTCCAGACACAGTGGTAATCAGTGAGATACACAATGGGTCTACAATTGCTATGGGGAAGGCTGATCATCAGTCTAGATTGTATCACTTTTCTCTCTTTGTTCCTTATTCTCCTTCACTTGCATTGCTCACTCACTCAGATGAGGAGAGTAGTTTGTGGCATCAACGGTTTGGCCACTTGAACTACCGTTACTTACAGCAGCTTAGTCAACAGGACATGGTTTCAGGGTTGCCTTCTATTCAGTTTTCTTATGGAGTTTTCCAAGGATGTGTTATTGGTAAGCATCTTGAACAACAAAAATTTGATAAAGGAAAAGCATGTAGGGTCCACAACTTTTGGAGTTAGTACATAGTGACCTAATGGGTCCATTGCCACATCCTTCTTGCAGTAGGGCTAGATATGTCTTGACATTTATTGATGATCTTTCCAGATACACTTGGGTATATTTTCTCAAACAAAAGTCTGAGGTCTTTGAGTCTTTTTAGGACTTCAAATATTTTGTAGAGAAACAATTTGAGAAGGCCATCAAGATTTTGCATACTGACAATGGGGGGAGTATGTCAATCAGAGGTTTGAGCAATTTTGTGCCATAGAGGGCATTGATCTTCATCACACAGTTTCCTACAATCCACAACAGAATGGTGTTGTAGAACAAAAAATAGGTCCTTGAAAGAGATGGCTACTTGTATGATTCATTCCAGATCTTTGGCACCTCAGTATTGGGTAGAGGCCATCAACTGTGCGTGCTATATCTAGAATCGGGTTCCTCACCGAGCTGTGAAGGGAGTCACCCCTTTTCAAGCTTGGACCGGTCGGAAGCCCATAGTGAAGCACTTTCGAGTGTTTGGATCTCCTTCATGGGCCCACATTCCAGCAGAGAAATGCAAGGCTTTAGAACTGCAAAGTAATCCTTGCATATTTGTTAGGTATCTAGATGGTGTCAAAGGCTATAGGCTCCTTCATCCCACTACACATGAGTTGTTCATTGAGAGGAGTGTCCGATTTGAGGAGGATGCTTCCATATCTTCCAACACTTCTTTGGAGACACAACGACATGATGATACTTCTTCCAAGGATCTTAATCCTCCTGCACCACATGAGGAGTCTTCTTCCTCCACTTCAGATGGTGAAGATGATGTTGAGGTCATTTCTTCCTCCTCTTCGAGTCATCATTAAAAGGATGATGATTCTCCTCCAGTTTCTCCAACTATTAGGCCTCTTTGGGCTCGTCAGACTTTGGAGTCAGCAGGTGATTGGGTTGGTGATCCTTCAGATGCAAGAAGAACAAGGTCATAGTTCGAGAAGGCTCCTAATCTCTTCTTTTCTTTAGCTTCTGATCCATAATCCTTCAGGGAAGCTTCTGGTGTCCCCGAGTGGGATGTTGCTATGCAAGAAGAGTTCAGTTCCTTGGAGAGGAACCACAGTTGGGATTTAGTCCCTCTTCCTAAGGGAAGAAAAATTATTTAATGCAAGTGGATCTATCGAACAAAATTTGCTGTAGATGGGTCAGTCGATAAACATAAGGCTCTCCTGGTCACAAAAGGATAATTCCAAGTTCCTGGGATTGACTACTTTAAGACTTTTGTGTCGGTTGCCAAGATGAATTCAATCTGACTTGTCCTTGCCATTGCTGCAACCCATCGCTGGGAAGTTAATCAGATGAATGTGAAGAGTGCCTTTCTTCATAGTGACCTTCAGGAGGAGATATATATGGAGCAACCACAGGTGTTCGTCTAGGATCCTTCACTTGTCTGCAGACTTCGAAAGTCTCTCTATGGCCTTAAACAAACCCCTCAAGCCTGGTATGACAAGATGGACTCCTTCCTTCTATCTGTTGGGTTCACTCGATGCCATTCTGATCCGAACATCTACATTTTGTAGTATGATGATACTCTCACTTTCCTTGTTCTCTATGTTGATGACTTGTTGATTACAGGGAGTTCCTCATACACCATCAAGGCCATGAAAAATACCCTTCATGATTAGTTTCTGATGTCTGACTTGGGTCTTCTTCACTACTTTTTGGGCATTGAGATTACATAGTCTTCAGATGGTATCTTTCTTTCTCAGCCCAAGTATGCACTTGATATGCTCTCTAGATTTCACATGGCTGACTGTAAGCCTACGCTGACTCCATTTTTGTCAGGGGTCAAACTTGAGGCTTCTTATTCTTCACCTTTGGTAGATGCTACCTTGTATCACCAATTGGTTGGGAGTCTCATATACTTGACTCACACGAGGCCTGATAGTTCATATGTCGTGGCCCTAGTCACCAGGTTCATGCAGGAGCCACATGAGCTGCATTGGAAAGTAGCTAAGCAGATTCTTCACTATGTACAGGGCAGTCACAATTATGGGATTCATTATGCAGCGGGCATGGATATTGACTTGGTGGGATACAGAGATTTAGATTAGGCAGGTGATTCTCAAGATTGCAAGTCTACTTCAGGGTATTACTTCTCTCTTAGTTCTGGTCTGATTTCTTAGTCGAGCAAGAAGCAGTCTACTATTGGTCTTTCATCTACAGAGGCTGAGTATCCAGGAGTAGTTAATGCTTCTACTAAGGCCATTTGGCTTCAACACATTCTCACTAAGTTTGGCATTTCCTTCAAGAAGCCTACAGTCATATTTTGTGACAACCAGAGTGCTATTCAGATCTCTCGCAATCCGGTCCATCTTCAGTGGACCAAACACATTGAGATTCACATGCACTACATTCAGGAGTTGATTCATGAGAAGGTTCTTGATCTTCAGTATTGTTCATCATTAGATCAGACTGCAAACATCTTCACCAAACCCTTCACTGAGAGCAAGTTCATTCGTTTATGATCTTTGCTTGGGGTATGGCAGGTGTCCTCTTTTTTGGGGGCCTCTTAGCTCCTTCTTTCTTTCTCTCACTATTCTGGGGGGGGCGTACTCTCTATTGTGGGGGGGCTACTTCTCTTTGGGGGGGAATTCTTTGTACATGGGTACCTCAACAAGCTTGATTTTCTGGGACCCATCCTTTTCACCCACCTAAGCTACGCTTAAGGGGGGTGTTAGTGTAGGTTTTTTATTCCTTATTATAAGGTTTTTCCTACACGTTTATTTAAGCTTGATTAGGTTAATAAAGCATGTTTTATTAGGTGAGAGGATTATGATGTGTCACCTTCCTACATGTGAGCATCCATTAGCTATCTTGGGAAGATACCTTTCTATCCTTAGTCCGATAGATGGTTGCTCCTCATTGGTTGGTGTTGCCACCCCTCCCTCTCCCTGGTCTATATAAGCATGCTACCTAGCTTGTATTTTCATTCAATATTAGAGATAGTTATCTGATTCTATTTTTCTATTCGAGCATTTCACATCAATCTCTTGGTATCATTGTTATACTATTTCAATTGCTTTTGCATTTATAGTTTATGTTTCTAACTCTTTCAATTGATTTTGGATTATAATTTGTTTTACAGATTCTAACAATTTCGATGATTTTAAATGAATCTTATTCAAATGAAACTTATTTAAAGAATAAGGCTATTGGATATTTGTAATAGAGAGTAGAATGACAGGAAGTCATAGACCCTAGAATTTGCAAGGATGCAAAAGAGGGACTCTCTGAAAAGATTGATACCAGTTAGATGGACTAGAAAAATAAATAATGATCATACAAGTTATGTTTGTAATCATTGTAGGATGAGATAGCTTCTAAGTCAAGTTAGAGGTGTGTGAACAATCGACTACGTTCATTGCGAAACATCTATGTATATTAATTCTTTGGACAAAGTAATGCATCTATCTCTCCATGCATTAGTCGGTTCACTGTGCTCTAGATGGCATAACCATCTAGTAGTGTCATACATAGTTAGAGTGGATCTATAGTTGTATGACTGTGATAAGTTATGAAGGACACAACACTAGAAACTCAGATGGCAAACCTTATGGTTCCTTATATCTATTCCCTTTGTGAAGGGTAGGGCCACTTCTAGGAAGGAAGTTGTGCGGGGGACCTCCAGTCTATGGTTGGAGGAAAAGCACTCGGGTGATGCTCTCCTTCCCAAGAAGAGGACAAGCCAAGACTTATGAAGACAAATATCAAAACTCTAGATGTAGTATATTCTATTTATATGACTTGACAGTCAAATTCTATGTAAATTTATCATTATTTCCATGAGCAAAACATTATGATTGTAAGGTGAAGGAAATCACTAGCATGCTATCTTTGAATATGTTGTAAATTTTGAGTTTGAAATTATTCAGAAACGATATACTTTTTATATAATGATTATTAAAAAGTTTATTGTTAAACAAAATATGATTATGATGATCATGATTATTTACTTGTGAGTAAATTGGGAATGTTAATACATGTAATATGAGATGACATGTTACATATGGTATTAGAGCTACCAGGTTCAATACATGGACCTATGAGCTCACTGCATGAAATATTCCTCAGACATTAACAGTTGCTAATGTTTAGATGTTCTTTTTCTAGAATGGTAAGAACAAGATTACCACCAAGGAAGAAGGTAACTAGAAATGGACGTTACCTAAAGGCTATGAGGGAGCGATCCTCAAGAGTGAAAATCCTAGGCCAAACTGGTTACCTGGAAGGCGCATGGTTATCTGATACTAAAACCTTCACTAATGCTATTAAACACATCAAGTAGGAGAAGGACAAAGCAGTTAAGGCTATTGTTCCTACCTCTAAAAATGAATTAGTGAAACCCTTTGTACTTGAGTACTTACCATTTGGAAGGGGTCCTAATTCTCCTATTATCACTCGAGAGGTCATGGATGATTACGGTCTGTGAGTACATCTACCTCCTAAGTCTGATTTGGCAAACCTCAAGGATGAGGATAAACCTGGGAAGATCTCCCAACATGAAAGTGACTTGTAGTTGGAAGATGTGAAAATATGTAATAAATGATGGATATTATGTGATTCATGGATAGTATAATACAATTATGAAAATTTGGAAAAGTTATTCCTTTATTGTTTAAGATTGCATAAATGAGAATGAATTTATGTTTATGAATGGATTCAATAGTCTAAAAAACTAATTGAATTCTTAACCTACAAACTTTAGGAGAAGTATATTGCAACTTGGTTCGGACAGGAACCAACACTAGGGGTAGCCAAGAGGAAAGGCAACCTTCTATCCACTCCGATTCAAAACTTGACGAGATCTTTACTATGCTCCATGAGACAAGGGCAAGAATGGGAAATTTAGAGTAGGAGGTTAGGGGTCAAAATGGACCTAGGTAGGAAGCCTTCCATGGGGGTGAAGACGAGGAATGCCATGAAAACATCACCCAAAGTGGACGTGGAGAGAATAACTTCGAAATGAGACAAGATGAGGATAAAAGGAGCCACTTAGCTCTAGAGTTATCCAGAGATATGAAAAAGGTTACACCTCCCAAGTTTGATGGGAGTGTAAGTGGAGATGCCGTGGAGGCATGGCTTACACAAATGGAGAAGTACTTTGAAATAAGAAACTATTCTGAAATCACCAAAGTAGTATGGGGAGCATATGAATTGGCAGGTGAAGCATCCACCTGGTGGATGAACACGAGGATGGAGTTAAAATTGAGCTCCTTGAGTCTAACTTGGGAAAGGTTTGTGGAACCTTTTAGACAAATATGGTTGCCTCAATTTTATTTTGACCAAAAGCTTATAGAATTCCAAAATCTAAGACATGGTGACTCATCTGTGAATGAGTATTAAGAGAAATTCACTCGTCTCCTCAAATATATTCCCCAATATCAATAGGATGAGAGATTTCACATCTGAAAGTTTATCATGGGCTTGAATGCCCAAATTAGAGGTGAAGTTGATGTGCATGGTCCAACTACAATGAACCAAGTTTATGACAAAGTTATTAAATAGGAATAAAAGTTGAAATTCATGTCTGTATACTGGGAATGGAATCGTAAAAAGTTCAGTTGGTCCCAATCCTCCTAATCATTTAAGAAAAAGGGAAATAAACAAAATATCCAAAAGAAAGGTGACAAAGGATTCAAGGATAATCAAAATGAATCCAAGGGTGAAAAGAAAAATAGTAATAATTCCAAGAAAAATGGAGATAATTCAAGAAAGCCTTATAAAAGGCGAGAACCTGCGGGAGGGTGTTATTCATGTGGTGGTGACCATTATGCCAATTAGTTTGCCAATAAAACACAAGGGGCTCAACTGCAAGGAAACCCTTTACCCTTGCAATAGGCAGGTTTCTAGCAATGGATACATGCAGCCTTGGATAACTGGAAAGCGGAGTATCAAATTACTCCAATTGAAACCACATGTATTTTATTTGGAATTCCAATTTTAGTTTTGATAGATACTAATGCTATATAATTTTTTATTTCTTCAAAAGTTTTAAATAAGATTTCTAGGAAAGTTGGTTACATGGCAAATACGTGGTTAGTTGAATATGTTAATTAGACCGGAGCTTAGGTAGAACAATGTTTGTTTGAGGCTAAGGTTGAACTTCCAACTTTATGTAGCTTAGGGAACCTTTATGTAGCCCCATTAGGCTCATATGATGTCATCCTTGGAATAAATTGGTTATGGAGACATAGGGTTAAGGTGGATTGTTTTGCTAAAATAATATAATGCCTAGATGACCTTGGGAATAAATTTTTTCTGCAAGGCATTCCTAGAGAGGTTAAACTAAGGCAAATATCTGCCCTACAAATGAAAAGAGCCCAGAGAAAAGGATGTCAACTCTTTGTTGTTAAAATGGAGAAAATAAATAGTCACAAAGAATCTATTTTACAAGATGATTTGATGTATTATGAATCTCAAAAACTCCAAGCAGTTGAATAAAGAGAATCCATAGATCAAGAGAGATCGGATATGGATAGGTACCCATTTCTTCAAGATTTTGAGGATGTATTCCTAGATGAATTATCAGGATTGCCTCCTAAGAGAGATTTTGATTTCTCAATAGATATAATTCCAAGATTAGAACCTATATCAAAAGCTCCTTATAGAATGACCACAACATAGTTAATGGAGCTAAAGGCTCAGCTGTAGGAATTGCTAGAAAAAGGATTGATAAGACCTAGTGTTTCACCTTGAGGAGCTCTAATAATTATTGTTAAAAAGAAAGATGGAACATTGCATCTATGGATAGATTATCATATGCTAAATAAGGCAACAATAAAGAACAAGTATCCATTGCCCTGTATTGATGATCTCTTTGATCAAATGGGAGGGGCAACTGTGTTTTCAAAGATCGATCTTCGATTAAGATACCATCAATTATGGCTAAAAGATGAGGACAATCATAAGATGAACTTTAGAATGAGGTATGGGCACTATAAATTCACTGTCATACCCTTTGGATTAACGAATGCCTTTGCGTCATTTATGAACTTAATGAACAATGTGTTTAGTGATTGTTTGGACAAGTTTGTCCTTATTTTTCTTGATGATATTTTGATTTACTCTAAAAATGAAGAGGAACACCTTCAACATCTAAGGATTGTTCTTCAAAGATTAAGAGAGCATAAAATGTATGGCAAGCTCTCAAAGTGTACCTTATTTCAAAAGGAAATACAATATTTGGGTCATATCATTTTAGCTAAGGGAATTGCTATGGACCCAACAAAGATTAGAGCCATTTTTGAATGGTTAGCATCGAGAAATGTGCATGAGGTCCATAGTTTCATGGGCCTAGAAGGATACTACAAGAAATTTGTGGCTAATTTTTCCAAAATTGCATATCCTATTACTTCTCTACAAACGAAGGGCAAAAGATTTGATTGGTCAGAGAAATTCCAGGAGGCATTTGACCAACTAAAAGAAAGATTGACTATGACACCTATTTTGAAGGTACTTAACTTGGATGGTCATTTTGTAGTCATCACCAATGCCTCACGAGAAGGATTAGGTGTTGTACTTGTATAGGATGGGCAAGTTATTGCTTATGAATCCAGAAAATTGAAATCTTATGAGTAGAATTATGCTCCTCACGATTTTGAGTTGGCAACAGTGATTCATGTATTGCAAATGTGGAGACATTACTTTCTTGGGAAACCTTTCAAATTAAAAATAGACCATCAAGGACTCAAATATCTGTTTACTCAACCACATCTGAATGCTTGCAAGAGAAGATGGTTAGAGTTACTATTTGATTATGATTTTGAGATTAAATATATACAGGGCAAGAAAAACCAAGTGGCAAATGCCTTAAGTAGGAGAAGACATATCTCCTCGATGATCTCCATACATTCTGATTTTAGGAATCAAGTTGGAAAGGTCTAAAGGAGATGAATATTATGAGCTGGTAAAGCAAGATCTTGTGTACAATCCTCATGATTCTAGGTATGATTGATTCCACTTTGAACTAGATGGACTATTAAGGTTTAAAGGAATAATGTACGTTCTAAACTCTAAGGAGTTAAGGAATATTTTGTGGAGGGAGGTTCACTTTGCATCTTATTCAGGACATCCTAGAGTGACAGAATTCCTAGCTGATGTAAAACCATTATATTTCTAGAAAGGAATGAAGAGATATGCTGCAAGGTTTGTAGCTGGATGTCTAGAATGCTAAAGGATGAAGGTAGAACACCATCACCTGGTAGGAGTTTAATACCCTCATGAGATTCCAGAATAGAAATGGCAAATCATTAGCATGTATTTTGTGCAAGGACTTCCTATGTCTAGAAATAGACACAATGCTATTCTAGTTGTTGTGGATAGAATCACCAAGGTAGAACATTGCATACCTAGGAATTTGACAGATGGGGCACCAGTCATAGCCCACAAATTTGTGCAAGAAGTATTCAGATTGCACAATATTCTTGAGAAGATTATCTCAGATAGGGATTCCCATATGACATCAAGGTTTTGGCAAACCTTGTTTTCCTCACTTGGAACTCAACTGAACATAAGCTCTCTGCTTATCATCTAGAGATGGATGGCCAGACGAAAAAGAGTGAACCAAGTGTTGGAAGATTTATTGAGGATGTATTACATGGACCAATAATACAAGTGGGAAGATTATCTTTTTCTTATGGAATTTGCTTACAATAATTCCTATAATTCTAAAATTAAGATGTCTCCATTTGAAGCATTATATGGAAGAAAGTGTCGAACTCCTATAAGCTGGAACAAGATAGAAGATAGGATTAGCCTTGGTCCAAAAATGCTATCAGAAATGGAAGACCAAGTCCATCTGATTAAGAAAAGGCTAGCATAAGTGAATGATAGGCAGAAAAGTTATGCAGATGCTAAACGCATCGTGAGGAATTTCTCAGTGGGAGAAAAAGTCCTCTTAAGAGATAAACCACAAAAGCATTCTATTAAGTTTGGAAAGATCTGCAAACTAGCTCCTAGTCAACCCAGTTGCATACAAGATTGCTCTACTACTAGCTCTTGCCATGATGCATAATGTTTTCCATCTTTCTTATTTGAAAAAGCATATTGCAGGAGATAATCATGTTCCTATTCTTGATTAGAATGCCATACAGGTGAAGAACCTAGGGGTGGTAATGATCGAGCCCATCAAGGTGCTCGAAATACGTAAGCTACGCTTGTGTAATAAGGAAATTACTCAATGCAAGGTCCAGTGGGACTAGTATGCAAAAGAGGATGCCACCTGGGAGAATTATGATGATATTTATCAAAGATTCCCTCATCTATTTTAAGCTTTTTATTATGATGAACAAAACTCTTTTTATGTTATAAATTTAAGATACATAAAATCATCGGGGATGATGATTCTTATGGGGGGAGATATGTTACATCCCCAAACATTAACTATGTTTTACTTTTACTTTCATGTGATTAGATGGATAAGAAATCATAGATTAATGACTTGACATTTGGGAAAATGTCAAGATAAATCATTGATTATATGGATTATGATTAATGCTTCGAATTAAACATGAGATTACATGTTGTTAAGATTATTTTATTATGATGAATAATGATTTATTGATGATACACTAATCATAGTTTCTATGACTATGAGTATAAACATGAAAATATTTCCACCTTCAGAATGGGAGGAGAGTATCACGAGAGAGAAGGGGATAGATGTTTTGGAAAATTCAGGTTGTCATCTGAGTTCCAAGTCATGTACTTAGTGAACCATCTTAAGATAGGGTATGTAATAGTTGTTTATTCTTTTTAGACATTTCAAATTTGACCATTATCAATTTGATGTGAGGCAAAGTTTTTCTAACGTCAAACTTCATTTGATTTGGTCGAGAGAGTTTTCTGATATATATCTCTATTTTGTATAAGGTTGAGAAGGGGGAGAAGATCTCAACCCACTTTTGCACCTTATCTAGTGATTAATATCAACCTTCGTAATAATGGTAATGTTACCATTATGTTGATATAATAATTATTTATTTGTTTAATTATCTATTAAATTGATACATAAATATATTTTATTAAGTAATGAGAATTATCTCTTTTTTGGTGATAATTTCTTCTTTGGTACTACCACTATGTTCACATAGCGAGACACATTCTCCTTAACCTGTGTAAAGTGGAGTGAGTGGGGATAATCCCACTATTGCCATGAAAATGTGTTGGAGTGGGAGAACAACTAGTGAGCTGCATGCTCCCTTGGAGGAGATCTTTGTGGAGAATCTTTTAGTTACTCCACATAGTGGAGAGAAAAATAACTATTCCATTCCATAATCTTTTGGAGGTTATGCATTCTCTAAATATGTAGGAAGAATATAGTCTTTTTTCTTTGGTAAGAGCCTACTGGGTATTGAGAAGAGATTGCAGTATCTCCATAGGAGATGACTGTTAGTTGTGAAGAGAACACAACTTGCGCTCTACGCAAGAGAATGAGAGCCTGCTAACTGTAGAGGCTACGTATTATAATTATTCATATCTTATTCTAAGGGTTTGAAGAACGCAGGAGCACCAACCCAAGTAATATTGGGCGTGGTATATCAAACTAACATTATCTTTATTAATGACTCAGCCAAACTAGTTGACAGATATGGTTAAGTCATATTGTTTTTAACTATGTTTATATGGAAATTGTGTAATCAATTTGTGAAACTAGTGCCATTTATGGCATAGCATATATATATATATATATATTGGTGTGTGCTATTGTGGACAGTCTTTTCATAAACAGAATTCATGCATCTTAATACAGTTTGGAAAGGAGAGCCAAAAGGCTTTGAATCAGTTGGTGTTCCCAGCTAATTGTCTGAGTTCCCCTAAAAAGTTGCCATCTTTCATCCACAAGGACCTCAGGTTAGTGGCCAACGAATAGGAGACAGACTCTATGTCTCCTCTACACTTTAGGCTCTACAAAACCTAGGGGGTATTCCCTTACTCAATACCCATGTGGTAAATCCTGACTATAACTTGGTATTGACACAAAAGCAGCCAAATCCTCTCTATTGCAGACCAAAACTGTGAGATAAATGCAAAGGGGCTAGCTTTGGATCCTACTTCAATTGTGAATTAGAGGATTTGGAACCTAAATCGTACTCCTATAATCCTAAAAGTTAAGGTTTTGAGTTGATTTTGATTTTATGTGATTGGTTTCCAGATTAGGGTTTGATTCATAAACTTAATCCAAGCCTCTGATCAGTGTCTATCCAAGGGTATGGAGTCTAACCTAAAACATATGAACAACTTTCCATAAACCAAGAAAATATACAGATTTCATAGGGTTTTTTAGTTCTAGCCTTGCAGAGAACTCCCAAGATTAGGTATTCCCATTAACTCTACTTACAATTATCCCTGTTATCACACATATTTCCCCATGTTTAACCTAAAGCATTTTAATCTGTTCCTTAAACAGAAGCAAGAAATCAAACATGCAATGTAATAGATATGCACCCCAGAACTCAGAGAACTCTTAGTTACTTTGTTCCAAAGAAAGATACAAATAACAAATGGAGACAGTTAACAGAAATACATGCACACTGTATTACTTATATAACTAAATCTGAAATTGATGAATAGCTTATGAAAAAACACATACACAAATTAAAATAGAACTCACAAGACCATGGAGAAAGCAACGAGTCAAATTTTTGTATTACTTTTAGTCCTCAATATCCCAATCCTCCAACAACTTACAAAGTGGAGCAACCAGTTCTTTATAGACACATAACATGGTGCCCAACATTTAATACATTAGGTTGGTTAGATGAGTTTACATTACAAAGCACCACCTCAAGGGCGTTGGAACATTAATTACATAGAGCATGGAGAAAAGACAAAAAATAATTTATCATGAGGAGTACAATAGACTGGAGGAGTCCAACCACATAAATGTAGTGGAGAAGGTAGCTGCTCATTCACTTCAGGCACATTCACCTATACTTTTCTGTCCAATCAGCATATGACTTCTCTGATGGCCACTGGAATGAAATCAACCTTGCTATCTTATCATTGTGTCCAGTGTACCGTGCATCCATCAAAATATTTGCTTCCTTATAGAGTAGTTCAAAAATTATTCCCAACACATGCAGTTTGTCCAAGGTTAGACTCAGAATCTTTAAGCTGGGATCTCCATCAGTACAATAGGCAGATATTAGCTGGCTAGCATTATCATCAAAGTTATCTTTCCACTTGTCCATGCCCTATACCTAGCCATCAGCCTCCAATATACTAGGCATATATTTCTTATTTATCTTTTCAATAAATAACTTCTTTTCACCCAACACCTTATCTAGCCTTATCTAAAAAGCTACGACCTCCTCAAGATTTAGAAGCATGTCTAGTGTTGGCTTCATTTCTAGTGGCGCCTCTGCATCAAACCTTGAGCATCTATGTAGGTCCTTCAATTCATTAATCCTTGGTAGCCATGCTCTCTTCACTACCTTGAGGCTCTCCTTATCCTATTCATGACTATCAAGGGCAGTTCTCAAATTTGAATAAGACTTCCATGTCTCTTCCACCCTTTCTAGAACCTTGGTCACTCTATAATTTATCAGATTAGTGACCATCTCCTTAAATGAATTTTTCTTCTCTTCCTTCAAAATTTTCACCTCCTCTTTTAATTCCCTAATCTCTGCCAGCAGAGGCTCTATATCAACTAGGAATGCTTTTGTAGTTGGTATCACAGGTGGAGGATTTGAAGTGCTAGCCCCTAACAGTAGTTTCTCCTTACATTTTTTGAGCTCTACAATGGCCTACGCATGCTGTATCAGCAGCTCATCATGACCTTTCTACAATTTATTTGTCACTATCTTGGCAAATTGTGTTGTCTACACATTCAAACTTGTAGCTTGGGGAGTAGGGGTGTTAGATACCCTCTTGATTATCACATCTCCTGTCAATTCTCCCAATCCAATCCTAGGCTTATTGTTGCTTGGGGCCAAAGCCCATATTGCCAATGTCTTGAACCTAGGATTGAAGGCTACACTAGAGAGAGCCTTCTCAACCTATTCATTTGTCACATCTGAATCTTCTCTAGTAATGGTGTCAAATGCAATTGCATCTGACAAAGTCCAATGTGGGAGTAGGATATTACTTTTGGCAACCAATGACCTCCCTTCTTCTAGAGTCCTTTTGTTGATGGCCTGATTTACCTCTGTCAGCACTCTTTGAGTGATGGCCTCATATTCAGATGGGTCAGCCCCACTCTTGGCATCCTTAATCTTTTTATGAAATTCCTCGCTTCTTACCTTCAAGACATAACTCCTGAATTTAGGAGTATTGATGAATTCATCATCTTCCATGAACTTATTGCAGCCATCACCCAAATATCTTCTGTATCCACAGTCTAGCTTGTCATGGTTCTCATAGATCTGTTATCAGGTGAAGAATATGGCCTAATCCTGTCAGGTGAATTCACCTAATGGGCAACTTTCTACACTTGTTCTTCTGCTTCACCCTCTAGGTCTACCACCTCAATCTCCTTCAGATTCTCTAAATCAATAATCTTTGCCTTCTTGGCAGGGGAAGGGTCAAGTGATTACCTCTTTGCAGTATACCCTACTCTTGAGCCAATGGGCTGGTAAGAAGTTCCTTTTCTACTTGCAGGAGCACTAGCAATTAGCTACTCTGCATTATCAAACATCTTTTGAATTCTTTTGATTGGGTCTTGCACTTCTGCAAAGGCACCCAGGTATGCAACATTCAGGTTCTCTCTCATTCTTTCTCCTGTCATGATTGTGATTTGATTCTCAAGGCATGGACATCATCCATTGTGAAACAATTCCTGACAGTATCTTCATTAAAGTAGACCTGGTGGATGTATTTAGGTCTCTTCTTGTTCACCCTCACTCTATCAATGAAGCCCTCAGGGTCAAACATCCTGGGCTGTTCAAAATACATCCTGTAACATTAAAGCACTGAATCAATTTGAAACCTCCTTTATCTGCTATTAAGAAATCACTGAATCTAAGGGAGGTGGGGAAGAATGAACCCTTCTTATGCTTCCTTAAATTCTCTTTATCTAATTCATTTATCTGCCTAATAATCTCAAGGAATACTATTCTTTTTGGTACATATTTAGGCAAAATGTGGGGAGGGGCCTCACATCCATAAATCCTTATGCAAGTGGTATGCTCATGGTAGAACTAGTTGCCCCAATTATGATCAATCCCTAGGTGAGGGGTTCTCTCTAAAGGTGTCAAGAAGTCTAACACATCTGGATGCAGCCTTTCTCCTTCTGGTTCCATGAAACCAAGAACTCTTATCACAAAATGTTCTTCAAAGATTATATAATCAGAGTCCACACAATGCATGTCCAGCATGCATGTCCACATTTGCACTGGCAACATATTTCCTTGTGCATCTGTTGTCTTGACATGTAGGTTTTGATGCCACATACCTAACAAAGAAAACATAATCATATGACACAACATGGAGTACCATGTGAATTCAACATGGGCATCCTTAGTATACAAGTTGTTCTTAAGTGTAGTCATCTACTTGTACATCTTCTCTGCTATATAGGAGGCATAATCATATGGATCCTTACTCTCTTGATCTTGAATATGTACTGCCATCATCATTAGGGAGATGGGCATCTTGTCTAAAGCATCCTTGTTGAGCACTTGACACAAACTGTGATAGGTCCTGACAAAATAGTGCATGAATAAGGTGCAGTCAAAAGGCTCCTCCTCCCTGTCTGATATTCTTACCAACTTACCATCTAGCCCTCTCAACCTATGCTTGGCCAGATTGAAACTCTTGTATCCATGTTTGACCCTCTTATATTCTTCTTTCAATGCCTCCAGGTTGATAGGTTTACTGGTTGCAACCCATTTAAACTGAACAAAGTAGATATGTAGGCCTTTGTGAATTTGACCATCATAGTGCCATTTCCTGCTATGACTGAACTTGTTTCAAGGACGTATCTCTATGCAATTCTGCTTATTAAATCAGGGTTTAGGAATACATTAGGGCAAATTGGCTTGGCCAAATCCAAGCACCAAGCATTACAGACTGGGGCTTTGTAATCCATCCTATGATGCCATTGTTTGAATAAAACCCAACCAGGTATAGACAATTGGGCATCCCTACAGTTGTAGCAGAAGTTGGGGAATTTATCTTCTAGCCCACTGAGACCATGCAAATTCAGAGCTTGTCTAGCAGAGCCTGGGAACTCGACCATAAGGTCCTCATCTAAATTACGTTTTGAGGTGGAGGCTTAACTCGTTTTCATACTGTGTATATCAAACTAGGGCTTCTTATCTGCTATAATTCCCTACTCTTTCAATCAATCAATTAACTTAAAATGCACCAAACACAGTCGAACAAAGTGTACTTACTAGTTTTCATGCCTGCAGAAGCTCGAAATCTCTCCTTTTACTCGCCTGAAAACTTGCTGCGTGTATGGACTCTGTTTGTGCTTGAGGAAATGATGCAAAAAGCCCTAACTTTTCTTCTTTTCAAGATTTGTAGCATAGGTCCTGAGGTATTAATGGAGGTAGCCTCAGCCTTAATCTCACATTTGTGTCACAGGGTGCCTACAATGTTCTTCATAAAAATTTAAACATACGTCATTGATCTGAGTTCATCCTTATGAAATCCATAGCCACCATTTACTCGCTAGATTTGAAAATCTAGGTCATCACCATTGAAAAGTCTTTGACCAATGGAAATAAGGCAAGTCACTTGTACCTTTCTTGCTAACCACATCACCTATTGTCAGACCTAGACATGTGGCATCATTTTGCGGTGTCGTAGCCGGAAATGGCCCACCACTTACCTACCCTATGTGGGTGCAATAAAGACTCCATGCATCTTCTTTTCATTTGCCTTTTACTTCTTTATTAAGACAAGGCCACGTGTTGCAATCTCGCGACCGCATGATGAATATTCCCTTTGGTAAGATTCCCTTTATGAACTTGCGCAACCGTCAGATTTAAGCTTTCCTACAGATCACTTCTTTCTTTGACACTTGGTAGGTAAGGTTATTCAATAAAGGGGCCACAAGCCTAAACTTTTTGACAGGTGTCACCTTTTTGCGGCTACGCAGGGGGATGATGATGTCATGGATGATGCGCTATGATGCTGCGAATTATTAATACATAGCACTTTATAACCTATGCGAAGACTTAGGACATAGATTAAATTTTTCACAGGTTATAAAGGGTAAACTAGGACATAGGGCCGGTCACCTAACGAACATAAAGGATTCAAGTCATAACTTAATTGATTGAGGACTTACAATAGGCAGTCAACATGGAATTAAAAGATAAAGAAAATAAGACCTAGGGACTTAGGTTTAAAAGATTTTAAAGGTGAGGACTTGCAATTTCATAGACCTAGGACCCTAAAACCCCACAAGTACCACCAGAATCATTAAACCATTGAGTGGTCAATGGGAGATCATTACCACTATGTATAACTTGGAGCCTCTATACGTCTCAAATGACTGTAAACCCTTTTGCTTTATACAAATAAACTCTTTCAAGTTATTATGACTGAGCATGCATATGTGAAACTAAATATTTGTTTTATTTTCTATCCATATTGAAAAAGATTCATATAGCTCGATGAGCTGAATGTTCATTATAACCAGTCTTTCTTAAGAAAAGACAGTTTTATCATCGTTGTATGTGGAATGAGATAACAATGATTTCATACTCGACTACATGATAAGTAGTATCATGAAAGATGCATAAACTGAAACTTTATTTATTATTGATTATTTCTTTATGGAAGGAAATATGACCCAAGATGACCAAGAGGCCAGACTTATAACTATAAGTTATAAATTTGAAAACAATTGAGTTGATAGATTGAGTTTTACAAAAAGATTAGTTATGAGAAAACAAGAAACCCTATTAAGTTAATGTATGTAATGAGGGTGTAGACACTGAAAATTGTCTAGGTCTTGTTTACACATGACCTTGTGTGTTTGCCCTGGGTCCTAGGTCATCCAACCTCATTCCACTCACAAATCCCACTTACCCCACTCCTAATCCTATCATAATCACTTAGCCAATTAATTAAATAAATCATATTTATTTAATTAATTCCCCATCCCATTTGTCCCACCTAATCATATTCCCAATTAATTAAATATATCCACTTTATTTAATTAAACCCACTCGATCACCTTTCCCAATTAATTAAATAAATCCCATTTATTTAATTAATTTCTCCTTTCCTCTAATTTAAATAAATAAAATATTTATTTAAATTACCCCCTTTTACATGTTTCCATAATTCAAATTAAATATTTGAATTATTTCCCTCACCTTTCATCACATGACAACACTTGTCCACTTCCCTATTTGTCTCATGTGGGGTAGTAAATCTTCCATTTAATACAACTCACATGTGTAAGCTAATTCAAATAAAATATTTAATTAGATTCCTTTCATTCTCCTTCACACACTTGTCACATGACTACGCTTTCTTGATGTGTAAGGAAACCTAATCAATCCTAGCCATCCATGTCTTCCAAACCCTAATCGATCTTGTCCATCCATTCTAACTAGGTCTTTCCTATAAACCTAGCCTCTTCTAAGCCATTTGAGGGGGGATGCAATCTAATTTCATATGCTGCCAAAATCCTAAGCAACCAATATTCAACCATATCCATCAATCCCTCCCTTGCATCCATTTCCATCTCCATCTTGCATCTTTCATCATATTACATCCATCATCTTGTAGGTATCAATCAAGCCGTCATCTTGTGCAAATCATTCGAGGTGTATTGAAGGTTTGGGTTTGGTAATGCATGTGTTTGTTTCATCATTTCAGCTAATCCAAATTTTTAGTATACAGAGGGTATACTTGGTAGATAATGTCTACTCTTGATGTATAAATTGAAAGGTCAATTTGACCAAATGGTTGAAGTAAACTAGAGAAATCTAGTATGATATATATATATATATATATATTAAATCAAAGAACAAGGGTGTTTGTTATTTAATGTTATGGGTTAGAAAAATTCACCCTCGAGTTAATTTAGAAGAGTTATGAAAACTAAAACTCTAGAGTCAGAATGACTTTTTTAACAAATATGTTTGATCAACATTAAGTGATCAAGAAAACCCTAGAATGAGTCTAAAGGGTATTTCGATGATTCTGAATGAATCTTATTCAAGTGAAACTTACTTAAAGAATACGACTATTGGATATTTGTAATAGAGAGTAAAATGACAAGAAGTCATAGACCCTAGAATTTGCAACGATGCAAAAGAGGGACTCTCTGAAAAGATTCATACCGGTCAGATGGAGTGAAAAAAGAAATAAAGATCATACAAGTTATGTCTATAATCACTGTAGGATGAGATAGCTTCTAAGTCAAGTTAGAGGTGTGTGAACAATCGAATACGTTCATTGCGAAACATCTATGTATATTAAATCTTTGGCCAAAGTAATGCATCTGTCTCTGCATGCATTAGTCGGTTCAATGTGCTCTAGATAGTATAATCATCCAGTAGTGTCATAGATAGTTATAGTGGATCTATAGTTGTATGATAGGGATGAGTTATGAAGGACACAACACTGGAAACTCATATGGAAAACTTTATGGTTCCTTATATCTATTCCCTTCATGAAGGGTAGGGCCACTTCCAAGAAGGAAGTTGTGCAGGGGACCGCCGGTCTGTGGTTAAATGAAAAGCACTTAGGTGATGCTCTCCTTCCCAAGAAGATGAAAAGATGAGACTTATGAAGACAAATATCAAAACTCTAGATGCAATATATTCTATCTATATGACTTGACAGTCAAATTCTATGTAAATTTATCATTATTTCCATGAGCCAAACATTATGATTGTAAAGTGAAGGAAATCACTAGCATGCCATATTTGAATATGTTGTACATTTTTAGTTTGAAATTATTCAGAAAAGATATGCTTTTTATATAATGATTATAAAAATGTTTATTGTTAAACAAAATATGATTATGATGATCATGATTATTTACTTGAGTAAATTAGGAACGTTAATCTGGGTAATATGAGATGACATGTTACATTTGGAATAAAATTCACCTTTGTGTTGGCTCCATTTGTTCCTTTTTTGGTTTCAAAAGAACTCTTTTTAGCATCAATTCCTCTCCATGTTCGGGCTCTTCCACTTGCTTTGGAGAATCCACACTCTCTTCATCAAATTGTGCTACATAATTCTTTGCTGCACTCTTCCTACTAATGTCTTGTTGTATTTGAGTGTATTCAAAGGCCCTATGTCCAATCTCTCCACATTGAAAACATGTGCCTCCAAATCCCCTTCCTCTACCTCTTTTGGAATAGCCTCTTCTCCTGCTATTTTGACTTGATTCCTTCTTTCGTGAAGTGTCATTTTCCTCCTCAAAAAGTTGTTTTCCTTTACCATTACTTTCTTGTTCACTTTTCATGACAGACTTTTCTCTTCCTCTTGTATTACCTTGGTGTCTTTGTGACAATTTTTCTTCAGCCTTCAAGGCAAATCAATATGCCTCTTCCACCGTTATGTATGATGAACTGGCAACATAGCCAATTCATCTTGAATATTATTTCTCAATCAATTTATATACCTTGAAACCTTTTCGACATCATCATCCACATGTCCAACTTAGATATTCAACTGGTAAAACTCCTTCGTATCAGCTTGCATACTTAATTCTTTTTGCTTCAAATTTTTCAATTTTTGAAATAAACTTACTTGGTAATCCTTCGACAGAAATTGAGCTTTCATCTTTGCTATCATTCGGTCGCAAGTTCTGATTTAATCCTTGCCTCTTGCTATCTATCATTCTGCATGTGATCCCACTACAATGACATGTGTACCTTCAACTTCATGCAAGCAAATTTCACTCTTTTTATGTCCTATCAACTCATAGTCAAAATACTTCTCCATTTCTAATATCCAAGCGATTAAATCTTTCGGTTTAGGATTCCATTGTAACTAGAGGTTTCCAATCTCGGCTTGCTGCTGATCTTCGCCATTGCTCTAAAAAATCTTCCTTCCACTCCATCTTCATCATCCTCAATATTAATTGTTGGTGCTTCAATCTCACCTCCATCATTGCTGACATCTACCACAAGCATCCCTCTTCACTGCGCTACTTCCATCGCATCCAATCTCACTGTGATACCTCTTAGCATCTCTATGACTGTCATATTATCATTATTTCATGGTCGATTCTGTGGTCCTCTTTACCCACGTCCTCTTTGTGCCATGTCGACAGGTTCCCTACAGTCGTAGGTCTCCTCACCCTCACACTCACCCACAAAAGTCTCTTCCAGGGTCTTCCCAGACAGTTGATACTAGCAACACTAAAACCACAATAGTTAAAATTTCTTACCAATATCACTACTATTACTCAAGAATTATTCACATAGGAAAAACAAAGAACTGAGTACACATTTTGTCAAACAAATGGTTTGCATACTTTATTATTATGCTTAGAATTTTATATACAACGAATTCACACCATTTTGTTGATCAACACTTCTTAAATTTTATCTTCACTGTGCTATTTAACTTCACTCCACTCTTTACTGCATCTTGGGCTTCATTCCTATAGATGTTTGTGTCACAGAGTGCAACACTTTACTTCCATTCAACCATACTATTTTACCTCAAAGCCCAGTATATTCTCAACAGGCCAAACTCTTCTCTTTGGCAATGAATACCATCATCATTCTTCTTGTTTTCATCTTAGGCAGCGACCTCAATGTTTGATCATTTCACTCTTCACTGTCTTCTCTTTTGGTAGCCACTTCAATGGATGTTCCCTTCTGTATTTTTTCCACCTCCCAACTACCAAATCAACCTCTTTTTTTTCTTGTTAATTTTTCTGTGTTTTTGTTCTTTTCTTGCTCCTTCTACCTGGTCGCTAACCCCTTGCACTACCAATCGACCTCCCTTTTCATTATTTTTACATGTCTTTTCATTACATCACTATAACAGGGCATATGAGGCATTGCCTCTTATTTTCAATATTTAGTAACCTCGTTGTAGATTTTAATAAAAGGAAAGTCATTTGAAATTGTTACAATACCATCATATTCTTAACCTCTAGTACATTGAATGGTTGCATGAGACGTCACTCCTACATACCATATGGGGCTACGCCTCTATAGAGGCTAAGTAGATTATGCAAAAGGAGAACAAAAGTTTCTTTATGGCTGCACTATTGTATTAATGCACTCGAACCACCACCCTCCAAAAAAAAACAGAGGAGTAAGTTTTTCTTTGAAATAGATTGATAACACTCAATCACTCAATTAAGCTGTGACTAACAGAAGCCAAGAAGACTTCACATCAAATGTTGACACTTTTGATTTTTGGTATGAACACATCACCAAAATGAATGATTGTAACAATCAAAGGTGTATAGAAATCAACTAAGCTAGCCAAAAAGATATATCAAGAATGTGACATGTGATCGTCATCAGCTGCGACAACACCGCCAACATCCCGGAAAGCACAACTGAAACAACAAATAAATGAAGAGCAAACAAAACTGAATTAACCATTCTTTTTGGGTGATGTAGGATTGCATATACACCTAGGTGCTCCTACATCATATTTATTTCTTTGAATTTTCTCTTTTCTCCGAGCTTCTTCTTCCCATTCTTCTATATAAATATGTAATGTTCATTCAAACAAGGGAGAGATTTCTATTGGTGAAGCTCTACCAGTTTATGCACTTAGGCCTTTAAGGAAAACATTTTGTATCATTGGGCTCACCAATAATAATTATGTGACTATGCATTTGGCTTTTCATATTATCTACTAATTTATTTTGGAATGGAATGAAATGTTTTTTTTTAATTGTGGTTTATTTGGTTTTACTGGTAGATTTATCTTACCTTTGTGTTCTTGCATATGCAACCTTAATTCACATCTCTAAAAGTGTCTAGAACCTCTTGCAAATTAATGACTATTTAATTTTCACCTTTCATAATTATACTTGTGTTTATTTTGTTTCATGATTTATTGATGATGTACAAAATAGTGATATGTGGATAGGAGGGGTTTATTTGGTGTATCACCTATTTCTAGTTTTATTCTTTTCTTTCCATGCAATTTTGAAGTGAATTCATTGAAGATCCTATGAAAAGTTGGGTTCTAAAATTCTGGGGTTTATCACGCAAGCCATGTCTCACATTTGCAAGATTTCCCATGTTGTTACATATGTACCTATAGGTGCAAATTTGAATGTCAAGATATTAACAGAGGAACATTATTATTAGTTAAAAGGATAGCATATAATCTAAGAGAGGACCTTCATGAAAAAGAGTACACATATATGAAGTAAAAATATGTCTTTTCAAAAGAAAAATAAATGTACTAAAGTTTGTATTTTGTCAAATAAAAAGTTGTATAGACATGTTATATCTCAGTAGGGAGGGGAGTTGGGGGTGTCCTAAGTGAAAATTTTCAAAATATATATGAGGGCCAAAGTAGAAGCCCATGTTATGTGCCTAGCCACATAATAATGAAAAAATGAAAAATGAAAGGGGAAATGATGAAATGAATGAGAAAGATCAATGCTTGATGCTTTATTTGATGGACTAAGAAAGCATTTATATAGGAGAAATACTGTTCTTATAACTATAATTGGATAACTAGTTGTAACTACATAACATGCATAACCATAACCATTGTCCAAATTAAGTGGTGGTTTATTTATTTAAAAAGTAATATGAAATGCTATGCTAACATTCCCTCCTTATTACATTGTTCTTGCAAATGTACCCCCAAAAGAGCTCAAGTTTCACCTTGCCAAGAAACTTGGTGAGTATATCAGCTACCTGAGAGTTTGTTGGACAGTATTGGAGTTGGATGTGGTGATTCAAGACTTGTTCTCAAATGTAATGACATTTGACCTCAATATGCTTTGTTTTTTCATGGAAAACTAGATTCTTCACAAGCTTCAATACACCCTAATTCTTCCAATAAAGAATAGGTCCATCTTTTCTTCAGGAATGTCCATGTCAACTAGAATGTAACATAACCAAAACATTTCACACATATCTCCTCGTGTGGCATGATATTCAGCCTCAGTGGATGAGAGAGCAATAATAGTTTGCTTCTTACTAATCCATGAGATAGGTCCATATCTGAGATGAAAAATAAATCCTGTAGTTGACTTCTTATCATCAACATATCCAACATAGTTCAAGTTGGTATAACCCTACAAGAAGAACTAAGGGTTCTTCTTGTCTTCTAGACCATAATCAATTGTACCGTGGATATATCTTAAAACATGCTTCACTGCAACCCAATGACATTTCTTTGGCTCCTGCATAAATCTTGAAAGCTAGTCAACAACTACGCATAAGTCTGGTCTAGTATAAGTCAAGTAAATGAGACTCCCAACAAGTTGCTTGTAGAGAGTTGCATCTACTTGAGGTGAAACTTGGAATTAGAGAGTTGCAAACCTTCCATTGGAGTGGACACAAGTTTACCACCAAACATCCCATACTTTTCCAGGAGTGTCTTGGCATATTTCATCTTTGAGATAAAAATGTGATGCTTCTTTTGTCATATCTCCAAGCCAAGAACTAATTTGATGTGAATTACCCCATCGATTTGAGTGGAGGAGAAGAAGAGCTCATTCTATCTATTGTACAACTCGCTGGTAGAAGTCCTAAAAGTGTGCAAAGGTTTCACTCTTCTGCTTGAGAAAGAACACCCATGTCTTGCGAGAGAAGTCATCCACCAATAATTGGAAGTACTGGAGTCCTTGAAAGGAAGTAGGCAGGGTCCACACAGATTGGTATACATGACCACAAGACATTCCTTCTAGCATGGAAGGTACTTGGCTCAAACAGATCTTGATGTTGTTTGCCAGAAAGACATCTAGGACATATAGGAAAAGAATGGGAAAGCTAAGGAATTCGTTGTACCATCTCCTTAGAATTGAGCTAATATAGGGAGCTGGCATAAAGGTGCCCATATCGATAATGCTAGAGAGTAGTAGATTTGGCCATAGAGGCAGATAGAGCATTTGCAAAGGATGAGACTGCATCTAGTGCAAATAAATGATCCTTCATAAAAGTTCTGGCAATTATCATACCATCTCATGAGACCAAATAGGATTTGATGCCTTCTTGGACTTGGAAATTCACCTTAAGCTTATGATTCAAAAGCAGACTTACAGACAAGAGATTTGTTGTCAAGCTAGGAACATAGAACATCTTCATGAGGGTACAACTTCTTGGCCCAAGAGGAATGGTGACATTTCTGATTCCTTCTACAACATACTCCTTATTGTCTATAATTTGAACTTGATCTCCAGTGGGTTGAGTAGTCAGTGTATCAAATAGCACTTGATTTCCTGTCATATGCTTGATGGCGCCAAAGTTAATCAACCAAGCATTCCTGGTTGGCTCCGAGGTTTGGGAGACTAGAACAAAATTCTAATGGGTGTCACAACTGGCTATTTCTTGTATGTCCTCATGAGAGGCATCATCTTGTTGGGCCTCGACATGTCCTCTGTGCTTCCTTTGGCAAGGATGTCATTTTGATTGCTGAGAATCACTGTGACCAAATGTGCCCTATTTACTAGAATTTCCTTGAGTCAAGGCATTATACCAATAGTTGTCAGTGTCATGCATGTTTGTAGTGCATATGTGACACCAGTGATTCACCTTTTGAGGCTTCTTTTGTTGTTTTTGTTGTTTCTTCTACGGATGCTTTGTGGTAATTGTGAATGGGAAAATTGGGATTTGATCAATAATGATAAATAAACCCAAACATCAATGAAATATGAAGGAAAAAGGATAAATAATCACAAAGAAATACTTACAACCTTTACCTTTCGACTTCCATTGCTCGCTTATTCTTTCTTGATCTTGAATGATGAAGATTGGCCCTCAGGGAGCTTGTTTCCTTGCTTCGATTCCTCAAGATGACAAGGAGAAATGGCTATGATACTTGTTGTGTTGAAGATGAGCTTCAAACACAAGGATAATGGATGATATTGGAATGGCTAGAATGTGGAGATTTGAGAAGAATGTGGGCATGATAAGGATGCCAGAGTGAAGTTTCTAGAAGAAATTGGACATGGTAAGGATACCTGAAAGAAGTCCCCCTAATTGCTTAGAGAGGAGTCTTATTTATAGATTTTCTGAAAAGGTAATGGAGGGTGAGGATCAAAAGATGAGATCAATGGCTCTCATTTTTTGTGAATCTTTAATTCATAATGGATGAATTAAAAATTCTTTTTTTGAGAAGAGTGGGTTATGACAATTGAATTAAGAATTCAATAGTGGAGGATAGTGGGTTATGACAATTGAATTAAGAATTCAATAGTGGAGTATAGTGGGGAACAATTGAATTAAGAATTCAATAGTGGAGGATAGTGGGGAACAATTGAATTAAGAATTCAATAGTGGAGGATAGTGGGGAACATTGAATTAAATATTCAATTGGTGGAATATAGTGGGGAACAATTGAATTAAGAATTCAATAGTGGAGGATAGTGGGGAACAATTGAATTAAGAATTTAATAGTGGAGGATAGTGGGGAACATTGAATTAAATATTCAATTGGTGGAGGATATTAGCTAATTAAATATTAAGAATATTTAATTATGTGCAAGATGGTGAGGTGGAAGAGATGAGGTGGATTGATGAGGTGGATTGATGAAGTGGATTTTGTGAGGTGGATTTAGGATTTGAGACATTAGAAGAATTTAGGGATTTTAATTAAATAAAATGATTTTATTTAATTGTAGGATAATGAACCAATCAAATAAACTTATAATATTTATTTAATTGATAGAAGAAAATATGAATTAAGATAAATATCAAAATATTTACTTAATTCAACCTGAGCCAATTTTAAGTGTCTACATTTTGCCCCTCTTTGAAGCAATGTGTTTTATCACATTGTTTCAAAGAATAAATAGTCTGATAATGATACATGCCCCAGTTTGCCCCTGGTACAGGTTATGATGATAGGATGCCCCCTTGGGAGATTGGACGGGGAGAAGGCGGAAGGCATGAGATGGACAATCTGACAATGATATAAGTTGACAGGAGATGAAATGGTTGGATGCAGAACAAAGGGATGAATGATATGGAATGCAAGATAAAATGATGACACACACAAGCAAGTAAGCAAGTATGCACAAATGATACAAGTACAAACAAGGTATTGCCCCTGTCGAGCGGTAAACCAATGATATAGGTCGATGATGTCTGGTTTCAGGAATGAGATATGTCATATAAGACTCTGGGTTTGGTTTTGACAATATAACATCCTATCTAAGACATTTGATATGATAACGATATACAACAGTGTTGTCATGGCGGGGAGTGATGTATCCCTAGAGCAACACGAAGGATAGTTATGATTGATTGATATGGTTTACGACCAAACAAGGATCAAGACCACTGATTGTGATTGGATCATTTGACAAGATTGACTTGACTTGATTGGCATGGATTAAGGATAGACTTGCAATTGGATACAATATGGATATGGAAATAGATATGAACTGCAATTGGAATCATACGATATGGATATGGATATTTGTCACCTTGATATAGCAAGTATTTTGAAGTGCTTTCATCATTGGGCTTTATTATGTTGTAAGAAATTACAAGCATCTAGGTATAATTAAATCGAGATGACCTGAGTATTACTTACATGGATTTTGATATAGCAAGTTAATACAAGCATCTAGTCAAAGTTGAATCTAGATGACCTGAGTACTTCTTGCGTTTCAATAGACAAGGATTGCCCCTTTTCATGTTTAGATCTCGGAGTCCTCGATGATCTTTTACCGATCATGTCGTTAGACAGAAATCGTCACATTACTAAAGTTTAATCCACAAGTAGCAAACAAAGAAAATAATCATGCCCCCATCATAGTATCTCTAGATTTTGGCATCCTTGAGTAGCGTAGGAAGACATAATTGACCAAAATTCAAGACCTTGTAAGTTAACCTGTTTACAAAACATTCATGCATTAGATGTGTCTTTTTGCCATACTTGAGATAGAATTATTTTGAGTGTTTCGGTATGGTGCTCTGCTTTGCTTTTATTTTGGATAGGTTGATGTTATGCGTCAAGAACTTTGTTCTAGTTAGCTTGCTTTTTTGATGCATTTGTCTGGTGAAGGTATCGCAATCCTTTATTGGTATCCCCTTTCAGAACGATGGCATTCAAGAACCCAAATCCACAACTAGGTCAAGGAGTTGCCCCCAGTTTAGACCAGGATCAACTTATTATGGGTGAGATGACAACAGATGTGGAGAGACAGAAAATAGAGCGGACTCAGATAGATAGAAGTACTAGACATGGGATGGATGGGAAAGTGGGGTGGACTCAGACAGATAGAAGGACTAGACATGGAATGGAGGGGAAAGTGAAGCCTCAGGGGCGCATTGATAATGGCCTTGCCTACATGATAGCTCAAAGGCGACGTAGTTCAGGATGAACCCTGATGGACCTAAGACTTAGGTGATGGTGGATTTGTAGAAGTGGTATGGACTTAGATAGATAAAAAGGCCAGATATGGGACTGACAGGACAGCGGAGCCTCGGGGGCGCATGGATAATGGCCTTGCCTACGTGATAGCTCAGAGGCGACTTAGTTCGGGGCTTGGACCATGGATGGACGAGAGGATAGATGACAAGATATGAGATGGATAGAGAAGCGGAGCCTCGGGGGCGCATTGATAATGGTCTTGCCTACGTGATAGCTCAGAGGCAACGTAGTTCAGGAAGAACCCTAATGGACCTAAGATATGGATCAGATGAGACACGGTATGGAACATATATGGAACAAAAAGAGACATGATATGGAATATATATGGAACAAACAATACTGATGACAAGGAACCACCATGGATATGTAGATGGATGGAAGATAGTAGATACGAATGGTTATGAGGATGGGCAATAGTGGATAGAAGGAAACAAGGATGTGATCTCCAAGGACTATGTTGTATAAGTGTAACATGCCCCATTGTAGGTAGAGTACGTAGGATTGTTCATGACAATGCTAATGATGATAGGAGGATGAAAGGATAATGAATGATTTGCATGGTATGGAGGGATAAGATATGTCAAGAGCCATTCAAAATATTTGTCAACATTGTGCCCCCAATCTTTATCAAGACCAAAGAATAGAGGAAAGGAAGTTTGGATGGATGGACAGGACCGGATAGGTATGTAATGGATAGAGGATAGGATAGGAAATGGTATGAAAGGAAACTGGTAGGAGAAGAGTGATATGCCGATGAGACAAAGTGCCCCCAAGTGTAGGTGACATAGAAGATCAACTTACATGTGATGCCTGTTTGCTAGGTTTTCATCACAGTACTTATCCAAGGCGCTTGTTTGCCAAGTTTTCACCATTGGACGAAGGGATTTCTATTTACTTTTTTCATTTTTATTTTTTTGTTTTTTGAATATTTAGCTAGGAGAAGGTGGATATGGAAAGACTCAAGTATAGAGTTCCTTGAAAGGTGATAGTCCTGCTAGATAGATATTGTCGAATGGACCATGTTCAGTGTTCTCATAGATGTTGGTAGGGTGCATGAAAGTGATATGGCATAGGTAGATAGTGGATTATGATGCAAAATATGGAGGGAAGGCTTATGCAAAAGCATGGACCATAGGAATAGGATGAAGAAGATGTGTAAGATAATAGTAGAAGGAAGGGGAGATGGAGGTATATGAAAATGTTGTGGAATGGAAGGGAATCATGACTAACGATTGCACATACCATGGTAAACATTGAAGCTGGTGATGGGAAAGTAGTGTAGGAGGCAACGGAGACTTGTGCTTGTGGATGAATGATTTAGGAATTTATGGACCCACATAGACTTAGTATTTTTCTGATTTTTGTTTGCCATGTGGGATGGAAGAATTTCAGACTTATGGATAGAATGGGAGAAAGTGGATGGTTGAGATTCTTGAGAGGTGGATGCCTCATGTAACTTTAGGGATTTTTGCTTGGGTACCCAAACTATTTTGTTTTTAGATAGTACCTATGAAGGTATGGGTTTAGGTGTATGCAACTTTTGTGTAGATTTTGGATTAATCATTTGTTGCTTGGGGACCCACACCTTTTTCAATTTGGCATTGAGGTGTATGGGTGTATGCAGCTTTTGATATGGATACTTCTTTGATTCTTGGCTTTTATATCCTAGGTCATGAGGACTCTTAGGATTTTTGACTTTATAGGTAGAGGCATCCACATATTTGTTATTGAATCCCTGTGGGATGGTAGAAGTGAGGTTGGTGAAAGCTCCTTGTTTAGACAATATGTGCGTTTGTCAGCCATGATTGGGATATTTAGAAGATTTATAGATGGATAGATAAGGTGTTGGAAGAAGTGGTGGTAAAAGGCATGGAGGGGTGTTAGGAGTTGGAAGTAGCAGAGGTAGATTGGATGGTGGGATATTAGGAGTTGGAAGTAGCGGAGGGAGTTTGGATGGTGGGATATTAGGAGTTGGAAGTAGCGGAGGTAGATTGGATGGTGGGATATTAGGAGTTGGAAGTAGCGGAGGGAGATTGGATGGTGGAAGGTGTATGGTCACATGCTTTTGACAATTGTAGGATAATGGAGGTGGAATGGCGACATCTGTTTTGGGGATATGATAGTGTTTGCGATAGAAAGTGGTAGACTTAGGAGGAGTGGAGGAAGTACCAACATCTTGAGTTTGCTCACCTTGGGGTATGTATCCAAGGCCGTATGAAGGTGTAGGAACATTGACATGGAGAGGCTCCACAATACCTTGTTCATAAAGGCCTAAGCCTTTACCTTGATAGTTCATCTTCTGGAGTATGCGGTGGACAGCGGGATTATGTGTAGGTGGAACACTAGACACAAGTTCTTTATTGGATGGAGAAGGTGACATAGTGGATAATGGTTGTTGGTGTTCTAAGAAAGAACATTCATGCACGAAGGTAGTAAGACCAAGGATATATGGTGCAAGATTTGCCGCTTGGTCCATAACAGATGGCAGAGGAGTATTACTGGTTCGATCTTCTGCGCTTGCTTAGGAGGCAAGTGTCTCATCAAGGGAAGTGGAAGTTGTTGGATCTTGGGTAGGCATAGATGGGGTGATAGGCTCAGGACCATGGGACATATAAAGTGGGCTTAGAGGATCATCATGGTCTGCATGATCGTAGATAGGTGCGTCATCATAGATGAGATCTTGATCATAGATAGGATTTAGCATGATGGGATTAATGTTCTCTTGTATAGATTCTGCATCAGTGATAATATCTTGATCATAGGAGAGATATAGGTTATGTATATGGTCTTGCTCTTGTATAGGATCAAGTTGCTCATGGATAGCTTCTTCATCAACTGTAGTTCTTGATCATGGAAAAGATATAGGTTATGCCTAGTGGGAAATTGGATCTCTTGCTCATGTATAGGTATAGGATCATTGAAGAGATAAAGGTTATGCAGGGGTTGGATGGGAATGTTTTGATCTTGGTTTAGACAAGGGGTTAATGTTTCCACATGCTCTAAAGTGTGCTCTTGACATAACTCTTGGGTTGTTGGAATGGAAGTGGAGGTAGAAGACTCTTGGATAGGCTTTTAGTTGGTAATATGGATGGTTGATGGACCTTGACTTTGGTTCATGATAGGAGGTTCTTTGATAAGCTCAAGGGATTGCGGATGACCTGAAGGGGTTGTAGGATTTTCCATGTTATTGGAAGCATCTTTGGTAAGGTCAAGGACCAGAATTTGAGGACATGGTTAACTCTCTGCTAATAGCCCTTGGAGCACATCCTTCGTAGTTGAATGGGTAGATGAATGAGGTAATGGATAAGTTGATTTGGCTTTCTCCCTAGCTTTGCTTTTGTTGTATAAATTTGGAAAATGTTTTTCCCACCACTCATCTAATTCTGTTTTAGTGTGCCATTTAAAATTTGAGGAACTAGATGGTGGTTTGGTGTAGAACCGGTATGCTTTGAGCTATGTGTCTTAGAAGATAGTGAAGGAGGACTAGTAGACGGGGTGGTATATGATTTCCCTCTTGAGGTGGTAGTTGCCTTGTTAATAGTATCATTAAGACGGGAAAAGAAGGTATGATTTTGGGGTGAGGCATAGCTAGTACTGGCACATTCAGCTTGCAAGCTTGTCAATTCTTGTTGTAAGATGTCCATTTGTTGAGAAATCACTATACAATTTTGGGGCGAGGGATCTAAGTGTATTTGTAATCGTAGATATTGGAGTGTTTGATCAATATACTCTAAGCAGTTGGCCATTGACACAAGACTGGAAAAGCTTACTAGTTTGGAATGCACAGTAGTAAATGTGCCATAACAGAGTGCAGATGTGTCACAAGTCGAGACAAGTGTGCCAATTCTAGTTTTTGATTGGTTTGGCAATGTTTAATGATCACACATGTACAATCATGAGTCACTCACATAAGGCACAAGAGGCAATTTTGAATTTTGAACTTTGAAGAATAATGATGATGATTAAACAAGCACATGTGGAAGACACATCAACATGCCCTAATGTCTTGTTTGATGTAGGGTATGGCCAATTTAGGTTTGGGCAATGTTTACACGAGGATGACTAGGGATTGCAAGTGAAATCTTGTCACACAGTTGGGAGAAGGGGGTAACCCACCCTTCACCTCCACTTCCCAAAGGTAGAAAGTTCTTTGGGGCTTAGCCAAGAGTGACAAGATTCTAACTCTTAATAAGGGTGTCTTTCGATTCAGCCTCGGATGAGGTCGTCCCTAGGGGTGATGAAATCCCCTAGCAGGCCTCTTAGGAAAGGTAAACAAAAGCAAATTAAGTGAAGTGTTTTTGATCCCCAAGGTCACCTTGCGGTGCAAGGAGAGAGCATACACACGCACACTTGACTCACTCGCACTTGGTTAATTGCCCTTAAAAATTGAAATGTGTGAAGGACACGTCAATCAATAGTTATTTTTAGTCCAATTTGAAGATGTAATTGAAGACACTGGTTGATTTTAAGCCTAATTTCAATGATGTGTAATCAAACAAAGTTTGTTTAGAAGCTGAAATCAAAATGTGTTTGCAAACAAGATTGAGAGATAAAGGATGAAAATGGATGCACCCGAATTTTTTTTCGTTGTCCAAATTGATGTTTTTGCTGATCCTGATGTTGTTCCAGCCCCGAATGATCACCTTCGAGGCCTCCCATACTCAACGGTGAGCTTGATTTGTGCGTAGGAGGTCATTTGTGAGAGTTGATGCTTGAGTGTTCTTTGAAATACCTGAATCCTATAACAAAACTTCTAAGACAAAAACCTCACAAACAATGTGGATTAGATCACGGTGGGCTCCAAAATGTGAATGAGAAAATTGGGATTTGATCAATAATGATAAATAAACCCAAACATCAATGAAATATGAAGGAAAAAGGATAAATAATCACAAAGAAATACTTACAACCTTTACCTTTCGACTTCCATTGCTCGCCTATTCTTTCTTGATCTTGAATGATGAAGATTGGCCCTCAGGGAGCTTGCTTCCTTGCTTCGATTCCTCAAGATGACAAGGAGAAATGACTATGATACTTGTTGTGTTGAAGATGAGCTTCAAACACAAGGATAATGGATGATATTGGAATGGCTAGAATGTGGAGATTTGAGAAGAATGTGGGCATGATAAGGATGCCAAAATGAAGTTTCTAGAAGAAATTGGACATGGTAAGGATACCTGAAAGAAGTCCCCCTAATTGCTTAGAGAGGAGTCTTATTTATAGATTTTCTGAAAAGGCAATGGAGGGTGAGGATCAAAAGATGAGATCAATGGCTCTCATTTTTTGTGAATCTTTAATTCATAATGGATGAATTAAATTTTTTTTTTTGAGAAGAGTGGGTTATGACAATTGAATTAAGAATTCAATAGTGGAGGATAGTGGGTTATGACAATTGAATTAAAAATCCAATAGTGGAGGATAGTGGGGAACAAATTCAATTGGTGGAGTATAGTGGGGAACAATTGAATTAAGAATTCAATAGTGGAGGATAGTGAGGAACAATTGAATTAAAAAATTCAATTGGTGGAGGATAGTGGGGAACAATTGAGTTAAGAATTCAATAGTGGAGGATAGTGGGGAACATTGAATTAAATATTCAATTGGTGGAGTGAAGTGGGGAACAATTGAATTAAGAATTCAATAGTGGAGGATAGTGGGGAACAATTGAATTAAGAATTCAATAATGGAGGATAGTGGGGAACATTGAATTAAATATTCAATTGGTGGAGGATATTAGCTAATTAAATATTAAGAATATTTAATTATGTGCAACATGGTGAGGTGGAAGAAATGAGGTGGATTGATGAAGTGGATTTTGTGAGGTGGATTTAAGATTTGAGACATTAGAAGAATTTAGGGATTTTAATTAAATAAAATAATTTTATTTAATTGTAAGATAATGAACCAATCAAATAAACTCATAATATTTATTTAATTGACAGAAGAAAATATGAATTAAGATAAATATCAAAATATTTACTTAATTCAACTTGAGCCAATTTTAGGTGTCTATAATAATCCCTTTCGAAACTTCTAACCATGTTGTTGTCTCGAGTTTAGTATTTTATCATCAAACTCATCATGCAATGACTAGATGGATTCTTCTTGCTAGAGAAAATTCATTAGTTCTTCAGGTGACACCACTTGCTTTGTGATGTTCAATGTCATGACAAATTTTTGGATCTAGGAAGGAAGAGCTCTTAGAGTGATCAAGATCAGCAGTTTGTCCTCCACCTTCTCTCTGAGTGCTACAAGTTCTACTCATAGTTATGCCACTCGATGTAAGAACTCCTCCACTTTCTTACCATATTTCATACTAAGTGTATGAAACTTTGACAGGAGATGGAGGATCTTTGTTTGATTCTTTGCCTCGTATATGATGGATAGAGTGTCCCTGTTAACCTTTGACATTGGCACATCCTGAACATAGAGATGTTGAGTGTGATAAACATCAAGGCTTTCGTATTGGACTTGTCGTACTTCCTCTGCTCATCAGTGGCAGATGGACATGGCACTGAACTAGTAAAGATCCCCATAGCCCTTCGAATTGGAGAATCGTGTGCATCTTCATCTTTCACGTGGCATAGTTAGGCCCTTTTAGGAGCTCAACATTCGAAAGGAGCAACATTGGTGCTGACATGATGACACCACAAAAAAATATATTATTCCAAAAAAGATATTATTATTAATTTTATTTTTAAATACACGTCCTTTCACGAATGAATAAAAGCTTGGAGATGATCTCAGTATGCTCATGCAGTGAGACACAGATGCTTGTGTGGGCATTCTACCTTGCGTCCATCATCTGCATTGTATCTTTCCTCGAGCTTGGCATGGATCTTGTTTACTTGGTAGCGCATGTCAAACTTGAGACGTACTCCAGTAGCCCTTGCCAAAGCAATTCATCTAGTTGTAGATTTATAGTGTTTTGGAGAACATCTAGCAGAGTAAAGTAGAAGTCGGTGCTCTCTGGGGATTCATCTTGGCCTCTTAATGACTTCTCATTTGCAAGGTTTCTCACAGCACTGTTGGCATCGGCTGGCATAATCGACATCCACTAGATACTGCAAATCTACAGCTCTTGGGGGTGCCTCTTTCCACACAGATATGCAGGAAATTGGGACACTTGCAATGGAAGATGCCTCACACATTCAAATGTAACCATACTAAGCAAAAATCCACAATGCCTAGCACATTCTTCTCCATATTTTGTATTCAAGTATTCTTTTCTGCCAACACCTTGAAATGGGCGTAGCTTTTCATATCATAGAGACTTCAAACTCCTTCTACAATATCTTCATTCTAATGACATCACAAATGGATTATCCGCAACATATTTTGATTGCCTCACATTGCACAATATAAGATAATTTCTCTGATACTAGAATTAGAAAAGTCAATGCTTGATGTTTTATTTTATTGACTAAAAAAACATTTATACAGGAGAAATACAGTTGATATAACTGTAACTGTGTAACTGGTTGTAACTACATAACAGACATAACCATAACCGCAGTCTAAACTAAGCAGTGGTTTATTTATTAAATAATGTAATATGAAATGCTACACTAACAATGAAAGTATGTGAGAGGGGTGTGGGTTTAAAGACAAAGGTAAGAACCCAATTTCAAGTAAAAAGAAAAACAAAAAGTGGGTACCTATATAAAGTTTAATTACATGGGTAAAATCAATGTTGAAGTTTTAGCACACGGGGTATTGCCATTTCACATCAAGGAAGAGCTTCAATTTCAAAATAGATATGCATGAATTTATATGGTCAAAGAAGTGACTAGGTTATTCAATGAGACATAGACTCTTTCTGCAAAAGGGTACAATTCACACGGATGTGGGACGTAGGAGACGAGTTAAAGATTATCAATTAATCAAGATAAGTTCCTTGGTAACATGAAGCACATGCTACTATATACAAGGTGCCTAGCCAATAATGCAAGTACGTTTTAAAAATGAATTAAAAACTGAGGTAAGTGTATGGGGGCAACAACCATTCTTCATATGATTTTGCACTATGGCCATCAAATTACATGCATTTCTATCTTGTCAATTAGAGAAATACTTAGAATATTTTTGAAGTGTATTGAAATATACATTGTGTTTTTCAGCATTGAAGTACAAAATTTGCGTCTTTCAACAAATTTGTTGAAACACACAATATGTATTTTTGCATGTGATTATGCTAGTAAACACAATTCAAATCTAAGACCTACATTTTATTAGTATGTGCATCGACCAAGTATGTTGCATGATCAATGAAGCTTCTAATTGTATTATTGTAGAAACTCACGTTTATTTGAAAGTAAACAATATTTTAAGTTTTTTCACCAATCTTACATGGTATAGATGCATGCATTATAATTATAGATTTATATTTGATGACTATACATGCAAATTTGTATTGGAGAATAGCTACTACCAACGTATGGAGGGCTTGAGATACTTAAAAGGTGGTGAACCCAATGTGAGCACCCATAACATATATATTCAAAAATATAGGAAGGAAATATTTTATGTGGTAAGCAAAGATTTTCTTTGGGGGACAAAGAGGTGATAATCACAACAAGAAATTGATTTTTCTTTTATGAAGATAAGTTTATATATGAGGGTGGACACTAGGAAAGGGATCTCCCTCATTTTCCTTGTTTTGTAGCATAAACACTACCTTTTTCCAAGCTAGGAAGAATTCCTAGAAGAGGAGTTTGTGAGAGAAAGGCAATTTCTCTCCTACTCATGTAATAAGGTGGGAAAAACATTGTAATCTCTAGTTTGAGTCTTATAATATGTAAGCATAGAAATTATATTGTCTCAACCTTTCTTGTAAGTGCAGTTCTTCTAAGCTTAGTGATTATTTGTTTATGGTTTCACTGAGTATTATCTATGCATGCAATATGGTGACGATCTCTTTTCTTCTCTCCATTTACAAATTTTTTCATAAACTTTATGAGAGTTATCAATTTAATGAATGTGGTATAGATCGCAATCTCACTTCCTCTTGTATGCTCTCTTCCCTAATATCATTTATTTTCATTTTTAAAAATTCTTATGCAATTTATTTTTATGTCAATTAGGGTGGGATCAAGTGTTGGCAAGAAACACTATATGGAATCATGGTTGTTGTCATTGATGGCAACAAAGGTCATCCCACATATCCGCAAGTCATGGTGTGTCTCTACCGGAAGCCAGAATGAAGACTGTTGTGGTCCGGTGAACAAGAACAGAGCATGTGGCAAGGTCCGACAGATTGGTCCGGATCTCTCAGAGGAAGTGTCTTGGTGCAGTGCGGATTTGGGGAAGTCAAGAGGACTACCTTGAGTGGTATATTCCAAGGATATAGCCTCCGGTGATGGACAAAGAAAAAGTTATGAATAGTTGAGTACCAGATTCCTGAAAGACAATGAGAATAGAGGAAGAACTAACTGACAGAGCATCAGAATATTTTCCGGATGTGTTACTGTTGATGGTAAAGGTTGTGAAGGCATGAATCATGTTTGGCCGACATGATTAATGATATCTACAAGTATATGCTTGATCCGCATTGCTTGGTGAGCAAGGATTCAGCCGACAGAACAGAGTTTGTAAGAAACTAGACTGTTCCGGATGCCGACTAGAAAGGTGATGAAATTACTTGTGCGGATATATATAGAGGATGGATTTAGTTGTGAAAAGTGATATTGTGTGATGGTGTATGCGAATAAGTGTAGAGCAGAGCAGAAGTAGTAAGAAAGATCCGGTATGTGAAAGGATAGCAGAATAAAGAACAGAGGAAAGATGAAGTGCAGCAGATCAGTGTACTGAGCCTAACCAGAACTGAACTCCAGCATATGTAGATGCTTCCAATCAGTTCAAGTATTATATAACATTCTTTTGTAGACAGTGTGTCTCTTTGTAGGCAGTGTGCCTCTTGTGAGCAGTGTGCTCGGGCAGTGAGCCCTAATTGGCAAGTGCCATTTTGTAACTCCTTATTCTTTTAACAGAGAATAATCTTTGGGTTAATCACCCCGTGGTTTTCTCCCTTAACCGGGTTTCCACATCAAAAATACTGTGTTATGTGTTTCTCATTTCATGATAATGTTTGTTTGTTTAATTCAATGCTGCTTTGATTAATAAGAAAGTTCAAAAGAAGAAACAATTAGGATAACTGATTCACCCCCCCCCCCTCTCAGTTATCAACAATTGGTATCAGAGCAAGGTTCCTCCTAATAGAGCCTAACAGCTTGAGGAAGATCTGGGAATTCAAATGGATGCATATGGTTTAAGGGAGCAACTCAAGACTGCCCTTGAGGATCTTGAACAGTCAAATTCTGAAGTCAATGAATTAAAGGAAAGACTCAAACAGGCTGATGAATTCATGAGAGAACTAAAAGACAAATTAAGTCTCTCTATGAAAAAGAGAAAGGAGCTGCTCCAACAATTGGCAAGCCAAACTGAAGAAAGCAATACAAATAAAGAATTGACTGAGAAAACTAAGTTATGTGAAAAGTTATCAAAAGAAGTCATTATGTTAAGACATGAAATGGACTCAGGAACTATAAAGTTTACTCAAGAGATTGAAGAAAAAAGAAAAGCTGAAGACAATCTAAGACAATCTCTTAAAGAGAAATCAGAAGAATGCCACCAGATGGACAGGATTATCAGACATCTTGAATCTGATCTTGAAGATGCCAAAGATAATGAAGAAAAACTTGAGGATCAAATTGTCTCTCTCAAAAGAGATCTTCAAACAGCAAATGAATATAAAGAAAAATTCAAGATAAGTTCTGCCCAACTTGAAGTACTTCTTGGAAGTCAAAAGAAGACAGATGACAAGTACGGCTTGGGATATGAGAAAGGAGAAAGCTCCGGATCCGGTCAAAAGAATTTTGGTTCAGAAAATCCAAGGAATAGGCCTAGAAGACCTCCGGTAAGATAGCCCAATGCTCAAAGATATCCATCTTTCAATGGATACTGCCACAGCTGCAATCACTTTGGTCACAAAGCTAATCAGTGTAGAAAAAGAATGAATCAAACTAATCCATCCTTCTCCAGACAGTGCTTTAACTGCAAAAGGTATGGACACAAGTCTCATGAATGCAGAAATATGCAAGTAAACAAATCATTCAATGGTAGATGCTTTACATGCAATAGAGTAGGTCATATGGCTAATCAATGCAGATCAAGAGGTTATCAGTCAAATATGCAAAGAAATATTATTTTCCAAATCTGTAATAGGTCCGGTCATAATGCTAAAGTCTGCAGAAGCAAGAATCAGGACAAAAGAGGTCCGGTGTATAATCAGAATCAAGACAAGGGTAAACAAAAGATGAATGCGAATGAAGTTAGGAATCAGATGAGCAAGATTTGGGTAAAGAAAAGTTCAGAGAATACAGAAAATGGATCCGCACCAGATTCTGGTGCTGATATTCCTTCCGGACATTAGAAAGTGAGCTCTGGCTCAAGGGGGACTCAAAGAAAATCCTGTTCCCCCAGCCAATCAAGTGGTGCTGGATGTGACACAAGATGCGGAGTAAAGGGTTTGAAGATATAAGTCTTGAGATGATCCAGACAAGATTTCAGAGGTCCGCATGAAGATGTAAAGAAGTTGTGATCGATCAAGTAAGACCTGTTCCGGGAGATGCTCCAGAATGACAGAGGATTACAAAAGGGTCCAGAGAGATCCGGAAGTGCATTATCTTATTCTGCGGATTGGACAGAGTGTTTGGGATGTCCTTGTGATGTGTTATCTTGATTTGTTCATGGTTGAAAGTTCCGCACGATGTTCATTGACCAGGACTGATCCGGTTCTTCAAGTTATCCGAATAAGGCAAACTGGAATAATATAGGTCGAGCATTTATTGCCATCAGATATTAGGGTTTGCAGAGCAATATAAGGGATTTCTCATAAATCATTTGCTCATTCTGCACTCAAGAAGAAGCGAAAAGTGGAGCTCTGCAACAAGATTCATCAAGCACACCAAAGATCTCCTGCCGAAGTCATTGCATAAAGAAATCAATCCAACCACTCCGTGCAAACTGAAGGCGCATAAGGTATTCTCTGTTTTCATTATCTCACTGTAAATCTTTGAAGAATGGCTACTCTGAATATAGTTAAGATCTCTGATAGACCTCGCCCCACATTCAAGAAACATCCATACAAATCTTTGGAGGTAGATCCACTAGGAGCCTTCTCTAGTGTTCCGCATGGTGTATTACATACGGAGGACATTAGGGTTTACATCCATGCGAATTTTGAAGACTTTGGAGAATCAAAACTGATGGATATCTATCACAAACAATTGATAGATGACTCCTTTGAGATCAAACCTCAGTACAAAGCCATCCGGGACAAACACTTTGCACAGTGCATTCATTTCCCCTGTTTTGAAGAAGATGAATGGGTCCGGTATGTACTAAGTAGAGTACATGACAACTTCCTATGGTTGAACAAGCCCTTCAAGATCACCAAAGATGCAATTAGGGCTGTAACCGGTCTGCACTCATCCGGTGGATTACCTGTTCTCAAGTCTGTCAAAAATCAGACAGTTAGTGATGCAACCGGATCCAAGTTTGACAAGAGAGCTATGACAGTTGATGACATCACTAAACCGGATGTCAGATTTGCATCTATGATAATTGGTTACAAAATCTATCACTCTAGTAGGGAAAATTCAGTACCGGGAACTGCAATCTACACAGCTTATCAAATGTTAAAGGAGAATGCAGACTATGACTTGTGTGAGCTTCTTGTAAACCAACTTTTTGAAAATCTGCAAAAGATTAAGAAGGAAAAGAAAAACTCCTTCAAGTATGGCAATCTGATCCTTTGTCTCTTCTTTTACTACATGAATGAACTTCCCGGATCCAGTGGATGGATATGGCAGAATGACAGACCGGTTGCCATCCAAATTAGAGACTATTTGCATGGACTTGGGGATGCTAAAGCAAGAAATACAGCTCTATGGGGATATTTCAAGAACTTCCAAAGCATGATGCATGCAAGAGAAAGAATACCCCAATCCCTTGTTGAAAAGTACAAAGACACAGTATGCTTCATGGTAGAAACAGATCAGTGTCTAATGGAGGCAGTAGAACCAAGAACTGTATGGATCATGCCCATGGGGTATGAAGTGGATGAACAGATAGTGGAACTGCATGTTCAACACATGCTAAGTCAGCCCAAAGATCCAAAGGCAGAAAGGTTCGGAACATTTGAGGAACTAAGTATCAAAATTCATGTTGAACTCTGAGAACCAGAAATCAAAAGGAAGGTGAGAAAAGAAGTAGAGAATATTGCTCAAGGCCTAGGCATTCCAAAGGAGGCACTTGATGCCAACCGGGAAAAGAGGAGAAAGGCTGAGGAAGAAAAGAAAGAGGCAGAAAAGAAAAGTAAAGAAAGTGTTCCGGTTGAAACTTCCACCCGGACCAGATCATCAAAAAGATCTGCACCTCCCACAACTAAAAGTTCAAAACCGGAAGTCCAGGCATCCGGTAAAAGATCTAAGACAAAAGCCACAAGGGCTTATGAAAGCCAAAAGGATGAAGAGGAAACTGAGTCAGATGAGGGAGTAAAAGTAATAAAGAAGCAGAAGAAGAAAGGATCCGGGAAACCCTCCACAGGCCAAGACAAGGAAGAAATGGCAGAGGAATTTGCTGAAAAGCCCACTCTATCCCTAGACAGTGTAGTCAAATCAGTCACTGTGGATGGGAACCTTCAACCAGTAGTTGAATTCTATGATGACTACAATGAGGCAGATCAAAAGATCCTGCAGGAAGCTACAATCAGGTACCTGAACATTTACAATAAAGCTTTTATTGAGATTATCTCTGAAATTCCTAAGAGTCTAGAGAAGGAACTAGAAATAAGAAAGAACAATGCCATGGCAAAAGACCTTGAGATCAGAGAATAGATAGCTATTCAGCTATATCCTTCAATTGATCACAAAACAATGAACATGGTATTCAAAGACTGCAAGGATGACTTCAGGAGCAAAGCAAGGATGAATCAGCTTATGCTTGGTGAGACCGACAAGGTAGCCAAGGACACTGAAGAGATTCTCCGGAAAACCTTCAAAAGGTTTAATCTTCCTGTTGTAGAGGACTTAGGTGCAGAAACAGCTGTGGACTTGGAATCATCTGCTCCGGAAGAAGTGGGCCTTGAACAGACTAACATCTCTCCTCCGGTTTCCCCTACAGTCTCCAGATCCCAAGAAGAAGAGAACCTACAGGAGAAAGAAACAGCAGTTAAAGAAAAAGAGGTTGACTACACCAAGGATGCAGAGAAAGAGAAGACTCCAACAGAGAAAACCACAACTGAAAGTGGTAAGAGTAAGGAAGGAGAAAAGATTCCAAAGGACAAAACTGCAGAAGAGAAGAAACATCTGTCTCCGGCAAGAGACACTGCACAAACTGTTCAAGAATTCTTGACAAAAGCCACTATAGAAATTGATGAACCGGACCTGCTAAAAGGACCATTAGATTTTGACTCTTTGTCACCGGTGCAAACAATGAAAATAGCCTCATTTGCAAATGAGAAAGTCAAAGAGAAACTACTGAAATCTCACATGGAAGACTGTGAGCTTATGGAGGTAGCATCTGGAGTGCTGGAAAAGATCATGCCATCTTTTCAAAAGGATCCCACAGCCTCCTCTTCCGGTAATCTTAAAACCTTAGTCAGCAGTGTTAGTACACATTTTGAATCTCTAGAAAAATCAGCTGAAGAAAAGGTCCGGAAGGAGTTTTTGGATAAAAGGTTCTCCGAGGTTCAGGGTTTGATCATTAATGATAGGAGAAACATGAACATTGGGATAAAGAGCTTAGAAAATGCTCTTAAGGATGGTGGTGAAATATACAAATTTTGTATCTCCTGGTCCAAGGTAACAGTGGACATTGAGAAGAAAATAAAAGAGCAAGAGGACACACTACTAAGCTTGTCTCAAAGTTTTGATCCTCTTTCTTCCTCTATAACAAATCAAGAATGTCAGACTATTGCAGTCTTGAGTGAAATCAAGAAATTGGAGAAGGAAAGGAAAAATAGAATAAGCAGGTTGAGTGAGCTCAGGGGGTTAATTGTCCCTAAGCTAGAGGCCATGCATGAGGCCATAGCAGAAGCTCAAATCACAGCCCAGACAAGTGATCCGAAAGATCTAAAAAGGGCAGATGCATTTGCATTTTTGTTGAGTGGTCACATTTCAATTTTGGATAGAATGAAGGAAAGTTGGGCTACAGAACTGATCCAACTGAAGACATCTTTTGCAGACATTCTTCAGTTTATGTGAGTATGTAAATATGCGGCTATGTATAGAAATTTTTTGAAAATTTTGGTATGCGGACCCTACCCTTTGCCATTGATGTCAAAGGGGGAGTGAGGAGCAGTGAAAAATGAGGAATCCAACCAAGGGGGAGTTCCAGAAATTGTATATAAAGATAGAGCATCAGCCAAGGGGGAGCATAGTGTAAACACTTAGTCATTTTTCACTAAGTGTTGCCATCAATGCCAAAGGAGGAGATTGTTGGCAAGAAACACTATATGGAATCATGGTTGTTGTCATTGATGGCAACAAAGGTCATCCCACATATCCGCAAGTCATGGTGTGTCTCTACCGGAAGCCAGAATGAAGACTGTTGTGGTCCGGTGAACAAGAACAGAGCATGTGGCAAGGTTCGACAGATTGGTCCGGATCTCTCAGAGGAAGTGTCTTGGTGCAGTGCGGATTTGGGGAAGTCAAGAGGACTACCTTGAGTGGTATATTCCAAGGATATAGCCTCTGGTGATGGACAAAGAAAAAGTTATGAATAGTTGAGTACCAGATTCCTGAAAGACAATGAGAATAGAGGAAGAACTAACTGACAGAGCATCAGAATATTTTCTGGATGTGTTACTGTTGATGGTAAAGGTTGTGAAGGCATGAATCATGTTTGGCCGACATGATTAATGATATCTACAAGTATATGCTTGATCCGCATTGCTTGGTGAGCAAGGATTCAGCCGACAGAACAGAGTTTGTAAGAAACTAGACTGTTCCGGATGCCGACTAGAAAGGTGATGAAATTACTTGTGCGGATATATATAGAGGATGGATTTAGTTGTGAAAAGTGATATTGTGTGATGGTGTATGCGAATAAGTGCAGAGCAGAGCAGAAGTAGTAAGAAAGATCCGGTATGTGAAAGGATAGCAGAATAAAGAACAGAGGAAAGATGAAGTGCAGCAGATCAGTGTACTAAGCCTGACCGGAACTGAACTCCAGCATATGTAGATGCTTCCAATCAGTTCAAGTATTATATAACATTCTTTTGTAGACAGTGTGTCTCTTTGTAGGCAGTGTGCCTCTTGTGAGCAGTGTGCTCGGGCAGTGAGCCCTAATTGGCAAGTGCCATTTTGTAACTCCTTATTCTTTTAACAGAGAATAATCTTTGGGTTAATCACCCCGTGGTTTTCTCCCTTAACCGGGTTTCCACGTCAAAAATACTGTGTTATGTGTTTCTCATTTCATGATAATGTTTGTTTGTTTAATTCAATGCTGCTTTGATTAATAAGAAAGTTCAAAAGAAGAAACAATTAGGATAATTGATTCACCCCCCCCCCCCCCTCTCAGTTATCAACATCAAGTTAGTTTCATCCCCTCAAGCTAAGATTTTTTACCTTGTAGTGTCTACTAATTTGATAATTTCAAACAAGCCCCTTATTAAATAGCATTATATTTCACCATTGAGTTTTCTAGTAACACCGAGACCCAAAACCCAAAAGACCTTGGGGAGATTGCAAAAATCTCTTTGAAAGACAATGATTAGTCCTCTAATCCCTATCCAATGATTATATAGTTTTGTAGATAAATAATAGGACATCTCCAAAATCTAGTAAAAAGAATAAAGGAGTCATTTAGATTAGTCTTTCATTTCAAAGTGATTTCTTTGTCATGCTTTTGTTTAACTTTTGATTATCACAAGTAGTTTCTTTTCAATAAGTTACCAAAAACAAATGTTAGTAAACTAAGATGAAATTTACTTTTATTATATAGAGTAGTTTACTTTCCTCTCACTTCAAGGGTACACAAAAAAATTAAGGAGGCATATTAATATTAGTCACTCTCAAAGTTTACATGTAGTCGAAAGGTGGATTCTCAATCATTACTCTAGCTATTCTACTTGTAGTTATGATTTTTCAACTTTTTTTATTGTGATATGCTTGATTCAACTAGATTTACACACACACAAAAGTAGGGGTAAAATGTAATGGTGAAACATGCATACCTAATGCTTTTTCTTTTCATTTTACACTAATTTGCTTGGGTGTCCTAAGTACTTAGCCTAACACATGATTTTAACTAATTTGACACTCCCTTTTGATCCAATTTCCCAATTTGACTCTCAAAGACATAATCCTACACATACTCAGACAATATCCCATTATTAGATTATATGTTTCTCTTATTGGTATGTTATACACCCACAAATTTAACCCAATTCTATTTTACACCCATAAATTTTATGCTCAAAGTTTTCAATTCAAATTTTATATTACCCTTGAGCTAACCCCTTTCCAAATAGTCATAATATGCTAACATATCCACCACTCATCCATCACTCATTACTCCAAAATCACTCATCTTTGTTGTGACATCACATTGCATTATGGTATTCCAATCATTCCCTATTTATTAGCCAATCTTGAAAATCTAGTTGTAAACTAGGTCCTTGCATCACCCTTTTTGCATTTTAGTTTCAATTTCCATGTCACACTTATTTGGCATGCGGTTCCTAATGAATTCATTGTGTATTTTCTTCCAAAATTTTATCAACTACTATTGAATTAGATCCATGGGCTTGGTATAAGGAGAAGTTCCATGCTTTGATAGCTCCCAAAGGTGCTTGTCAAAATGACCATTTTGTTCTTGCAGGTCTAGATACCTGGACAAATTTCTATTTGCAAGTAGAGAATGGTTCTCAGTCAAAGAGATTAGATTCATAGTCAAAGTTCACTTTTCCACATTCGATTCAAATCTTTAGGCATGGAGATTAGATTTAAAGATGCAAAATCAATCCAAATTCTTAGATAATTACATGACTTTTATATTTCAATCTTCTAAATTTAATCATCTAAATCCAACACCAATTTCTAAATATCAATTATTTGTTACAATATAGTTTTATCTCTAACTCCAAAATACACTTTTTTTTATTAATTTACTCTATTTAAAATAACCCAATATACATAATGTATCTCAACTCATTTACTTAAAATATTTATTACATATTACACATTGATTATTTATTTATTTTAAAAAGATTGGATTATTTATTTTCCTTTTCAATTAATAAGGATCATATCTCTTCTAAAATTACTATTATCATACAAAAGTTAATTTATATGGTCAAATATGAAAACCGAACGGGAGAGTTTAAAAACAACAAACACTTCGTATTGAGGAGACTGACAAAAGTTAATTTACGTAATGATTTAAAGCTATCGAATTATAATCGAAATTGTGAGAGCAAGCAAAGAGATAATGGCACGACCAGGCCAGGAATTTGACGGTCACCCCTGCCTGCCATATAGAAATTTTATGACAGTTTGGTCATTTAACCACCTTTCAATTGATGTTTTAAGAAAACTCTAAGTTGTCAAAAAATGTTGGTGAATTTTTTATATTGAAAGAATGATGGTTAAAAAAAGAGTCTAAAGACTGTGAAAAAGAGCAACAATCAACAACACAATTACAAACAAAACTACAATTAGCAAAACCAACAAGTCCCAACCATTTCAAGGTGAAAGTGTCATAAAAAAATTATAGACACTTGCTGTCATTTCTATGTGGAATGTTTGTTTTTTTGTGGAAATTGAATGCTATCAAAAGAGTCATAAAGGCGTATAAATTCATTTCTATTGTGTAAATTGAAGTCCTAAAAAATTAGTAATTATATATTGAAAAGAAACACAAAAGATTTTTTTTTTGTTAAACAAACACTCCAATACGATTCTCAGTTGCAAATTGCAATCATTCAAACAAAATTTCAAAAAGATAGAAAGCAATAAGTTTCAAAAAATATTGGATACACCTTAAAAGCAACCCACCCACTCCACAAACCAACTTTCCCTCCTTTTGAACTCTGAGAGAACTTTCAATTGTCACATTGTGCTTAAGACTTGACTTGTTTAATTGTATCACTACTAAGAACATTTCCAATTTGGCTCTAACATAGGCATCTTGGTGCGCTGATAAAAAAAAGTGACCTTGGCGAATTGAATGACAATGAAGGAAGTAGCATCAATTCTTTTTTATCCCTATAATTGTAAATTAGCTCTTAATTACAACTCTTCTTAATCTTTGTAGTTGTAATTTGCAAAGTTGTACTCATTCCATATATATTAAAAGTATAAACAAAACAAATATTTGTTTCTAAATTGATTTTTAAAAATAAAAAACAATAAAGAAAAAGTATAGACAAAGCAAAGATTTGTTTTTAAATTAATTTTTAAAAATAAAAACAATAAAACAAAACAAAGATTTGTTTCTAAATTGATTTTTAAAATTTATTAAAGATAAATATTCTTTGAAAATATTCTAATTTAATATATATTTCTATATCAATTTAAAAAAATGTTAACCATAAACATTGTAAAAGAAAACATCATTTATATTTCTATAACAAATTATTATAAAATAATATATATTACAAATAAAAATATTATATTATATTACCCTATAATAAAATTTTACGGTTTACGAATAATTTAAAGTGTCATATATACAGTTATGTAAAATTTTATCAAGTCAAGTTATATGGTTTAATAACTTTTAAAGTTGTAAAATACGGTCTAAAATACCAAAAATGGTCAAATAGACCATCAAATTCCAGGCCTGGGCACGACACTCAGAACTCTGAAACTTCGGTATAAAACGCGTATTTGTGACACGTCATTTTTATGACCGTTTCGACGTGAAATAGGCTGATACTCCAACTCTGTGCCCGCCTATTGTTCTTGACTATGACCTAGTCGAGCATCATGAACTTTCTTATATATGCTCTGACTTAAAACTTTCATCCACATTATTCTTAAATATCATGCATTTCAATAGTCAAAAGTCAATTTTAGCCAATAAAAATAGGACAAAGATTTACCACTTTTTGTTGTAAATGAGGTGTAAATTTACTATTGACTGTTTGACCATTGAAGTGGATGATATTTAAGAAGAGTGACATAATGCTGGCTCAACTACAACAAACCGATTCCTATGTGGGACAACTCTTCTCGAGTTCTTGGATTAATTTTTTAACAAGTTTATAGATTTTTGTCAATTGTTTTGATGTCATAATGGATCATGAAATATGTTCTGAAATGTTGTAGAAACATCGCAATCTTTTGTCATTATTTTTTATTGCAATTAATGAAGGATAAAATACAATCTAGAACATTAATGAAAAATCCAACGTCGGTTGGAGAGTTCTTGGATTTGCTAGGGTTTTTTGTCTTGGCTTTGCTAGTGTCTTGATTGGGTCCCCTAATGTTTTACTACTTCATTTGAAGCAGGAGTTGATCTTGTTTTTCTACATCTATTGCAGTACCTCTTAGGTTGCCACACTTGCTAGAGTTGATGTTTCGACGATGGATAATAATGGCACCCCCACTCAAGTGACTCAAGAAGTTTATTCCCAAGGCGTTCCGTGATGTTGTTCTTTGCATTCTAAAATTTGATAGTGCATGTCATTGGTTAGATAGCTTTACCTTAATAGGATATTTTGTAGGAAGGGTCCCCCTTGAAAGCATGCTTAAAGAGTAGGTCAATAAGGCTTGGGTCCTACATGGGATTCACCTTAAAGTTGTGTAGAACCTTACCAAAGGTTTCTTTCTTTTCTAATTTATTGAAGCCAACCATGCTGAGGCTAATCTTAGTTGTGGCCCCTGGCTTGTCTGCTATTCCTTGCTTGATTTAAAACCCTAGACTCAGGACTTCATTATTTTTGACAAGAAAGCTCTTTGGATCCCTATTTAGGTTGAGTTCCCTAGGTTACCCTTACCATGCTTGAATTCTTGAAGCCAAATAGTGTCATCTTTAGGCATTGTAGCATTTGTTGAACTAGAATGGTTCTACTAAGCTCATCTCCAAAAGTAGGTCTATGTAGAATATCTCTCCAAAGATCTAAAGGAGACCATAGATATCAAGATTAGATAAATGAGATTCACTCAACACGTTTTCTATCTTAACCTTCCTACAAATTATTATCAGTGTCAATGTTCTAAGTGTAATATTTAGGACTATCCTTTGGCTTCTCTCCATCCTAAGCCTAACACACAACTTGCCTCTAGGTCGCCACCTCCTATAATAAAAGTGGATGGTTGGTATGTAGTGGTTAGTTGAAAATCCAAGAAGTTTGGTAATAATGGCCCTTGCCTAAGCCTTATTCAAGCTCTAGGGGTTAGGTCTCGAAAGTTGTTTCAAAAACTCTAGATATAGGGAAATCTATTATTTCTTCTCCTTGGAAGACATCTGCTGAGGTAAAATTTGTTTGAGCCCCATTAGTGGTGCTATTGATGTCTCAGCTACCAACCAACATTGCCCAACATGCATCTCCTCCCCCTGCTATGTAGTACAGGTCCCATAGCCCACTAGGGTAGTTGAAAGAGATAATATATCATAGAGAAATGACAACCTATCTACCTTCCCTTTTAGATAGGTAGCTTCAATTCATATGAAGCTTTTCTGTGTAACAATTGTTTGGCTCTAAATGAGATGGATAACAAGGAGATGGCTTTCGACACTCATTTATGAATTGTGTCTCCTAAGAGGTTAGAGGTCTGATGAACCTCCATGGAAGTATTCTATTTGAGACACTTGAGTTTAGTTTCCAAGTCTAGACATTCTCTATTTGCAAGAGGTTAAAATTTCTATTTTTCTTTCTATAGCTTGCTATGTTGTTTGGCCTTCTAGTCATTTTTTGTGTATCAATAATGAAGCAAGCTGCAGTGGTGTTGTCATATTTCTTTCTCCTACGTGGCATTGATAGCTAGTTGACCAATGATGTGATAAAACTAACCTCGAGCTTTGTGGGCTCTTTTCAACATCAATAATCATTCCTTTGGAGTTAGTCATATGAATGATGTTTTTGAAAGATCTTCCCTTTAGAGATGGATTAAAAGTTCAATGTCTGCCACCACTTGGGTTTTGTACAAGGATATAATATGATAGAAATGACATATGATAAATGTGGGGAATTGCCTATGCACTCGAGAGTTGGCGAAATGTGCAATAAATTGGGACTTTTTTAATACTAATATTGGCCACTACCAAGATCATATGATGTGGTACACATGGAATAATCTTTAAGTGGTGTTTGACAAGGTACTTAAGCATCTAGATTGAGCTATGTTGTCAACTCAATCTTTATTTTCCCTTGATGGTAGTTATTCCTTGCCAATGGAGATGTTTGCAGATGTTCTCCTTTTAGACTGGGTAAGTGCAAGAAGTTGGGTCCACTTTTTGGCCAAAAAGTGGAAGTCTTTTTCCTATAAATCAAAGTTTATCATAGTTGGAGTAAAAATTTGAAGCACTTACACAGAATATTAATATGATGTAAAAATATGAAATGTAGGATTTTGTTTCTAGTTTTCAAATATGTAATTTATTCTAATATCCAAATGATTAAAGTTGGTTTTTTATATGTCGTACAGAAAGTGACTTTTTTAAAGTTGTATGTTTTACACCAAAACATGCACGTCTACAGCCAACATAATTTAACCTAAATGAAAGTATTTTTTGAATTCCTTTTGTGGAAGGATGTATATGATTTTGAAGTTTGGTCAGGATATTTTTTGAAATTTTTTCATAAAAATATATTTTTTATTAATTTTTTACTAGCCCTAATTTGTATTTTTATAAACACTTGTGTACGACAAAAATAATTTGAGATAAACTAATCATTACATGAGTTTTTTATCCATCATGTAGAGAATGGTGTCTAGATTATTTAGACATCAATTTTTTTTCAAAAAAATTTCAAAACAAAAGTTATAATTAAAAAGTAGTAATATATGTCATTTGAAGTTTATGTTTTTTTTGTTTAAAAAAAATTAATAAATAGAAAAATATGTTCAACACTAAAAAATTACATATTTAAAAACTAGACATTGTCATTTTTAATGGGTTTTAGTTTCATCTAAAAATTCTAAAAAAAAGTCGTCAGCCATATTGCCAAAGCCCATTCCTTCAAAATTTTTTGAGGCTTTTAGTTTAAAAAATAAATAATAAATAGAAAAATATGTTCAACACTAATCATTTGAGATGGATTTAATTTTCAAATCAAAAAATTCTAAAAACAATTATCAGTCATTTGGCTGAAATCTATCCCTTTTGAAAATATTTTGCCCCGAGTGTTCCACTAAAAGTGAACCCAACTCTTGCACTTACCCAACCACTTACCAATATGGTTTTATATTGAGTGGAAACTTGTCAAACCCAAGTCCATGAAGACTTAGCTTTTCTAAACATGTCACTACTTAATCACAATGCCACATCTGACCATATTCAACTTGTTTGAAATTTGGAACCACATCCCATTCATGATACATAATGGATAGCCTAGTGGAATGACATTATCACTTGCACTTCTGATTTCCTTTACATTTATGGGAACTAGCTAGCCTATTTCTTCCACCATTCATACAAGGCCACCACCTTAGAGATTTGCCAATCCATCGCTCCCTTAGAGGCATAACCTTTCAAATTGGATGCTTAGTTCCATGTGGCTTAACTCTACCACTAGAAGTAGGTTGCATATGCTTATTTTGCATTTGGAGCCCAAAGCAAAGCTTGGCTTCATTGGCTCAAGATTGGAGACAAGGTCTCTAAAAAAATTCAAGATACGCATGCTTTTCATATATCTCAAACCTTCAAGTAAATCAAGGAAGGAAAATAGCTCTTCAATGAGATTATAGACATTTTACAAGTCTTCATTCAGTACTACGAGAAAGGTTTCGCTACTTGGGAGTATACTCCATCTTTGAACACTACTTTGTAGCGACGCCTTAATTTGGTTCCTTGTCAACTTTCTAGTTCCTAGTGTATTCTTAGTGATCCTCTTCTTATTAATGAAGACTTGTAAGAGGCTATTTTTTTAATCTCTAATGACAAATCCCCTAGTTTGGATGGGTTTCATGTGAATTCTATAAAATCATGTGAGATACTATAGGTGGATATCTCCAAAAAGTTTATCTAGAAGCCATTGATAATAATTCTTTAGGAAATATAATTAATAGAGGGAATATCAAATTCATACCTAAATCTTGCAATCCTAAGGAAATTTGTAATTGGAATCTTATCATTTTGTTGAATGTCTCATACAAGATCATTACCAAGGCTCTTGCTCATAATCTTAGGCCTCTTCTCTCCTAGCTAGCTCTTCCTAAACAAACTAGGTAAATTATCAAATCATAATACATCCTTGACAATAGTATTGTTGTCTAGGAAGGGATGGAATGGGCCAAACAATCTTAGTAGCCTGCACTATTTATCAAAATTGATTTTTCTAATGCTTATGACCATATTGAATGGCATTTCATTCTCTTCATGCTTTAAGTGCCTAGTTTTGGGACTTATTTCACTTTATATGCATATGTTATTTTTTGACGTGTCTTCTTAGATCACCATTAAGGGCTAGCAATCCAAGCTATTTGGAATTTTTTGATCCATTCATCAGGGTTTCCCTTTAGCCTTGAGACTTTATGTTCTTTTTGCTAAAGGTTTTGATTTTTTGCTTGCCAATGCAGTCTCTTAAAACCTTGTTAAGGGTATTGCTTTACCCAATTCTTCTAACTAGCTAGTTATTGGTAATTTTTCCAGCTATTCTTTCCTCACTCTTATTGAGGAAGAAAGCACTGTCAAACAAGCTCTTCAATGTCTTGATATGTTTTTCAGGCCTCTTGTTCAAGTATTCAAAGGAAAAAGACCTAGTGTTATAGGCAATCATTTCTACCTAAACCTAGTTGATAAGACAATTATGGATGAAAATAGATTGATCATGGGGAAGTCTTTTATTTATTTGTAATTCCCTTTTCTTTTCAAGCTTTTCCTGATGCCCTTTGGCAAGTTGTTGTTGCCAGGATTGAGAAGAAATTAAGGTATTATATCACCAAGCCTCTCCCTTTGGTTGGTAAATTCTAAATTTGCTCTAAAATTTTTTTTGCCACTCATGTTTATTACTCCTCTTTCTAGGTACCTTCAAAGGCCTCCTATTTAAAATTTGACAAGTTGCTTAGAGATTTTCTCTAGGTTTCTAGTGATGAGAATCAAAGATTTTATTGTATTTCTTGGGAATTCAATCATCTTCCCCATGATGTTGGTCATTCAGGATTGCTTTCAACTCATTGTCAAGGCATTGTAAACTTTATGTGCTAAATGACTTATTAGGGCCTTGGAAGGAATGATACCTACAAAGTTATCATCAAGGACTATATTTTTTCTAGTGTGAGTTCTAGGTGACCATCTTGGAAAGGCTTTGACCTCTGTACTCTCCTCACCATGAGGGAGCATGTCTAGATTCAAGGCATATTTGATATCAAGAGCATTTGGAAATCTTAGGATTCTATTAATCTATAGCTTATTTGGGTGGGAAATGACTTCTATAATGGCATTTCAATCAATCAATAGTTTATTTGGTGGTCACTTGTTCTTTCTAGTCAAGACTGCCCTCTGGCTAAAGCTCCATGGGTTCATGTTTTGAAGTCTTCCAAATGAGGAATTATATTTCTTCCTAATCTTATTATCAAAGATACCAAGAATTGTCTTTCTTGGTAGAAGTCAAGATAAAATTTAGGCTTCCTAGTCAAGATTAGGAGACACTCTAGGCTATTATTGATGTCATTCCTCCCCATATGATTCATAAATTTGGGGTTAGGTATTTCAAGCCCTAGTGGAAAGATTGGAAATGGTATCGTGACACACTATTCAGCAATTATAGACCTCACAAAGGATATTTTTCACTTTTACCTTATCTTCCAATGACCTAGATTAGTTAAACCACTATTGGAAGCTTCAATCTTCTCTTATCACAATCGTTGATTCCTATCTATTTAGTTGACCATTCTTGACCCTAAATTGCCTCATTTTTCTTGGTGTATTATTTACCAAGGCCTTCCTCTTAGTTCTCATTTGACTCAGATTGGAGTTCTCAACTCCTATTGTCCATTCTATGGACATTACAAGGCTCTCTAGCATCTTTTTTGGTTTTGTGCACTAGAGAGCTTAGGACTCTTTTTCCTAAAAATTGCATGTTAAAAAAGACTAAGTATTAGGGCATAATTTTCATTATCCTTCTTAGATCTATAGCACTGCATAATAAAGTGCCAAAACTAGGGGGTCACCTAATCAAGAGGGGTTTAACCACGCACTAATCTTATAAAGTGTCACTTTCATGTATTATTCTGGGGGGATTTTACAGGTATTTTGTATATCATTGAACTAACATAAAGTTCAAAAGGGGGTAATTTATCAAAGTCAACTAATGGGGATAATGAGTCATCCATCTGTCATTACCTTGGAAAATAGAAACTACAAGTCCTGGCACAATGGTATCCTGGTGCACTGTCGATAGATTCACCAATTGCCATATCTGTATGGACTTATTCTTGAACCAAGTCCATATTGGTAGAAAAATGTATGGGAAAATAAGAATAATCATGTCTTAGGATTAATTGGTTTAAGTGTTATGAATCACACTCAGTAGGTTCCTCTATCACACATCGACTGCTCTAAAGCTCTTTGGACCAAACTATGGGAAATGTATGGAGACCCCAATGAACCTCCATTCCCAGATAATCCCTCTATAGACATACTGTTGGCAAGAGACATTGCTAAGTATGTCAGGGGTTGTCATTGATGGCAATTAAATCTATCTTACACATCTGCATTGTATCATTCGATCATACTGGAAGTCAGATTGCAGATTTGTCTAAATCTAGATAGACAGGAATAGAGCATATGATAGAGTTCAACATTTTTGTCCTCATTTCTCCACAGGTAATCATATTGTGTTGCAGATCTGAGAGTATGTTAAGGGATGTCAGGGCTACCCAAATCCAAAGTTTTAGCCTCTAGAGATGAAGGGATTGAAAGTTACAAGTATCTGAGTATCAGGTTTTGGTTAGACAGTTCAGTCCGGTGAAGAATAGGCTGACTTGGTGTTTGATCCTTGTGTAGATTAAGAGAAGTGGCTGGTTGAGTAATTTATGAGATCCAGTGGTATTGGACGACATGTGTGGTGACTTGAATACATTGGTTTTGGTCCGCATTGATGTTTGAGCATGGATTCAGCTGACAAAACAGTGATCTTGAAATTTTTTTAAGTTTTCTTGAGGCCAACTGCAGTTGATGAAATTTCATATTGAGGATATATATAATTATTGGGTTCAAGCATTTTGGGATACAGTTGTGTGAATATGATGTAAGAGGTACAAAGTGTGGCAATGACAAGTGTGAAGCAAAGAGATCTAAGGTTCAGATCATGGCAGAACAGTGAAACAGGGTAGTGAGAGATGAAGTGTGTGAAGTCAGTATATTGAGCCTAACTAGAACTGTAATCTTGCATTATTAGATGCTATTCTTCAGTTCAAGTATTTAAATAAACTTTTGTAATTGATCTTGTAGGTAGTGAGCCTTCCTTGAGCAGTGAGCTCCAGGCAGTGTGCCCGAAGGCATGTGCCTTCCCATTTGTAATACTTTTAATAGAGTATAAAATCTTGTGGGTTAATCCCCATCGTAGTTTTTCCCTTAACCGAGTTTCCACGTAAAAATCCTGGTGTTCATGTGTGATGATCTTGTTATTACTGTTCTTAAGTTCATGCTTCTTTCTTTTGAATGTATGTGGTAAATTAATAAAGGAAAATAATAATAAGTTTTGCAGAACACTGATTCACCCCCCTCTCAATGTTCCTTAATTTCAACAATTGGTATCAGAGCTTGGTTCCTTGGAAGAAGTTTAACAGCTTGAGGAAGATCTAGGAAAGTGTTTCAATGGGTTCACTCAGGTATTCTGATGGAATGAATGAACAACTTGAAGTTGCTTCAGAAGATCTTGATCAGTCTAGAGTAGAAGTCAAAGAACTAGAAGAGAACCTTAAAGATGCTGAGGATTTCATTTATACTTTAAAAGAGGAACTGAGCAAATCTATGGAAAAGAGGAAGGAGCTACTTTAGCAGTTAGTAAATTAGAAAGAAGACAATGGCATGGATGAGGCTCTGAAGGAGAAGACAAAGGAATGTGAGAAGCTAGCAAAAGAAGCTATTGTCCTAAAACATGAGATGGAATCCAGGGTGATGAGGCTAACCAAGGAAATCGAGGAAAGGAAGAAGACTGAAGAAAACTTGAATCAGTCTCTGAAAGAAAGAATAGAAAAGTGCTATAGATTGGACAGAATAATTGGCCATCTAGAGTCTATCTACAAGAAACCAGGTATAATGAGGAACAACTTGAAAGGCAAATTGTCATTCTCAAACATGACCTAGAAGCTACAAATGAATACAAAGAAAAGTTCAAGATAAGATCAACTAAATTTGAAGTGTTGATTGATAGTCAGAAGAAGGCAGATGATAAGCATGGTCTAGGATATGAGAAAGGTGAAAGCTCTAGATCTAGTCAAAGAAATTCTGAATCAAGGAATCAGAGAAACAGACCTAGAAGACCTCCGGTCAGACAACCTAATGCTCAAAGGTATCCATCCTTCAATGGAAATTATTTCAATTGCAATAAATTTGGTCATAGAGCTACTCAGTGCAGAAGTAGAGTGAATCATAGTGGCCCATCCTTCTCCGGTCAATGCTTCAATTGTAAAAGGTATGGTCATAGATCCAATGAATGCAAAAGTGTGATGATGAATAACTCTAACAACAGAGGAAATGTCAATTCTTTCAATGGAAAATGTTTTGCATGCAATAGATTTGGACACATGGCTAATCAGTGCAGATCAAGAGGAAATCAAGTAAATGAGCAAATAAATGTTGTGTGCTTTAATTGCAACAGGTCTGGTCATATTGCAAGATTATGCAGAAGTATGAATGATGATAGAAAAGGTCCAGTAAACAGAAACCAAAATATGCAGAGACAAGATAAAGGTAAGGGCAAAGTAGATGTGAATGAGATCCAGAATGAAATGAACAAGACATGGGTGAAGAAAGGTGTAATGAATAATGGTGATGGGTCTACACTGGAATCCGGTGCTGGTAATTCCTCCAAGAATTAAAATAAGAGCTCTCGCTCAGGGGGAACTGCATTGAAAATCTAATTCCCCCTGCCAATAAGTGGGTGCCTGAATCTGGTACGATGAGAGAAGATAGAATGACCTATTGTAGATCATCTTAAAGAATTTTTGGAAGAAAAGAGGTTGATGTGGCAACTTGTGGAGCAATCTATGAGAAATTGTATCAAGAAACAGGGTATCCAGAAGAGTTAGGGCAAAAGCATTTATTACATCAAAAAGTAGGTGTGTGGAGGTTAAAAAGAAACTCAAGTGACTTTAGAATCACTTTGCATCCAAGAAGAAAGAAGGAAGGCGAACTCTGTGCGAAGATTTCCAAGAGACTGAAGTGTGAAGAAGATTTCTAAGCAAAAACCCTAACTGGTGAAATAAGGTATTCTCTGTAAAGCTCTCTGAATTTGTAATCTCTGGATATGGCTACTCTGTTGGTTGTTGACATCACCGAAAGGCCGTGGCCTAAATTAAAAAAGCATCCATACAAACCTATAGATGTTAATTCGTTAGGTGCCTTTTCTGATGTTCCGCATGGTGTGTTGCACATAGAAGATATTAGGGCTTACATTCATGCTAGCATAGACGAGTTTGGGAATTCAAAGTTACTAGATCTATTTGATAATCATCTGAGGAATGAGATTTATGATCTTAAACCTGAGTATAAGGCACTAGAAGACAAACATTTTATTCAGGTTATTGAGTTCTCATCCTTCAATGAGGACGAGTGGGTCCGGTATGTACTCAATTGGATGCATGATGAATTTATATGGTTGAAGAAACCTTTTAAGATCACTAAGGATGCCATCAAGGCCATAACAGGGTTGAACTCATCTGGTGAACTGCTAATGCTAAAATTAGTGAAGAATCAGATTGTAACTAAAGCTACTGGTTCAAAATTTGATAAGAGGGCAATGACAGTAAATGATATAATTGATCCAGATGTCAAATTTGCATCTATGGTGATTGGGTATAAGATATACGCAGGGAAAACTTAGTATCTAGTAGAACCATTTATGCTGTTTATCAAATGTTAAAAGAAAATGCTGACTATGATTTGTGTGAGCTACTGAAAAACCAACTAATGGAGAATCTGAACAAGATCAAGAAGGATAAGAAGAATACATTCAAGTATGGTACGTTGGTCTTGTGCTTGTTCTTTTATTTCATGAATGAGTTGCTCGGGTTGAAAAACCTTTATTGGACCAGTGACAAGCCTATTGCCATACAAATAAGAGAGCACTTGCACAATATTAGTGACTCCAATGCCCAAAGGACTGCTCTTTGGGGATATTTCAAGAATTTCTAGAATATGATGAAATCAAGGGAAAGAATCCCTAAGTCTGTGATTGAAAAGTACAAGGATACAATTTGTTTCATGGTGGAAACAGATCAATGCTTGATGGAAGTATTTGAACCAAGGACTATATGGATCATGCCCATGGGATATGAAGTTGATAAACAAATATTGGAAATGTATGCTCAACACCTTCTGAGCAAACCAAAAGATACCTTAGTTGAGAGATTTGGTACATATGATGAGCTTAAGTTAAAACTGCATGTTGAGCTCTGGAGACCTGAAATTAAGAAAAAGGTCCGTAGGCAAGTTGAAATGTATGCATAAAGTATTGGAATAACCAAAGAAGCTACAAGAGAAGTCAGGAGGAGAGCCAAGCAAGTTGAAGAAGAAAAGCTAGACAATGAACAACCTTGTGCTCCGGAAGCCTCCCCTAGCCAACAAAGAAGAACAAGAAGTTTTGCTGCTACCTCTGGTCACTCAAACTCTACTAACATAGAGAAATTGAAAGATAAACCATTCGGTAAAGAAGGAAAGATAAAGAAGACAAAAGCCTCCAGAATGTACGTGAGCATAAAAGATGATGAGAAGACAGAATCGGATGAAGCAGTGAAAGAAATAAAGTCAAAGAAAGCAGAAGCTCGTCAAGGGTTGCCAAAGACAAGCCCTTCGGAAGTGTAAAGGTGAACAAAAGACAAAAGATTGAGACTCATGTTGAAAAATCAACCTTGTCAATTAAGGATATTGTGAATGCAGTAACTGTTCATGGGAATTTGAAGCCCATAATAGAATATTATGATAGCTTTGATGATGCCAACAAGAAAATATTGGAGGGTGCTACTATTAAGTATTTGAACACATTCAACAGAGCACTTGTGGAAATTTTGTCAGAAATCCCTAAGAGTCTAAGTGACTTTTTGGTGATGAGAAAAGAAGCTACTAAAGAAAAGGATTTGGAGCTAAGAGAACATGTGTTGTCCAGTTTGTGTCCGGTAATCTCTAGGAAGGAAGCAAATAAAATTTTCAAAGAAGTTAAAGATCAATTCAGAAGAAAAATTAGGATGAATAAACTAATGATTGGAGACATTGATGAAGTGGTCAAAGAAATAGAACAAATTCTAAAGAAAGCACTAGACAAGAATAAGTTTTATGTAATCATTGAAGAACCTATTGATGCTGATGATCTACATCCCTTCCGAATAATGAAGAGTTGAAGAGAAATGAGCAACAAGCTGAGGTAGATGATTTCTCTGTTTTGGAAGAGGAAATATTAAATAAAGGAGATAAAGAGATGGTAAAGGAAGATACTTTTGATGGTGTAGAGGATACTCAAATTCCTTCGAACCACTCTGGTGAAGTAAATGAAGAGATGAATATGGAAATAAATGATCCTACTGACGGTGATTCTGAGAATAATTAAGAGCAGAAAGAGGAAGAAGTTAAGGACAAAGAAGATTAGAAAGAAGAAACAACTAAGAGTGCTGAAGAAAAAAAGCAAGAAAATCCCAATGTTGATACCGGCAAGGAATTGAATAGTGAATCTTAGGAAAAGAAAGATGGAACTGCATGCATGACAAGAGACATTGCAGATATAGTGAAGGAATTTCTTGAGAAAGATAAGCTTGAATTTGATGAACTGGATCTAATTCAAGGGCCTATCAGTTTGGATACTCTTTCTCCTGTTCAAATGATGAAGTTAGCATCATTTGCACAAGCAAAGGCAAGAAAGGAGATTCTAAAATCTGACATTAAGGACAGTGAGTTGCTTGGTCTTGCTTCTGGCATTTTGGAAAAGATTATGCCAAATTTTTAGAAGGATTCATCTGATTCTCCTTCTGATCAACTGAGGAGCTTAATAAATTTTGTAAGTACTCACTTTGACTCTTTTGAAAACTCATCAGAAGTCAAAGTCTGGAATTAATTTAATAATAAAAGATTTGTTCAACTGAAAGGAATAATTGACAAAGATAGAATTATGTTGGATACTAGTGTAAAGAGTATTCAAAATGCCCTCACTAAAGGAGGAGATGTGTACAAATTTTGTTTATCTTGGCCAAAACTTGTAGAAAATATTGAAAAGAAAATAAAGGAGTCTGAGCAAAAATTGTCAAACGTATCTCAATCCTTTGATCCTTTGACAGTATCTACAGCAAGTCAAGAACGTCAAGTAATTAGCTTGATTGATGAAATAGAAAAATTGGTGAAAGAAAAAGAAAGCATTGTGGCAAGGATGTGTGAACTCCGAGGACAGATTTCCCCTAAGTTAGAAACAATGTTCAATGCATTGACAGAAGCTCAAGTTGCTTCTCTACCAAGTGATCCCACTGATCTACAGAAGGCAGATTCATAGGCATTTTTATTCAGTGGTCATATTTTAGTTTTGGATAGCATGAAGAAAAGTTGGGATAGTGAATTGGCACTGTTGAAAAACATTTTCGGTGATGTGTTTAAGTTCATGTAGATAAGACATAAGGATTGTTTGTATATATACGCCCATGTACATAGAGTTTTTGCGAGAATTTTGGTATGCGGATCACAACCTTTGCCATTTATGTCAAAGGGGGAGTGGAAAGCAATGAAAAATGAGGAATTCATCTAAGGGGGAGCATTGGAAATCACAAGTGTACATAGTAAGGGGGAGCTGTTCTAACACTTAGTCATTTTTCACTAAGTGTTGCCATCAATACAAAAGGGGGAGATTGTTGGCAAGAGACACTACTAAGTATGTTAGGTGTTGTCATTGATGGCAACTGAATCTATCTTACACATCTGCATTGTATCATTTGATCATACCAGAAGTCAAATTGTAGATTTGTCTAAATCCAGATAGATAGGAACATAGCATATGACAGGGTTTAGCATTTTAGTCCGCATTTCTCCACAAGTAAACATATTGTGTTGCGGATCTGAGGGTATGTTAAGGGATGTCAAGGCTACCCAAATCCAAAGTTTTAGCCTCCGGTGATGAATGGATTGAAAGTTACAAGCATCTGAGTATCGGGTTTTGGTTAGACAATTTAATCCAGTGAAGAACAAGCCGACTTGGTGTTTAAATCCTTGTACGGATTAAGAGAAGTGGTTGTTGAGTAATTTATGAGATCCAGTGGTATTGGCTGACATGTGTGGTGACTTGAATACATTGGTTTTGTCTGTATTGATGTTTGTGCATAGATTCAGCCGACAAAATAGTGATCTTGAAAATATTTTTAAGTTTTCTTGAGGCCGACTGTATTGATGAAATTTCATACTGCGGATATATATAATTGTTGGGTTTGAGCATTTTAGGATACAGTTGTATGAATATGATGTAAGAGGTGCAAAGTGTGGCAGTAACAAGTGTGAAGCAAATAGATCTAAGGTTTAGATCATGGCAGAATAGTGAAACAGGGCAGTGAAAGATGAAGTGTGTGAAGTTAGTATATTGAGCCTAACCGGAATTGTAATCTTGCATTGTTAGATTCTATTCTTCAGTTCAAGTATTTTAGTAAACTTTTGTAATTGATCTTGTAGGCAGTGAGCCTTCCTTAAGTAGTGAGCTCTGGGCAGTGTGCCTTCCCATTTGTATTACTTTTAACAGAGTATAAAATCTTGTGGGTTAATCCCCACCATGGTTTTTCCCTTAACTGGGTTTCCACATAAAAATCATGGTGTTCATGTGTGATGATCTTGTTGTTACTATTCTTATGTTCATGCTTCTTTCTTTTGAATGTATGTGGTAAATTAATAAAGGAAAATAATAAGTTTTGCAGAACATTGATTCCCCCCTCTTAGTGTTCTTTAATTTCAACACATACTTCTTTCCCTTGATGACGTTGGTGATCCTTTCTATGACAATGATACTAAAGAGGAACTTGATTATTGAGAAATTCTTGAATGTATTGATGACACAGAGACATACTTGATTGCTTCTCCTCTCTCTACACCTTCTACATTGGTAGATATTCTACCACCTCCTCTTGTTACTTCATTAGATTTTAGAGTCACTTCTTTGAAATCTTCCAATACTTCTTTGCAATAAGATCACATTTGTCTCTCTAGAATTGCTAATTGAGTAGGATTCCCTAAAGAACAAGAGGATGAAAAACAAGCACAAAGATTGTAAATCACAACAAAGAAATTGTATGCAAGCTAAATCCAAAAAATCGACCGTGTATAATAGCCAAAGAGGCAAGTACATATAGGTGAGGATGAGTGAAGAGGTTGAGTTGACTTAAGAATTGACTTCAACATTCCACTCACCAAGTGGAAAAAGGATGTTGACACATAGCTTGGAGAGTTGTGTCGAACTCTCCAAGTCGACACCTGGCCACCTAGGGCGACTTAAAGCCATGTGCTAATTATATTACTTAGAATAAGGAATATATAATAAAGTTTAGCACTAACAAGAACAAAGTAATCTTATGGGACCTCATAGAATAGGAGAGCTTGTCTTGAGAAGAGGTAGCATGAAGAATAAGAAACATAGATGAAAAGGGAAATTTATACAAGATTGTAAAGGTCCTTACATAATTAAAAAAGATGTTGGTCATGGTGCGTATTTCTTGTGCACAATGGAAGGTGAGGAATTTGGTGAAACAGTCAATGCCTTTCACCTTAAAAAGTATTATGTCTAAAAACCATAAAAAGCATAAAAACATAAAAATAAAAATACTCAAAAATACAAAAAATTACCAAATTTTGAAAAGATCAAAATTGTTTATTGCATTTCTGCATTATTTTGCCCATCTCGCATTTTAGTAAGTGGCTTGCTCTTGTATCATTTTCATTTTAGTAAGGAGTCTGGGATTGCCTAGGTATAGCCTGATCCTTTTAGTTTTTGAGATCCCCTATGTTCACAATTATTGTTCTCCCCTTTCATTCCTAGTGATTCTAATCAAAGCCTAGCTTTTAGCTTTACACTAATCCCGATCTTAATGATTCTTGTTGTTAAGTCTAAACAAAGTTAATATTCAAACCCATAGTGTTCAAATAATGCTTTCAAGTAGACCTTCCCCGTTCTTCCCTAGTAGAAAGGAAGTTTGACTGGACTATGAAAACTTTTGGTGATGCTTAGCCCGCTTATCTTTCCTAGCCAAAAACATCAGGAGGATCAAAACTCTAAAGGAAGCAATCTAAAATATGATTTTATAAAAAATGAGTGATAAAAAAATAAGAGTGATGAGAAAAGTGAGAATAGAGAGACCAAAGTTTTTACATATCCAAAATACTCAAAATGTTCAAAAGCATTCATTTCCATAAAAATCAAAATATCCAAAAAAAGAGAAAATAAAGTGAGGCATTTCAAAAATACAAAGAAAGAGAGAAAAAGCATAAAAAAAGAGTTACAAAAAAAGTTTAGAGAGAAGATTGTTGAATGTTCGTACCCTTGGGTGGAGATAAATCTAAGGTTGAAGCTTCAAGGGTGACATTCTACTAGAGGAAGTAAGAGAGAAAGGTACAAAGCACACACTACACTAGCTAAGCAAAGCCAATAGTCTAGTAGTCATCAGGACCATTTTCTACTCAGGGACCCTTGTTCTCTCCCATTTTCCTTTATCACAGGTCTATCTTGCTTTCCATCTATGATCTAAGTCTAGCAAACGCCAATAAAAGTTGTTGCTTGTCTATGTTGAAAGACTGTCAAATTGTTTTATCTAGATGAGGATCAATGTTTAGCCTCTAGTAAAGCCCAAAATTCAGAAGCATTCCATCTCTTCTCCATTCCTACTTGAGTTCTAAGTTCCTATCTCACAAAGTTAAATAGGTCTCCTACACTAGGATAATCTTGTAAATCCCTGAATTGAAATTCTTATTAAAGAGTAGTCATAATGTTTATTCCATGATGCATTCATATCAAAATCAGAGAAAAGAGATCTAAATCAATAAAGTCAATGTCATAACACATGGCATTTCATAGAGGTAAAAAAGTGTTTGTGCATTGTATGTCTTTGCATTTCATATCATCCATTGCATTCATATAATACCCTTAGAAAAAGGCTAAAAACATATCATTTTCATCATGTTCACATTCTTAGAGTTAGGGATCTAAACAAGAAAAAAGTTTTGAAACTTCCAAAGTGCACAAGAGATAAGCATACATACAATAGTTGTGATCATGAAAGGATGACTCTATAGATATATCAAAAGTTCAAGAACAAAGTGCTACAAGTAGATAAAGAAACAAGAGTTGAAACAAAATGCTCTCATGAGAAGTAAGTCTCCCAATGCAAAGGGGCATGATAAGAAAGAAGTAAACAAAAGTCTTAAGGATGGTTTGGTCCAACTGAACCATCATGGCTCCTACTCCTATGCCTCTGAATAGCGCTAGAATCTCCAAGAGATCTACGAGAGTGAGGAACCCTACTATGAATCCAGGAATGTGAAGGACCTACTATGCTCATGCATGAATCAGAATGTCAAATTCCAAGACGAGCTATCTCTCAGAGGATAGCATTCTCACCCCTAATAGTGTGAATCTCCCCTTTCAAAGTGGCATTCTCCTAGCAGGCATGATAGAAAAGAGTGAAGATATCAATATGTCAACCAACCCTAGCAGGCACTCAAGGATCAACAAGAAGTCACTCTCATGAGAGACTAGTAAAAGGACCAACTAAGTCAATAGAAGTATCATGAACAAAGATCATCCACTCCTCAGCTCTACCTGAAAGGTGAAAGGAAAAGGAGTGATAATTCAAAGACTAGTAAGAGGATGCAATGTAAGGTAAGAAAGTGGATAATCTTACGAGGGTCACCTGACTGCAAGGTAGGATCAATGCACCTCATATCATCATCTAAAAGAGGAGGATTAAGGCCTGAAGAAGTTGCCCTTGGCATCTCCTTCTTTAAATCAGCCTCCTGATCCTCTCTAGTTGAACCCACATCTGACTGATCATCCCTCTCAGGATCATAGTCCTCATCAATAGAATCAATGTCCTCCAAAACAATAAGTCCTTAGGACGGAGCTCCTCTCCCTCTCCTCTATCCAACTCTCAAGGTCCTAGAATTTTTGGTAATCAAAACCCTGAGAGTCACAGGAGTCCAGATAATAAGCCTTTGGCCAACATCACCCATATCCTGGATAGATCTATAGAAAGTAGGGATCAGGAGCAAGTCCTATGGAAAGTCATCCCCTAACTACTGAAGGACTCACTCAATACAATGAGCCTCGACAAATCCATTCCTGTTAGAAACCTCAGTAACACCATGACAATAGTCTCAAATATGTCTATCGTGAGGCCAAGAGCCCTCCATGTCAACGTAAGGATTGCAAATCATGTCATCATCGGTAAGAGTAGCCACTGTGCACAAGGAAGTATCAAAATGACCAACTCGAGTCCATCGAGTGGCTCTCAGGAGTCTAGGATCAAGAAGTGACATCTCTTCTGATATGGCCTGATATGGTCATAAATCCATGTCATGATCAAAGCAGAGTGGCTAAAGGCAAGATTCCCAAGACGAGCAATACAATAGAAGTCACAGTAAACCATAGCTAGGATGTCAATACCCCATGAAAAAATAGTACCCTGCTCTATGCATTGAATGATGGGTGCCCAACACCATCTAAGTCAAGTCGAGGCCTTGTCTCCTGACATCCTCGATGCAATCAAACCAATGAGAAATTTCCTCAAGGGAGGAGTACGAAGCCGAGGTACTGAAGTAAGCCAAACTCTTGACTACTCTCCAAGATGAGTCAAATGTGATGTAGTGACATGAAGAATGCATTGGAGAATATTAGGTGTCTACAATCCCCATTAGTCGATGTTGTATCTCTGGTGTGAGTACACATCTTTATCTATATCGCAATTAAATAAGCCCTTTGCGCGAGGTGGGATAACATATCTCTTGAGCTAGTGCACATCCTTTTATTCGAAAGCCCTTATGCAGAAGGCATGATGGTGTATCTCTTGAGCTAGTGCACATCCTTTTATTATAAAGTCCTCCACAAAGGCGGGATTGGATCTTGAGACTATCCTGGACCTTAAGCATGTCTTTGGCAGTTGTTGTGGCATAAGACCAACTACTAGACCTATGTCTACAATGTGTTTGAGATGGTGGAACTTAGCAATAAGCTCCTTCCATTGCCCATGTTTGCCATGTTTAAGATGTATAGTATGTCTATGGCATGTTATATGGCACTCGTGTATTCTATGTGTCTTCCGTGTGTTTTCCCCTGTGTGTGGTTTCAAAGGTGTAGCGATGAGCTCCTCCCACACTCAGGTTTTGTATGGCATGTTTTACCCCAGGTGTAGTATCAAGGGTGTAGCAATGAGCTCCTCCTACACTTTGGGTTTTGTATGGCATGTTTTCCCCTGTGTGTGGTTTCAAGGGTGTAGTGATGAGCTCCTCCCACACTTGGGTTTTTTATGGCGTGTTTTCCCCCTAGTATAGTATTAAGGGTGTAATAATGAGGTCCTCCTAAAATTTAGGGTTTTATGTTGTAATTTTATTGCCATGCATATATATATGAAAACGTTATATCATTGTATTCATTGTGTTTTGCATGACTATTGTCATGTGTTCTCCATGTTTTGCGTGCCTGTTACTATCTTCTCCATGTTTTGTGTGCTTGTTACTGTATTGTTCATGTTTTGTGCACGTTTGTGATGTGTTTTCTAGTACTTACCTAAGATTGGGGGCTAGAAATAGTTTCTCAATCTTTGTGTAGGCCTTAGCTTCAAGTGCTTGGCGTGTTTGATGCACGTTTTTGACCATACTTTAATGCATGTATGGGTCATAATATCATACATACATTAAAGTGGGGGCTAAATTTTATGTCATAAAATGTCCCCCTAGGATGTTTACCTCCTAAGTTTAGCTCCTAGGTCCCTTAGATTTAATCATGCATGTTAAAGATGAATCCCAGAGAAAAATTTCTTGAAACCCATGACAAATGGGGCTTAGGGGTCATTCTAAAGCTTAATCTAGTCCAAAAATAGGCCCTTGGACATGGGCACCCGCACCCTAGTCCAGACCTATTTTGTCAGGATCTAAATTTTAAATTTTGGCAAAGTGAGCATTAAAAGGTTTCTCTTTTTCAGCCCTGTCAATTTAATTTTATGAATGTTAGTGGGAATGCATATATATAAACATGTTTTAGACTTCATTTTACTCCTAGTTGATTAAGAAAAACTTATGATCATCAAGAAAAGAGCATTCAAGGCATTCGTTGTGTTGCAGATCAGAATTGTGTTGTGTTTGTATGTGTTTGTTGTAGATTTGGCTCCATCAACTCATTTCCTCATGATGTGAAGGCACTTCATCTCCATGAGGGTTTCAGACCTACTAGGGTGATATCTATCTTTGTTTCAATCAATCTCTTTCATCAATTGCTTTTGCCTCTGCCTTGCAAGGGCACACACTTTCTTTAACAATGGTATTGGAAGGCTTGAATGCCATTCCGGGGCTTGACCGAGGCAAGCTCTTAAACACCACAACCCCCAACCCCTCTCTTGTGATTGCAAGTTACACATGTCAGATCTTGCAGAGATGAGTTGTAGGAGATCAAAGTAGAACATAAACATTCCAGATCTGAAGAAAATAGCAGAAAACATCCCTGATTAGACATAGGCTCCCGCTCTAGTGTCCTCCAGTTTAGCATTGTCAGAAATCTCTGAGCAGGTTACATTCTGAAGAACATTTTGGTTCCAAGCACTCAGAAAAAGTGCCACATTGGATACAAGTGCCCGCTCTTTTGTCCCTGAGGTTTTTGCTTCCAAAAATTCAAATCATAGTATGTTTCTAATCTACATTTAGTGCCTTCATGTGCGAGCATTTGTCAAGTTTCATTTGTTTGTTTATGATTTTGCATAATTAAGGTTTTAGGCCTAATCAGATTAGGGTTTTAACAAAATATCAATCTATTCTATCTTTCCAATCATCTCATAGTGACATCAGATCTGTAGTTGAGTCCTCTATTACAATAGTGACTTAGCTTTGTCTATTTCTTTGAATGTATGTGTGAAAGAAGGGTTTGGTTCAATCTAATTAACACACAATTTTATCATCCCCATTTTCATACATAACAACCATTTAATTAACTAACACCAAAAATAGAAAATGAAATGTTGGAAGAAAAGAATCGTGGGTTTAAGAGGAATGAGCCAATACTGGAAGAGGAGGAGGCGTAGCCTAGTGTAAGAGGAAATTCATAGCGCCAAAATAAAATTTAGTGTGTGGAAGGGTGTTAAAAATTTTAAGACTATAGGCACATGGTGACCACTAGAGGGAGGAAATGGTATAAAGGGTTTCTAAGAGAATACAAAGAGGCCAAGAAACCTCTAAGGAAAATATTTTAACCTTTGGATGTGAAGAGGGAGAAGTGGCTAATAAGGAAGTTGCAGATAGAGAGCTTGTGGTAGGAATAGAAGAGGGGAATTCCTCTAGCATGAGGAAGAGAGAAATCTGAAGATGAAGAACATTGAAGGGGGTCAATGGTTGGTGAGAGTAGAGGATGGTTGAGAAGCTCAAATCCATGGTGATTAGTGAGAGGCCATGAAAGGCTATGTGTGTAATGTGTTGTATAAAATGAATTGTTTTTCAAATTTGAAATGAATAAATCAAAGTGAGTTTATTTACATCTATTTGACTTTCATTGTGATGTGTATTGTCTATGTGATTAGGTAGTTTGATAAGACCCCCTAATCATGGTTGCATCATAAATGTATTTAGATGTGACTCTAAATTAGGCACAAAACTAAATTGGAAATGCATCAAAGTTGCATTTTTCAACATTACATTTCCCCCCATTTTAAGGCCTAAGTGAATCTCTAAGAAACCCTCCAATCCATCCAATTTCAAACACAAAAAACATTAAAATGATAAATAAGTTATTTCTGTAAGTTATGTGTGTTGTGCAATTTTTACACACCATTTCGAAGATTCTTTTAATTGTAGTGTGAGACTCACGGATCCTTTAGAGGAGTCTTAGATTCAGTAGCAGAATGAGTCACTAAAGTTTCATTAAAGATTCAGTGAGATTCAAAATCACTCATCCTATGTGAGTCAATGATCAATCTTAAATTGGTAATTGGCCTATGAAAAGAAAATGCTACAGGCTTGTTTCAATATGACGTAGCCTATGATGCAAAAGAATCAATGTAGATAATGATGAGGTGAACCTGGATGATGACGAGAATTGCCTCTGGTGCATGTCCTCCTTCTTGGTGCTAGTGCAGAGGAGGTAGTAGAGAATGCTAACGTTCAAGATGCTATTTGACGACTGTGTCGGTGGTGGTTTTTGGTGGGCATCTTCTGGCGGAGTGAATGCAGGTGATCGCTATTGGGAAGGTGGCTTGATCATGTTCGTTAGTCTCTGGTTTTCTTGGTTAGCAATTTTTTTAATTAGTTCAGCTTTAGATTTATGTTGGTTTTGTTGATTTGGCCAGCTTAGGGCCTTTTGCTTGTATTGTTTCGATGAATTCCATGTCATTTTGGTGAACTTCTTCATCTCTGTATAGACTTTTTTAGTAATGGTATGAGTGATCCTTCACCTTTTTCTTTAAAAAAAATAGTAGTTTCAGTGATGGAACGATTGGTTTAAATGGACTCAAACAACATCACATTAAATGACGCAAGCCATAAAATGTAGCAAGAATGTTGCGACCTCATCATAGTATGGAGCGGCCTCCAAATATGGTGCAGGTTTTATACAAACAAAACTCGGCCATTCATGACAAAGAGGATCGACCTCTTAAAGCGCTGCCAGTATTCAAGCACCAACCACTAATGATAGACTCTCAAGCTATCAAAAGTGTCAGCACTACCAATTTAGAAGAAAAAACTACCATTCATAATGTAAGAATAGGCCCAAAAACACTAAAAAGACAGGGCAAAACATAACACCAATGAATAGAGAAAAGACATGGTAAAATAGAGTTGAATAACCAAGTAAATTATATTCATCTAGCATACATTATATCACATCCAAAATGATGTGTCTAGCAACTATCCAGATGTTGTGTCTAGCAGCTATCCAGATGTTGTACCCAACAACTCTTTAGAATCACATATATATAGCTACAGAACCTTTGAAGCCTAGAAGCTTCTAGCTTTCTAGAAAACTCTTAAACCTGGAATGTTCTTTTTTACAACAGCTCTTAGAATGTTCTTTTCTAGAACAACTCCAGAAATGTTCTAGCTTATAGAAGGCTCTATAAACATTCTATCATTTTCTAGACAATCTTAATCCTTAACATCCACCCTTAAGATTGGCTAGAATAATACAAAGAGAATACAAATAAGATGGGAAATACAAAGAAGAGGGGAACATTATACTACTATCCCCCCTTAATATTCACCTCTAACATACCAAGCATTCCTCTATCACATTCCTCTTTCATGGCTTGATCCCATTCGTTCTTCCCTCTAGCTTACTCATATGAGATTGGATCATTTATATGTAATACTTTGGCCATGAGAGAATTACCATTCCTTCCTTGGATCTTTGAGCCTTGCCTATATATTCTTCAACACTCCTTATCTTTTTTCTAGCTAAAAAGTCATCTTCGTTATCATCACTATCAATAATACGTCTAGCTTGTTCCAGCTTGCATTTCTAGCAATATAACAACCTTGCAAACAAAAATCACCCTAGCAATATATCAGCCCTACAAACAAATCACTCTAGCAATATATCTGCCCTACAAACAAATCACTCCAACAATATATTTCTAGCTAAACTTCTAGTTGAATCTCTAGTTGAACCTCTTGATGGTCCTCTAGCTAAACCTAGAAAATATTCTAGCTGAACCTCCAGCTAAACTAGGAAAACATTCTAGCTAAACCTGGCTGAAACTCTAGTTTAATCTCTAGCTGAACTTGGAAAATATTCTAGCTAAACCTCTAGCTGAATCTCTAGTTGAATCCTTTTTTTGCCAACAATCCCGTCTCAGCATTACCCGAGGGGATTCGAACCTGTGACCCAGCTCTGATACCATGTACGAATAGGCCCAAAAACACTAAAAAGAAAGGGCAAAACATAACACCAATGAACAAAGAAAAGACAGGGCAAAATAGAGTTGAATAACTGATCAAATTATATTCATCTAGCATACATTACATCACATCCAAAATGCTATGTCTAGCAGCTATTCAGATGCTGTGTCTAGCAGCTATCCATATGTTGTACCCAACAGCTCTCTAAAATCACATATATATAACTATAGAACCTTTGAAGCCTGGAAGCTTCTAGCTTTCTAGAAAACTCTTAAACCTGGAATGTTCTTTTTTACAACAGCTCTTAGAATGTTCTTTTCTAGAACAGCTCTAGAAATGTTCTATCTTATAGAAGGCCCTAGAAACATTCTATCATTTTCTAGAAAATCTTAATTCTTAACACATAACACAGGCATGAGCAATATTTATCCCACAAGGTGCCACCAATGAAGACACTAACAAATCAAAGGCTCATCTGAAGAAGAAGATCAAAGGCATCAAAATGGAAAGGTGGTGCATCATAAAGAATCAAGGTACATCTCCTAAATGCGTGGCCTATCAAATTCCAAGGCATCATTCGTTTCATATATGGTGCAGCCTAATAAGAATGAGATGGCGCTACCTTATTAAATGACACAACCATATATAAGAGAAAGACAAATGCGTCATCAAGAAAATGAAGCCTAAACATTATTGAAAAGAAGTCTCAGCAATAGTATGATGGTGCGGCCATAGAAAGGACTAAAGGCACACACATAGAGTAGAAGTGCTAGTTTTATAATTCAGAGGCACAACTTCCAAATGTAGAATGAGGCACAAGGCGCATACACAAAGATAATAACTTAGGGTCTCCATTAAAACTGTAGTGTAGTCTCTATGAAAGGAAACCAAAGCATGAAGTAGCAAATCAAGTGCACCATATGAAAGGCACAAGTTAAATATGCAACACGACCAATCGAGAGAGATGGTGCTACCTGGAAGAGAAAGGAACTAAGATTAAAAAGATGGTGCACAGGCCATTTTAAGAAAGTGACTCCATAAAATAATGAGGGGTGCGACCTCTATATAAAAAAAATGCTCAGATTGTGTATAAGCGCAATGCATCAAGAAAAGGAGGTCCCTAAGTGTGCACAAGCATGAATAAAAGGTGGCGCAACACATGAGAAATAGCATATTAGCTACACATAAGTCTCACACTACAAATAATGAAACAAGATATAGTTCCTACATCATAGAGCACTGCCTTGAAACAAAGGGAAGGACTTAAACAACCAGTGCGTTGTAAATGACCGGCTAGTTGAAAACTGTACGACAGGTCCAAACAGTCAAAATCCTATGTACGGTAGGTCAAATACTAGATGGTCAAGAAGAACTGAGTTGAAAAAGTCATTAGGTGTAGTCAACTAGGGTACTCATCAAAAAAGTCATATAGCTGATCATTTACAATGCACCGGCTATTTACAGCTCGGCATGCAACAAAGTGTAGCTCATTCCAAAGAATGGAGTCACCAAGCATAGGGATCAGCCACACAAAATGATGGCACAACTCCAATCAAAGGCACCTTATGATGGTGATTGATTGTCATTGATGTCAAAAAGGTGTTTGATCTTCATATGACAAGATGTCACGTTTCAGGTGTTCATAATGATCTTCATATGGAAGAGGTGATGGAGTTTATTATTTTGCTAACATGGGTTGATCAAGTTAGGTTGTCCACATGGGTCCAATGCATAGATCATTTTGGGGTCATCAGGGCATTAAAAGTGTGGTTGATCATGATGGAAATGTTCACATGCATTCATGGGTTCAAGTTGATAGGTTCAAAGCCATATTGATTAGTGATGGTAATCATCAGGTGATGATGGGTTCACAGTCTTATGATTTCAGGATGCCTTCTCAATAGTCTTGTTCAAGATAAGAGGTTCAAGAAGTTACAATCTCAAAAATGGTGGTGTTTCTTAAGAGTAGAAGGAGAAATGCAAAAGAATCATTAGATGGTCCATTGATGTCAAAGGCATATGATATAATTTGATCTTGCAAAGAAATATGTGGCAGAGTTATCAAATTTGTGATGAGGCTCATAATGATTTTGGTCTTCATTGGAACATCTAATATCTATTCTCTGTCATAAATATGGGAAAGCATGATATTTGATATTAGGATTTGGAAATTCCTAAAAATCTTGTTTTCTATCTCCTAAAATCATAAACTATTTCCCTAAGTCTAAGTCATATTTATGGCTTTTCTTTTAAATTTAAAAACTTCATGTTTATCTCCTAATTTTATGGCCCACCAAATAAAAGTAGATTTTATATGGGGTGAGGAGGCAGATTTATTTTATTTAGTCTTTGTTTTTAAAGACTAATTTCAGATATTCTTAAAAGGGGGCAGATTTTGAGATATTCTTAAAAGGGGGCAGATTTTGAGGAGATAAAAAGTTAAAAAAGAAAAGAGTTTTCCTAATTTAAAAAAAACTCTCACGTGGCAAGAAAGTAATAAAGAGGGAGTTTATGGAATTTCTTTTTAAGGACAGATTTTTTAGTATTTAAAAGAGGTTTTTTTTAATGAAGATTTTTCTATATTTAAAATGCAAGTGGGCCTCTTCTTCATGTAGTTTAAAGGTTTTAAAAAAAGGAAAGTTTCTTTTGGAAAGAAGATATATTTTTTTTAAGACTATTTTCCTATATTCATGAAGAAGTTTTTTTTAAAGTGGGAAATGAAGATATTTTTTTATGAAAGAAGAAAATTGCAGAGAGATGAAAGTCTTTTATTTTTTGAAGATATTTGACACATGAACAGTTTGAAGATGAAGGTGAATGATTTTTTTTGGAAGAAGAATATGAATTGAATCAAGAGTTGAAGATTTTCTTTTGGAAAGAAATTGGAAGATCAAGAGTTTTGTAAGGATCCAATGAAAGATTTTTTTTGGATTTGAAGTATTTCTTTGTGAAGTTTTTATTTGCAGATTGAGGAAGTGGTGTCTTTACAGCTTGGAGAAGATGAATGATATTTTTGAAGAATATCAATGATGCAGAGAAGAAAATATATTTGCATATGTTTTTTTTTATTCTTGCAGGTTAAAGAATATTTTATGATGGGATTGGAAATGTATTTTCTTCAAAAGGAATATGAAGGATCATGCAAAGTTTGAAGAAGAATTTGAAGAGATTATTGAAGAATTGATTAGGCATAGAGGAATATGAAAAGATTTTTCTTTGCAGGTGGAAAGACATTCAACTTGTATAAAATTGTTTTTTAGGTGCATTGATGGAATGACTGGTAAGACAGAGAAGAAACATACAGAGTATGCAGTACACAGGATTGATTTTGAATATCTGAGTTTGTATATGATTTGGGTTGATAAAAAGAATGGCCATTTGACAGATACATGAGAGAGAAGAAATGTTTTGTATTGAAACAGAGAAACCCTCTGAATTCGTGTTTTCAGTTTGTTCTGTAATAGGGGTTGGTGCTCCTTGAAGCTAGTGCTTCTAAACATTGTTGCTGGTGAGGCACAGTATGCCAGTGAGGCTTGAAGGTCAGTAAGACCTTTCAATTGTTAGTGAGACATAATATTCAGCCAGTGAGGCTTTGTAAGAAGTTTTTAAAGTTAAGCCAGTGAGGCACTTCATGAGTGGTTTTTCTACCCCGAGAGGGTTTTCCACTCCAGAAATTTCTGTGTTATAATTTGTCTCTATGTGTGCATATTTGTGTTTTTTTGTTCAGTTTTTGGTTCACATCTTTCGCTATCAGTCTTGTGCATATGAGCTCAACAGATCATTAATGTCTTTCTTTCTACTTGTCTTGTAAAGTTTGCAAAAAGTTAAGAATTTACACAACACTGATTCACCCCCCCTCTCAGTGTTGTCATTGACTCCTACACCTTAGTCTTCAAGCATAATGAAGAACAACACAAGATTTACAAGAATGTAAGGGCTCTTCAAATACATCAGCATGGAAAGAAGCACAATGTGGCCTACTCTCAAGTATGATGCATTATAGGTAATATTGGCTCTACCTTTAAATGGATGGTGTGGTCTATTATATGGTGCATAGCCAATATAGTGTGAGCTATTAGAAACTTAGGAACAAAACACAAATGAGACTCAGCTACCGTAGATCTAGGACAACCCAACGGTTCCCACATATTAAAGGGAAAAGCAAGAAGTGTCAGCTAGGAATGAGCGGCTATGTACCACGTTATTCCCAGCAACCAATGGCACACTGAGAGGGAGATTTTCAGAAATCTGGGAAGGAAATAAGTGGCTGAGTGCCTCGTGGCATAGCTAGAGAAGAGAATAAGTTTTTATAAAACTCATCAGAAAGTATAAGTTTTATTTAAAATCTTTAAATCTTTTAAATATTTAAGATTATGGAGTGTCATTAAATATATAAAATGAGTCTTTATAACAATGGTGGGTCCCAAGTAAAAATAAAGCTAAGAGCTTTATTTATTTGAAGAATCTCATATTTAAAAGCTCACGAAGGGAAAAGATAAGTTTCTTTAATAAAAGAATCTTTATTTAAAACATAAAGCTACAATAAATCAAAAATGAAGCATAGCTTTTATTTCTAATGCTTGTCAAAGAAATAGAAAGTGACAGCAAACTAAAAGAAGGGAAACATGCAGTGAATGGAGAGATTTTGCATGAGATAAATATGGATATGAAATCTTAAAATAGGGAGTTAACTGGATTTTTTTTTGCATGCACAACTAAGCAAGCAGTTAGAGCTTTTATTTTTCCTTTATATATTATGAGTTTTGTACAGTAGATAGACAGAGTTGAATGACCACAGTAGAGGAATAAAATTAGTGACAGAGACAGAGAGAGTGCCATCAAGATAGAGAATATTGCAGGCCTTCCTTTGTGCCATTATTTTCTATTGAAATGTATCTTCTTTATTTTCTCTATATCTGGGCCTTTATTTTGTAAATCAGAGATTACTGAACTTTATGCAGCTGAATAATTATGTGTTGATCACTTCTTGTTCATCGTATCTATTTTTATTATTGCCTCCTATTTGCAAATCATGTGCACAATTGATTCCTCTACAAGTTAGAAGTTTATGATTCACATGTTGCACAATTTATGATTCACAAAGGTGGCAGCCATTAGCAGACCAGTAAAAGCTAATATAAACCTAATCTAAAAGAAAAAACCAATGACCACCCTAGGAAACAGTTAGAAGCAAAACCAACCCACACCTATATACTGTCCAACACACATTGAGGCCAAAAATCAAAGAGTGGCATGAGTTTCGACTGCATATGTCACCTCACCATCCACCACCACTTTAGTTGGCACCCTCCTCTGAGCTGCCTTAGACCCGTGACTACCTTCCACCCTTGCTACACTATCACCAGAAAGAACAACATGTACCAAAGGGATTTCATCATCCCTATTATCATTCATATTCACCTCCTCGTCATTGGTAGGATCGTAAAAAACTTATCTTGGCATATGGGGTGAAAAATCCAGGGCATGGACCCTTAAGAATATTATAGCCTTAAGCACGTTCCTGATTCACAAAGCCTTCTTCTTGGTGAAAAAGAAGTTATAAGTGTTGAGTTCTCTCTCAAGCTCACTGCTACACAGAGATTTGATACTATATTGCAAGGCCCTATAAATAGCTTGGTTGGGTGGAGAGGTGCACAGATTTTGAATGATAAATAGGCCTCTAATAAGGGCATCTCCTTGAAACATATCATACCCCTTCTTTGCTTCTATTCCTCTTTCCACCATGTAAATGTTGTTGTAGAAGAGATCAGTAGCCAAAGCATGAACGAATTCCCAGTCCTATACCAGGTCCATAATATTGAAGAGGACTTGAGAGACAATGTCCAATTAATAAAGGACTCGGCCCTTATACCCTTTTATCCAATTATGCCCTGCAATATTCCTCACAGAAAACTACATCAAGGTGCAGTCACAGTCAGTAAGAGTCATCAGATCTAGGACCCTTACTTTGCTTTTCACCTGCGGCTCCCAATGTAGAGAAGGGAAGAATAGCCTTTTGTTGAGATGTATATCCACCATGAAAGCCAAGCCTGAAGAAAAAGACCAGAATATCTTCTAGAAACAATACCATGAAAAGATAGCCAAAAAGAAAACTGATAATAGAGATTAATAAAGGTCAGGGCCGCTTTTGAGCCAAGTGAATTTCCATGTGACAGGGAGTACTTCATTCATCCTTGCCCAATCCCAAGGCAATCCCAATTAGGCGGTGAAGCAATCTTCGTACTTTCTTTCTTGATGGCTTCGGGAGCTAGTAAGAAAGATCATCTTCGCACATTCATTCCTTAAATGTGGAATGTACTTCAGAGACAATGTGGAAGGAAAGGTGCCTCCCAAAAAAGGTTATGATTCTACCAACTAATCTTCCTCACACACACGACCAGATCTAAAGTATACTTTAAAAAGAAATGGACCTTGTCATGATTACGTATTAATGATACTTGGATCGGACTTGAAGGCCAATCTCATATCAAAAAGACATGAAAACCCTTTAATCTCCGCCACCTTTATACAGTAAATGAGAGAATCCTCTCCCATCATGCCAACTTAATGCACATCTTGAAGGCCAATCTCATATTGAAAAGACATGAAAAATATTTACTCTCTACCACCTTTATACAATAAATGAGAGAATCCTCTCCCATCATGCCAACTTAATGAATTCATAAACTCATCCACCTATAACAAGGAACCCATACTAGAGACGTTAGAAGAGAAGAGAGGACCCAAGATTTGAATCTGTCCTATCACCTGTATTTTCATTTAGTCTTAAATGCAGTCTGGATGTCATTATTCAGCCATGTCAATAGCTGACAAGGTAAATTAAGTTGTCCTTGTAGGAAAACTTCACATTCCGTGTCTTGGTCAATTGTCATGGTGGCTAACCCATCTGCCACCATATTCCCTTCTCTATATGTATGAGAAATAGAAAAGTTATTGAAACTATTAAGCAAGGAAACCACCTGTGGCAAGTGCAAGAAGATGGGGGACCAAAAAGGGGTCTTAAGTGGCCACTTTTTTTCTAAAATCAGGAATTGCTGGCCTTGGATGAGAAATTGAGCATAGTTACACTCAAAATTTTAAGACGCAACAAAAACAATGTTCGTAGTGCTCTGAGTCTACTTTCTAAACTACTATTTTTTTAAAATGGTATAGATTAAGGGGTTCAAAAGAGGGAGCCATAGAAATTGGTGTTGTTTCTGTCAAAAAAACATAACATAGCATGTTTTGTGTCTCCCTCAAAGGGTTAATTTTTTTTTTGTATTTTTAAAATTGCTTCTGTGAGAAATTAGCTAACAACATGTAGTTTATGCCTGATTTTTCTGATAATTTTTTAATGAATATTTGATTTTTTACTAATTTTCAAAGTGGACACATCCTGAAAAATAGAATTTTGGCCATGCTACCCCTATAAATTTTGAAAACTAATTAAAAATCAATTTATTTTTTAATATGTCTAGAATGGAGTCTAGTTTCTAAAAATGTATTTTTTTTTAAATTTCAATGAACAGTTAATTTTGTTAGATCTAGGGCACACAACTGAGAGGGGGGGTGAATCAGTTGTACAAAAACTTGCTTCTACTTTGAACACTTGATTCTTCTTTGTTAGTTAATAGCATATCAGTTAATCATTCATGAAAGCATAATGCGTAAACACAAGAGCAGATAATCATCAACACATTGGACACCAAGATTTTGACGTGGAAAACCCGGTTAAGGGAAAAACCACAGGGTGATTAACCCAAAGAATTATTCTCTATTAGAAGAATAAGAAAAATGAATGGCACATGCCAATTAGGGCTCACTTCCCGAGCACATTGCTCACAAAGAGGCACACTGCCTACAAGAGACACACTGTCTACAAAGTGATAAGAATCACAAACTTGAACTGGAGATTGACATCTTTACCATGTCTGGATTAGTTCCATTTAAGCCTGAGATACTTCTACTCTGCCCTTCGCTCTTTTGCTATACCACTCTCATCCGCTGCTCAACACACTTTGAAATGAACTCACAAACCTTTATTTATACAAGACATCAGCTTAGGAACAATCATCTAAGTCAGCAATCAACCATAAGAACATTTGCAAGATGAATAACACATCTGATCGGCCACCACAAGAACATTTGCAAGATGAACAACTCATTCGGTCAGCTAGTCTGAACAAGAACTTCATCTAGAAGAATATCTTCAATTCCAGGCTCTACCACTAATGCGGACCGACAACATAACCTCAATATGATCTAAGAACCTTCACAAGCTTGCCTGATTGACCAGGTACATCTGCACTTCCTCTACTCACTGGAATCTCTTCTCCTCTTCATCTGGAACTTCAAGAACACAGTCTATCGCCACTGTCATACTGTCAGAGGTGCTTCCGGACCTCCAAACCACATACCAATCAAGATGATACATTACAAGGACCTCCCAAGCACTCTGTCCAATCCACATAATAGGACAATGCACTTCCGGATCTCACCGGACCTTTTTGTAACACTCTGTCACTCCGGAGCATCTCCCGGAACCGGTTCTACTTCATCGATCACAACTTCTTCACATCTTCATGCGGACCTCTGAAATCTTAACTGGATCATCTCAAGACTTATATCTACAAACCCTTTAATCCGCATCCTCTGAATCTCAACCTATTGAGTACTTTTGCCTTCTTCTCATCACTGTTCTTCACTGTTCCTGATTGAGACTAATTTTCTCAATATCCTCAGCACACAGCTCATCCAATCCTTCTTGTCAATGCAATATGAGTATGTTGACATCAATGACAACACTGGTTCACCTCATACTTGCAACAATCTCCCCCTTTGTCATTGATGGCAACATATGATGTGAAAAACTATCAAGACAAGAACTTCTCCTCTCTGTCACAGCTCCCCCTATCAACAATAACTCTTCACATGTCTTCTCTTCCTTTACTGCTCCCCCTTTGATTATCAACCACTTGTTTTTCACATGCCTTCTCTCCCCCTTTGACATCAATGGCAAAGGGCTCATACTTGCAATTCTAACACATCAGAATCATACCAGCTACTCCCCCTTAGTAGCAGCTCCCCATCATCAATCCGGAACACAAGATATGATTGCGATATCCACCGGACTGATGCACATCAGTGCATCCTAGTTCATCACTGGAGGGGCCATGACCCCTAACTTCTCTCTGAGATACTCAAAAGAGTATTTGGGAAGAGGTTTAGTAAAAATATCTGCAAGCTGATCCTTGGAGGGTACATACTCCAATTTGACTTCTTCCTTGTTCACTTGTTCTCTCAAAAAGTGAAACTTGATAGATATGTGCTTAGTCTTAGAATGCAATACCGGATTCTTAGAAATATTAATTGCACTTGAATTATCACAGAAAATTGTGATAGGCTCCTCATATTCAACTTTAATGTCTCTTAGCATCTGCTTCATCCATAAGATTTGAGTGTAACTACCTGCTGCTGCAATGTATTTTGCTTCAGTTGTAGACAGAGATATTGCATCTTGTTTCTTGCTTAGCCAAGAAACCAATCTCTTTCCCAAAAAGAATGCTCCACCATTGGTGCTCTTCCGGTCATCCACATCTCCTGCCCAATCTGCATCTGTGTAAGCATGAAGAGAGAAATCATGATCTCTAGGATACCACAAACCATACTCCATTATCCCTTTTAGATATCTAAAAATTCTCTTGATTGCCATAACATGAGATTCTCTAGGATCAGCCTGAAATCTTGCCATAAGACCAATAGCCTGCATTATATCTGGTCTAGTCTGAGTGAGATACAACAATCCACCAATCATTGATCTATACTTTGTCTGATATGCCTTTGGAGAGTCATCATCTTTGCTCAACTTACATCTAGTTGCCATAGGAGTGTTCATTGGCTTTGAATCTTCCATACCGAATTTCCTCAACAATTCTTTCACATATTTGGTCTAGGAAATGAAGATCCCTTTCTTTGTTTGAGTAATTTTCAGACCCAAGAAGAAATTCATTTCACCAAGCATAGACATTTCAAACTCACTTTTCATTTGATTTGCAAAAGTTTTGCACATACTATCTCTTCCTCCAAAAATGATATCATCCACAAACACTTCAACAATCAAAATGTTTTCATGATCAATTTTGAAATATAAGTTACTGTCAGCAGTACCTTTGTTGAATCCAATCTACACAAGATGCTTATCCAACCTTTCATACCATGCTCTTGGGGCTTGCTTCAATCCATACAATGCTTTCTTCAACTTGCAGACCATATCATCATTATCAGACAATTGAAATCCATCTGGTTGTTCAATGTAAACTTCTTCTTCCAGATCACCATTTAGGAAGGCAGACTTGACATCCATCTGATATACCTTGAAGTCTTTGAAGGCAGCAAATGCAAGAAATAATCTGACTACTTCAATTCTTGCCACCGGAGCAAAGGTCTCTTCAAAATCAATTCCTTCTATTTGAGAGTAGCCTTTGCAGACCAATCTAGCTTTGTTTCTGATTACTTCACCAACTTCATTCAGTTTGTTCTAGAAGAACCATTTGGTTCCAATCACATTCTTGTCTCTAGGTCTGGGAACAAGATCCCAGGTATGATTTTTCTCAATTTGCATCAATTCTTCCTCCATTGCTTTGGTCCAGTTTTCATCATTGCAAGCTTCATTAACTGTCTTAGGTTCAATCTTTGAAATCAAATAGTATTCATTTAAATCTTGAGCAATTCTTCTTCTTGTTTGTACCCCTTTACTTTTGTCACCTATGATCTGATCTTCAGAGTGATTTAGAGTTACATACCTTGGAACTTTGGGAGTTTCTTGCAATACTAATTCTTGATCAGGCTCATTCAGACAAACTTCTTCTTCCTGATTTACTGGATCAGTCTAGATCTGAATTTTAGAGGAGGATGGAGCTTCTTGCACCAGAGGATCATTCTGATCATCTTCATCACATTCATAGAATCTTGAGGACTTCTCCATTCCTTCATCAACCTTCACATTTGTACTTTCTATCATCTTTCTCAATCTCTTATTGTAACACCGGTATGCTTTGCTTTGAGTGGAGTAACCCAAGAAAATTCCTTCATCACTTCTAGCATCAAACTTTCCTAAATCTTCATCTCTTTTGATATAACACTTGCTACCAAATACTCTAAAATATCTCACAGTAGGAGTTACACCAAAGCAAAGTTCATAAGGAGTCTTACTGGTGTTGCTTCTGATTTGAACTCGATTAAGAGTGTAGACTGCAGTGCTGACAGCTTCTCTCCAAAACATCTGAGGAACATTTGCTTCCATCATCATTATCCTGGAAGCTTCCTGGATGGTCTGGTTCTTTCTCTCAACTACTCCATTCTGCTATGGAGTCCTAGGAGCAGACAACTGTATCTTTATGCCATGCTTCTCACAAAAGTCTATGAATTCACCGGATGTGAATTCACCACCTCTATCAGACCTTAGACACTTCAGTTTCAATCCGGTTTGATTCTTTACCATAGCTTTGAAGATTTTGAACTTCTCAAGGGCTTCTAATTTCTCTTTTAGGAAGGTAACCCACATCATCCGAGAATGGTCATTAATTAGCAACATGAAATATCTATCACCTTGCATACTCTTGATTCTTGTCGGACCACAGAGATCAGTATGTACTAATTCCAACAATCTGGTAGTGGACTGATCCTTGCTTTTGAAAGAGACTCTGCTCTATTTACCTAGCTGACATTCTTTGCATAAACTATTTGTAGGTTTCACCAATTTAGGAAGATCTCTTACAGCTTGAGTATTGCTTATCTTGATGATGTTATCAAAATTCACATGGCACATCCTTCTATGCCATAACCAACTTTGATCAACTTGAACAAACAGACATCTTTTATTAGAACCAACTAGATGGAAGATATTACCTTTTGTTTGAGTACCGGATGCAATTTCAGTTCCGGAGCTTGTAAAGATTCTGCATTTTCCATTCTTGAACCAGAGATTATAGCCTTTATCCACTAACTGACCAACACTAAGAAGATTGTGCTTCAATCCTTCAACATATAGTACATTACCTATTTTTCTCTTTCCATCAAAAGAAATAGTTCCCCTACCTCTGATTCTGCCAGCAGAATTGTCACCAAACATTACCATTCCTCCTTCATACTTTTCCAAATCTAAGAACTTGTTCTTGTCACTAGTCATATGGTGAGAGCATCCACTGTCAATAACCCAATCATCCTTTTCTTCAATTTGGGCAGCCAAAGCTCTTTCTACAACCTTATGATTGACAGATTCAGAGGATATTGAATCTTCTTCCTTGATGGCAATAAACACCCATTCATTTCTGGATTTGCTTCCTATTTCTAATTCATCATCTATTACTCCTTCATTGTCATCTTCTTCATGAGCATAATAGCAGTTCTTTTGAAACCTTTGTCTGTTAGTATTAGACCTTGCAGATCTTTCCAGACATCTTGAAGCAAAATGACCAATCTTATTGCAGTTGAAGCACTTAAATGGTAGTTTTCCTTCATACTTACCGGACCCTCTTGGCAGTCTCTTTGCAATGAGGGCTTCAAGTTGAGCTGTTTCTGCTTCTTCCTCTTCCATGTCTTTCCTTGCTTGATCATACCATGACAGCTTCCTTGAAGAGTTCTCTCCCAGATCAAATCTTTTTTTGCCTTTCACATAGGCACTGGCTTTGAATGTAGATTCAGTCTTGGGGGGATCATCTCCAAACTCAGTCATTTCAAATGCAGCCAGTTTGCCAGCCAGTTGCTCTCTTGTGACAGTTGTATGGGCTTTGAATTCATTAATGGCAGCAACCTTGATTTTGTAGGCAATAGGAAGGGATCTGAGAATCTTGCAAACAATTTCATTTTCATCCAAAACTCCACCAGCATTCCTAATTCTACACACTAGCTCATTCACTCTTGGCATAAAGGTAGTGATATTTTCATCATCTCTCATCTTCAATCTTTCAAATTTCCCTTTCAGACTTTGCAACCTTGCACTCTTAACAAACTCATCTCCTTCATACAAAAGTTCCAGTTTAACCCAGATCTCATATGCAGTTGGTAGGTCAATGACATTTGAGAGATCTGAGTCATTCAATGCGCTTAGAAGAGCTTCCTTGGTCCGCAAATTGTTTTCAGCATCTGTGATTTCATTCAGAGTTGTCGGACCACCCTGTGGAGGTACATATGGTTTTGAGACCATGGCCAAGTATGCTTTTCCCATACACTCCAAGTGACATTTCATGTGACCTTTCCAGAGAGTGAAGTTGGTTCCATCAAACTTTGGACTATCCTTCTTGTATGACGACATCCTGGATCTCCCCAAGCGGTTAAGCTCCTTTCAGAGGAACTTGGCTCTGATACCAATTGTTAGATCTAGGGCACACAACTGAGAGGGGGGTGAATTAGTTGTACAAAAACTTGCTTCTACTTTGAACACTTGATTCTTCTTTGTTAGTTAATAGCATATCAGTTAATCATTCATGAAAGCATAATGCATAAACACAAGAGCAGATAATCATGAACACATCGGACACCAAGATTTTGACGTGGAAAACCCAGTTAAGGGAAAAACCACGGGGTGATTAACCCAAGGATTATTCTCTGTTAGAAGAATAAGAAAAATGAATGGCACATGCCAATTAGGGCTCACTGCCCGAGCACACTACTCACAAAGAGGCACACTGCCTACAAGAGACACACTGTCTACAAAGTGATAAGAATCACAAACTTGAACTGGAGATTGACATCTTTACCATGTCTGGATTAGTTCCATTTAAGCCTGAGATACCTCTACTCTGCCCTTCGCTCTTTCACTATACCACTCTCATCCGCTGCTTAACACACTTTGAAATGAACTCACAAACCTTTATTTATACAAGACATCGGCTTAGGAACAATCATCTAAGTCAGCAATCAACCATAAGAACATTCGCAGGATGAATAACACATCCGGTCGGCCACCACAAGAACATTTGCAAGATGAACAACTCATCCAGTCGGCTAGTCTGAACAAGAACTTCATCCAGAAGAATATCTTCAATTCTGGGCTCTACCACCAATGCGGACCGACAACATAACCTCAACATGATCCAAGAACCTTCACAAGCTTGCTTGATTGACCAGGTACATCCGCACTTCCTCTACTCACTGGAATCTCTTCTCCTCTTCATCCAGAACTTCAAGAACACAGTCTATCGCCACTGTCATACTGCCAGAGGTGCTTCCAGACCTCCAAACCACATACCAATCAAGATGACACATTACAAGGACCTCCCAAGCACTCTGTCCAATCCGTAGAATAGGACAATGCACTTCCGGATCTCACTGGACCTTTTTGTAACACTCTGTCACTTCGGAGCATCTCCTCGAACCGGTTCTACTTTATCGATCACAAATTCTTCACATCTTCATGCGGACCTTTAAAATCTTAACTAGATCATCTCAAGACTCATATCTACAAACCCTTTAATCCGCATCCTCTGAATCTCAACCTATTGAGTACTTTTGCCTTCTTCTCATCACTGTTCTTCACTGTTCCTGATTGAGACTAATTTTCTCAATATCCTCAGTACATAGCTCATCCAATCCTTCTTGTCAATGCAATATGAGTATGTTGACATTAATGACAACACTGGTTCACCTCATACTTGCAACAAATTTTCAATGAAAAAAAGACCAAACACTAGTTTTTACCCAAAAATAAACACACAAACAAAAGAAATTAAAGATGAAAGGCTTGACATTGTCAAAATCTAAAAAAATTTACATCATTAAATAGCTAAGAGAAAGCCTAACATTACCCAGGTGTTTCATTTGTTCGACCTTGAAACACATACAAATTTGAGGGTTAGCATCAATGAAATTATGTGAAATCCTATAGAACATGTAAAAACATGTCTCTGGATGTTGGGAAGGCACTCTAAGCCTTTGGGTTGGAAATCCAAAGCAAATCCCAAGCCTAAGTCTTGGGATTCCCAAAGAAAAATATAACACGAGCACGTTATAACATGCTCTCATTATAACACACTCGTGTTATGTTTTCTTTTACATTTTTTCCCTTTTCACAAAAGTTTGCCCATTGTTTGTCATGTTTGACATAACGCGAGCATGTAATAATGTGCTCGCGTTATGTCTCCATTGGAATGTTTTATATTCAAGGTTATTAAGCATGTATGTATGTATGCTTGTATGCCTATATGTATGTATGTATACTTATATGTATGTATGAATGTATGCATATATTTATACTTGTATGTATATATGTATGCTTGTATGTATGTATGTATGGTACAAGTATGTATGTATGCATGCTTGTATGTATGTATATATGTATGCATGTTTCTATGTATGTACGTATGTATGTGTGTGTGTATGTATGTATGTATGCTTGTATGTATGTAAGGGTTTTGGGTTTAGGGTTGAGGGTTGAGGGATTAGGGATTAAGTAATAGGTTGAGGGTAGAGGGTAGAGGGTAGAGGGTAGAGGGTTGAGGGTTGAGGGTTGAGGCTTTAGGGATGACGGTTAAGGGATTAAGGTTTAAGGTATAGTGTCGAGGGTAGAGGAGGGTAGAGATGGGGGTGAGGTGGATAGGGGAGGAGAGGGGTGGATAAGGGTTGAGGGTTTAAGGTCAAGAGGGATTAGGGTTTAGGGTTGAGTGATTAAGGTTTAAGGTTGAGGGTTGAGGGTTGAGTGATTAAGGTTTAAGGTTGAGGGTTGAGGGTTTAGGGATAGGGTTTAGAGTTTAGGGATAAGGGATTAGGGTTTAGGACGTAAGGGATTAGGGTTTAGGGTTGAGGCTTTAGGTCCATAGCATTTAGGGTTGAGGGTCGAGGGATTAGGGTCAAGGTAGAGTGTTGAGGGTAGAGAGATTAGGGATAGGGTTTAGGGTTGAGGGATTACGATTTAGGGTTGAGGGTTTAGGGATAAGGGATTAGGGTTTAAGGTATAGTATCAAGGGTTGAGGGTTTAGGAATAGGGATAGAATTTAGGGATTAGGGTTGAGGGATTAGGGTTTAGGGTTTAGGGATAAGGAATTAGGGTTGATGGTTGAGGGATTAAGGTTTAGGGTTGAGAGATTGAGGTTTAATGTTGAGGGTTGAGGGTTTAGGGATAGGGTTTAGAGTTTAGGGATAAGGGATTAGTGTTTAGGGTTGAGGATTTAGGGATAGCGTTTAGGGTTGAGGGATTAGGGTTGCGGGTTGAGGGATTAGGGTTAAGGTAGAGTGTTGAGGGTAGATGGATTAGGGATAGGGTTTAGGGTTGAAAGTTTAGGGTTGAGTGATTAGAGTTTAGGGTTGAGGGCTTAGGGATAAGGGATTAGGGCTTAAGGTATAGTGTCAAGGGTTGAGGGTTTAGGAATAGGGATAGCATTTAGGGCTTAGGATTGAGGGATTAGGGTTTAGGGTTTAGTGATAAGGAATTAGGGTTGAGAGTTGAGGGATTAAGATTTAGGATTGAGGGATTAAGGTTTAAAGTTGAGGGTTTAGGGTTTAGGGATAGCATTTAGGGTTGAGGGATTAGGGTTGATGGTCGATGGATTAGGGTTAAGGTAGAGTGTTGAGGGTAGAGGGATTAGGGATAGGGTTTAGGGTTAAGGGATTAGGGTTTAGGGTTGAGGGTTTAGGGATTAGGGTTTAAGGTATAGTGTCAAGGGTTGAGGGTTTAGGAATAGGGATAGTGTTTAGGGTTAGGGTTGAGGGATTAGGGTTTAGGTTTTAGGGATAAGGAATTAGGGTTTAGAGTTGAGGGATTATGGTTTAGGGTTGAGGGATTAAGGTTGAAGGTTGAGGGTTGAGGGTTTAGGGATAGCATTTAGGGTTGATGGTCAATGGATTAGGGTTAAGGTAGAGTGTTGAGGGTAGAGGGATTACAGATACAGTTTAGGGTTGAAGGTTTATGGTTGAGGGATTAGGGTTTAGGGTTGAGGGCTTAGGGATAAGGGATTAGGGTTTAAGGTATAGTGTTGAGGGTAGAGAGTTTAGGAATAGGGATAGCGTTTAGGGTTCAGGGTTGAGGGATTAGGGTTTAGGGTTTAGGGATAAGGAATTAGGGTTGAGAGTTGAGGGATTAAGGTTTAGGGTTGAGGGATTAAGGTTTAAGGTTGACGGTTGAGGGTGGAGGGTTTATGGATAGCATTTAGGGATGATGGATTAGGGTTTATGATCAATGGATTAGGGTTAGGGTAGAGTGTTGAGGATGGAAGGATTACAGATAGGGTTTAGGGTTGAAGTTTTAGGGTTGAGGGATTAGGGTTTAGGGTTGAGGGCTTAGGGATAAAGATTAGGGTTTAAGGTATAGTGTCGAGGGTTGAGGGTTTGGGAATAGGGATAGTGTTTAGGGTTTAGGGTTGAGGGATTAGGTTTTAGTGTTTAGGGATAAGGAATTAGGGTTGAGAGTTGAGGGATTAAGGTTTAGGGTTGAGGGATTGAGGTTTAAGGTTGAGGGTTGACGGTTTAGGGATAGCGTTTAGGGTTTAGGGATTAGAGTTGATGGTTGATGGATTAGGGTTAAGGTAGAGTGTTGAGGGTAGAGGGATTATAGATAGGGTTTAGGATTGAAGGTTTAGGGTTTAGGGATTAGGGTTTAGGATTGAGGGCTTAGGGATAAGGGATTAGGGTTTAAGGTATAGTGTCGAGGGTTGAGGGTTTAGGAATAGGGATATCATTTAGGGTTTAGGTTTGAGGGATTAGGGTTTAGGATTTAGGGATAAGGAATTAGGGTTAAGAGTTGAGGGATTAAGGTTTAGGGTTGAGGGATTAAGGTTTAAGGTTGAGGGTTGATGGTTTAGGGATAGGGTTTATAATTTAGGGATAAGGGATTAGGGTTGAGGACCTTGAGGGATTAGGATTTAGGGTTGAAGATTTAGGGATAACATTTAGGGTTAAGGGATTAGGGTTGAGGGTCAAGGGACTATGGTTAAGGTAGACTATTGAGGGTAGAGGGATTAGGGATAGGGTTTAGGGTTGAGGTATTTAGGAATAGGGGTAGAGTTTAGGGTTTAGGGTTGACGGATTAGGGTTTAGGGATAAGGGTTAAGGTAGAGTGTCGAGGGTAGAGGATTTAGTGATAGTGTGTAGGGTTTAGGGTTTAGGGTTGAGGTAATAGGTTTTAAGGTAAAGTGTTGAGGGTTTAGGGATAGGGTTTAGGATTTAAGGGTTGAGGGGTGAGGCTTTAGGGTTTAGGGTTAAGTGAGAGACATAGATGGCTAAGGACAGATTGAGAGGTAGACAAGGAGTGATTGAGAGACATAGAGAGGGGATAGGTAGAGAGGTGAGGGGGAGAGATAGGTGAGAGATAAAATAAATATATAGAGAAATGAATAATATAGATTTTTCTATAACAGGACAAAATGCGCTCGCATTATAACATGAGCACGTTATAACGCACAAGTGTGTTTTTAATTTCTATACAAATGGTACAAAGGCCTGGACCCTTGTGATCCAGGCCCACATACTCTATTTTTTTCTATTTATGCACGTGTTTCAACAAAATAAAGTGTTTGGTAAGTTGTTGGGAAGTTCACATGCACATTTATTTTTCTATATTTTTTTATTTTTCCTTCCTTTATTCTATATTTTTTATTTTTCTTTCCTTTATTCTATATTTTTTATTTTTTCCTTCCTTTATTGCTCTAATACATTTATTTTTTAGCTTTCCTTTTTATCTTTATTTCAATTTAGTTATTACTGCAAAGTTGATTAGATGGCATAGAGTTTCAGCCCAAACTAGGGAAAAAAATCCTACACAGAATTCTATGAAGAATCTCAATATTACCAAGGTGATCAGATTACACTTTTGTAGAGTTTGATTTGCATACATTTTATTTGAGATAGGCATAAAATCATCAACTCTCAAAGATGCCTCACACGCATGCAATTATTTCACCATTCAGACTAGATAGATTGAATGGTGAAATAATTACATGCATGTGAGGCGTCTTCAAGAGTTGATGATTTTATGCCTATCTCAAATAAAATGTATGCAAATCAAACTCTCACACAAGTGTAATCTAATCGCCTCAGTAATACTTGAGATTCTTCAGAGAATTCTGTGCAAAAAAATCCTACGTAGAATTCTCTAAAGAATCTGAATATTACCGAGGCAATCAGATTACACTTGTGTGAGAGTTTGATTTGTGTACAAAAAAGAGAGGATGCAGATGGTACAATGGAGTAAATTTTTTAAATGGTTAACAGGTATGTAATAATTTTTAAACTTTTAATTATCTTTTTCTAGGATGTGAGTTTAGGATTAATATGAGGCTGGAAACATATCTAAGGTGTTAATTATTATTTAAATTTCACTTACACTTTATTTCAGGTATTCACTAGACCTATACTATTAATTTTTTAAAATTATGCTTCAATAGTTCTTTCCTTTCATTATAATTTCAATTGAACTTCTTAACAAATTATATCTTTAAATAAAATGATCTCTAGGTTCTAAGTTTTTATTTACGTTTCATCGTGGCTTGACCTCTAGATTTGTTTTTGCAATCACATGTAGTGTTGAAAGGATTTCAAGCTATTGTTTCTTGTTGCACAGGTATGTTCTCTACACATGCTCGATATCTAGAGTCTTCAACTTCTAGGTGTCAAGTAGATCTAGACTTAGAGAGTAATTTATAAAATCTAGCTATCTCTAGGTGTTTTGGTTTCTAACTAGATAATATGTGTCTCTACTTGTGTCTTAGGTATATACTATATGTCAACTAGGTAGATAGAGACTAGAAAAAAAGGTATTTAATCTAATATAGGTGTCTTAGGTAGATACTATTTATCAACGACCTGTCTAAAGACTAGAATAAGGTATAATCTAGAATAATCTAGGTGTCTTCTAGGTAGATACTATATATCAACTACCTATCTACAGACTAGAATAAGGTATAATTTAATCTAGGTGTCTTAGGTAGGTACTATATGTCAACTAGGTCGACCATAATAGGTGTGTTAGGTACAACTATAATCTAGGTGTCTAGGTGACTTAGGCCTAGACTATGGTAAGGTATAAAGACTAGGTGTCTTAGGTCTACTATGTCTATAAAATCTAGATACATACTATACAATAGGTGTCTTAGTTGTCCTACGTCTACTAGAATACATGTGTCTTAGGTCTTAGGTGGGGACACATGAGCTTCCACCTTCATGTGGTTGGCCTTGTTAGTGTATAATATTTATATTTCTTGAAGCTAAGGAAAGCTCTTTTCTTGTACATAGAAGTTATAAAAAACTAGAATTAATGCATTGATTAATTTATTATTTGGTGCTCTTGATGAAATATGTACGTGTGCCCTAAGTTTGATCATCATCCTTTCAAGCCATCTTTTGGTCCCATGTGACTCAAAGGGTGACTCATGTTGTGTACAACAAAAAGAAGCTTCAAATCAATTTTAATGTCAAAACTCAATCCTAATTATTTAAATTCATATCAAGATTCATGTCACAGGGTTTGTATGTTAGTTCATAACATTCATGTTTATCATGTTACAATAACATGACATAGTTGCTTATGTCATTGGTTCATTCCATTGGATCATTGGATTTGGTTGTGGTTCTTCATCATAACATGTCATGCTTTCAGGAGTTGGATTGGGTTGTGGTTCTTCCTCATGACAGGAGGTTGTTCATGTCTTAATGCTTCTTTGTGCTCCATGTCTTCAGTGTTATCAGTGTCTTCAGGTGCCATAGATTTCTTCAGTGTCCTCATGATGTTGATGTTGATCACAAAAATATGGTGTTAAGGTCATGTTGATGTTGATTGATGAGTTGTGGTTGTTGTTGGATGTTTTGGAAGTCTAAATGATGTCATAGTGGCAGTGTTCATATCACAGCTGTAGAGGTTAAAACATTCAAAACTAGTTAGGGTTTTTCAATTAAAGTTATTAGTTATGTTTTAAACCCTAAGTGTATTATCTTTAAAGACGTAGTTTGGTAAGTTTTGTTTGTACCAATGATATCCCTGAAGAGTCCAAAGTGCAAAAGGCAGCAATCTTTGACGAGATGTTACTTGGAAACCCTGACACTTAGAAACATTCCATCTGAGGCTACGAGATCACGTAGGGTCCATCTACAATAACCTCTCTCAATTTTTGATATCTCTGAGGCATTTTCCCGCGGTGAAAGGTTTTCTGCTTCCCCAAAAATTGTCAGAAGGAGGTCGTATAAAGTTGCAAAGAGGTGTAACTTTTTTCCTGCTCTTGATGTGACCAAACCAATAGTTTCAACACATTTGAATGGGTATGTTTAGGCTAGGCATGGTCTTATTTTGCACCCAAACATGTCGAAACAGTTTGAGCTACATTGTATTGGTGATATCCTTGAAGAGTCCAAAGTGTAAAAAGGCAGCAATCTTTGACAAAACATTTTGTCTAAGGCAACACGATCATGTAGAACCCCTCTACAATAACCTATTTCAATTTTTGATATCTCTGAGGCATTTGGCCATGGTAAAAGGTTTTTTGCTGCCCCCAAAATCATCAGAAGGAGTTAGTGCAAAGTTGCAAAGGGGAGTAACTTTCATCCTACTTCTGATGTGACCAAACTGATAGTTCCAATGTGTTCGGATGGGTATGTCTAGGCTAGGCATGGTCATGTTTTGCACACAAACATGCCGAAATAGTTTGAACTACATTGTACCAGCAATATCCCTAAAGAGTCAAAAGTGTAAAAAGGTAGCAACTTTTGCCGAGCTATTACTCAGAAACCATGACACTTAGAAACATTTTGTTTGAGGCAACACGATCATGTAGAACCTCTCTACAATAATCTCTCTCAGTTTTTGATATCTCTGAGGTGTTTGGCCATGGTGAAAGGTTTTCTGCTACCCCAAAAATCATTAGGAGGTAGTGTAAAGTTGCAAAGGGGATTAACTTTCATCTTGCTCCTGATGCTACCAAACTGATAGTTCCAACGCATCTAGATGGCTACATTTAGGAAAGGCATGGTCTTGTTTTGCACCCAAACATGCCAAAATAGTTCGAGCTACATTGTACTGACGATATCCCTGAAGAGTCTAAAGTGCAAAAAGGAAGCAATCTTTGATGAGTTGTTACTTGGAAACTATGACACTTAGAAACATTCTTCTAAGGTAATGTGATCATGTAGAACCCCTCTACAATAACCTCTCTTAGTTTTTGACATCTCTGAGGTGTTTGGCCGTGGTCAAAGGTTTCCTGCTGCCTAAAAAATCATCAAAATGAGGTAGTGTAAAGTTGCAAAGGGGAGTAACTTTCATGCTGCTCCTGATGTGACCAAACTGACAGTTCCAATGCATTCGGATGAGAATGTTTAGGCTAGGTATGGTCCTGTTTTGTACCCAAACATGTCGAAACAGTTCAAACTACATTGTATTGGCAATATCCCTGAAGAGTCCAAAGTGCAAAAAGGCAGCAATCTTTGATGAGATTTTAATTGGAAACCATGTCACTTAGAAACATTCTATCTAAGGCTACAGGATCAAGTAGGGTCCCTCTACAATAACCTCTCCCAGTTTTTGATATCTCTAAGGTGTTTTCCCGTGGTGAAAGGTTTTCTACTGCCCCAAAAATCATCAAAAGGAGGTAGTGTAAAGTTACAAAGGGATGTAACTTTTGTTCTACTCCTGATGCGATCAAACTGATAGTTTCAACGCATTCAAATGGGTACATTTAGGCTAGGCATGGTCTTGTTTTGCACCCAAACATGTTAAAATAGTTCGAGCTACATTATACTAGTGATATCCTCACACATTGCCTTTGCTATAACTATTATAGTCTTCACATGTCAACATGCATCTTAAGGTTGTTAACATACTTGTTCTAGTAGTCAACATAGTCATATATGAATTTCTTGTTCTTTTATCTTGGTTCACCTTGACTTTGTTCTCTAGTACTATCTTTGTAGGTTTTGTTTTAGTCCTTCAATGCATTGTTCCATCATTGCAATCTTAGACCCCTATTAGGCTTGAAATAGACCTCTGTTAGGCTACTCTCCTAAACCTTAATATCATATTCATGTTGCCATATTCATGCTATTCAACCCTCATCTTATTCCACCTTTAGGTCATTGTGTTATTAGGCTTGATGACATGATACATATTAACATGGTGAGATGCAAATTATACATTTATAATATTAACCACATTCTCAAAGGGATTGCTGATGACTTATGGAAGCCTATAGCCTCAATGTTATGTTGCATACTCAAATTAGGTAAGACTCAATGTACTCTCATAACCTCGCCTTATATGCAAGAGGAATTACATTTAATATCTTATTCAAGACAACAAACATACTCTTTGCATCCCAATATGGTATAATAAAAAGGAATTAAGAAATATTTTCAATTGAGCAACTCATAAAGAATATGGATTAGCATACCAAGGAGCAACCATAAGAACATCCTTTTGGAACATAAGGAATTGCAATATCCCCTTGGTCACTTGCAAATTTAGATAGAGTTGCTTGTGAAACTATGAGACATGATCCTTAGTGTTGTGCAAATGGCACATGATCCAAATGGTTGTGTAAGAATTATAGGGTGTCTTTTGAGTTGCACAAAATGATTCCCATCACTATGTGAATTATGCATGGTGCAAGGAACCATGAACTTTGTGTTGCATCAAGTGGCATTGTTTAGGGGGCACATGATGCAAGGACTTATGCACGAGGTTGTACATTGCTATGTGAGTGACTAAGGCTAACATGAAAATTATACAATACCATGTAGATCATGATGTGAACAAAAAAACTTGCTTTCCATTTATCTATTTAACCAATCTTCCTTTCTCTATTTTCTCGGGCATGTATAGTTTTGAGAGACTAAAACTTTCAACCCAAAACTCAAATTCTCTTATCATCAATTGGGATGGATTCTTTGACAATTAAAATTTGAAACCTAGAGGCATACAAAAATGATCTACAATGCACAATTCCATATTACATAATGATCAACAAAAATGATTTGTATTAATTAAATATCCATATAGGGATACATCAATATCTATCGATATAAGTATAACATATATACAAAATAGCCATATAGGCTTACAAGAATGCCATATAGGCATACAATGTCAACTATATGCAATACAAAATATATGTCCACAAATGCCATATAGGCATACAACAAAGGAACACAATACAAATTCATTCCCCTTTGTCCGGTGAAGAGAATAGATCACAGGTAGTCTTTGATCTTCGAGGGGATGGAGACGTGTATGAGGCTGGTATATTATGAACCTAAGGGCTACTCCTCCTATTTAGTTGTTCATGGATCTGTAGCTGTTACAATAAAAAGTATAGATATTAATATATAGAAATTACATTATAAAAAATAAAACATTTAAACAAAATAATCACTTACCGCTATCTAAAAATCTGTCTCCTCATTTGCCTCAGTACCAAGATTAGGTTGTGGCGATGTCATGTCCTATAGAAACCATCCAAATAGAAATTAAACTTCAAATCAATAATCATTTGATTTTTCAAAAATAAACAACTATAACAACGAATGTAGTTTGAAATTTACTAATCTACCTCATGCCCCCATCAAAGGCATGGAGCTATGAATCATAGAGGACACACCATGCTCCATTGTCCTATGAACATCGAGAGGTGTCTCCGCAGCCTGCATCATCTGAGAATAAAACAACATTATTCAATTATAAAAACTATAATAGTGATGCAAGTCATGGCTCCTAACATACACACATGTTCACCTAAACATGGAAGTACACACAATAAAGCACATAATTCACATGCATATATACAAATTAGATGAAGATTAGTGACTATTGTGTGGTATAAGGGTCAACAAAGGAGGGACCATAGTAGCATCGAATTTTAGGTTTAAGAAGTTAGAGAGGGAGTGAAGGTGTTAGTTTTGGTTTAGGTTGGTGGTAGGGTGGGGTAGGGTTGTGCTCAATTTTTTGTTTGTTTGGTAGTCATGGAGGTAGGACAATGCCTAAGATAGAGTTTGTGGGTTTATGAGACAATGCCTAAACTAGAAATCACATAGACATTAGGTAAGTTTATGGGTTTACAGGAAGGAGGAATATCAAGAGTTTGTGGGATAATAGGAGGGAGGAAAGATACTAGATAGGAGAAGAAAAACCTTATTTTAAAAATTTCTTATCATTTTCTTTGTCTTGAGGTTTGTCAGGGGGTTGGTTGGAAGCAAACTAGGTCTGGGACATCTGGTAGACGTATATTAGGAAATAGGTAGGGTAGATATGGGTTGGTTAGTAGGTTGGGTGTAGTGTTGGGGAAGTTTCTTAGGCCTACTTTTAGAAGTGGATGGGGAAAGGTCATACACTTTTTCGTTTACTTTATCTTGGAGGGGTGTTAGAGGGGAGATAGAAGTCAATGAGGAAGGTGAAGTAGTAATAGGTGGATATATGGTGGGGAAGATAAGGGCATAGCTAGTGAAGTAGGTGAAGTAATAGAAAGAGGTTGTGGGGTTTGGGTAGCAATGCGTTTAGAGGCATAAGATAGGTTGAGGTGGACTAGAAGGGGTTGACAAAAAATAATTATTATCTCCTGAATGTGTACCCTTTGTTGAACCCTGTTCAACCACTCAGTGAAACATTGGAAGACCTCTAAAGTTGTGGGTAACATGTAAATAGAGGTCAATCTCTAGAGAAGGCCGACTTCTTGTCACATGAAAAATGCTTCCTATTCTACTGTTTTGACAGGGAAAAGGGTAAAGAAATGTGCATAATTGAGAAACTAAAAATGAACAAAAGGATTAAAGAGGTGATACACCAAACTGAACTTGGACATAAACTTAGATAATCAACACTTGCTTAAAATATTTGAAAATAAACTTGCACAACTCATTCTTGTATGTATTTGCATAAGTATTTCATAACAAGGTCTTGATGTTCAGACTTCTAGAATGAAGGTGACTTCACAACTATAATCCATTCACAAAACTTGGCACAAATTATGACTTGCATAAACAAATTCCTGCATAAAGGTGCTGAACATAAGACAAAGCTATAAGGAAGTAAAAGTACCTCACAAATAACTTGATCAAATCATTTGAATGCACATAATGAAGCAAGGAAAAAGAAGGCAAAATTCCAAAATCATTGATATTCAAGGTCTCCTCTGTTATTCATGTCCAAAAAATGAGTTACAAAGCATGCCCAAGTCTGAGAAAGGACTAAAAAATTACTAACTCCAGAAACTACATAGTAAGAACTAGTTACAAAAGAGTCAACAAAGTGACTATATTCTCCATTTCCATCTAAAGATCCATCAAACAAGGAACTGCCAACTGTCTTGGGTCGGATGCAACAAAAAAACCTCAAATTTAGCATGCAAATCTACTCCAAAAAGGCTTCATAATGTAGAAAAAGTCAAGGCATGACCTCTTCTACCATAAACATCCCTAAATATGCTCCAAACTTGGTCAAACAACCCTTAACAAGGGAAAACAACCCCCTATATGCTTGGCATGTGTTTGCCAATCTCCTCCAACCCCCCTACATCCTTGGCATTTGATTAATATTCCACAACATTTTCTCCTTTAGGCTATTTGAAAATCAACGCCTATTACCTCTTTTGCACTTCATAACATCAAACAAAGTGATTTATAATCATATCACTTAATTTAATGTTTTACATTCTATTTTCCTATGCAAAATAAAAGGTAATTTGATTAGGTCAAGTTTGAAAGTGATACAAAAATACAAGAGCTAGAGAATACACCCTTCTCACTAGGCATAATGCAGCCATGGGTATTAGTTTTATTTTGCAAAATTTAAAAGAAAGGCAAAAAAATGCCCTCAGGCCATCAGCACTTAGGGTAGAGGAAATCCTAACGTAAAAAAAACAAAAGAAATCTATTTCATTTCATTTCACATCTCTCACTTCTTGCTGAGCACCGCCATAGGGTTTTCCTAGAGTTCTATAGAGGATTTTGATGGTCGAAAACTTGTATAATCCATGGAAACAATTGACACAGCTGAACATGGTAAGCTTTCTACGTATAAAACTTGCACCAATTTTTTTATTACCTGTATAGAGAACTTGATTCAAGCTCCTTCTGAGAAGATGATAGATATATTTTTGTCTTGCTGTGTATTTTATCATGCTTGACTCCTCTATATCTTTTTGCAAGGACACAATGAAATGTATTTTCTTGTACATATTTCCACTGTAATCAAAGTCTAAACATGAGAAAAGGAGATTTTATGGAGTTGTCAATTTCAACTATATTCTCCTTGTCTTCTTTTCAAACTTACCATAGCTTTTTCCTCTTTGACAACACTAGGGTTTTGTGCACTTTCCACTGTAAACCCTCACCATGACTACTATGAAACTCTGACAGTTTCTTTTTACAAGATAATGACTTTGCTAGGTTTTTTTTTGTATTTCACCTTCAGATACCTGATATTCCCCTGTAGCTTGCTCACAACCTACATACATCATGAGAATGATGAGATATCACTGTGTTTGACTATTTGTTTTACAGTAATATGAGTATTTACTATTTTCTCTTTTGACAGTGGATAACATTCACTTTGTCCTTCTTGTATCCAAAAGTGCAGACCTCCTCAAGCTTCTCCTTGATAGAGCCTCATTATTTAGTGTTTAAGGAAGGATGATTGTACTTGCATACTTATGACTGCTTTCTCATTGATTGCTCGTTTATTCTCTTGTCCATTAGTTGCACTGTCATTGTGACTGTTCTTCATTACTATGCATGATCTCTTAAGAACACTATGGAACTATAGATAGTTAGAGTACTCTTACTACTCACTTGAGGTATGATTGTTTTTATCATAGTCAAATTGGCATATAATGACATATGACTGCTATTACAGTCAAGGCTCGACGACTGTCATCACAGTCAAGACTCTATCTAGCCTCTGCTCATATGACTGTTCTAAGACTTGTTTGATCATTGCAATAAGTTTCTTTGTGTCTCTGACTTGAATCACTGTCTCAAGACCTTGAAAAAGATCATGACCTAGAAAGGAGACCTCATTCTTTCCTAGATGCCCTGAATGAATTGTTCTTGACTGTTGTTGTGCATGCTCTGATCTTTGTGTATGGATATAGAACTCTTAGAGCTTTTGACAGAGTCCTCACACTGTCCCTTAAAGTCATAGGATTCTGGATAGGATTCAGTGATTATGACAAGAGTCTTCTAAATATATGCATTATCTGAGACAAAACATAGACTTCTATCCCCTTCACAATCTTCTGCCTTTATCAAAAATCCTTGAATGTTGATTGTCCTGTAATGACTGTCATCTGATGTGATAATCATTTTTAACTATTTTTGTGCTATCCACTAGTATGACTTGACTTATCTATGTCTGCATGAGGAAACTCTGTATCTACATATTGCATGGGGTTTATGAACATCCCTGTACCCCCTTGAAAATCCATCTGAACCTTGACACAATGATCTCCATCGATGTTCACATAGTGCCCGTTGGGATGACTGTTAGGGATCTGTGATTTGACAAACAAAAACCTTGTATTGACTATTTCAGTACTTGCAAATCTTACTATTCCTACCATTACATGACCTTTGTAACAAAACGCTGCATTGTCTTCATAGTTTCCTCTGACAGTCATAGACCTACTACTCTAAAGACTATTTTTCTTCCCTTTAACTTGGTTTACTGATGACTACTCCTTGTTTTTCACTATATGCTCTTCAACCTTTTAAAAACAAAAAAGACTATCCCTTTCTCTTGTTTCATTGCAATTGTAGGACTGTCATCTTACTCAGCAAGAACAAGACCTCATTCATTTGTGTTTAGTTGATATTTATCATTGTCCTAGTTGTGGTAAAAGTCATACCTTTCTTTCCAGTGTTAGCATACTTTGGCTCTACACTCTCTTTGTGATCTCTATCATTAAGCTCCAACTTATGCATAGTTCCTGATCTTTGTGCTCTATCATATGGTGTGACTGTCATAGGCAATGAGACTGATCTTGTACCTTCATGAAACTATTATCTTGACTATTAAAACATAGTCTTTTCTATGGAGGATATTACCCTACGAAATATTGGTTTTTATACTCAGGAATGTAGTCTTCTATCACTTCTTTTTGATAGCTCTATCCCTTTCAACTGTGACTATTTCATGACAGTTGATTGTTTCTTGTTTTGTCATGACTATCCTTTGTTTTTGTGATGATATTGTCTGTCAAAACCTCCTTGACAATAGTCTTCTCTTTGAGACTGCTCAAAGTGACATGTTCCTCTGTCTTTGTTCTCTATATGTAGGGTCCCTTGCTAAACTATCTATGCTCATATATATCACTTTCAAGTGATTTGTTTGTGACCAATCCACATAATGGAACCTCTTCTTATACCAATGTCCCACTATTAACCTTGGATTCTCCATTTCATGTGAAGCTCTATCTTTATGATTGCTTTTAATAGTCCCTGATTGTCCTTGCCTACTAAAACTCTTGCATCGGACCATTTAGCATAGCATTATCATGTAAGAACACTTAAAAACCATTAAAACCTTATTCCAACTCCCTTCATTGTGAACTTCATAGTAGTTTGTTTAAGGACTATCCACTGCCCTCTTTGTCATTCTGGTCCTAGATACCTTTATATGACACATGGATATTCATTGTGTTCATGATGAATCAATTAAGTAGATAAATGTTATTTATGATAGTGACCTATTAGCTCACTATCATGAGTGATATGTACCTACCTAATTAATTACAAATGAATTGAATCTACACTTTAACCCTTCCTGAAACACAAGAAGGCAACATGCTGGGCTCAACCCTTGTGGGAGCCCATTTTAACCCACATGTTAAAATCAGATAAACAAGTCAGTAACATAACTTTCTCTATACCTGCATAGGAAACAAACATGTTTGAAAAATATGTGCATTTGATTGATGTTTTTTGATAATCATGTTACTTTTTTAAAGGTCTATGTGATGCTAACTGCTTTATTGCACCTAAAAGTTAGATTGTATGTTTATAGATGCATGGGCATATGTTGTATGAAGACTTGTCATTGCTCTAACATCATTTTTCTATCTGCAATGTAGATAACTAGGGGCAACAAGGAGACAAAAACTGGGTGCAGGATATGCAGACAAGAAGAGATGACACAAGGCAAAACAAACAGGACCAGGACTCATCATTTAGGCAATGACGAGTCACCTTATACCATATGTGCATTTATTTCTTTAATTTTCTATAAATGTATAATCTTTTTTTCTTTTGCAACAAATCAGTTAGTCTCACGGCTTGTGTGAGACCTTATACATTTATTTTGTCAATAAAGATTAGTTTTCTTCTAAAAGATTTGTACAATCTTTCAAATATGATATGCATCTAAAAATGCAAATTTGTACTGTCATCTTAAATTTCTCTATTTATGCACATGTATGTAATAAATTGAATAAAAATGCACCTTACTCTCAACTAAAATTTCAAAAGCTCTACCTGATTGAGCTAGTAGTGAAATTAGGTAATATTTTTGGTGACATTTGCTATATGTTTGCCTACTAAACATCAAACCAGTTGCCTAGACCTTATCCATTGGGCACAGAGTCACTTAGAAAACTGACAAATCTTGGAAAAATAGTCTTGTACATTGTATTAACTCATCAAAACAATGCATGATACCTTGAAAAACCTTACTCTACCTAACAGAAACCCAGGACCAACTAACTAATTGTGCAATAATGCACTTGGAGGAAAGAAAATTGCGTCTAATCTATGTGCAGCAACACTTATTGAATCTGAAATCCTAAACTAAAAAGGTATAAAACTGATCATACCTCAAAACAAGGTTTGAGGTGTATCCCATTAACAGGGATAGGCAGAATTTCTCCATCCATCTTTAATAATTGGAAGGCATTGTGCTCTTTGCAATTAGTAATAACAAATGGGCCACTCCACATACTATCAAATTTGGTGTGCTTTCCTAGCCTACTCTTCAATTCATACCACTTGAGCACTACATCTCCTTCTTTAAACACCCTTGGTGTTGCTCTTTTATCAAAAGTCTTCTTCACTTGTTGTTGATTAAGCTCCATGGTTTTCATGGATTTATCTCTTATTTCCTCCAGCTCCATGAGCTATGCATATCAGACAGCCATTAGATCCTCTTCCTCAAACATTTCAAGCTGATGTATGATATCAAGAGCTGGAAGCTCTACAGATAAAGGTAATCTTGCCTCCTTACCATAAACCAACATATATAGAGAATTCCTAATGGACCTTTTGGGAGTTATCCTATCTACCCATAATGCAAATTTCAACTTGGCATGCCAAGTTCTTTGATTCTCTTCAATGGTTCTTTTAATAATCCTTATCAGATTTTTATTTGTAAACTCTGCCAAACCATTACCCTGAGGGTAATAGTTTGATGAAGTGTTCAAATAAATGCCATTCCTGACAGTGCAGTCAGTCAACCTAATTCCAGTGAAAGCTAAAGCATTATCAGAAATCAAAGATTTAGGCACACTGAACCTTGTTATTAGATTATCATAAAAGTTGAGAACAACATTCTCATTTGCTTCTTTTAATGCGACTGCCTCAGTCCATCTGGTAAAGTAATCTATTGCAGTGAGAATCCACCTGTGGCCTACACTTGAGGGTGGATTGATAACACCTATGAAATCAATGCCCCATATCATGAAAGGTTGTTCCACTTGAATTGGCTGCAAGGGTAAACCTAGCAGCCTCTCTTTGCATAGAAAAATGGCACACTTTATGCATTTTCTTGCCCAAGTATGGGCATCCTTAAACAATCTTGGCCAATAATAGCCATCTCTCATTATTTTCCATGCAGTAGTCCTTGGGGCAAAATGACCCCCAGCAGTTCCATCATGGAACTCATGAAGCACTTTATCCACTTGATCATGATCAATACACCTTAACAACACACCAGTAAGGTCTTTTTTGAAAAGAACATTGTCAACCAACACATAAGGAATAGACTGCAATCTGAAATACCTCCTTTTAGCCTTGTCTAAACCTGATGGACACTCGCTAGTTTGCAATAAATGAGTCATATCTTGCACCCAACTTGCATCTGCTACTGGTTCATTAACTCTAGGTTTATCAGCAATAACCAGAACCATTTCTTTTCCTATTTTTAGCTCTACCTCAGACTCAACAGCAAGTTGTTCACACAGCCCCTTTCCTCTCACAAGATTAGTTATCTTTATGTCTACGTCATACTCCATCACTTTTGTAATCCACCCAGCCTCTTTTCATTCAGGTCCTTTCTTAACAAAAATTCCTTCACACTAGGGTGAGAAACCATTAAATGCACCTTGTTATTAGAAATCAGATATCTAAATTTCTTCAAACTTCTAATAATTGCAAGAACATGTTTCTCTACAAAACTGTACCTCTATTCATAGTCCTCCAAACCTTGGCTGAAAAAGGAAATGGGCTATTCAAAGCCATCATCATTCTGCTATACCAATATTGTAGAAACAATATCTATGCTACCATGGGCATACAAAATGAAATCTTTTGAAAAAATTAGATTTACCAAAGTAGGAGCTACTGACAAAGCCTCCTTTATAGCTGCAAAACTGTGCTTGGCTTCTCTGGTCCAACTAAAAACTACATTTTTCTTTAACATGGCAGTTAGTGGTTTTAACAAATTTGCAATATTTGGGATAAACCTCCTCAGAAAATTAATTCTGCCTATAAAGCTTTGCAACCCTTTTTTGTGGCTGGGTAAAGGCAGCTCTAAAATAGCTTTCACTCTTTTTGGGTCAATAGTGGCCCCCTGTTTTGAGATAATATGTCCTAGAAGCTTGCCTTCATGGACAACAAAAATACATTTCTTGGGATTGAGGGATACCAAACTCCCTACACCTCTCAAAAACCTATTTCAAATATGACAAATGCTTAGCTGCATTCTTGGAGAATATTGTGATGTCATCAAGGTACACAAGCACAATCTTATAGATCAGCCCCTGAAAGGCCATGTCCATTGCCCTTTGAAAAGTTGCACTAGCATTGGACATGCCAAATGGCATTCTTTTATAGGCCATAATGCCACACTTTGTGGTGAAGGCAATCTTATATTGATCTTCTTCTTTAACTAGGACTAAGTTATAACCTGAATAACCATCAAGTAAAGAAAAACTTTCTGAACCAGCCACTACTTGTAGAATCTGCTCCATTAAGTGCAGCGGGTAGTGGTCCTCCAAAGAGGCTCTATTAAGGTCCCTAAAGTCAACACAAAGCCTAATTTCTCCACTCTTTTTCCTTACGGGGACAAGATTGGAGACCCAGGATGTATGTTTGATTGGGAAAATAATATTTCCCTCAATCAGCTTGGTTAACTCCTTAATCATAAGAGGCTCAAGTTTTCAGTTTAGGGCCTCTATTTCTACTTAACAGGCTTTGAATTTTGGTCTAACTCTATAGTATGCTGGGCAATTTGGGGGTCAAATCCCTTTAAATTTGAATAGTCCCAAGCAAAAAAATCTTTAAACTCTTGACAAAGAGCAATAAATGCTTTCCTATCTTCTTGTGAACAAAGTTTACCAATTTTAAGGAGCTCACCTTTGAATATCTCAAGCTCCTCATAATGTTCCTCTTTGACCTGCATGCTGGTCTTGTTCTTTTTCAACTGATCATTAGTGCCAAAGATAGATTCCAAGGTGACTAATCCCTTGGGTAGTTTGTTCATTCTCAACTGAATGATTTGTTCATCATATTGTTGCTTAAGCTTGCCTTGGTTCACTATTGAAAACTCATCCTCCTCTAATAGAAAACTCAGAACCTACTCGCCGCTTTCAAACACTTGCCAATGAATGTTATTATTAGGGATTGAAGGTCTAATAATAACATTCACATATTGCTGCACTTTTCCCTTTTTTACATCATTAGGAATATCAAATTAAGTCCCTATTGCAGCTAACCTATCTGCATGCTTATTTTGATTCCTAGGAATAGAAACCAAATTAAAGGCATCAAACTCTTCAATCATATCCCACACTCTATGTTTGTAGGACTTCAAAACATCATTTTTGTAACATGCAACCCTCTCACATGATTTACAATAAGCTCATTGTCACCATATACCTGCAAGCAACCAATCTTCCTCTTTCTTGCCCACTGCAAACCCTGAATCAAACCTTCATATTCGGCAGTATTATTAGTACATGAAAATGCAAAATGGATAGTTGAGTAATATTTGTCACCCTGTGGGGATATGAGCATTGTACCCCCACCGGCTCCATTCCTACTCCTTGAGCCATCAAAATACATCTTCCATACTTCTTCTTGTTGTTCTAATTGCTGTTCTCCCTTCTTTTCAAGGATTAGCATAACTGTTTCAGACTCATGCATCATATACACTCCCAAACCAACCTCTTCAATGTTGTAATTTGGATTATCAACAATATTTTCTACTACCCACTCATTTGAGAGTATACCTGGTATACTTTCATCTTGCAGTTCTTGAGTAGCAACAAGCTCATTATCATCAAAAATAGAACATTTGGCATTGACAGGGCTTGGTATATAGGGCTCAATGTGGTCCTTGGCAAGTGACTCATACTTTATGGTTACTTTTGTTCCATACCTAGTCCTAAAAAACATGTGGGACTAGTCTGAGGACAAATAACCTCCTATTTTGGCAGTAAAGTCTCTTGACAAGCACAATGCAAAACAAGGTGGTAAGTCAATGACAACTATATCCTGAGGGATGGAAACATTGGGACAAGCATGAAGTGTGAGGTTCAAATCCTTAATGACACCTACAGTTCTAACAACTGTCCCATCAAGTTGGACCACTCCTTTTTCAAGAGGCTGATACTTCAAGCCTAACCTACCAATAATCTGTTTGTGCATCACAGAGTTGCTTTCCCCACTATCCACCATGCAATTATGAACTAGCTTATTCCTTATTATCAAGGACATGTAAAAGGGAGGGGGTTTGACATTCTTACCTGATTTTTTGTTTCTATCTTGGGATGTATTTGTGAAAATAGCCTTAACCTAACCTATTGGTGTATCACTTGGAACATCTAAATCAGTTAGAGTAGACTATAACAAGATCTTTTGACCTGGGATGGATAGAGAATCCCACATTGACATAGACACATTCATTTTCCTCATGTGTTCAACAATGTTAAAGTGTGTAGCAGTGCTTACCTTTTGGTGAGCCCTTGCAGTAGCATTATCTATCTGCAAGTGAGGTGATTGGTGCTGGTTCCCAAGCTGCTCTTTACTGGCACCTTGTGGATTCCTTTGCAAAATATGAGGCACTTGGGGATTGGATGAACCAGTAGCTTCTTTATCTTTATTTGTTGCTTGTCCCATTTCCAAGGCCCTCTTCTTCGCCCTTGTATTTTTTGCAACTAGGGAATCATCTCTATTCAATCCACAAAACTCCTCTCCTTGCCAATTAAGGAGAGTTGTTTCACTTATAGAGGGGTCCTACTACCGCAAGGTTTCATCACTAGGCACATTCTATGTGTTTGTAACATTTTGAACCATTAATGCTTGATTAATAACCCCATTTGAACATATAGCCTGATTGTGGGGTTGATTGCATGGAAAACACCATTCGTACGCTGCTGCCAAGTTATTCTAAATAGGTACAAGATCTCTAGCTGTGCTGATTGGGTTGGGATTATAAGGTTGGAAAGGCCTTGGGTTCAAATTCTGTCTTGCACCTTGCTAGTTTCCTTGGTATGGCTTTCTATTTCCTTGATATTGCTAACTTGGCCCTTGATATTGTTGGCTGGGACCTTGATTTTGTCGCTGATAAGGTCTAAAACCTTAAAATTATTGTTTTTTCATACTCACCAGCTCATTACCAAAAGACTGAAGTATTCCTTTTATCACCTACAGCTCATTGGATGGGGCTGAAACAACCTTTTCTTGGTTTGCTGTAGATGGTAAAGGGGCTACTTGGGGTGTTGGTAAAACCATGGGGTCTTGAATGTCAGGGAAAATGGGCATTGGAGGTCTAGGGGCAATCCTTCCAGCCTGAATAAGGTTGTTCTCAGCCTTAACAACAATATCATAGGCTGCAGGTAATGTATTACCGCCCATTGATTGGATCATGACTACAATTTCATTGTTTAGATCTCTTAAAAAGTACAAGAATGCATACTCAGCTAGAGGTCTTGTAGTTTGTGGGATTCTATCCCATGTTCTCTGGAATCTGAAGTTGAAATATGTCATTCTTTCATGAGGAGCTCTCTTGATTGTAGTAAGTTGTTCCACTAATGATAGATTGTCAAACTTATCTTCAAACCGTTTACACAAAGCTTCTCCCAATTCATCCCATGTTCTAATGGTACCTACTATTAATCCTCTGAACCACTGGACTACTTTACCTTTAAATGATGTAGCCAATAGCCGAAGGGCTACATTCTCAGCAATCACATGATGCACAGAGCATAGGTTTGCTACATCCTTAATGTGTTCTACAGGTGTGGTTTGACCCTCTCTTGTAAAATACAGAATACTCTTGAGGGCATCCACAGGTATATCATCATGTTGGGTGAGGTTTAAAGGGCTGCCTCCATCAAAAGATACAAAGGCTTGGTTTCTTGGGATTGCCATTTGTGCAGCCAATGCTTGTTGCCTCACAGGGGTCCTTGTAACCCTTAATACAGGTGGAGTTGCAGCTATTTTTTTGGTTGAAACAGGAGCCCTTTTTTTTTTCCTGCCTTATTTTTTGGGCGAGGAAAGCTATAAATATTCAAATGAATTTGAGCTTCTAGTCTATATTTTTCTCATAAAACTGATCGTGCACTGGTTTTTCTTGTCTATTCCACTCACAGATTCGCCAGATATGCTTCACTAACCTCTAAGAAGGTCTAAAATTTACCAATTGCATATCAAAACTAGCAAAACAAGAAAAAATGAAACTATCTTGATTCAATAGTCCCACCAAGCATGCCAAAAAATGTTATCTCCTGAATGTGTACCCTTTGTTGAACCATGTTCAACCACTCAGTGAAACATTGGAAGACCTCTAAAGCTGTGGGTAACTTGTAAACAGAGGTCAACCTTCGATGAAGGCCAGCTTCCTATGGTGTCACCTAAAAACTACTTTCTATTCTACTATTTTGATAGGTAAAAAGGTAAAGAAATGTGCATAACTAAGAAACTGAAAAATGAACAAAAGGATTAAAGAGGTGATACACCAAACTGAACTTGGACATAAACTTAGATAATCGACACTTGCTTAAAATGAATAAAAATAAACTTGCAGAACTCATTCTTGTATGTCTTTGCATAAGTATTTCATAACAAGCTCTTGATGTTCAGACTTCTAGAAGGAAGGTTACTTCACAACTATAATCCATTCACAAAACTTGACACAAATTATGACCTGCATAAACAAATTCCTGCATAAAGGTGCCGAACATGAGACAAAGCTATAAGGAAGTAAAAGTACCTCACAAATAACTTGATCAAATCATTTGAATGCACACAATGAAGCAAGGAAAAAGAAGGAAAAACTCCAAAATCATTGATATTCAAGTTCTCCTGTATTATTCATGTCCAAAAAATGAGTTACAAAGCATGCCCAAGTCTGAGAAAGGACTGAAAAATCACTAACTCTAGAAACTACATAGTAAGAACTAGTTACAGAAGAGTCAACAAAGTGACTATATTCTCCATTTCCCTCCAAAGATCCATCAAACAAGGAACTACCAACTGTCTTGGGTTGGATGCAACAAAAAAGCCTCAAATTTAGCATGCAAATCTACTCCAAAAAGGCTTCATAATGTAGAAAAAATCAAGGCATGACCTCTTCTACCATAAACATCCCTAAATCTGCTCCAAACTTGGTCAGACAACCCTTAAAAAGGGAAAACAACCCCCTATATGCTTGGCATGTGTTTTCTAATCTCCTCCAACCCCCCTACATCCTTGGCATTTGATTAATATTCCACTACATTTTCTCATTTAGGCTATTTGAAAATCAATGCCTATTACCTCTTTTGCACTTCATAACATCAAATAAAGTGATTTATAATCATATCACTTAATTTAATGTTTTATATTCTACTATCCTATGCAAAATAAAAGGTAATTTGATTAGGTCAAGTTTGAAAGTGATACAAAAACACAAGAGCTAGAGAATACATGCTTCTCACTAGGCATAATACAGCCATGGGTATTAGTTTTATTTTGTAAAATTTAAAAGGCAAAAAAATGCCCTCAGGCCATCGATGCTTGGGGTAAAGGAAACCCTAACCTAAAATAAAGAAAAAGAAATCCATTTCATTTCATTTCACATCTCTCACTTCTTGCTAAGCGCCACCATAGGGTTTTCCTAGAGTTTTGTAGAGGATTTCGATGGTGGAAAACTTGCATAATCCATGGAAATAATCGACATAGCTGAACATGGTAAGTTTTCTGCATATAAATCTTGCACCAAGTTGTTTTTATTACCTGTACAGAGAACTTGATTCAAGCTCCTTCTAAGAAGATGATACATATATTTTTGTCTTGCTGTGTATTTGCTCATGCTCAACTCCTCTATATCTTTTTGCAAGGACACAATGAAATGTATTTTCCTGTACATCTTTCCATTGTAATCAAAGTCTAAACATGAGAAAAGGATATTTTATGGCGAGGTTAGTTTCAACTCTATTCTCCTTGTCTTATTTTCAAACTTACCATAGCTTTTCCCTCTTTGATAACACTAGGGTTTTGTGCACTTTCCACTGTAAACCCTCACCATGACTGCTATGAAACTCTTACAGTTTCTTTTGTACAAGGTAATGAATTTGCTAGGTTTTTTTTGTATTTTACCTTCAGATACATGATACTCCCATGTAGCTTGCTCACAACCTGCATACATCATGAGAATGATTAGATATCACTGTGTTTGACTGTTTGTTTGACAGTAATATGAGTATTCACTATTTGCTATTTTGACAGTGGATAATATTCATTTTGTCCTTCTTGTATCCAAAAGTGTAGATCTCCTCGAGCTTCTCCTTAATGGACCCTCATTATTTAGTGTTTAAGGAAGGAGGACTGTACTTGCATACTTATGACTACTTTCTCATTGATTGCTCCTTTATTCTCTTGTCCATTGGTTGCACTATCATTGTGACTGTTCTTCATTACTATGCATGATCTCTTAAGAACACTAAGGCACTATAGACAGTTAGAGTACTCTTACTCCTCACCTGAGGTATGAGTGTTCCTATCATAGTCGGCTTGGCATATAATGACATATGACTGTTATTACAGTCAAGGCTCTACGACTATCATCACAGTCAAGACTCTATCTAGCCTTTGCTCATATGACTATTCTAAGACTTATTTGATCATTGTAATAAGTTTCTTTGTGTCTCTGACTTGAATCACTGTCTCAAGACCTTGAAAAAGATCATGACCTAGAAAGGAGACCTCATTCTTTCCTAGATGCCCTGAATGAATTGTTCTTGACTGTTGTTGTGCATGCTCTGATCTTTGTCTATGGATATATAACTCTTAAAGCTTTTGACAGAGTCCTCACACTATCCCTTAAAGTCATAGGATTCTGGATAGGATTCAGTGATTATGACAAGAGTCTTCTAAATATATGCATTATCTGAGACAAAACACGGACTTCTATCTCCTTCAGAATCTTCTGCTTCTGTCAAAAATCCTTAAATGCTGACTGTCCTATAATGACTATCCCCTGATGTGATAATCATTTTTAACTATTTTTGTGCTGTCCTCTACTATGTCTTGACTTATCTCTATCTACATGAGGAAACTCTGTATCTACATATTGCATGGGGTTTATAAACATCCTTGTACCCCCTTGAAAATCCATCTGAACCTTGACACAATGATCTCCATCGATGTTTACATGGTGCCTATTGGGATGACTGTTAGGGATCTACGATTTGACAGACAAAAACCTTACATTGACTATTTTAGTAGTTTCAAATCTTACTATTCCTACCATTAGATGACCTTTGTAACAAAACTCTGCATTGTCTTCATAGTTTCCTTTGACTGTCATAGACCTGCTACTCTAAAGACTATTTTTCTTGCCTTTAACTTGGTTTACTGATGACCGCTCCTTGTTTTTCACAGTATGCTCTTCAACCTTTTAAAAACAAAAAGGACTATCCCTTTGTCTTGTTTCATTGCAACTACATGACTGTCATCTTACTCAGCAAGAACAAGACCTCATTCATTTGTGTTTAGTTGATATTTATCACTGTCCTAGTTGTGGCAAAAGTCATACCTTATATTCCAGTGTTAGCATAATTTGGATCTGCACTCTCTTTGTGATCTCTATTATTAATCTCCAACTTATGCATAGCTCTTGATCTTTGTGCTCTATCATATGGTGTGATTGTCACAGGCAATGAGACTAATCCTACACCTTCATGAAATTGTTATCTTGACTATTAAACCACAGTCTTTTCTATGGAGGATATTACCCTATGAAATCTTGGTTTTTATACTCAGGAATGTAGTCTTCTATCACTGCTTTTTGACAGCTCTGCCCCTTTCAACAGTGACTATTTCATGACAGTTAATTGTTCCTTGTTTTGTCATGACTGTCCTTTGTTTTTGTGATGACATTGTCTATCAAAACCTCCTTGACAATGGTCTTCTCTTTGAGACTACTCAAAGTGACCTTTTCCTTTGTCTTTGTTCTCTATATGTAGGGTCCCTTGCTAAACTATCTATGCTCATATATTTCACTATCAAGTGATTTGTTTGTGACCAGTTTGCATAATTGAACATCTTCTTATACCAATGCCCCACTATTAACCTTGGATCCTCCATTTCATGTGAAGCTCTGTCTTAATGATTGTTTTTAATAGTCCCTGATTGTCCTTGCTTACTGAAACTCTTGCATGAGACCATTCAACATAGCATTATCATGTAAGAACACTTAAAAACCATTAAAACCTTATTCCAACTCCCTTCATTGTGAACTTCATAGTAGTTTGTTTAAGGACTATCCACTGCCCTCTTTCGCATTCAGGTCCTAGATACCTTTATATGACATAGGGATATTCATTGTGTTCATGATGAATCAATTAAGCAGATAAATGTTATTTATGACAGTGACCTATTAGCTCACTGTCATGAGTGATATGTGCCTGCCTAATTAATTACAAATGAATTGATTCTACACTTTACCCTTCCTAAAACACAAGAAGGCAACATGCTGGGCTCAACCCTTGTGGGAGCCCATTTTAACCCACATGCTGAAATCAGATAAACAAGTCAGTAACATAACTTTATCTATACCTGCATAGGAAACAAACATGTTAGGAAAATATGTGCATGTGATTAATGTTTTTGTGATAATCCTATTGCTTTTTTGAAGGTCTATGTGATGCTGACTGCTTTATTGCACATGAAAGTCAGATTGTATGTTTATAGATGCATGAGCATATGTTGTATGAGGACTCATCATTTCTCTAACATCATTTTTCTATCCTCAATGCAGATAACTAGGGGCAGCAAGGAGACAAAAACTAGGTGCAGGATATGTGGACAACAAGAGATGACGCAAGGCAAAACAAAGATGACCAAGACTCATCATTCAGGAAATGACGAGTCACCTTATACCATATGTGCATTTATTTCTTTAATTTTCTATAAATGTATAATCTTTTCTTTCTTTTGTAATAAATCACTTAGTCTCACGACTTGTGTGAGACCTTATACATTTATTTTGTCAATAAAGATTACTTTTCTTCTAAAAGATTTGTACAATCTTTCAAATGTGATATGCATCTAAAAATGCAAATTGGCACTATAATCTTAAATTGCTCTATTTATGCACATGTATGGAATAAATAGAATAAAAATGCACCTTACTGTCAACTAAAATTTCAAAAGCTCTACCTGATTGAGCTAGAAGTTAAATTAGGTAACAATAATCTAAGGAAAAGTGTCTTAAGGTAACATCTAGTTGGCATGGGCTATGAGAAATGGTGAAGACATTACCATCATGGGGAATTTAAGGCACTAGTGGATGACAGTTTAGGGACAACCCACATTGTAATGAGCCATGGATAACCTAAGAGAATAGATAGTGCTATGAGGTGGGGATGATATGACATGAGACACCTAGGCATTTAGGTCCTACCTAGATTAGTAGGGCAAGGGAGCAAAAAGTAGGTATAGAAGTGTCATTATGTGTATACTAGGAGATATCTAAGGGGGATAAGAATATCTTAGCAACCTAGTGATGTATAAGTGTTCCTCTGTAACTGATTAATTCCACCTTGATGTATAAGTGTTCCACCTTGATTCAACTATCATTTTATAGCTTACTTGTGCCTTAATCTACAAAGGATCGTTATAATCATCAGTAGGCACATTGTCAAGCAAGAAGGTGATGGAACATGTAGGAGTGGGTTGAACAATGAAATTATAAGGTTGAATGTCTAATGTGCCCATCATCTCAAAGAATATAGTAGTATTAAAGGAAGGGTCCTCATTAGACTTAGGTGGGTTAGATGTAGGATCAAAAGTAGGGATCGAAGAAATTGAGCCAATAGGATTGACATAGTTTGTAGGGGAATGGGTTAGTGTAGATTCATTAATCAATGTAATCAACGATATGAATATAAACTACAAAAATCTAGTAAGTACAATTCATTAGTTAAACTATTTATTTTATTACTTGAGTGAAGCTTTGAACTCCACCACCACTGCGAGGTGTTGCCATGAAATCTCCAATATTAACCTATTCAACATCCAAAATCAGATATTAGAATACCATTCATATAACAATGCTATTCACATGTAATATTTATAATTGTTTTCTAGTTACATACCCCGACAATAGATGTCATAGTGTAATATGGAGGTAGAGAACCGTCGAAGACAGAATGAACGCTATGACCTTGAAATTTCATTAAAATCATCAAACTAAATTAGTTAATCTTGCATTTCAAAAATGAAATTTAATATATTAAATTCAATGAACTTGCTAACATTTACCTGAGTATCAAGGCCGAAAGTCTCACTCAGGAGGACATATGTCATCACCATCTGCTCAGCTGTAGATGTAGCCTACGCACCTATGTTCTGACTCTCCATGGGTTCATAACCACAGGCTGATCTGCAAGCCTGACAAGTATGGGGTGGAACCCTACTCCTTGAGCTCTCCCATGACCCACGCTTTGCTATAGGACTGGCATGCTATATGATGCTCTAGGTCAAGGCACTAATGGACTAAAGTGTCTTGACCTCAACACTCTCCTTCACAATGGAAGGGATAGACACATGCTCATGGGCTGGTTTGGTGAGTGCTCATCTCGCTGGCTGCTATGGGTCAACACATGCCCCTGGTCTATCTTGTCCTGACTCCCCACCTCTACCCTAGAAGTCTAGCATATCAAAATAGTTTGGCATTTTATTTTTTACAAACTCGCTATAGAGTTTCCTCAAAAAGTATTGTGGGACCTCATTATTATTGCATGGAGGATGGTCAAAAACCATCCACCACCTTTGCCCAAAATTGTCCCTTGTCGCTTGGTTGTTGCACCAATGGATAGGGAACCTCTTGCATGTAAGGGGTAGAGGTTGATTTGTTCACAGGTCTGTAAAATAGAACAAAAGTCCAATTTCGTAATTTGTTCATTTTTGACTTGTTCATATGACAACTTGTCTACATAATATTCTCTAAATTCTCCCCTCTTTTTAGACCAACTAGTTATTTTCTTGCTAATTGAATCTACATTTGATAATATAGATTTAAGAGATTGAGAAAGCATGGATCTATGCGAGGTTGAAGTTGTAAGATCTTTCAGCCTTACAATTATATCTTCAATTTATTTTTTATTATTTTTTATTTGCCCCATTAGATTTTCTTGTGTTCCAGGGGTATGTCGAGGAATGGATGGAGGAGTTTGTTGTTTGGGTTATTCTTCAGCACGTATTTATTATTCAGCTGATTCAGGATTTTGTGGATTTTCAGGAGGAGGAGGAGGTGCATTATCATTTCCTATAAATTATAGAAATATACATAAAAAATCTACTTAAACCTACCTATTTAACAAAAAATTTAGACAGAAAACCAAATACAACTTACTCCTTCCGCCTCCCTGACGTTGTGGCGGCATTTTGACATTGAATTGGTGATAATTTTTTGATGAATTTGACCTCCAATAATGCGAGCGTGCTCTCAAGGGTTTGCAAGCCGCAGGCAGAAGAAAATGAAATGGGAAAATGAGGAAAAATGATAGTTTTCTTTTTTAAATAGGAAAGAATAACTTGCTCGCGTTATAATGTGAGTGCGTTATGGCTTGGTCTTCGCGAGACTTAGGCTCGGCATCCCCAAACCATAATGCAAAGTTTGGGGACTTTTTGGCCCCCCAACTTTTTGCACCCACCCTATTGAAGGATGTAGTTGATCTTCCAATTATCTGATCCTTTTAACTTTAAAGCATTTAGTATTATTTATGAATCTCCTTCTATCCAAATGTGTTTGATATGAAGGTTGATTGCCAATTGAAGGCCATGAACCAAGGCCCAAGCTTCCGCTTCATTGTTCATCCCCTTTGGAATCTTGGCCGCCTTAGCTACCACTAAAGAGTCATCCCCTCTCCTTATGACACATCCAGTCCCTGAGATGCTTAGGTTCCCTCTACATGCACCATCAAAGTTAAGCTTACTAAAAAGTCCTGAAGGAGGATTCCATTTGACTTGGTCTCTAACTAAACCTTGGCCATTTGTCGATCCATTTGCTCTTAACCCCACTTTGTTGAAAGAGATCCAATTCTTCACCAAGTAGACATCCCATTTAGACCAACTAGGTGTCCTAATTCCTGACTTACTTACGTTAGCCACCACCAATTCTGAGATAGCCTCCTCCAACTTGTTACAAGCTTCACTCTATGAGAGAGCTACCTTTCTAAAGATTTTGGAATTCCTCTCCCTCCATAAGTTCCAAACTATCATCAAAGGGCCAAGGATCCAAATATAGGCAAAGAACAATTCTGAAAACATTGAAGGCCAGTTCATAAACATAGAGTGCAATGAATTAGATACAAGTGAAATCCAATTTAATTTCCTCATGAACCAGAGCCAACATTGTCTACTGAATGGGCAAAGTAGGAAGAGATGATCCATTGCTTCTTCACTTGCTCCGCAAAAGACCCAAGGAAAGTCTGATCCTAACCAAAGCCTTTTAATCATGTCTCCTATTAGGACTTTGTTATGTAGCATCAACCAGATAAACGCTCCTTTTTGGGAAGATAACATTATTCCAGCAAAGGTTGGCCAGCCAATCAACTTTAACTTTATCCATGGCACTCCTATATCCTTCCTTGACTAAATATGAGCCTGTATTAGACTCTGTCTAGATCAATCTGTCTTCCTTGTTGGAGAAAATTACCACTTTGCATGCCAGGATCTTCTTCAATAAGACTTTTTTATTCATTGGGAAAGTTGTAGAAATGTGTACTTTTCCATGTAATTGACAGACATTCAAGTTCTCTATTAACACACCAGTAATCTTTCACTTTATTTCCCTAGTTTCTTTTCAAAAAGATCATGGCCTCCCTGAGATCCTCCCTACCTGATAACTTAGGATCCCCACACCATGAGTCCTCCCAGAAATCTGCCTTCTCCCCATTACGAATTACCTATGATAATTTTGGTAATATAATATCTCTACTTTTACAATGAAATTCCAGATTGCTGAGCCTCGAGGGGGATTTTTCATCATAAAAATTCTTTCACAATCATTAGTGTCCAAGTATTTATGTCTCATCAGCTTGACCCACTTTGCATCCGACCTTTTATACAGTCCCCATGCCAATTTAGTGCCCATCTATTGATTTTGAACACTTAAATCTAATATACTTGCCCCTCCATGCATTTTTGGTTTATAGATTTTGTCCCATGCCATGAGGTGGATTTTCTTCTCCTACGAAGGTCCTTGCCAAAGGAACTATTTACAAATCTTCTCTATTTTCATGTGCACCCCTTTAGGAATTTTAAATAAGGACATCATATAAACCGGGACCGCAGCTAACACTGTCTTAATCAAAGTAATTTTACCTATCAGCATAAGCCAATGCCCTTTCCATGTAGCGATCTTCGAATGTAATGCATTGATGACATTATTCCATAGATTGTTCTTATATCTCCCATTGAAGAGGGGTATGCCTAAATATCTCCTAGGTAGGGATTCAATCTTGAAACCAAGCAACTCCCCTATCTGCATTTGGATGGCTGGATGGACATTAAACAAATAGATCATAGATTTATTGCTATTTACCAGCTAACCTGAGATATTGCAATAATCCTCCACTATTTTCTTAATAATTCGAGCCTCCCTTATTATAGCTTGTCTGAATAGAATTGTGTTATTTGTAAATAGTGCATGTGTGAAGGAGTCTTGGACTCCATTAAAGCTAATACCTTGCCAATTTGACCTTCTATTTGCTTCTCTAACAACCCATGTGAAAGATTTTGTCATAAGAATAAAGAGATAAGGAGATATAGGATCCCCTTGCCAAAAACCTCTAGAAGGTACAAAGGTTTCTAATTCCCTTCCATTAACCCAAACTGTAATTCTAAAGCCTGAGATACAAGAGAAAATCCATTTTAAAGCATCCTTGGAGAAACCCAATCTATCTAACATATCCAAAAGGAACTTCCACTCCACCCTATTATATGCTTTTGACATGTCTAATTTGATGATCATAGCTGGATCTCTACCCTTATTGATTGAATGTAGAATTTCATGAGTTAGGATTGCCCCTTCTTGAGTTTCTTTTCTTGGGACAAATCCCCCTTGCTCTTGTGAAATAATGTTTGGCAAAAAACTTGCAATTCTCATAGCCATTGCTTTTGAGATTATCTTATACAAAAAGTTACACAAAGATATGGGCCTTAAATCTTCAAAGCTTTATGGGGTCTTTGATTTTGGGATGAGCATAAGGCTCATAGATTTCGTTTCTTTGAGCACATTTTTGGATGTCCTAGACTCCTCAATAGCCAAAAAAATGTCTTTACTTATAGTGTCCCAGCATTTTTGAAAGAAGAGACCAATCCATCCATCTGGGCCCGCAACTTTTTCACCTGACATAGAAAAACCATCATCTTCACTTCCTCCATCATGAATTCTTTCATCAACTCTCTATTGTGTCACTTAGAAACCATCTTTGGAACAAAGTTGAGATCTACCCTATTGTTGCCTACCAGGTTCTTCTTTGTTAACAATCCTTTGTAAAATTTCTTTCTTCCCTTTTGATCTCCTCCTAATCGGTGATCAAATTCCCATGTGGAGATTGAATAGATCTTATAGAGTTTGCAGATTTCTTAAGCTTAGCTACTAAATGTAAAACGGACATGTTCATGTCACCATCTTTCAACCAAACTTCTCTCGATCTTTATCACCAATATGATTCCTCTCTTTTTAAAATTTCCTCCAAATAATATTTGAGGCCTTTCTCTAGTTGGAATGTGACTGTGTCCATGCCTTTTCTTATCACCTTCTCTTCGAGTATTCACAACTCTTGTCTTAACCTAAGCTTTTTGCAAATATATTTTTGAAATGGGATACATTCCAAGAGATAAGTTTCCCTCTTAGGAATTTAAGCTTAGATGTAAGTTGGAACATACGAGAACCCTTTACAAAGGGGGCTTGTTTCCACCATTCATCAATTTTAAGAATGAAGGTAGGGTCCCTATACCACATTGAGTGAAACCTAAACTTTTTTCTGCAAGGGTTTCCTCCACTCCTAGCCTCAACCTTACAGGAAAGTGGTCTGACCCAACAAGTGGTAAAATATCTGAATCATTTTCCAAGTCATCATTCAAGCAAACTAGGGAGAGGAAAAATCTATCCAATCTTTCCGCAATCTTGCAATAATCCTTTCTTCTATTTGTCCAGGTGTATTTGCCATTTCTTGGTAAGCAATCTATCAAATTATTTTGAGCTACAAAGTCTATGAAGTCCTGTTGAGACTTGGACGTGTGTGCAATCCCATCTATTTTTTCTGAAACATCCAAGATTGCATTAAAATATCCTCCTAGCCTATTCTCTCCATATCGAGCCAACTTAGCCATGAAGAAATATGAAGCCATAACTGTTGTTTTTGTACCAAATCTGTGGGGCCATAAATACATATGACCCAATAGTCAAAACCTGCTAGCACTTTTGGGAGTCTGCCAATTAAACAGTTTTCAATTTTCTCAACCACTTCCAACTTTGGGACATAATGTCTCCATAAAATCGCTAACCCGTCTAAATTTCCATTAGCCATGACTGAAACAAAATCCCATCCCAACCATTGCTTGAAAACTAACTCACTTAAGTCTTGAGAAAGCTTTGTCTCTTGAAAGAATATGATATCACATTTTCCCTCATCAATCTGTTGTTTGATGAGGAATTGCTTGTTAGGGGCATTTAATCCCCTAACATTCCATGATAGTATTCTCAAGGTTCCTGAGGAGAGCTTTCCACTCTCCTCTTATTTGGATTGTTCTCAGGGACCATTGGTGAAACTTAGTGAAATACAAATTTTACCATCAACAATGTGTTTACATTCATACTGATTTATTAATGATAAATGGGATGTCAATTGGGAATAATCTCTAAAATCCTTGTCACTATATATGAATCTTCACATCTGCTATGCACTATATACTAATAAACTACCTATTTAGACCAATGTGTTAAATAGGGATACCCACCTTGGTCTTGTAGAACCTAAAGAGCAAGGGAGACCACATTCATTTTCTCCCATTCATTGGCCAACCTTTCAACAATCTTGAGCATAGGAACTCACAATTTCTTAGTGATTGTTGATAGTAGGTTGGAGAACCAGCATGTCTAAGTCAAGTATAAAAGGCCATCACCTTTAGGACATTATTAATTACACATGATCTATAATCCACTACTCATCCATCACTAATTACTCCAAAATTACTTGTCACTATTGTGACACCACATTACCTTAGGGTATTCCAATCATTGCTACTTTATTAACAAATCCTAAAAACCTAGTTGTAAACTAGTTCCTTGCAACACCTTTTTTGCATTTTAGTTCCAAGTTTGAAATCACCCTCATTTAGGATAGTGCCTGATGAATTCCTTACATATTATTTTTTGATTTTCTATGAATTACCATTGAATCAGATCCATGAGCTTGTCATAAGGAGAAGATCATAGTTTGATAGATCCCAGAGGTGCTTGTCAACATTACCAATTTGTTCTTGCAAGTCTATAGACACAAGAAAATTTTTATTTGCAAGTATAGAAGGTTGTCAGTTGGCGAGATCAAATTCATAGTCAAAGTTCACTTTTGCACGTTGGGTTTAAATCTTAAGGCATGGAGATTAGATCTATAGGTGAAGAATCAATCTAAGCTCTTAAATAGGTACATGACTTTTACATTTCAATCTTCAAATTTATTCATCTAGGATCCAACATAAATTTCTAAATATCAATTATTTGTTTCAATATTTTTATCTCTAACTCCAAAATACACTTTATTTATTAATTTATTCTATTTTAAAATAACAAAATATACATATTATGTCTCAACTATTTTATAATTTTATAATTTGATCATATCTAGGCTAGAATTTGATGGTTTATACACTAGTTTTTCAATTTTAGATTGTATTTTATAATTTTATGAATTATTAGACCATATAGTTTTACTTACTATATATTTTATATAACTATATTTATGATAGTTTAAATTATTTGTAAACCATAAAAATTTATTATAGGGAAATATAATATAGTATTCTCATTTATAATATATATCGTTTTATAATATTTTGTTATAGAAATATATTTTAAATTATAATATATTCAAAGATAAATATAAATATATATTTTTTCTATTGGAATATTTATCGAATATTTATCAATTTAAAAACTTACTTTTAATTGTAATAATAAGTTTAAGATTTTTCTTTTGTGTAAAAGTAATTCTTGTTGTTATTCAATATTTTTATATATACTAAATACTAGTACAAATGTATAAGTTAGAATTAAAGAGAGATCAAGAAGAGCTAATTTATAATTATAGGGAAATCAAGAAGAGCTAATTTACAATTATAGAGAGATCAAGAAGAGTTGTTTCTATGTAACTTATAAGTAACACAATCATATTTTTATTATATTTTTAATGTTTTAATTTAGTTGTTTTAATTAAAATCTCTCTATAATGAATCCTTTGTTTATATATGAGTCTGTAATGTTAAAATCAAAGCACCAAAAATTATGAAAAAATCCATTTTAAATGTAGCTTTAGATGTCTAAAAAAATTCCCACACTGTTCATGATAGAGATAGATGATAGCTTAGATATTTATGACATAACCAAAATCTCATCATTGTAAAGAGTCTTGCAAATAGAGATTTTTTTTAACATAATTTTTATTCATTAACCAAATAATTTGAATTAGACTTGACTAGAATCTACAATATGATAAAAAAATCCATTACCATTAGCATTTAATTTGAAGATTTTTATCTAATCAATTAGAAACTCTAACTAAAATCCTACTTTTCTACCCCAAATCTCCAACCCTCAAAATAGTTTTTAAATCCCAATTTATAAAATTACATCACACAGTTACAAAAATTGCCTACTTCAAATTCTAAACTAAACATACAAAAAACTCGAGAACCATGAGATCCCCCTTTTCTAAAGGGATCATATTCTAATTCTATCCTACCTAGGTTAATGATGGAATCCATTGAAGTAAGGATGTCCTATGGCTTCAACTTCTCTAGAATTTCTCATATTTAGATTTTAATTTACTCAACCGAAGTTCTAATTTTCCCTTGTAGCTGTAACTATTAGAAGTCACCCAAATTTAGTATAAGAAATTTGAAATTCCGTCAAATCCTTTTACTTTTCAAAGCAAATTTTATTTTAGTATATTTTTATTTTAAGAATTTTATTTTAGTATATTCGAAAAACAATTCTTGAATTCTCTTACGGCTACAATTCAACAATTGATAAAATTATTTAAAATTCACTCAACAATTTTTTTGACAATTTATATTTTTCTTAAAATGTCAATTAAAAGGTAGCTAAATAACCAAACTGTCATAAAAATTTTATATGACAGGCAGGGGTGACCATCAAATTCTAGCCTTGATCGTATCTCTTCTAAAAATGCTATTATCATACACAAGTTAATTTATGTGGTCAAATATGAAAAGCGAGAGGGAGGGCCAATAAAACACAACAATTCAAATTGATGAGACTAACAAAAAGTTAATTTAGGTAATGATTTGAAGGTATGGAATAAAAAACAAAATTGTGAGAGCCAACACATAGAAAACGACACAATACTAAAAACTCTGAAACTTCTCTATAAAACGTGTATTTGTGCTAAAATAAAATATTGAGACATACGTCATTTTCATGACCGTTCTGACATGAATTAGGTAGATACTTCAATTGCACTCTACTTAAATATAATCCATTTTAATGGTGAAACAATCAATAGTAATTTTATACGTCATTCACAACAAAAATGATAAATATTTGTCCTATTTTTTTGGTCATAACTAAACTTTGACTATTGAAATGGATCATATTTAAAAATAGTTCCCTTGCCCAAAATTAACCTTTGACTATTGAAGTGGATGATATTTGAGAAGAGCCCTCAACTCTGTAAGTACTATTGTTCTTGACTATAACCTGATCAAGCATCATAAACTTTCTTATATCTACTATGCCTTTAAACTTTCATCACACACATAATACTGGCCACATACAATAAACCAATTCCAATGTGGGACAGGAATTTCTAGAAAATATCTGCTGGATTGATTTTTTCAACAAATTAAATTTATAATTTTTACCAATATGGATGATGAAATATGATCTGAAATGTTCTTTGCCATTCTATTAAGGAATGATAAAACGGCACAACACTGAAAACTCTGAAACTTCCCAATAAAACGCGTGTTTGTGCTAAAAGAAAGTCTTGTGACATGCGTCATTTTTATGACCGTTTCGACGCGAATTAAACAGCTACTCCAGCTCTGTGCCTGCCAATTGTTCTTCACTATGACCTGGTCAAGTATGATGAACTTTCTTATATCTGCTCTGCCTAAAAACATTCATCTGCCCACATAATGCCAAGGTAAACATGGCTCTGAATGCCCTCCCTCTTTTGTTCATTTTTATTTCTGCTTCGATTTTTGTGGCACAGGCAGGAACCGTTAACTTTACTTTTCCTCTAGATAAAGACAATAGAACTTTGTACAAAGACGCTTCCTTTGTAGACAACGCCATACAGCTCACCCTGCTCACCGATCAAAACAATTCCCCGCAATCAAGTTTTGGCTGGGCCACCTACGATAAACCGATTCCTATGTGGGACACCTCTTCTCGGGCTCTTGCAAGTTTCACTTCAGAGTTTCAGTTCCTCATTGGTAAAGACAATAACATCAGTTCGACAGGGGATGGACTCACTTTCTCCATCGGCCCATTCGACGCTGAACCGCCCGCCAATGCCACGGGCCGTTGGCTCCCCCTGTTTAACCAAACAATCGACGGAAATGTTGAAGATAAATTGCAGCTAAACTAAAATCTAAAACAGATAAATAATCAAAGACACAGAGATAAAATCAGAGACACGAATTTAACGTGGTTCACCATTAAGATGGCTACATCCACCAAGGAAAGCAGGACACATTATTCCATTAATCAATCCAATTACAACAGTCTTCATCTCTACCAAAAAGAGAATGAGAAGGAAATTATATAGACTCTTCAGGGAACTGAAGAGACATGGGAAGAGGAAGATGAAGACGAAAGGGCAGTGACGGTTGGGCTTCATTTCCAAGAATCTCCCACTGAAGTCCAAACCGTACTGCTATCCCCACTTTCCTTGAAACTTATGGTTACTTAACTATAGTACCAAGTAACCACTCCATTGGCTGACCAATCCTAGTGAGAATTTCAACTAGCTCAACCAAACTAACACCAATGGATATTTGCTTCGACTTATCACCACGTGGAATGCAAGGACCACACTCGTACAATGGAGTAGCAGGCACATTATATACTCCAGCAGCATGAGTCCATTGATGAACATCTCCATTTGTAAGAGCAATGAAGTCTTCTCCATAGCATCCAACATCAGAAACCTTACGTCCAACAAGTGTGCCTACAACAGGCTGACATGTAGCAATAGAAAATCCTGTCAGAATTACACACGGAGACTCCACAACATGCTTAGACACCACTGCGTTCTCTACCTTTGTTCCCCATATGGATATGAATATAGAGTAGGCTGGATCTGCTACATGCCAATCTTTGTATTTTATCAAAAGAGTGGAGGCTACTACTCCCACACTCCCCAAGGTATCAGCAAGTACATGCAAGAAAATACCCTCCATATTGTGATCAATGTGATGATGATCCTTGGACATGTGATTTTCTACCAAATGACGATGCCCTAAATCTAAATGGCTATGGTTCAAGTGAGAATCACTATGCAATTGGCTAGGCTTCAAGTGAGAATAACTATGCTCCAAATGAGAATTACTCGCATGTTTCTTCTCCTGTCGGTATTCTTCCTCATCATCCCTGGTTTTGAAATTATTCTCTTGAAATTTTCTCTTCTTCCCTCTATCTCTAGCCTTAGTATTATCACCATCATCCTCTATTTTTTGCCGCTTGTGAGGGTGACTATAGCGGTCTCTTTCTCCACCGTCTCTACCCTCATAAGAGTGCTTGGGCTTCCTTCCAAATTTTTGCAGGTTGTCACAACTTTTTTCACAAGATTTAAAGTTTTCATAAGGCTCCCATTCCATAGCTTCTGTCCTTTTAATTTATGTATTTTCTGCAAAGACACTCGCACTTTCCTGCACAAATATTTGATCAGATTCCAATAGGTTAATAAATTCATCAATGACAGAATCAACATCATCTAACCTATCCATTTCACATGAAGCAAGAGTTTGTACACCATATAGGGTGCCTACTTTGCTGCCTTGAGCAATTACCAAGGCCCCTTTTGTGACTTTCCATCTATTCAATTCAAAATCAACTTTACATCCTTGCGAAAACAACTGTCCAGCTGAAATAAAATTCTGTTTGAGCTGAGGGATATATCTGACATTTTGCAACAGCCAACTATTTCCATTTTTTAATTTTAACAAAACATCCCCTTTGCCAATAACATCACAAGATTCGTTATTGCCAAGAAGAACCTTACCAAAGTCACCGCTTTGCAGATTAATGAAGTACTCCTTGCATGGAGTGGCATGAAGCGATGCTCCCGAAGCGAGCACCCAAAAATTTGGTGATGTTTCTTCCGAGGCTGAAACAAGAACACCAATTGTTGCATCTTTATCCTCTTCACGTACCGAATTTGCTTCATCTTCTTTTAGCTGATTTTCAGCCTTCTTCAAAAACCAACAATTCTTCTTGATGTGGCCTTGCTTGCCACAATACCAGCAACCAACATCTCTCTCACTGAATTTTAGCCTCCCTTGTGATTTCCTAGGACTTCCTTCATTAGTCGGCATTGCTCTCACTCAAACTCAAACCTCTCATTCCAAATGACCGATCACCATGGCTCTGATACCAATTGTTGAAGATAAATTGCAGCTAAACTAAAATCTAAAACAGATAAATAATCAAAGACACAGAGATAAAATTAGAGACACGAATTTAACGTGGTTCACCATTAAGATGGCTACATCCACCAAGGAAAGTAGGACACATTATTCCATTAATCAATCCAATTACAACAGTCTTCATCTCTACCAAAAAGAGAATGAGAAGGAAATTATATAGACTCTTCAGACAACTGAAGAGACATGGGAAGAGGAAGACGAAAGGGCAATGACGGTTGGGCTTCATTTCCAACAGGAAACTCATCTAATTAGATAGTTGCTGTTGAGTTCGACACATACAAGAACTCTTTCGACAAGGATGACAACCATGTGGGAATCGACGTCAATTCAATTATTTCGAAGGCGAACGTTTCGGTGAACCAAAATGCAAGCAGTCGGCTTGACAAGGAGACTTTGAAGAATGGGGAAAATTGGGAGGCATGGGTGGATTACGATGGCAGGGAAATGCAAATTCATGTATATCTTTTATATAACCCCTCTGGTAATACCAATAATATCTCAAAACCAGAAACCCCAATCTTGTCTTATAAAATAGACCTCCACAACTTTGTTCCGGAGAACGTCAAGGTTGGGTTTTCAGCTTCCACGGGAACTTCAGCCGAGGTCCACATAATTTTCTCTTGGAAATTATCGTCTAAATATTCGTCGAATGTCTCCACTGGAAGCAATGGAAATGACGACAACAACAACAGTTTTGTAAGTTGTTTTGATTTCAGTCTTTGCCAGCTCGGTTGTTTTCTGCGGTTTAATATTCGTTGGCATAAGATGATATTGCAAAAAAAGAAAGTCCGGTGGTGAGGCTAGAGAAGAAAGCGATGTGGAGCTGGACGAATGGTTTGCTCAGGGCCCCCGCAAGTTTTCCTATGTTGAGCTCAGCGCTGCCACCAGAAACTTCAGCGACGATGAGAAGCTTGGTCAAGGAGGGTTCGGAGGTGCCTCACGTAAATAGCCGGTGAGTTGTAACTCACCGACTGTACAGATTTCTCGATGGGTTTGCATTTGCAAAAAAATTTCGACTAGTGACCAGATCCAATCACCTGCTGCTGACCTGTTCGATCATACTGGTCGTTGAATGTTTTTCTGATGTCTGTCTGGTGTTGTACAGGCTTCGACCAGCTGGTCATTTACAATGCATCGGGTGGTTAAGCCCTTCCATTCGGGGGTGTGTATAGAGGCATTTTGTCTTCAACAAATGAGTCCTTGGCTGTGAAGAGAATATTCGAGGGTTCAAAACAAGGAAGGAAGGAATATATTTCAGAGGTTACCATAATCAGTAAGCTAAGACACCGTAACCTTGTACAGCTCTTGGGATGGTGCCACCAAAAGGGCAAATTGCTTTTGGTGTACGAATTCTTGCCAAACGGAAGTCTAGACAACTATTTATTCGAGGAGGAAAAGGCTGTCCTGGATTGGGATCGAAGGTACAACATTGCTTGTTATATAGCCTCGGCTCTTATTTATTGTGTTGTGCACAGAGACGTGAAGGCCAGTAATGTGATGTTGGATTCTGACTTCAATGCAAAGCTCAGGGATTTTGGCCTGGCTAGACTGGTGGGACGCGATCACGCAGCCTCTCATACGACCATGGTGGTAGGGACATATGGGTACCTGGTGTTGGCTATGTGTGAAGCCAAGTTCCTTTTGTAACCATTGGAGAACATCAGAGAATATTGTTGGGTATATCTCTGCAGAGTCAGTTCTTTATATAACCATAGCTTCTTGAAAGTGGTTACTTCCTCCCACGGTGCACGCTATGCAAATAGCATCTGTTTTCTATAAAGGATATACAGAATGTTTAGTAGTGGTATTGTAGAGTGAAGAGTGTTGGAAGTGTATGTAAAAATAGAGTTTTAATAAAGAGAGTTTCCCCTGTTCATAGTGGATGTAGCTAGATATTTTGGTGAACCATTTTAAAATTTCTGTGTGTTTTTATCTTTGTGTGTTGTGTTTCTCTACTGTTCTTTTTCTGCAACTTCTTTCATTTTTGTTTTGTGTTTTAAATCAACAATTGGTATCAGATCTTGGTTAGAACCAAGGAGGAGTTGTGAAGAAAGGTGAGCAGAAATGGAAGAGAGCCCCAACTGGGATGATTGGGTTCAATCTCTCATGTTTATGTGCCATGGCCATGAAGAGAGTCATGATGAAGTGGGAGCTATTCATCAGATGATTTTGGATGAATTAAATGATGAAGCTGATTCTATTATTGAGGAGTTTCTTGGCATGATGGAATTTGGAAGTGACATAGACTAGATGCAAGAAATAAAAGGTGTTGTGGCTTAGTCTGGAGTAAGGAAAAAGGTTAGATTTGATGATGCTCCTATCTATTTGGTTGCTGTAGAGGATTTGCATGTTTTGGTAGAAGCTGAGACGGATGAGTTTCGCATAGGGTTGAAGAAGGAGACGGAGGCCATCTGAGAGGTTGCAAGCCGCACAGTGAAAGATCTTCCCAATTCACTAGAAGTTAGTGCGTTGGAGGCGCAAGAGTCTTTGGAGAGTGTCGGCCAGGATATCGATGAGTTCGGTAGCTCCCTCTAGCGTGGAACAACTGACATTTTGGCAGAAGGTAAGGATTTAATCTCAAAGCTTGATGACGAGAAGGAAAATTTGAGAAATGATCAGGTCGAGTCGTCTTCTTCCTCTTTTGTTTATAATAATGTCAGTGTCTAGAAATACAGCAGGTTTGAGGCTAAGATTAGAACCATGCAGCTTGATAGCAATTCTTATTGCCTAGAGCCTAAGGATGTCGAGGACTTTGAGGCTTGGAAATCAGGGTTTAGACTGGAGGAGAAGGTCAAGTCCAGGCTTGTTCAAAAGATTGTGGATTACGAGACCTTCTGGACATGTTGCTTTTTTCTGTTGCATAAATTGAAGCAGGCGGAAGAAGCTAGGGATGATCTCGTGAAGAGGGCTATTATTTCACCGGAGGATGAGGATTTGAGCTAGGAAGTAGATGATGATGTGGAGATAGAGGTGTGTGAGACTAAACTGAAGGCCTAGGAGGCTAAAGCAGCTACTAAGGAGAAACCTGCGCAGGAAGATAATAAGGGGAAAGTGGTGGCAATTCCAGAAGTTGAAAAGTCTGCAAAAAAGAACGGCCTGATTTGGAATGCTAAAGATGAGGCTGCATTTCTAAAGAGGCTTGTGGCATGCTGCGAAAAAGATGATGCAGAAGATTCTCATAATCTAATGTCTAGTGCTGTAGACATGCGCTGGCAGCGAGAAGAAGAAGACGACGACGATGTGCTGAGAGAAGACTGCAGCGTTGGCATCTTTACCAAGACAACAACAGAGCTAGAACGCTGCAGGGAAAATTTCACAAAAGAGCTGGATTTTATCATAACAGATGTGGTTATGGCCATACCGACATATTTTATTAAGGCTGCTTTGTTTATTGACACCACAGTTGTGATCTCAACAGGCAGATATGCTTCCAGCGAAGAAGCAATGAGAAAGGGGAATGTGATCAATGAGATGTGATGGTGGTATAAACCATGGTTCTACACTATTATGCAGAGTGCACTGAAGGTAGGCAAGTCTATGGAGTTTGAGAAGGATGCAAATGAAGGTGTTACAATTGATTGGAAAGCTTGGAAAAGCCTTATACGGAGTGTCCTTGAATAGAGGTTAAAGCCCTGCTATGCGGTCTTGTTTTCGATGTGACTAAACTTGCAATAAGGGAGATCTCTCGGCACCTCTCTTTCTGGTATGACTTGTCTTCAAGTGGGAGATTGTTGGCTACGTGTGAAGCCAAGTTCCTTTTGTAACTGCAGGAGAACATCAGAGAATATTGTTAGGTATATCTCTGTAGAGTCAGTTCTTTATATAACCGTAGCTTCTTGAAAATGGTTACTTCCTCCCACGGTGCATGCTATGCAAATAGCATCTGTTTTCTATAAAGGATATACAAAATGTTTAGTAGTGGTATTGTAGAGTGAATAGAGTGCTGGAAGTGTATGTAAAAATAGAGTTTTAATAAAGAGAGTTTCCCCTGTTCATAGTGGACGTAGCTAGATATTCTGGTGAACCACTTTAAAATTTCTGTGTGTTTTTATCTCTGTGTGTTGTGTTTCTCTACTGTTCTTTTTTCTGCAACTTCTTTCATTTTTGTTCTGTGTTTTAAATCAACACTTGGCACATGTGTATATAAGGGAAAGGCCAATACATAATCCAATGTGTTCAGCTTTAGAGCTGTCACTTTCGAAATTGCCTGCGGTAGGCGACCGTTGGATCGGAACTTGGATGAAAGACTGGTCGAATGGGGTTGGGATTTGTATGGCAAGGGGAAGCTCTTGGATTCAACAGATCAAAAATTGCATGGGATTTTCAAAGCCAATGAAATGGAAAAGAGAAATGAACTTGCTTCTCTTGGAAAGGATATAGATGAAAAAGAATTTGTGCAAATAGTTTTACAAAGTCTCCCAGGATCTTATCAATCATTTATAAGAGGGCTAGATACTGCTGATAAATTAAAGAACATAAAATATGAAGAGTTATGTGCTAAATTGATGCAAGAAGAAAAACATCAAATCAAAGAAAAGGAGTCATTTAATGATGAAGCTTTCATAATAAGAGGGAAACATAATTACAAAAATACACAAGAAAATCATTCAAGAGAGAAAAATTGGAAGTATGACAATAGGTATACTCCAGTCAAGGATTATAATAAAAGCAAATGGAAATGTAATTACTGTGGTAAGTTGGGTCATAAAGCAAATGAATTCTATAAGAGAGTTAAAGATACAGAAAGGAAGACAAATAAGTTTACAAAAAAAATTGATTCTAAAAGTAATGCTCTCTATATTGCACTTAAAGCAAATGATTCTTATAAAGATGTCTGGGTTATTGATTTTGGTGCCACACAACATATGTGTTATAATAAGGAACAATTTGCATCACTAAGAAATGATAACAATTTAGAGAAAATATATTTGGCGAATAACAGTGCTTTGGAAGTTAAAGGAACTGGAAATGTTCAAGTTGATAATGGTGTGTTAAAAAATGTGAAGTTAGTTCCAGAATTGAAGACAAATCTTCTTTCTGTATCTCAAATTGTAAATCAGGGGTATAAAATAGAATTCTACAATGACAAAATCTTGATCAAGGATGTGAGTAATAACTACAAAGTGACTGCAATTGGTAAAATGGAGAATGGATTATATAAATTTCAAGAATTTACTTCTAAATGTGGAAATGAGAATATGTGTGCTATTGCCAAATATAATGATATGAGTAGGTTATGGCATGAACGTATGGGACATGTCAATTATCAAAGCCTCAAGCTTATGGAGAAACTATATATGGTGCATGGGCTTCCAAAAATCTCATCAAGTCACAAGGTGTGTGAAGGATGTGCTATGGGAAAGCAACATGTGGAAAGTTTCCCACAAGGTAAATCATGGAGAGCAAAAACTCTTTTACATTTGGTTCATAGTGATGTAATGGGTCCTTTTAGAACACCATCACTTGCAGGATCAAGGTATGCCCTCACCTTTATTGATGACTATACTAGAAGAATTTGGGTATATTTTTTAAAAAAGAAGGATGAAGTGTTTGATAAGTTTAAAGAGTTTAAAGCATTGGCTGAAAACTAAAGTGGAAGATCTCTGAAGATAATAAGAACAGATAGAGGTATGGATTATATGAACAAAGCTTTTTTAGATTTTTGCAAACATGGTATAAAGAAGGAATCAACTGTCTCCTACTCACCCCAACAAAATAGAGTTGCAGAAAGAAAAAATAGAACTATAATAAAAATGGCTAGGTGCATGCTTCACTCTAGAAATATAGAAGTTAAATTTTGGGCTGAAGCAATTTGTACTGCAGTTTACATTTTGAATAGAATACCTACTAAGGTAGTTCTGAATATAACACCAGAAGAGGCATAGAGTGGCTTAGGAAGCCTACAGTATCTCATTTTAGAGTCTTTGGATGTAATGCATATGCCCATATTCCTGATGAAAAGAGGAACAAGCTTGAAAGGAAAAGTGAGAAGAGCATAATGGTTGGATATAGTGAGGAGTCAAAAGGATATACGTTATATAATCCTAAAACAAATGAAATTTATATCAAAAGGAATGTATGTTTTGATGAAGATATTGAAAGTGAACATTGTCCTACATTATCTTACTTTCCAATATTGATTGAAGAAGATAAGTCTACTTATACTAATGATCAAAATCAAGGTGTGCAATCTTCTGCAGGAGGAGAAGGAACACAAATTGAAGGATCAAGTGAAAGAGGTGATGAAGACACACAGAAGACTAGAAGTATTCAAGAAATATACCAAGAAGGCCCTAGAAATATGTTTACTAACTATGCTCTTATGACTAAGGTGATGCAGGTTGACACTCCAAGTACATATGAGGAAGCAAAAGGAAAAGAAGATGGGAAGAAGCAATGCAAGATGAATACAACTCTTTGATGAAAAATGGAACTTGGGAATTGACAACTCTTCCGAAAGGTAAAAGTGTGGTTGGTTGCAAGTGGACCTACAAAATAAAGTTCACATCAGATGGAGCTATTGAAAAATATAAAGCAAGACTAGTGGCCAGAGGCTTTTCACAAACAGAAGGTATTGATTATACTGAAACCTTTGCTCCAGTTGTTAAAATGAGTTCAATTCGTACAATAGTTGCTCTAGCTGCAAAATTTGGTTGGAAAATTTATCAAATGGATGTAAAAGGTGCCTTTCTACATGGTGATCTTCAAGAAGAAATTTACATGCAACAACCACCTAGATTTGTTAAAAGTGGTGGAGAACATCTAGTGTGTAGATTAAAAAATTATTATATGGTCTTAAGCAAGCTCTAAGGGCATGGTACTCCAAAATAAATGAGTACTTTATAAATGCAGGAGTTAAAAGAAGTAAAGCTGATCCAAATGTGTATGTAAAACATAGTGATGGTAAAGTTGTTATTATTGTATTGTATGTGGATGACTTTATTATTATAGGGGATCACACACATAATATTGAAATAATCAAAGATCAACTCAAGCTAGCTTCTGAAATAACTGATCTAGGGTTGATGCACTACTTTTTGGGTATACAAGTATGGCAAGAAGAAGGAAGAATCATGCTTTCTCAAACCAAATATACTCTTGATGTACTGAAAAAGTTTAATATGACTGATTGTAAAGCATCTAATACACCATGTGAAGTAGGATTAAAATTTAGTACTAATTCTACTCAAAAGAAGGTGGATGGAAAATTATATAGACAATTAGTTGGGAGTCTTTTGTATCTCACCATAACTAGACCAGATATTGCATATGCAGTTGGTATTGTATCCAGGTACATGTTAGATCCACACATTGAGCATTAGAAAGCAACTAAGAGAATATTAAAATATATTAAAGGAACTTATCAACTTGGAATTGAGTACAAATATGGAGGAGAGCCTACATTAGTTGGATATACAGATTCTGATTATGCAGGTGATATTGATGACAGAAAATCAACTTTAGGGTACATGTTTCATCTTGGGTCAGGACCAATTTCTTGGAGCAGCAAGAAATAAGGAACAATATTACTATCATCTACAAAAGCTGAATATGTTGGTTCATCAAAGGCATCTCAAGAAGCATTATGGCTTAGAAGACTACTTGAAGAAACACAACATCCACAAGTTTGTCTAACTACTATATTCTGTGATAATCAAAATACTATCAAGCTAGCAAAAAATCCAATTTATCATGTTAGATCAAAGCATATAGAAGTACATCATCATTTTGTTCGTGATTTGATAGAAGATCAAGTGGTGGAGTTAAAATTTTGTGGAACAGAAAATCAAATTGCTGACATATTTATAAAAGCACTCCTTGAAGTGAAATTTATCAAATTTAGAAACTTGTTAAATCTCAAGGAGATTGCTATATAGTAATCTTTTGTAATTATCTTCTCCAAATAAATATTATGGGGGGGTGTTGGAGATAATGTTTATTTTATGGAATATTCCAGAATATGGAAACTTCCATCTCTAAATAGAAACTTCTAGATTTTTCCTTTTCCACACTTCTCTTAGTCATTCTAAGATATTCTAGAGATTTCCATGAATGCTATAAATATAGCAGCAAGGCTGCCATTGTAATCAATTAAGAAATCATCTATTTTTTGTGCAATTTGCTGTTCAATAATATATTAAGTGTTTTTTATTTGCTGCACTTTGTTTTATTTTATTTCAAATACTCTATTTTTTTTCAATACTTCTTTGCTGGGATTGTTGTGTTCTCATCATGAACCAAAAGCGAGGCCGAAAATGAGAGAGGTAATAAAGATTGTCAAATTTGAAGCCGAATTGCCAAATGTTCCTCTGAATTTGCCTGTAGCTATTTATGATAATGCCGTCCCTCATAGCCTTAATTCGTCGTCGATACCGACCGGGTATGGAACTTCTATGACGTGCACTTCATCGAGTATTACAGGTACATCTGTTTCATCCAGCTCGGCTATGCTTACATCAGTTTCCTCTCCCACTATTGGTTCGCACACCGAATTCATGTCCAAGCCTCTTTTATATTATTTAGAAGATCATCCCCCAATTGGAAATGGTTCGCGCACCGATTTCATGTCCATATAAGATTTGGTTATGGTTTTTTGGGGATGGCATTAGGAAAACATTAGTAATAAGCTTCACCTAGATAGCCTTGTAATGAATTTCACCTGCATCAAGTACTTTTGACTGCTTTTCAGTTTTGTTTTGAGTAATGTAGAAATTATAATTCACCAGCTATTTAAACTCTTCCAAACATAATATTACAATATTAAAAAGTTTATAAAAATCATCTTTTACATATAAAGAGTTACGCAGGGTTCTATTAAGTGCACTCAGCTCTCTATCTTATTAAAAAATTACAATTATTTATAAATTAATTAGTATTATTCGAGTATTTCTATAAAAAGATCGTTTTGAGATGAGTTCTGACTTCCGAAATTGGTGTCCCTCAGCCTTCGTATATAGTGGATTTAGGTGGGTTCAATATGGCCGGACAACAAACATCAAAGACGTTACCTAGAGAATCTATTTGTATAGTGAGGGCAATTATCTATTTGAGAATATTGTCAATACCTACTGGTTTAATTTTTTCAACAACTTCATAGATTTTATCAATTCTTTTGATGTCCATAATAGATTATGAAATATGATCCGAAATGTTCTAGAAAAATCCCAGTCTTTTGTCACTATTTCTCATTCTGATTAATGAATGATAAAATACGATCCAGAACTTTAATGAAAAATTGAATGTCAAAGAAAAATGGAACATCTAATAGTTTTACAAAAAGCCCTCCTAATGAAAAAAAATTTGTGGATGTCAAAGTAACTTCCCAGAGATCACTCAATTTATATTATTAAAACAGAAATGTCACTCTGAACAACAAAATTCAGTGATGATCTATCCATAACCATCAAACAAGATGGTTTACGTAATTTTCACAGCGGGAGAAAGATGCAGACCCAGCAAGAAGACAATTATCCGATTTCCGTAGAGATGGAAAAGGAAGCAATGGTGTTGGAGCTTTTTTCGGGTGGTTGTTTATTAAAAAATGGAGACACTCGAGTTCTTTGAGAATATCTACGTTAAGTGACACAGTATTGAACAAGATTTAAGGTTTAAGAAGGGTCTTTAATTTGAATGTTTATTTTATATACAGGTCTGTACATTAATTTTCAATTTGTATTAGGTCTCTGTTGTCTACATAGCTAATTTTATAGATATATAGCAACTATGTACATTAGCTATATTGGATGATCTGTTTAAAACATTGTCTTTTCTAAAATTAATTTGTTGAATTGAAGTCTGCTTTATTTTGGGTGGTTCGACCCAACAAAAGAAATTTGGCACCCATTTTCTATTAATTTTGTTCCCCAACATGAAAATCAGTATGTGGGTAGGGATTGTTAGTTTTAGGATCAGACATGTAAGCAATCAGAAAATGCAACACATAAGACAATGAACACAATAGATACCCTACTCGAGGGAGAAAAACCCAACAAATATATCTCTTATTTATTGAAGGAATAAGAGCAGAAATCTGCTTACAACTCAGGCCCAATACAAGGCCGAATTTGATACAAAGAATAATAGCACCTCTCCTAGATGCAAATCTATACAAATAAATATGCTTCCCCTTGAAATTTGCTCTAGTGCTAAAGGAATGATGATCTGCAGCTAGAGGTGTAAATGAAGTGATTGAATTGATGTATATATACAAATCAAGGTGACTCTTCATATGCATCAACGTCTCTTCATATGCATTGACGTCTCTTCATATGTGACTTTTCATTATTTAAATTTGGGAGAAGGATATCTCTCGCCACTAAAACATCAACATTCCCTCTTAGCTAGGGAGGTCTCCTTCCAGATATCCATGTCATGGAGTCTCTCAACATGACATCCATAATGGCTACACCCATTTGTGAAATAGTTCATCACAGAGTTTCTCAACGTGATATCGTCATGGAGTCACTCAACATGACGTCCACCATGGCTACTCCTATGTGTGGAAAGAACATGTGCACAAGTGCCCATCACGGAGTCTCTCAACGTGATGTCGTCATGGAGTCTCTCAACATGACGTCCACCATGGCTACTCCCATGTTTGGAAAGAAACATGTCCACAAGTGCCCATCACAGAGTCTCTCAATGTGATGTCGTCATGGAGTCTCTCAACATGACGTCCACCATGGCTACTCCCATGTGTGGAAAAACACAAGTACAAAGGATTCATCACGAAGTCTCTCAACGTGATGTTGTCATGGAGTCTCTCAACGTGATGTCCCATCTTAGTCTCAGAAATGAACAAGGGCTTGCACCTCATATTTCTCCATCTCAGAGAAATATACACTACAAGGGCTTTCACCTCATATTTCTCCGTCTCAGAGAAATATACACTACAAGGGATTTCACCTCATATTTCTCCGTCTCAGAGAAATATACACTACAAGGAATCTTCATGATGATGTGACTCCTTCTGAAGCTCCAAGTACTAAAATCAACCTCCTGACCTCCTCGTCCAAGGTTGCCTCTGTTGGTTTGTCAGACTCCCTCTGAATGTTAATTCCTTCTCTTTGAAGAAACTGATTGACTTTAGAATAAGAAACTTTCTAAAATGAATCTTACATTTCTCATATTACCATGCACTGTATCATGTAGGCCAGAGTGATCCATTGGGAGCTGGCAAAAGTAACCACAAGATTGGCATCTGGTGTCGCAATAGTGCACATAATCTACATTTCTTGTGTGAACATGTGGACCTTGATGATTGATTTCATAAGGAGGAATGGGAATGCAGCAACCTTTGTGCAAACCATTTTGCTCTAACACAAGCTCATACTCAAATGATCCCCTTTGACCCTGGAAAACCCTAAATAAACTTTCACACTTAGGATTTATAGCTTCTAATTCCACCTTCACAATTGTAGGTCTAGAATTGCTGGTCAATACCTTCATGTCTTTCTTCATTGGGGATAGCTCGCACAATTTCCATACAAGCTTCTCCTTTTCCTTAAGTTCCACTATCATGAAACTACAGTGTCGATATCCTTCACAGAATACCACAATTATGTTACAATTAAGCACATCATCCTTATTCCAAATGAGCATTTGTGAGGTTTTGTTATTCATGGAGCCACATCCTTTAATTCTAACATTGAAACCAGGTAATAGTTCAACATCATTGTCAGAGTTTTTTTTACACTAGTTACATGAACCCTTCATGTACACACAACTTTGGAGCGCAAGCTTGCCATAGAAGTAGCCAGGGTCCGAAAATCGTAGCTCCCTTCCACACAAACATACACAAAATCACAAAGCTTAACCAAATATCATATGAAATTGTAGGAAACATCCTTCCTAGATGCCTCCCTGAAATGCTTACCTTCATGCCAATAGAAAGCAACCACAGTGCTAGTTGACTGTTGAGGAACAATGATGTAAAGTCACGCCTCAAAGTTGCCACTCTCTAGTTGAGCCACAATTGACTCCACCAAGATTTTCATTTCGAAAATGTATATCATCATCTTCTTGTCACCATACATTCCCACAACAGATAAGTGCCACTGATTTAATCCATCGAAATCGATTTGGATTCTTAGTGGGTTTCCTAAGGAAGCAAAAGTAGAAGCGGGCACAAGCTTATTGCAGAGGCTTAAAATTTTATGCTCTACAAGTTGCACTTTTTCCTGGAATTTCACATTCATTAGGATAGCCATGCTCATCCCCACACAAATGCTTTGCATTTGAATCCAAATCATGGAAATGGTCCTTGACTCTGCACGTCCTACTACAACCATTTGTTGTGCATTTTCTCTGGTAACATCTTTCATGGTACTGATGAGGTTCCTGCTTGGACTCAACCGGCATAGCACAAGGATTATCATAGCTTGGGAGAGAACATTTTGTGCTGCACATGTGTTGACTGGAATTGCACTTGTGCTGGCCCAAGTGCCCAGGCCTCAGAGTACATAAACATAACTCATTGCAATTTGAAGACATCTCAAATAAGAAATAGATATCGCCGCAAGTGTAATTTTTCTCTTTGCAATCATGAGAGCCTTTGTGCCCTACCAAATCTCTACATAGGTTTAAGTTGTCTCCTTCTTGGGCACAGTAACTACAACATTCTACACACGAATGACTCCCCATGCAAGAATGGCCGTTACTATGCCCTTTCTCCAACACACACCTCCAAAAGCAATCATAACACTTACATCCAAAAACTGATAGATCTTTCTTTACTTTGCCAAGAGCAACATTAGCCTCTAGCCGCAACCTTAGATCTGCAATACTTTGCCTTCAAAATTTGCCCTAGATGAAAAGTTGACTTGACTGCTTAAACAAATCAGATCAGATCTTTTCTTAGACTTGCTCTGATACCATGTTAGTTTTAGGATAAAAAATGTAAGCAATCAGAAAATGCAACACATAAGACAATGAACACAGCAGATACCCTAGGAAAACCCTCCTACTCGAGGGAGAAAAACCCAGCAAATATATCTCTTATATATTGAAGGAATAAGAGCAGAAATCTACTTACAACTCAGGCCCAACACAAGGCTGAATTTGATACAATGAATAATAGCACCTCTCCTAGATGCAAAGATACAAATAAATATGCTTCCCCTTGAAATCTTCTCTACTGCTAAAGGAATGATGATCTGCTACTAGAGGTGTAAATGAAGTGATTGAATTGATGTATATATACAAATCAAGGTGACTCTTCATATGCGTCAGCGTCTCTTCATATGCATTGGCTTCTCTTCATATGTGACTTTTCATTATTTAAATTTGGGAGAAGGATATCTCTCGGCACTAAAACATCAACATGGATTCTCAAAAGAGTCATTACAGCACCACATATTGAATTTAAAGTGTTTGTTCTATGTTTGAGGAAATCAGACAAATTTTCCAATAAATTATGTCACAAAATGAGATGGGAGTAACACAATAAATAATTTTAATTTTTTACAATCGGGTGTTTAATGATAGTGCTATTGTTTCACCTTTAATATCTCCAATGAGAGTCTCTCATTTTTAAGTATGTCATGTTTCATTGTTCTCGTAAAAAAGGTTCCACTTTTTCTTATTACTAGTTTTAAATTATCTACTTTGAATTTAGAGATTTGTTGTAAATTAATAAGAGTATTTGTAGTCAAACATGTAATGTTGATAGGCATGAACTTCAAAGTGATATCATTATATTCAACATATTATTAAGTTAAATAATTTTAAATATTTATTGTCAAACCTTATCAACTAATACTTAATCAATCTATTTCACATTAGCTGAGATATTCTATATAAAAATAATTCAATATTTTAATTTTTTTATTATTATACAAGTTATAAAAATAATTAATATTATATTGAAAGGAAAAATAAAGTGTTTAGGTTAATTAGGTAAATAGACCCAATTAAGCACAAATTAACTTAAGGATATAATGTGGTGTAGATGGAGTGGAATACAACAAATGAGATTAGATAATTTTAAACAATAAGCATGATTATGCCACCATTAGCAATCAATAAAGAAATAATACTTAACTCTATAATTGAAGCATATATATTAATTGATGAAAGCAAAGAATTGGCATGCCAAATTAGAATTTGGGAATGTGCTAAATAGTCTTGTGTATGGATGAAAATTCAAATATTCTTCCCTACTCTTTGTTTGGTTTCCTTAGCAGTTATTAATCTAGTGCACTACAAACTTGCTCTATGCTTGCAAACTCAACCTATTATGTTCTCTAGATTTTGCCATGTAGATTCTTTGAAAGGTATATTACTAGATGACACATTTTATGTTACACTCTTAGGTTTTTTCTATCAAACTAGTGGTATTTAAAATTACATTGGTAGACAAAAAACTTCAAATAGGCACATGAATTCTAAAATGATTGCTAGGTGATTCACATGTGCTATGATGAGTGTGATAAAAAATTCTAGATTCTTTACTTGATTTGAGTGCAAATGTGAATGATTGTGGTTATGTGATCAAACAAAACTAAGCAATGGTCAACATTAAGACATCTCAAATTTGAATGTAATGAATACACTTTTATATATAAACATAACCCCAAATCATGAATGATTATGCATAGTCAACATGAGACCAAAGTGTAAGAGGGGCCCAATTTCCTAAATGTTTGATTTTTATTGTCATATTTAAGTAAATCAAAAGTATGGCCATAAGGATGCCCTTGCACCTATATCCATGACCTAGATCAGACAACTAGGTTAGATATGTGCTCAATAGAATCAGATTATGGATAAGGATTGGACTAATGATCATAATAAAAAGTAAGGTGATTAGACTAGGGTTGTGTGCATGTATAACCATAGAGATAAGCAATATGAATAAGGCTAGGTACAAGCAAGGCTAGATACAAGATGATAAAACAAGAGATGAATCATGTAGAAAGGTAAGGATAAAGATCAAAGATAATATTAAATAAGGGAAGCTAAGAAAATCCCCTAAGTGAGGAAAAATAAAATAAGTAACGATCAAATGTAAAATAAAAAGAGAAAGATTTAAAAAGGAAACAGTAGTGACATACTAATGGGATCATCAATTGATAAACTCTTCTTCCTTATCGATGAGGTCATCATTTTAAATAAAATATCTATCTACAAATTTATCTTCCTATTTCTTATTTTGCTGTTCTTCTTTACTAGCTACTTTAATTCCATGTGTTTCTTATTGATATGTCTTTATACTTAATGCAAGCACTTCATCATTTTCTAAAACATCCCTTTTAACACATGTTCACTTAATTCAATGTTGTGGTTGTATGCTAATTGACTTTGGATGTAGCACAACTTGTTTATTTTGTTTCCATGTTTCTTTCTTTAGTTTGAATTCAAAAACTCTCCATTCATAAATTGAATTTTCTCTATGTTCTTTACTTCCACATTTTCTTGTTTTGACTCTTCTTTATTTAGAATGTGACATTCCCTTTCAAGTATCAAATGAATTCTTGCTATCTCATCTAGATGAATCTTATATAAATCATTAACATCATCATTTATTTCATACATAACATCATTAGGTTCCTCAATAAATGTATCTAATATGAAATTACTAACATTTAAACTTCATGGATCAACGTATGATAGTTTTCAAGTTCTAACAATCAGGAGGCAATCACAAAAAACTAATACCAAAAAAAGAACAATGTGCCTTAGATTAGTACCAAAAATAAATATATAATTTGAGAAAGTCTGCATAGAGTCACACCTTTGCTAATGAACAGATATCGCCTTAATGGATCTCCATATGAGAGGCTCATGAAAGGAAACGTTGCAGAATGGATTGCAGAAGACTGTTGAGAATGGACCACAAATGGAAATTACTTTGTCAAGTCCTCTACAAATGAACAAATAATTATCCAACACGTGAAATGTTTAATTTAATGGTCAGAGTGTGGATTGTTCCCTTCGTATGATATGTTCCCTATACAGACCAAAGCTATTTATGAATATTCAATGATTGTGTTTTTTGTGATAAGGTTAGTCACTATTTCTCATAAATATTTATTGACTTTTGTGTATGGTGGTGTTGATTTTATTTGATTTTATTATTGACTACGCCCATTCAATCTTTTACGAATCATTTTATTTGATTTTGTTTGCCTGAATATCAAATTGATTCGATCTTTTACCTATAGGAACATTCAACTAATTTGATTTTAGGTATGGGCTAAAGTCACTGTTGCATTCATTGCTTGTATTGAAGGGAGGAATAAGAGGTAAAGTCTCATAGCCGATCAGAATTTTTTTGCCAACACTACAAACTATAGTAATAAAAAAAATAAAAAAATATGATTTGACAAAAGTTGACAGGACTAATGCAAAACATTTGCATACTGAATGCAAGAATACCATGGCATAAGAGGTACTAATAAATATTAGAAGACAAGGTTTAGGCATTTTTAATTCATTTAAAATTATTTGACTTAACAATATGTTAAATATAATGATATCACTTTGAACATTAGTGCCTAACATTACATAAACGACTACAAATATTATTACTACTTAAAACAAATTTGTAAATATTATGATATATCTAGACTACATGTAAAATTTGAAATAATTTAAAATTAATTATGGTGTTAGTCACGCTTCATATTGTGGACATTTTGGAACAATTTCTTTGCGTACAACACAACAACACGGCATTGTAATGTCTCTTCGGAGATATCCGATAAAACACGGCATTGTAATTATCGCGTCACACCTGCAATTCAACCATACAACCCAACAAATTTCCTCCTTCAAACACGGGAATACATTTTATTACCGTCCTACGTATTTGCCCTCAAACAGCCACAAACATATTAGTGTCAACGCTGACCCAAAAAGATTGATAAAAATTTAATTTCCCGCCCGTTAGGTACACTGAATTATCACAGGAGAAATTTTATGAAATCACAGAACATATTCTTCTCAAGATTCTGGGGGGAAGCATATCTTTGACGTTTGTTTGTTTTCTCTTACTTATCTATCTACCCATTTCAAATCGAGGGATTATCTTCTGAATAATATAAAAGAGGCTTGGACACGAATCCGGTGCTCGAACCAGTAGTAGAAGAAGAAAATGATGTATGCATAGCCGAGCTCGATGATACAGATGTGGCTGTAATACTCGATGACTTAAAGCCACGAGGGACGGGATTGTCATATACAGCTACAGGTAAATTCAGAGGAACATTTGGCAATTGAGCTTCAAATTTCAAGATCTTTACCACGTCTCTCATTTTCGGCCTCGCTTTTGGATCAGGATGAGAACACAACAATCCCAGCAACAGCAGCCGCTCCATTTCGTCGGCTTTGAAATTCCCCTGCAAATTTTGATCGACTGAATCGAAAAGCTTTCCCTGGCCGTACAAATCCCAAACCCATTCGACCAGTCTTTCATCCAAGCTCCGATCCACCGGTCGCCTCCCGCAGGCAATTTCCAAAGTGACAGCTCCAAAGCTGAACACATCGGATTCTGGACTGGCTTTTCCCGTATATACGCACTCGGGTGCCAGGTACCCATATGTCCCCGCTACCACGGTCGTATGAGAGGCTGCGTGACCGCGTCCCAGCAGTCTAGCCAGGCCAAAATCCCCGAGCTTTGCGTTAAACTCAGAATCCAACATCACATTACTCGCCTTCACGTCTCTGTGCACAACACGCTGTTCACAATCCTCGTGAAGATAAACAAGAGCAGAGGCTACATCACAAGAAATACTATACCTTCGATCCCAATCCAAGACAAGCTTTTTCTTCCCGAATAAATAGTTGTCCAAACTTCCATTTGGCAGAAATTTGTAGACCAAAAGCAATTCGCCCTTTTGGTGACACCATCCCAAGAGCTGTACAAGGTTACGGTGTCTCAGCTTACTGATTATGGTAACCTCTGTAATATATTCCTTCCTTCCTTGTTTTGAACTCTCGGAGATTCTCTTCACAGCCACGATCTCATTTGTGGATGACAAAATGCCTCTATACACGCCTCCGAACCCTCCTTGACCAAGTTTCTCATCGTCGCTGAAGTTTCTCGTGGCAGCACTGAGCTCGGCATAGGAAAACTTGCGGGGGCCTTGAGCAAACCATTCGTCCAGCTCCACATCGCTTTCTTCTCTAGCCTCACCACCGGATTTTCTTTTTCCACAATACCACCATACGCCAACGAACATGAAACCGCAGAGGACAAGCAAACTGGCGAAGACTGAAATCAAAACAACTCTTACAGAACTGCTGTTGCTGCCTTCATTTCCACGGCTTCCAGTGGAGATTTCCCAAGAATATTCAGACGAGAAATTCCAAGAGTAAATTATGTGGGTCTCGGCCGACAATCCAGTGGAAGCTGAAAGCCCGACCTTCACGTTCTCCGGAACAAACTCGCGGAGGTCTATTTTATACGACAAGATTGGGGTTCCTGGTTTAGAGATATTATTGCTATTACCAGAGGGGTTATATAAAAGAAATACCTGAATCTGCTTTGCTTCGCCTTCATAATCCACCCATGCGTCCCAATATTCCCCGTTCTTGAGAGTCTCGTTGTCAGGCCGACTGCTTGCATTTTGGCTCAGCGAAACGTTCGCCTTGGAAATAACTGAATTAATGTCGATTCCCACATGGTTGTCATCTGGGTCGAAATAGTTCTTGTATGTGTCGAACTCAACAGCAACTATCTGATTAGATGAATTTCCGTCGACTATTTGGTTAAACAGGCCCAGCCATTGGCCCGTAGCAGCGACGGGCGGTTCAGCGTCGAATGGGGCCATGAAGAAAGTGATTCCATCCCCGGCCGAACTGGTACTAGCTTTACCAACAACGAACTGAAAATGTGAAGTGAAGTTTGCAACAGCCTGGGAAGCGTTGTCCCACATAGGAATCGATTTAGAGTAGGTGGCCCAGCCAAAGCTTGATTGCAGGGTACCATCGACTTGATTTCTGGTGAGTTGTATGGTGTTGCCTTGAATATAAGAGTCATTGTACAAAGTTATATTGTCATGAGGAGGAAAAGTAAAGTTAACGGTTCCTGCCTGTGACACAAAAATTGAAGCAGAAATAACAATGAACAAGAGAGAGAGAAGGGCGTTCAGAGCCATGTGTACCCTGGTATTGTGTCCACGAATGAAAGTCCTCAGAGAGAGCAGATATAAGTTGGTGATGATGCTTGACCAGGTCATAGTCAATAACAATACGTTGCCACAGCTTATTGGCGGGCACAATTCTAGACGCGGATGAAGCGGGTAACCGACCAATTTGCTTACCAAATTCGCGTTGAAAGTGTCAGAAATTTTAGAATAGGCAACGAACACAAACCCCCGGTCGATGTGAAAGTTGCGGCATTTTCGATGTCCAGTCATTTTCTCGCTAGAAGAGAGAAGGTGAGTGCTGTGAAGTTACAATTTGGCATTGAACGTAATATCCACAACGTGTAACAGTGATCAATTAAAATTCGAAATGTCAAGTGTTTTCTCCCCTCCCTCTTCTTTTTCATATTTAGCCACGTAATTAACTTCTTTATTATAATCAAATATTAATTAACTTCTGTATTATAATAAAATATTCTTATAGAAAAGATATTGAGAGGAATACTAATATTTAAAGGAATTGATTTGATTATCACTTAAATTAAGATTGTACATTTGAGTTGGTTTAGTGGTGAAGATTTGTGTTTTTAAAAGAGAAGTTGCAAGTTTGAACTTTGTAGTGGTAAGGTTTGTCTCCCATGTAATGTTAGCATAGTAAGGTGCCTCCTAAATAAATAGGAGTGCAAGGTAGTTCAATATGTTATAAGTCACTTACAAACTCAAATCAGGGTACTTGACATCGTAAACTATAAAAGGACTCCATTGCATTCCATTCTAGTGGTGAAGCACGATAAGGAGAAAAAATATCCTTGTTTTAGTCATTTTAGTTTTTTTTTTTTTTTTTTTTTTAATTGTGAAGTTTAGACATGAAGAATTTTTATAGGATTTGGAGTAAATTGTATAAGCTATTTTTTTAAATAGTATTTTATATTACATTTTTAATTAAAATTATTTATATTTTTGTGGAGTTTTGCTACACCCTTAATCTTATAGTGTGTATAGGGTTATGAGTAGTCAGATTATGGCTACTTTAACTCTTAATTAAGTATATGATCATTATATTCTTATCTAGTTAATTTGGTCAACCTAGGTGTTATATTTTGGTAGCTAAGTCGGCCTGGGTGATATTCAAGGCATAAGTAGGGTATATATAGGAGGTAGTGAGTGTTATTTGATCACCAGATTGTGAATTGTGTTCTTCTTGAAGAATTTTGGATGTTTTCCCCTCGAAGTGGCTTATTAATATCAAGTCTTTGCATAATATTTTCTATTATATTCTTTTATTATGTAAGTTGTTTGATTACAAGTGGTATTAGACTATGATTTTAACATTGTGAAGGCAAGAAACAAGGCATTTTTTAATTTTGGAGCTCATTTTAAAGCTCATATCTCTCTTTTCAGTAAATTTTTTATTTATTTTTGTAGGGTTATTCAAATATATATTCAAACTATTTTAGTCCTAATTTAAGGTTAACTGGAGCATAATTAAGGTAGTTGTTGCCAAATTAGGGCTTCCACTAAGTTTGTTCCTAGGGTTGCAATTCAATGATATTTTCTTGATTTCAAGAGTGTTGAACAAGGGTAAATTGATATAGTTGTGTTCCTGATTTGAAAGCATTTGGAATATATATGACTCCTAAGTCATTGTAAAATTAGGGTTTCCACCAAATTTGCTCTGAAAAATGCAAATCAACAAATGTCTTGATGGTTCCTTTTGGGAAGTAATATATAGGCCTTATTAAATCACAGTAAATTTTTTGGATTAGTTGGATTTGTTTTGTGTGATTTATTGCAAAATAATTTTTTCCATCATGGCAGGGCCTACAAAAAGAGGCAAAAAGAGATTTATTACACCTAGAAAATCTCTAGGTAATGAGGATGTGTGAAAAGAGAAGATCATTCATAAATATAATGAATCTATTATGGAACAAATTAAGAAATAAAGCAACAAGATGAATGATGAAACCTTGTTAATTATGATAAAGTCAATGCAAGGGGTGGCTAAGAAAAGTGATAGATCAATAAAATGGTGGGAAATTTATTCATGGCCAACATCTTAGAGATTCAAAACATCGAGAAACACAACAAGGATTACGTGGATGAGGAGTCTCCTAAGGGGAAGGATGCTTTTGGGTTTGAATCAAACCTGAAGATGGATCATCACCTAAATAATTATATGGCTAGGCACTTTACACCAAAGTTAGATATGAGAAATTTTGATGGCAAAGATCCTAGCAATTTGATCTGTCAAATGGAGCAATTATTTGACATTCATCATGTTCCTTATTAATCAAAGGTGGAAATGGCTTCCTTATAATTGGAACTAGACCGATTTAGTTGGTATCATTGGCTATGTGATGAAAACAAAAAGAAAGGATGTGTTGTCACTTGGTTTGTTTCCCAAGAGGAACTCACTAACATTTTAGTGACAATCTTATGGATAGCTACTTTAGTTAGATTACCAAAGTAAAGAAAACAAGTATGGTCAAGGATTATATTCATTAATTCCAAACATTGTTTTTAAGAGTAGAAAATGTGGCATGAGAAAATTTGATGAAATTATTCCTTGGAGGCTTAAAGGATTGAATCAACTATGAGGTACACATGTTCCATCCAAATTCTATGTCCTAATCAATGATTATGACAAGGTTGGTAGAGAAAATTTTTGTGGCCAATAAAGGGCAAGGTTGTAAACATAGGATATCGAAGCACTCCTACATAGTCACTTCCTTAGCCTACTAGTTTGATGCCACAACAAATTGAAGAGAAGAGAGAACAAGGGTTATATTTTAACTATGATAGCAAATACAACCAAGGACATAAATGCAATGAAAAAAAATGTTTTATATTGAAGGGCCAAGTGAGGAAAAAGAGGACAAACCAATATTAGAGGGTGACAATGAGTTAGATGAGGAATCAAGAGATACTCAACCAAACATTTCTTGGCATGCACTTGCTAGAGTTAGAAACCCACAAACTCTCAAGGTGATGGGTTTCTTAAAGAAATAGAGTAATAGTGTTGATAGACTTAGAAAGCACTCAAGTTTTCATCAAAAATAAGTTAGCTACCCATTTGAATTGTTTTATATATGCTGCTCCAAAATTTTAGGTCTAAATTCTAGATGGGGGTGCTATCAGTTGCTCAATTAAATGTCGTAGAATTAGATTGACCATGGGATAATATAGGCTTGATTGTGCAATGTTTTCTATTCCCATGGGTGCAACAAATATTATGCTAGGAGTAGACTGGATCACTACATTAGGGATCACTGAGATGAACTTCTAATAGTTATTCATGAGATTTTACTCAGAGGGAAGGATAGTTAAACTAAGAGGGTTGTGTGAAAAGTCCTCACAAATGCTAAGCTCTCATCAAATGCAAAAGATGCTTAAAAAGGGGTTTGATAGATTTGTGACCCAATTGTTTTCATTAGTAGCCTATTAACAACATGTTTCTATCTAGCATCTACAAGCAATTATAGATTGTCACCCAGTGGTTTTTGGAGATATTCCTAAAGGATTGCCTCCTAAAGGGGATTACAATCATGCCATTTAGCTGGTACTAGGGAGCCAACCACCCAACATCAAGCCTTAAAAGTACCCATATATATAAGAAAGTGAAATTAAGAAGATGATTCAAGAGATGCTAAAGGTAGGTATTATCAAGCATATTCATAGTGCCTACTCCTCTCCTCTGGTGATGGTGCATAAGAAGGATGCCACTTAGTATATTTGTCTATACTATAGAGAGTTTAATAAGTACACCATCAAAGAAGAGTTTCCTATTCTAGTCATTAATGATTTACTAAATGAATTAAATGGAGCTATGTTTTTTATAAAACTTGATCTTAGATTAGGTTATCACCAAATTCAAATCAAGGAGGAATATATTCCCAAGAATAAATTTAGGACTCATGAGGGTCATTATGAGTTTCTAGTGATGCCATTTTGTCTTACTAATGCTCATTCTACATTTCAAAATTTGATGAATGTCATTTTTGAGGAAGTTTGTATTGATGTTCTTTGATGATATATTTATTTATAGGAAGACATGGGAAGAACATTTATAGTATGTAGATCAAGAATTACAAGTTATCAAACATCACCAGCTTTATGCTAAACCTTCCAAGTGTGATTTTAGTCTCAAAGAGGTAGTTTACTTAGGTCACATAATTTCACATGGAGTATAAGTTGATCCTAACAAAATCAAGGCTATGATAGAGCGGTATATTCCTAAAACTATTAATAATTTGAGGGGTTTCCTAGGACTCACTAGATATTATAGAAGATTTGTGAAGAACTATAGCTACATAGTCGTACCCTTACAGTTCTACCAAAGAAGGATGATTTTAAATGGAATGAGTTAGCTAATACAACATTTGGGAGATTGAAGAAGGCTATGTGTACCACTCTAGTTCTATCCACTCTAGATTTCACCATGGATTTATTATGTAGTGTGATGCTTTAAGAAATGGTATAGGAGGAGATCTCATGTAACGAGGTAGGTCCATTACTTTTGAAAGTTATCGATTGAAGGGTAAAAAACAACTCAAACCCATTTATGAGAAGGAAATGATATCTATTCTACATGTAGTGAAATAGAGGAGGCCATATTTGATGGGTAGCACTTTAAGGTTAAGACATTTATCAGGATAGCCTAAAATATTATCTAGAGAAATTGGAATCATCAGAAGAGAATTAAAAATGGGTACTAATATGTAGTGGTATGACTTTGAGATCATCAATAGAAAAGGAAAGGATAATATATTTAGTGTAGGTTTTTATTTTTCTTATGTTAGGGAATATTTTTTTTCCTACACATATTATTAAGCTTACTTAGGTTATTCTAAGGTATGGTTATTATGAGACCACATAGCATAACCCATTAATTACATGTTTCACTCTTAACCATATTTGGGTAGTTGAGTCTCACACCCTCTTTTGGATTTATATGTTGCCTCTCATAACCATTTGTTTGTTTTTTATTTGAGTATGTGTATCCATGTATTTTGGTATTTACCAAATAGGTAAAACTTCTACCTATTTTGGCTAGGTGGAGTTATTACACCTCTTGGATGTATATGTCCATATTTTTCTATATATACAACTCTCACCTTTCACCTCTTCTAGTTAGTGAGAGTAATGCGAACATTCTCTAAATTCTCTTCTAGTTTCTATCTTGAGTTCTTTCTTTTAGGATAATTTCTCCATTCAACTATTTTAATCTTTGAACAATTATTTGTTGATTGGAGTACATACAATCTATGACCAATAATAGTTCGTGGTTTAGATTCTCACTTCTCATAGAATCTAACATGGTATCATAACCTAGTTGTTTAGTATATAATTCATTTTATAATCCTATTTTTGAGGGATTTTGAGAATAATCATGCTAATGTTTTCCTCAAAAACCTAGTATGCTTTTCTCTTGCATCCTCAGATGATCTAATCAAGATAGTTTAGAAGAAAAATAAGCATCTATATTACTCTAGTTTGTATATGTGTGTTTTTGTGAGACCTAGATTGTATCTTTTTAGTAATCCTAAAGGCATTTTTACCTACTCCATATCATCCAAAAGGCTCGAGGAAGTCAAGATTGGATTTAATTTCACCAAAATTAGAGATTGGAAGACTTAGTTGCAAACAAGGATTTGATGCATGGTTCTAGAAGGTAGCTTTCATTTTAGAGCACTTCATCCCAAATAAACATCTCCATTGCACTTAGAAATCCTTAAAACCTAAAGATCAATTTTCAAATTGTCAATTTTGGAGAACTTTACCTCTGAGGTAAAAACATTTTGCCCCTCCAAGTTGTATGGTGGCTGTACCGTATAATTTTTTTAAAAAATTACTACATAGGCAGCCTGTCACCTATGTAGCATTATCATACCACCTGTGGGTGGCTGCAACTCCTCCACTGGCTCTGTGCAGTGCACCACCAAAGATGCCATAGGAAATATTCTAAGAATATTTTTCTTCAAACCACTATTTTCAAAGAAGGTCATTTCACACCATAAGTTTGGTGGTTCTTGTTTGAATTTGGGCAGTTTCAATGTACACCAATGGTTTTCAGCCAAACCAAGGGTGGTTTAAGAATTTTCAAGTTGAAAAGAATATTCTCATGATTTTTTAGCATATTTTGATGCTAATGTTAGTATGACATCACCATCCAACCTCCCAATCTATCTCCCCTCTTCATTAGGTTTTTCACTTTTATAGGCCAATTTTGAGAGGCCTATTCTTAGCCACACAGAGGCCTTTTTTGGCACAATTTTTAAAATTTGGGCTATAATTTTGTGCTCTGCATTATAGTGAAATTGGTTTTTTGATTTGATGCTTCAATTGTTTAAAAATTGAAGATTCTTCTAGAATTTACTACACAGTTCTTATTTTGAGACTTTCCAAGAGCCATAACTTATGCAAACAGATTCCTCTTTGGGTCTCATTTTTTTTAGAGTTTATATTTTTCTATGTACTCTACACTAGTTCTCTTAAATTGATCTCATATTGTACTTGAGCTATAGTTTCAATGTTTTGGTCCTTTTGGGTCTTGTAAGAGTCTGAAAATATGATATTTACATTACAAATCACACTAATTATAAAGTGCCACACATTGTAATTACTGGGGGTAATTTTAGAAACTTGTAAAAAGGGAGGTGTTTTATGTGTCTTATTTTCACACTTCTCTTTTAGATAACAATCTACTTTTTTGCACTAATGGATCAATCACAAATTCTTATTTTAACACCATATACCTATTTTGAATGGAAATCTATAATGATAATCTATCTTACAAAACAAGGATTGCATAGGGTTACTATGGGACTTGAGGTAGAATCCACAAAAAATGAATAAAAGACAAAATGATTTAATAAATGTGATGAAGCATTTGCTACTTTGTATATGTTTGTGCCTCCTGACTTGCATTTTCACATTAAATCTACCACTACACCAAATGACGTATGGACCAGATTGCAAAACCTCTTTGGTAAGCATGACGAAATAAGGGGTCATCAATTGGACAATGAACTCATAGGGTAGATTCCTCGTAATTTTGACACAATACTAGACTTCTTCACAAAATTAAAAGCCATCAGATTGTAGTTAAAATAGCGTGGAATAGAAAAGAATGACACACAACTGATCTTAAGTTTTTTTCTGATCTTGTTTCAAACTATTCTATATTTGTTTCTACTTTTCATGCCATAAAATGTGCTCTAAGTTCCAACTATAAAATGCCTTCTCTAGATGAGTTTTCTATAGAACTCACCAAGGAGAAAGATAAATTGGTACACATGGGTACAATTAAAGGTCCTCAAAGTCACATGATTTAGACAATGATTGGAATATGCCGAGGTAATGTGATGTCACAATAGAGATGAGTGATTTTGGAGTGATGAGTGATGAATGAGTTATGGATTATGGATCATGGATCATGGATCATGGACCATGTTTGATATTGCATGGTGGATAATGACCTAAAGGTGATGTCATTTATACTAGACTTAGACACACAATTCAAATGTTTTGGCACAAGAATTGTGAAATTATAACTACCATAACTACCCTTTGAGCTATTCAAGACTCTCTCTCATGGATTCTCCACTCCTAACATCTTAGGATGCTCTGATACCAAATTAATGCAGACACTTCTCTGAACATGCAATTAATCTCTAAAAGCAATACTTCATTTCTCGGAATTAATTCTCTAGACATATGGAATATCAAAACAACATAAGATAATGTCAAATAATTCCATCAAATTTAGGATTAACTCTTTCTCATGAAATTATATGACAAGATTGGGATTCCCAGTTTAGAGATGTTATTGCCATTACCATAGGGGTTATATGAAAGAAATACCTGAATCTTCTTTGCTCTGCCATCGTAATCCATCCATGCATCCCAATATTCCTCGTTCTTGAGAGTCTCCTTGTCACACTGAGTACTTTCATTTTTGTTCAGCGAAACATTCACCTTGGAATAATTGAATTGATGTTGATTCCCACATGGTTGTCATCTAGGTCAAAATAGTTGTTGTTCGTGTCGAACTCAACAGTAACTATCTAATTGGATGAATTTCCATTGATTGTTTAGTTAAATAGGCCCAACCATTGGCCCGTAGCTTTAACAGGCAGTTTAGCGTCGAAGGGGGCCATGAAGAAAGTGATTCCATCCCTGGCTGAACTGGTACCACCTTACCAATGAGGAACCGAAAGTGTGAAGTGAAATTCACAAGAGACCGAGAAGGGTTGTCCCACATAGGAATCAATTTAGAGTAGGTGACCCAGCCAAAGCTTGATTGCAGGGTAACACTGGCGTGATTTCTGGTGAGTTGTATGGTGTTGCTAGACTAGCTCAATAGATCAAACTAGGTCAAACCATGTTCTACAAAACATTGGGAGCACAAACCGAGCTTGGCTACTACCTTAGAAGGAGAGCCAAACTACAGGGGTTTTGTCCTTTTGTTGTATATAGAAGCGATCAACCCAAATCAAATCAATCAAGCTAGGATCAAGACATGAAACCCTAGTTATCAAAGATTTGAGTGCACCAGATTGTCGGTACCTAAAACCTAGCATCCAAAGGAATGACAGAGGTTAATGAATAATTCAAAAAAAATTCTCAGAGGTCAGAATGCCCAGGACAAGGGTGCTTGGGTGCCCTGGTCCCAAATCAGGGTTTCTAAAAACTAAAAACATTGTTGGGTCTGTACGAGCAAGCTTATCCTTCTTCCTAGATGCCACCTTCTGAAACTTGTCCATCTGACCTGCGCACATAAAAATAGGGAAAAAGTTGGGTGCTATTTAGGAGCTTACCTCAATCAATCCCTATGAATGGTGTTTCCACCTCCATAATAGCAAATATGATTGATAAAGTGTACATGCCCTAGAAGGGCATAGGCAAATTTGAAGTAGACTGGAATTCTAACACAAAGCATGAAGGAAGGAAGTCACCATGAGGATGGAAACCCTTGTATGCTTGTAGATGGTGTCACAGCTTGACTTAAGCAGTTGATGTAGCCTCTGAGATCTTCACAAGAACTGCAATATACTAGTGCTGCAACTATAATCCACAATAGAGAGCTTCAGAACAAGATAGAGAGCATAAGAATCTTCCAAGAAGTTAGCAAGAGTGTAGATATGTTAAAATAAATGACTTAACCTACTTTTATATGTGTTCCCATTGATTTCCAAAGAGTTAAACCTCATAAGGCCGACATTAGGAATGTTTAAAGGACCTAAGCAGACAAGGCCACTTTTTAGGGTAGGGCTAAAGGAGGGCCCAGGGTGCTTGGGCACCTTGGTCCTTTAGCCAAACACCCCTGGAAAAAGGGCACTTAAAGCATGCTTAGTCCTACACAATGATTCTTTTCCAAGTTTTGTGCATCGGGATCAAGTATTACACGCTTAATGCTCAAAAAGGTATTAAAACAGGTCTTAATTTAAACAAGTGTAAATATTTGAGATCCATCTAGGAGCTAAATCAAGGGTAAAATGGTGGTGTACACATTTTACGACTCAACAACATTTACTACTTTGTATATGTTTGTGTCTCCTGACTTGCTTTTTTACATTAAATCTACCACTACACCAAATGATGTATGTACCACATTGGAAAACCTCTTTGGTAAGCAAGATGAAATAAGGGGTCATCAATTGGAGAACAAACTCGTGTAGGGTTGAGTCCTAGTAATTTTGACACAATACTAGACTTCTTTAAAAAATTAAAAGTCATCATATTATAGTTAAAATAGTGTGGAATAGAAAAGAAAGACACAAAACTGATCTTAAGTTTTCTTTATGATCTTGTTCTGAGCTATTTTTTATTTGTTTCTATTTTTCATGCCAGAAAATTTGCTCTAAATTCCAACTATAAAATGCCTTCTCTAGATGAGTTTTCTATAGAACTCACTAAGTAGAAAGATAAATAGGTACACATGGGTACAATTGAACCCTCAAAGTCACATGTTTTAGATGATGATTGGAATATGCCGAGGTAATGTGATGTCACAATAGAGACGAGTGATTTTGGAGTGTGAGTGATGAATGTGTTGTGGATTATGGATCATAGACCATGGATCATGTTTGATAATGCATGTTGGATAATGGCCTAAGGGTGATGTCATTTATACTAGACTTAGAGACACAATTCAAATGTTTTGGCACAAGAATTGTAAAATTATAACAACCATAGCTACCATTTGAGCAGTTCAAAACTCTTTCTCATGAATTCTCCACTCCTAACATCCTAGGATGCTCTGAGACCAAATTAATGCAAACACTTCTCTAAACATGCAATTAATCTCTAAAAGCAATACTCCGTTTCTGGGAATTAATTCTCAAGACCTATGGAATATCAAAACAGCAGAAGATAATGTGAAATAATCCCATCAATTTTAGGATTAACTCTTTCTCATGAAATTATACGACAAGATTGGGCTTCCCGGTTTAGAGATGTTATTGTTATTACCATAGGGGTTATATGAAAGAAATATCTGAATCTGCTTTGCTCCGCCATCGTAACCCACCCATGCGTCCCAATATTCCTCGTTCTTGAGAGTCTCCTTGTCAGGCTGAGAACTTCCACTTTGGTTCAGTGAAACGTTCGCCTTGGAAATAATTGAATTGATGTCTATTCCCACATGGTTGTCATGTGGGTCGAAATAGTTCTTGTACGCGTCGAACTCAACAACAACTATCTGATTGGATGAATTTACGTTGATCATTTAGTTGAACAGGCCTAGCCATTGGCCCGTAGCTTTGACAGGCGGTTCAGCGTCTAAGGGGGCCATGAAGAAAGTGATTCCATCCCCAGCCGAACTGTAACCACCATTACCAACAACGAACCGAAAGTGTGAAGTGAAATTCTCAAGAGCACGAGAAGAGTTGTCCCATATAGAAATCGATTTAGAGTAGGTGACCTAGCCAAAGCTTGATTGCAGGGTAACACCGGCCTGATTTCTGGTGAGTTGTATGGTGTTGCCTTGAATATAAGCGACGTTGTACAACGTTATATTGTGTTGAGGGAAAGTAAAATTAACGGTTCCTACCTATGCCACAAAAATTGAAGTAGAAATAACAATGAACAAGAGAGGGAGCAGGGCGTTCAGAGCCATGTGTACCCTAGTATTGTGTGTACGAATGAAAGTCTTAAGGTGGAGTAGATATAAGCAAGTTGTCATGCTTGATCAGGTCAGAGTCAATAACAACATGTTGCCACAATGCATTGACGGGTACAATTCTAGAAGCACGTGAGACGGGTGCCTGCCCAACTTGCCTACCAAATTCGCGTTGAAAGGGTATAAATTTTAGAATTTTCCATGTCGGAATAGACAACTAAAACAATTCAGTGTTATGCCGTTTTCTCTCTAGAATGCTGAAACGTGAAACAGTCAAATCAATTCGAATTCGACCTGTTTTCTTCCCTCTCTCTTCTTTTTCATATTTGACCACATAATTAACTTATAAAATAGTATTTTTATAGAAGAGATATTGAGAGGAATTCTTCTTACTAATGTTTAGAGTAATTGATTTGATTTTCATTTAAATTAGGATTGTACATTTAAGTTGGTTTAGTGGTGAAGATTTGTATTTTATAAGGAGAGGTTGCAAGTTTGAATTCTGTAAGGGGTAATGTATGTTGTCATGCATTCATAGTATAGTAAGGTGTCTCATGTACAAATAGGAGTGTAATGTAGTTCAATATGTTCACTCTACTTAAATATCATCCACTTAAATGGTCAAACAATTAATAGCAATTTAAAGTGGTAAATATTTGTCCAATGTTTATTGGCCAAAATTAACCTTCAACTGTGGAAGTGGATGATATGTAAGAATAGCCCAATATGTTATAAGCCACTTACAAACTCAAATCAAGCTACTTGTGGACTATAAAAGGACTCCATTCCATTTTAATGGCTAAGCACAATAAGAGAAAAAAACATCTTTTTTATAGTCATTTCATTATGCTTTATGATTGTAAAATTTAGACATGAAACATTTTTATAAGATTTGATGTAAATTGTACAATCTATTTTTTTAATATTTTATATTACATTTTTAATTAACATTATTTATATTTGTGTGGTGTCTAGAGTTATAAATATATATTAAAAATAAATATAAGTTGTTCAGAGTATGATCTTTATTAAGGGGATCAAATTTAATGTTAGTGGTTCTGAAATAAAATTTATATAGACTCTAATTGATATAAAGTTTAGTATTTTGAGTTGTTTTTAGGAAGGAGAGGAAATAGATATTATAAGTTAGTTTTTCTATGTAATTGTACAAATTTGATGTAAGTTTTTTATGGGTTTTCTTACTATAAGGATTTCCACACATAAAATCTTCTATATTGTGTCATATATTCATTTACAAGTATATTTAAATTACACAATTACTATTCTTGGTTGAAAGATTATCCTTTTAAACTTAAAATTCTTAATCTGCTAACATGGTGTTAGAGCTTCTTTTAGGTTATGCTAATTTTGTCTACAAGAAAAACATAATTGTAGAAAGAAGTAAAAAATTAGTTATTGAATATAGTTTGTAGATAGCTCTATTACCCTTTCAGAATTTTTGCATATTATTAATTTTTTATTTTTTCTTTGTTACTATAGATTCTCCCTATAAAAGTAGCGAGGAAAACCATTTATTTTACTAAAGTTTTTTTAAAACCTTAAACCCAATTTTTAAAGGTAAATGCTTTCTTTGTTAAAAATTATTACTTAGATAAAAATTTATAATCAAATTTTCTTGCTAAATAATAACCTTCCTATAAAGAAACATAAATATTTATGATGAAGGTATTGCTTGGCCTAAAATTGGGCTTTATAAAATAGAATATTACCCCAAAAAAATTGGGTCGCATGGAATGTAACGAAGGAAGGACATAAAAATACCCTACACACATTACCATATGTGATCTACCACAATTCTTTAATTTCTTTTATTATAGGTCACAACGTCTTGTTAATAGTGTCAACGACCCATTTTATTAACAGTCATGTCCCCTTCTTAAATAATTCACGGCCTTTTGTTAAATAGTTCACGGCATTATTTTTATGGCATGACCATATATATTCTTGGTGTGGTCCATGTCCACTCAAACCCTACAAATAATAAAATTCATACAAAACTAGTATTCTCGGCTAATATACAATGGTACAACCACTATAAAGGACATAATCAGTATTCATCATGTGGTTGCATTATATATTTTGGATAGTATTGTTATTACTTGACCTTACTCTTATAACATGGCTTCAAATCTTGTTATATCAAGAGAAATTATATAATGGTAGCAAGGCATAGAGACTTATGTCATAATCGCATTCATAAAATTAAAATACTACCAACATATATTTTAAAAAATGTACAATTATAAAATTAAAAACATAGCCAACATAACACACACACACACACACACACACACACTCTTTGTCAATAATATATATATATATATATATATATATATATATATATATATATATATATATATATATATATATATATATTATGAACTAATTAATTTTTATTTTGTAGAATGTTATTATTTATTTATTAAATAAAAAGACATCAAAATTTTAAATATATATTAATGTGTATAAATGAAAGCGTTAAAAAATAATTGATAAGTATGCAATATTTACTATACTTTTCAAAGTAAAAATAAAAAATAGAATTACCAAAATAAGGAATGGTTGCTTTCCCAAAAGTGATTTTATTTAAGTTACACACATAAGTAAAAAATCTCTTAAAATAAAAATAAAGTAAAGAATGTAGATAAAATACAATAATTCTTAACTAAAAATTAAAATCTATGTGTCCATGTATGTATGTAGTAAATAAAATAGTAACATTTGAAGTAAAATAAAACAACTCTTAAGTATATAAAGTAGCTCAAAATTTCTCCTCCTTTTGACTAAAGTTTTTCTCGATGTTGATTGGTCTAAAATTTCAAACTTTAAGGCTTCTCGATTGGTTGGGGAATCTTACATCTATCACTAGAAAAATTTGAGTGGTTGGCCTTTTGAGGGAGATCTAGAAGCCTAAGATACTCTTTCTTCTCTTTTGGCAAAATAGGTCATGTTGTTCTCTAGAGGAGGTACATGTTCTTTTTGGAGGCTATGACCCTAAAGGGGCTTATTCAATTTCCCATAGGTACCAAATCTTAGAACAAGAAAAGAGTGGGTATAGGTATCTCCCCTAGTGGAAAAAAATCTGGAATAAGTATATTTGGCCTAAGTGTAATTTCTTTATTTGGTTTCTTTGTCAAGGTAACTATCTCACCTATGATAATATAAGAAAGAGATGATTCTACAATCCTTCCAAATGTGTTCTTTGTGGTGCTAATGAAGAATATGTGGCTCATATTTTCTTTCAGTGTGCCTTTTCTAAGTGTCGTTGGAGACAAAAATGGCACATCTGGAATCGACCCCTTCTCTATGTTACTACTCTACCTAAATTTTGGGCTAGTTTGGGATGACTTCTTTCTCTTGCCTCTTTCAAGGTTATTAGAGTCTTATTCAGTATGTCTACCAAAAGATTTTGGACTTGATGAAAAGAAAATTGGTAGCTAAGTGTTTGTTGGATAAAGTTATAACTTGTAATATTTTGATCTTGAGGCAATTACATTTTGGTAATTTGGATGGCTCTGTTCATTCTAGCTCTGGGATTAAATCTTCAAAGAAGAAGAAAAGAGTAGGTTAATGATCTTCTCCCCTATTAGGTTGTTACTGTAGAAATTAAGCTTGCTTAGGAATGTTATCTTTGACCAAGTCTATTTTAGCCATGTGCTATTTTTAGCGCAATGCTTAGTTTGACGGAGCCTATTTTTAGCCACATCTAAATTAACTGGAAAACATGCTTATTTTTAGGTTCCACTAAATTTAGACAACTATTGGCCTATATATGTACTTCATATTGTGATTTAATTAATCTATTCATTGAGCTTTTGCTTTCATATTGACTCTTTTTTATATTGCATACTCTTGTTTATTTAACTCTTGTAGAGAATTTGATAGCTAGACTTTTGCGGCTTAACCAAGTGGCATCATTCTTATAGAAGGTCTTTCTCAATCTCACATGGTATAAGACCTAGTTCTAGTTGGAACAATGGTCTGGTATCATTTGCAAATTTGATTTGAAGATAGGGTTTGTGTGAAAAATCTATTGCAGCTACTGATTATTAATTTCCTATCTTATATAGATTATTTGACTGCCAAAAATAATTCACAGCAAATATTAAAAATAATACAGCCACAACTTCACGAATAATCACGGAGATAAAAAAAATAAAATATGCAAACTAAACACAATATTTTTAGACAAATTGTCCCTAGAAAAACCCTGAAGGGAAAACCAGTCAGCTAATAAAAATTTTATTCAACTGCAGAAAATCAAGAGATACAAAATTGCTTGCCTCTTACTGGCAGAGCTCTGGAAATTTTCTTTCCTATAAATTTGCTTCCCTTAATTGCTCCTGCTAAAATTGCTCTGGCAATATTTTCCTTCTCCAGAAATATTTTCCTCTCCGGCAATTCCACTGCTGCTCTCCAATGCTATCACTGCGCCGTTGCTCTCACTACAAATTAATTTATTTGCTATCACTGCAAATGTTTCTCAGATGTGTGTTCTCCAAATGCCCATTGATCCTCTTTTATAATCCTCTCATTGAAAACCAATGGCCATGATTTAATTTCAATCAATGGCTAGGATTAATTAAACTCTAACAAACCCTAATATCTGGAAGTCTCTCGAGAAATCAATTTTCTAGGTATGGAGATAATTATTCCAGTTGTGTTTCCGGCCTCGTAATCACCACTTGAGACTAGAACACCTGTCCGAGCTACATAAAAATTAACACTCCCTCTTAGCGAGGAAGGTGTTTTGCATAACACCCAACTTCTCTCTAAAGAAGATGAATTTCACCTTCCCCAATGCCTTTGTCAAAATGTCTGCTACCTACTGATCTGTAGGTATATACTGTAGCTGAACAAGCCTCCACTATACACAATCCCTGATGAAATGATACCTGATGTTTATATGCTTAGACCTATCATGAAACACTAGATTCTCAAATAATTTGATGCAACTCTGATTGTCACAGTGTATCACTATAGTCTCAACCCTCTGACCAAACAAGGCTACGAGCAACTTTCAAAGCCATATAGCCTCACACATTGCCATGCTAGCTGCTATGTATTCTACTTCTGCAGAACTCAGAGCCACAAACTTTTGCTTCCTGCTGTACCAAGAGACAACTCCTGATCCCAAACTAAAGCAGCACCCTAAAGTGTTTTTCCTGTCCACTGTACTACCTGCCCAATCTACATCAATATAGCCTATCAACTTGATACCATCACCTCGAGCATATCTGATCCCATACTCGATTGTACCATGCAAATACTGCAATACATGCTTTGCCACTATCTAATGCACTCTCTTCGGCTCAACCATGAACTGACTAAGAGAGTTTACTGCAAAGGATATATCTGGCCTAGTGTTGACCAAATACATGAGAGATCCAATCAACATCCTATATAAGGTGGGGTCTACATCCTTTTCCTTGGATGCGTCTACCTTCTTCCAATTCGTGATCATAGGTGTAGACATGGCTCTGCAATCTTGCATCTCAAACTTCTTCAAGATTTCTATGCAGTATTTCGCTTGTCCAAGGAAAATCTCTCCATCTGTCTACCACACTTCCATGCCTAGAAAGTAGTGCATAAGCCCCAAATCCTTCATCTCGAACTCTGGTGCAAGGTCCCTCTTACACTCCTCTATGAGCCCCAATGAACCTGTTAAAAATAAGTCATCCACATATAGAACAAGAATGAGAACTTCACCCCCAACCACCAAGTAGTAGAGGTTAGCATCCACCTCACTCTTCACAAAGCCTATTCCCTGCAAGTATCCATCAATGCGCTCATACCACGCCCTGGGAGCCTGCTTGAGTCCATACAAGGCTCTCTTCAATCTGCACATGTGGGTTTCGCTGCTGTATGCTACAAAGCCCTCTGGTTGTTCTATGTATACCTCCTCTACCAATTCGCCATTAAGAAATGTCATCTTGACATCCATTTGATGGATCTACCATCCCATATGTGCTGCAAGTGAGATTACAGCTCGTATAGAAGTATACCTAGCCACTGGAGCGAATGTCTCCTCCTAGTCTATTCCCTCCTTTTGAGAGAACCCCTTGGCCATAAACCTTGCCTTGTATTTCTCGGTGCTACCATCTGCACCATGCTTAATCTTATAGATCCAGCGTGATCCAACCACTGCCCTATCTGTCGGTCTAGGCACAACCTCCCACACATCATTCTGCATTATTGAGGTATATTCCTCAACCATCGCATCTTGCCACACCTGTTGCTGTGTAGCCACCTGATAGCTGGAAGGCTCACTATCTACCAATTGACTAACCAATGCCACATAGTCATTATACCTGGCTAGTTGTTTTCGATGTCTAGTACTCGTCCTAGGAGCTCCCACAAACTCCTGAGTATCCTTATGTGTTTGTTGAACCTCACGGTTCCTCCTATCAACTATAGAGGATGAAATATCAAACTCCATATATTCTTGATGCATCTCTTAGATTTGCTGTATTTGTTGCTCCATACTCTAAACTCTCAGCACCGAGCCTGTACTAGTAAATGTACTCGTGCTTCACTGCCCCTGTTCTGGTTGAATAATCCTTGGAGCTTCTATTGGCTGCTCATTCTGATCATCTGCTGGCAAATCTCTGGACCTCCAATATGCCTTGTCCTCCATGAATTTGACATCACGCTTGACTATAATCCTCCTGGTCCCTAGAATAAATATCCGATATGCCTTTGAGGTCTTGCTGTACCCCACAAAGTACCCTCTCTCTGCAGTCTGATCTAACTTGGAACGTGTAGGCCCTGGAATGTGACAAAATGCCAAACTCCCAAATATCCTGAAGTGACTGACATTTGGCTTCTTCCCTGAGAATGCCTCCTCTAGTGTCATCTTGCCCAAAACCTTATGTGGAACCCTATTCTATATGTATGCTGCTGTACTGCATGCCTCTGCCCATAAGTAACGTGGCATATCTTGGTCATACAACATAGCCCATGCTACCTCCGATATAGAACGATTCTTCTTCTCAGCAACCCCATTTTGCTATGGGTTGTAAGGAACAGTCCACTCTCTCTTGATTCCTTCCCTGGTATAGAACTCCTAGAAATCTTTCCCTTTGTACTCGCCTCCATTGTCTGACCGAAGAACCTTTACCTTCCTGCCTATTGAATTCTCCACAAGAGCTTTGAACTCCTGGAAGTGACTGAAGACCTCATCCTTGGTCTTCAAGAAGTATATCTAGGTCTTCCTGGAGAAATCATCAATAAAAGTAACAAAGTACTCATAGCCTCTAAGAGACTTGTAGTGCCCCGCCATGAACACCTTGGAAGACAACACATCTATGCAAGCAAAGCGGAATAAATTTTTTTTGAATAAGATAACAAGTAAGGTTTAGCAATTCAATACACATCATTAACTATCAACTTGTCTCCCAAGGTGCCATGGTTGCATTACTTGACAACTAATCAACATTATTTACATGCATAACTAACTCACATTGACAAATCATTCTAACTCTATTACATTATTGATTATACATATACATCTCCATTTCGTGACATCGATTAGATAATCAACTTTAATCAAGATTACATGCACATATTCCAAGTCTATACAAATGAGTACATCATCATGTAATTTACATCATCACTATTCTAATTACATTTGAATACATACAATCTGAATCAACTGATACACCGGCTAGAACATGAGCACAATAAGTGACTTCATAAACAGGTACAAGATCTGATGTCTGATTCACAAGGAGTGTCCCGCTCGCTTACAAGTAACGGCAAGGAAAAAAAACCAATGGAATAAGCTCTTCCACCCGACCATGTGGAATCCTGAGGTCCACCCCCTGAGCTAGGAGTTAACATGAGGTCCCCACTACAACATACGGTCAGGTAGACAGTAGGCTATGAGACAACACATGACTATCACAAGTCACCATCACAAACAACACAACAGTACTTCCAGAGGCAACACTTAGCAAATGGGGAGAGTACAACTAGGGAGTGCTAGGCTGTAGTAAGGAGAGTGTCATCGCATGGTCCTAACATGGGTTACCCAGGTAGTCTCTCTCTAGACACCGGCCCCCATCTATGGTTACCCTGGCAGTCTCTCTCTAGACATCGGCCCCATAGGATGACGCATGTGGAATCAACCTTCCTTTCGTGATGACAAGGAAGTAGATCTGCCAATCCCAGCCTTCTCCCCTCATCCTTAGTCTGAACTAGCACTACAGGTATGAGTGAGGAACAAAACATCTTATTATCTTGTTAGTGTGAAAACTACCCAACCCCTAGGTATTTTATTATGTTATCACTGAATTACCAACTCCCAGTGGGTTACCCTGGCTTAGCCACCTGGCACCGGCCCCCACATTGGAAGCCACTCCCTTACCTACAACTAGGAAACCCTACACAACAAGCATAGCAACACATCACAACAATGAGGGTACGAAACCATGCAAGGCATTGACCATCTTGCATAACATCTATCCTTATATAACAATACAAAGCAATAACCCTCCATAACATAATTATAAGGGCAGGACTCCTAGACCATTGCCCATAATAACACATATTCATTACAACTCTAAGATTTCCATGTCACCCTGTTCCATATCTTACCACAAAATTGGATACAAGACTAGTACAACCAGTTGGATAACAATACAACCACAAGAAGTGCATTTATCATTCATTTGTCATTTAGTCCATACATAACTAGAGACGACAAGGTTTCTTATAGCATCATGATCTCAAGACATCAAACAACACAACACCTGAATTCAAGACATCCCAAGCTAAGCCTCTGGAACTCTAGCCACACGGGAAGATACACAATCAAGACTATAAGAACGGTTTTATGACCCATAGATTGAATTAACATATTACGAGAATCAATTATACTTATGATCAAATTATGCCTTCATACAACTAATTCCACTATAGCAATTTGCACTTGACTAAGTTGTTTCGTTGGTATATCAATCATCAAGACAAAGCTTGTCGTTCGATTGTATTCTTACAAAGGATGAATCTATGACTTACATTAATTGAATTATGTTTAAATATGTATTAAAATAATCATTTAATTAATCTACGTGATACAATTATCATTGACGTAACTAAAGTAAACTTCTATTATCAGTATTATAAATCAAATTGATTAAATGATTATAGGGAAAGTTTAGATTCATTTCATACAGATAAGTTTGATTATTCTAATTTAATTTATAACCAAAGAGGAACAATGTAAATCACTTCTACATAATTAACAATTACAACTACCTATAGATCACATATCATTGTCTATCTATCACAACATTCATGAGAATATCAAAGCATATTTACAATGAACGAAATCTAGTTCAACAAGTCATTAATAAAGGGAAGGTGATAGATTTAAATACTACGTTAAATACATTTATCCATTCTACGAATCAACATAATGAATATTCATTTATTCCAAATCTGATATACAGTCTTTCCTTATCATGTTCCATTTAAATTTATCATTTAATAATCCCAATAATAGATTATATCAATTTCGATGGCTTGATTTAAATAAATCACGTGATACAAATAATAATAATAATAATAATAATAATAATAATAATAATAATAATAATAATAATAATAATAATAATAATAATAATAATAACAATAATAGTAATACTAAAGTTCCACAATTCATTTAACATCTAATATAATTTCCATCCAAGTCATTAGACAAATAACGTTACACTCTACTTAACAAGTTTATTATAAACAATCCTATTGAATACGTATTCCTCTATATTATAAACAAAAATATAAAGGAATAGATATAATATTCTAGAGGCTGATCAAACAACTATGACATGAAGTTAGTAAGGATAATGGTAGAACATTCTAAACTCATTACACTAATAACTATATCACATTACCCTACGACTACATTCTTTCCTTGCAAAAGAAATTACATACCTATAATGGATTTGAGAATAATATCTAACCCACTACATTCCATTCGACTCTACGACCAACAATGTTCCCTAACATTAACAACGCCAAGCGTAGGTGCTCCTTTCACACATGGATCCCCATCTGATGCTGCCACATGAGTATCTAATGACAAGCCATGATATACCCATCGGCATTTACTCAAGAAACAAAGTGACACTAAAGCTACGACTGTCTACTTTTGCTGACGTCTACCCATCCACCAAAAATGACCACAGCAACCCAAGTAACTTTAAATACATGATCTCCCCACGTCGACTACCACTACAGACTCAAGGCATGACTAATGATTAACCGACCATCAATGGACTTCCTACGACAGAGGTGAACAAAACACGACCGCTGGCCACTAAGCTTGAACGCTGACAACTTAGGAACGCAGCAACAACGCATCAAGAATTAGCGACTCATGGCAAGCTGGCAAGAGACGCATCAAGGCCGCGATGAGTAAAGGAAGAGGACGGCACAGAGGGAGTTAGACGACGTGAGCAACATAGGGTTTGGCGCAGATTGAGCGGAGAACTACCTCTGGACTGGTCGACGATAATGGAAATGGCCTGACTCAAGAAGGTGTCCCTCTACACGGGTTGGCACACTCAGAAAAACAACGACTAACATTGGAAACTTCCTCAGTGTGGTAAATGGCATCATTTTCATTCCTAAATAGAGAAGCATTCCCTTCCGGTTTACTAGCAACAAGGACACACAAGGGTTTATATTTAATCTTTCACACTGAGGTTGGTCATTTAGATGCAGATCGGAGAATAAGCTTAACCTTCTTAAGCTATTGAGGTGAAGGATGCAGAGCCATCCATAGCTCTAGATGCATCGAGGGGTCCTCATTGCCAAATATGATGGTCGAGCATTTGAAAGGAGGCACTGAACAATGGCTTGAACACTAACAGCTCTGTTGGTAAGTTTAAAGCAATGGTTGTGATAGTCCTAATCAAAAGTTACAGGGGTACACCAATGTTAAGGAGGCTGCAAAAATAGAATAGGTAGAGATTCTACTGAGGACATGTCTTTTCCTCATATCTCCCACAAACTCTGTTCTTTTCTCAACCTCTATACAGTAAAGGCCAAGAAATGTGATGATCACAGGATTTATCAGCTTCCCACTAATGCGATGAGGAGTCAAAAAAGAAGCTTGGAACGGGTGTGGGCATCCTTCAAAGCACAAAGGATGAAGGACTCCATCAGAAAAATAGTTGGAGCACTCTGGTGTACACCCTAGTATTGTAAGCTTGTGGATCTCCTAGCGCATAAGCAAATATGCAGGTTTGATAGGCGGGAGCTGAGCATGGTATACTGTCTTGCCTCCTTGGTAAATCAATTGTCACAGTACCTACTATGATTTGTGATTATTTTGTAGACAGTTAGGCTATCTCTGGCAGTACAGGTGATGCATGGTGAATCCCTAACAACATTGTCTCGTCAGATTGATATCACGGGATGCTATGCTTTCAGGTATTTACAGAGTGGTAGGACAGACATGGCATGTTTGTGCATATATCCATATATAATCATGTAATCATAAACACAATGAACAAAAATCGCAACGTGGCAGGGTACTCGAATATGAGTAATGCGACACTGTTCCATTCACATAAACACATCATCAATTAGCTACTTCCATTACCAATTATACATCATAATCATGATCGAATAACATATTAAACTAAAAGTAACATTAATCCATAATCATGTCCATCAACTGTGAAAGCACAAAGTACAAGTAATCAAGCATCATCCTAACATAGATCCATAATCATCTAGCATAATATCAAAGAGTCCATCAAGCTCAAGGAGATCATAAACTATAACGTAAATGTCCAAACATCTAGAAATTGTAAACATGCGCTACAAGACTATCATCTAAACTAGAACTGTCATGGGAAACACAAAAATAACATCTGTCACAGGAAAAAAGTGAGGAGCATTACATCCTCCCCGCTAGAACTAGGCTTACTCCTGGAAGCCTGCAAATAAGTGAGGATATAACTCCATAATTCTGGTAGCATCCTCCCATGTAGCGAAGGTCTCATCATTATGATCCCATTGGATCCTGACCTGCTCCACGTCTCTGCCCCTGAGAGCGAGTCTCTTGTGCTGAAGAATGCCTACGGGCTCCAAAGCCAGCTGCCCGTCCTCTACCTGTAGAGTAGTCCAATCAAGTACATGAGCAATATCTGGATAGTAAGGTCTAAGTACAGAAACATGAAACACATCATGGATGCGTGGAAGGCTAGGCGGCAAAGCGAGACGATAAGCAACTGGACTGATCCTCTCCAACACCTCAAAAGGTCCAACAAAGTGCGGTGCTAGCTTAGAGCCCTTCCCCTAGCGGATTGGACTCTTTCGCGGTTGCACACTCAAGAACACCCGATCTCCAACTGAAAACTGACGATCGATCCTATGAGCATTTGCATACTTTTTCTACCTATCTTGAGCTGCCACTGAATGCTCTCTAATCCTCTCAACCTACTGCTCCATATCTCTAAGCATATCCGGACCTAGGAGAACTCTATCCTCCAATCGATCCCAGCTCAAAGGGGTCCTACAAGGATGACCATACAAGGCCTGAAAGGGAGACATGCCAATAGAACTATGATAACCATTATTATAGGAAAACTCTACGAGGTAAAGGTAATCCTCCCAACAGATCTGCTGATCCATAACATACATCCGCAACATGTCCTTGAGAACCTGATAAACCCTCTCAGTCTGACCATCAGTCTCAGGATGATAAGCTGAACTAAAGTTTAGCTGTGTCTCCAAGGCACGCTGTAAGAAAGTCCACAGGGTGGAAGTGAATACTGGATCCCTGTCAGAGATGATCCTACGAGGAATCCCATGGAGTCTGACGATGTCCTCCATAAACACTCTAGCCACTGTAGAGGCATTGTAAGAAGCACGGACAGGAGAAAAGTGAGCTACCTTCATCAACTTATCCACAGTGACCATAATAGAATCATGTCGCCAAGAGGACATTGGCAAACCAACTATGAAGTCTATCGAAATGATATCCCACTTCCACTCTGGAATCAAATGAGGCTGCAAAAGACCTGCAGGGTGCTGGTGCTCCACCTTCACCCTCTGACACTCAAGACATCTCGACACAAAATCAGCAATATCCCGCTCCATACCACTCCAAAAGTACAGTTGACGTAGATCTGCATGCATCTTCTTGACACCCAGATGAGCGGAATAGGGTGCCCGATGTGCCTTCGACAAAACTAGGGTGCAAAGACACTCAGAATTAGGAACATAGATGCGACCCAAATGTCACAAAAGACCATCTAACTCAAAAGAGTAGCCAGAGAATCTACCTTCTAAAGGTCTACCTGACTCAATCTCGGTCCTCACCTCCTGGCACCAACTGTCAGAAGGAAGAGCAGCAAGAATCTATCCTCTCAAATCAACTGTAAGTGAGACTGCTGAGATCTCATGCCTTCAACGGCTAAGAGCATCTGCTACCACATTCTCCTTGCCCTAAATATATCTGACCTCGAAGTCATACTCGCACAAGAACTCCATCCAACATCTTTGCCTGGCATTCAAGTTGGGCTACGTGAAAATATATTACAAACTATGATGATCACTGTGCAGCTCAAACCGATGCCCTAATAGAAAGTGCCTCCATCTCACCAAGGCATGCACAACTGCTGCCAACTCCAGGTCATGAGTGGGATAGTTCAACTCGTGATCCTTGAGTTTGCGAGACTCATAGGCAATCACGCGACCATCTTGCATTAGAACTGCTCCCAAACCCTCCAAGGAAGCATCGGTACAAACAACAAAGTCCCTATCAGGATCAAGAACTGCAAGTATAGGTGCACTGGTTAGCTATTCCTTAAGGGTTTGAAAGGCCTCCTGACACTTCTCTGACCAAACAAACTTTTTCCCCTTCCTCTGAAGAGAAGTAATGTGATGAGCAATTCTCAAAAACGCCATGACAAAGCGACGATAGTAACCTGCCAACCCCATAAGCTACGGACCTTAGAAACATTGGTGGGTGCAGGCCAGTCCATAATAGCTTGGATCTTCGAGGGATCTACCGCAATACCCTCTCTAGTGATAACATGACCCAAATACTTAACCTCTGTTTGGAAGAGTGCACATTTTGACAAATTTGCATAAAGCTGATTTTCTCTCAGACACTGCAACACCTGACGCAAATGCTGCTCGTGTTCCTCCATAGTCCTTGAATAGATCAATATATCATCAAGAAATACGAGAACAAATCGGTCAAGATAGGTGCGAAACACACCATTCATTAAGCTCATGAAAATCAATGGTGCACTGGTCAACCCGAATGGTACCACTGTGAACTCATAATGTCCATAACAGGTGCGAAAAGCTATTTTGTGAATATCTGCCTCAAAAATCTGTAACTGGTGATATCCTGACTTAAGGTCAATCTTAGAGAATACCTTCGCTCCCTTAATCTGGTCAAACAAATCATCAATCTGAGGCAAGGGATACCTATTTCTCACTGTTACCTTATTGAGCTGCCTATAGTCGATACATAATCGTAGAGATCCATCTTTCTTCTTCACAAAGATCATAGGTGCTCCCCAAGGGGAAACACTAGGTTGTATGAACCCTTTGGCTAATAGCTCCTCCAACTGCAGCCGAAGCTCCTTGAGCTCTTGAGTGGTCATTCTGTATGGAGCTCCTGAGATAGGCTCTGCACCAGGAACTAGATCGATCCTGAAATTGATGTCACGCTTAGGTGGCATCCCTGGAACATCAGACGGAAAAACATCTGCATACTCTCTCAAGAGTGGGTGATCATCAAGAGTTGCCTCTCCACTCTCCTCTGACTCCAAATCACTAACAGTCACCGCAAAGAGCTGACATCCCCGACGCATACAACTTTTGAGTTGCATAGCAGAGACCATACGTAGGGAAATAGGTCTCTGAACTCCTACGACCTCAGCCTCAACACCAGAATCATCCACACATCTAACCATTTTATGCTGACAATCTATCACTGCTCGGTGGGCCTCCAGCCAATCCATCCCCAAAACTATGTCATATGAACCTAGGGGTAGAATGCGAAGCTCCATAGAAGTAGATAGAGAGCCAATCTTCAATTTACACCTAGAAATTAGAGACTCAACTGCTATCTTAGCCCCGGAAGCTAACTCAAGCTGCAACCTATCATCTTGCTTTGCTGCCACTAAGCCACAACGCTCCACAAGGGAAGGAGATATAAACGAATTAGAGGCACCGGAATCAAATAGAACAGAAAAATCAATACCTCGCATGCGACCAGAAGCCTCTACCATGGTGCCCTGATATTTTGCCTACCGGTCATCTACCACTGCAAAGACTCGATGCGACCTGCCTGCATCACCAACTGTTGGCTCAAATGCCGCTGGTCGATGTCCAAATCCTGATGCACCCTTCTTTGGGCACTGTTTGGCAATATGGCCCTATTGGCCACAAGGGAAGCACCCAGCGCCTCTACCAAATCCACCGTTACCCCAGAAAGTACTAGACTATTGGAAACTGCTCTTGCTTACTGTAGCCTACGCACTCTGAGCTGACTGATCATAATGGTTGCGCTTATTGTGCTGCCAAGACTAGTCTTTCTTATTTTGGAACATATTCCCTTGCTGATGCTGAGAATTCTTCAGTTTGGACTGTGAATATTGCTGCTGCTGACCACCCTTTGAGGGTGCATGAGAACCTGATGCCTAAGTGTGACCACCTCAAGAACCATGCCTTGACGAAGGTGCACTGCCAACGTGCACACCTATATGCCCACCGAGGGCCATAGCCAATTTCTCCTCCACTAGCCAAGCCTTCTCCATGGCAACCTCCATGGTCTTAGGTTCGAATACACGAACTCCTCCACTAATCTGGACATTCATGCCCCTGATAAAATGCTGCACCAACATGGGCTCATCATCCCCGATACCTACGTACTGTTTGAGCTCATAAAATCTGTGCTCATACTGCTCAACTATCATGGCCAACTGCCTCAGCTCATGAAACTCATCTACTCGACACTGTCTCCAATGGTCAAAAAGGAAGCGAGCTCTGAATCTATCTTCAAACAAGTCCCAAGACACCGTGCTAATGTCCAAATGCAGCTTTTACTCCTCTAGCCTCCACCAAGTCGAAGCAAACCCTTGGAGGCGTAAAATAGCACATCTGGTTTTCGTATTGCTGCCATACGGATGCATGGTGAAACATCTGCCTAGGTCCAACAACCAAGTCTTTGCCTCAAGTCCTCTACAAGTTCCATCAAAGATGGGAGGACGTGCTCTTAGTAAGTCCCTCATATGGTTGGCTTGGGTGGCCTCCTATTCAGCTGTCAATTACCTACGCCTAGGAGACCATTCTCTCTCTCTAGGACCTGACTGGTCTACCTCCTGACCACCTTTGGGCTGTTCACCCACCTGTCTGGGACCTAAACAGGCAAGGGCTTCCTCGAGAATCTGTCTCAACTGGGCCCCATCAGGCTGACCCTGACCTTCCATGTTCTGATCCCCGCCTTCATGACCACTCCCATGAGGAGAGCTGGGAGGAGGAATACCACCACCACCTCTCCCATGACCCCTTCCTTTGCCCTGACCTCAGCCCCTAAGTCTAGGCATCTTTCCTACAAAGAAAAGGGCAAACATTATATTAAGAAAAGGGTTGCAATAGGAGTTAAATCGTACTACAGAGTTTAAGCACTAGGTTACATAATGGGCTCAAATTTAACCAAGGTACCTAGTGTTTTAACTTCGCTCTGATACCAAAGTGTAGTGCCCAGCCATGAACACCTTGGAAAACAAGACATCTATGCAAGCAAAGCAGAATAATTTTTTTTTGAATAAGATAACAAGTAAGGTTTAGCAATTCAATACACATCATTAACTATCAACTTGTCTCCCAAGGTGCCATGGTTGCATTACTTGACAAATAATCAACATTATTTACATGCATAACTAACTCACATCGACAAATCATTCTAACTCTATTACATTATTGACTATACATATACATCTCCATTTCATGACATCGATTAGATAAACAACTTTAATCAAGATTACATGCACATATTCCAAGTCTATACAAATGAGTACATCATTATGTAATTTACATCATCACTATTCTAATTACATTTGAATACATACAATCTGAATCAACTGATACACTGGCTAGAACATGAGCACAATAAGTGACTTCATAAACAGGTACGAGATCTGATGTCTGATTCACAAGGAGTGTCCCCCTCGCTTACAAGTAACGGCAAGGAAAAAAAAACCAATGGAATAAGCTCTTCCACCTGACCATGTGGAACCCTGAGGTCCACCCCCCGAGCTAGGAGTTAACATGAGGTCCCCACTACAACATACGATTAGGTAGACAGTAGGCTATGAGACAACACATGACTATCACAAGTCACCATCACAAACAACACAACAGTACTTCCAGAGGCAACACTTAGCAAATGGGGAGAGTACAACTAGGGAGTGCTAGGCTGTAGTAAGGAGAGTGTCATCGCATGGTCCTAACATGGGTTACCCAGGCAGTCTCTCTCTAGACATCGGCCCCCATCTATGGTTACCCTGGCAGTCTCTCTCTAGACACCGGCCCCATAGGATGACACATGCGGAATCAACCTTCCTTTCATGATGACAGGGAAGTAGATCTACCAATCCTGGCCTTCTCCCCTCATCCTTAGTCTGAACTAGCACTACAGGCATGAGTGAGGAACAAAACATCTTATTATCTTGTTAGTGTGAAAACTACCCAACCCCTAGGTATTTTATTATGTTATCACTGAATTACCAACTCCCAGTGGGTTACCCTGGCTTAGCCACTTGGCACCGGCCCCCACATTGGAAGCCACTCCCTTACCTACAACTAGGAAACCCTACACAACAAGCATAGCAAGACATCACAACAACGAGGGTATGGAACCGTGCAAGGCATTGACCATCTTGCATAACATCTATCCTTATATAACATTACAAAGCAATAACCCTCCATAACATAATTATAAGGGCAGGACTCCTAGACCATTGCCCATAATAACACATATTCATTACAACTCTAAGATTTCCATGTCACCCTATTCCATATCTTACCACAAAACTGGATACAAGACTAGTACAACCAGTTGGATAATAATACAACCACAAGAAGTGCATTTATCATTCATTTGTCATTTAGTCCATACATAACTAGAGACGACAACGCTTCTTATAGCATCATGATCTCAAGACATCTAACAACACAACACCTGAATTCAAGACATCCCAAGCTAAGCCTCTGGAACTCTAGCCACACGGGAAGATACACAATCAAAACTATAAGAATTATTTTATGACCCACAGATTGAATTAACATATTACGAGAATCAGTTATACTTATGGTCAAATTATGCCTTCATACAACTAATTCCACTATAGCAATTTGCACTTGACTAAGTTGTTTCATTGGTATATCAATCATCAAGACAAAGCTTGTCGTTCGATTGTATTCTTACAAAGGATGAATCTATGACTTACATTAAGTGAATTATGTTTAAATATGTATTAAAATAATCATTTAATTAATCTACATGATACAATTATCATTGACGTAACTAAAGTAAACTTCTATTATCAGTATTATAAATGAAATTGATTAAATGATTATAGGGAAAGTTTAGATTCATTTCATACGGATAAGTTTGAGTATTCCGATTTAATTTATAACCAAAGAGGAACAACGTAAATCATTTCTACGTAATTAACGATTACAACTACCTATATATCACATATCATTGTCTATCTATCAAAACATTCATGAGAATATCAATGCATATTTACAACGAACGAAATCTAGTTCAACAAGTCATTAATAAAGGGAAGGTGATAGATTTAAATACTACGTTAAATACATTTATCCATTCTACGAATCAACATAATGAATATTCATTTATTCCAAATCTGATATACAATCTTTCCTTATCATGTTCCATTTAAATTTATCACTTAATAATCCCGATAATAGATTATATCAATTTCGATGGCTTGATTTAAATAAATCACGTGATACAAATAATAATAATAATAATAATAGTAATAATAATAATACTAATAATAATAATAATAATAATAATAATAGTAATATTAAAGTTCCACAATTCATTTGACATCTAATATAATTTCCATCCAAGTCATTAGACAAATAACGTTACACTCTACTTAACAAGTCTATTATAAACAATCTTATCGAATACGTATTCCTCTATATTATAAATGAAAATATAAAGGAATAGATATAATATTCTAGAGGCTGATCAAACAACTATGACATGAAGTTAGTAAGGATAATGGTAGAACATTCTAAACTCATTACACTAATAACTATATCACATTGCCCTACGACTACATTCTTTCCTTGCAAAAGAAATTACATACCTATAATGGATTTGAGAATAATATCTAACCCACTTCATTCCATTCAACTCTACGACCAACAAGGTTCCCTAACATTAACAATGCCAAGTGTAGGTGCTCCTTTCACACATGGATCCCCATCTGACGCTACCACATGAGTATCTAATGACAAGCCATGATATACCCATTAGCACTTACTCAAGAAACAAAGTGACACTAAACCTACGACTGTCTACTTTTGCTGACATCTACCAATCCACCAAAAATGACCACAACAACCCAAGTAACTTTAAATACGTGATCTCCTCACGTCGACTACCACTACAGACTCAAGGCACGACTAATGATTAACCGACCATCGATGGACTTCCTACGACAGAGGTGAACAAAACACGACCACCGGCCACTAAGCTTGAACGCTGACAACTCAGGAACACAGCAACAACGCATCAAGAATTAATGACTCATGGCAAGATGAAAAGAGACGCACCAAGGCCGCGATGAGTAAAGGAAGAGGACGGCACAGAGGGAGTTAGACGACATGAGCAACATAGGGTTTGGCGGGGATTGAGCGGAGAAATACCTCTGGATTGGTCGACGATAATGGAAATGGCCTGACTCAAGAAGGTGGCCCTCTACATGGGTTGGCACTCTTAGAAAAATAGCGACTAACATTGGAAACTTCCTCAGTGTGATGAATGGCATCATTTTCATTCCTAAATATAGAAGCATTCCCTTCCGGTTTACTAGCAACAAGGAAACACAAGGGTTTATATTTAATCTTTCACGCTGAGGTTGGTCGTTTGGATGCAGATCGGAGAATAAGCTTAACCTTCTTAAGCTATTGAGGTGAAGGATGCAGAGCCATCCAGAGCTTCAGATGCATCGAGGGGTCCTCGTTGCCAAATACGACGGTCAAGCATTTTAAAGGAGGCGCTGAACAATGGCTCGAACACTAACAGCTCTATTGGTAAGTTTAAAGCAATGGCTGTGATAGTCCTAGTCGAAAGTTACAGGGGTACGCCAATGTTAAGGAGGTTGTAGAAATAGAATAGGTAGAGATTCTATTAAGGACGTGTCTTTTCCTCATATCTCCCACAAACTCTATTCTTTTCTCAACCTCTATACAGTAAAGGCCATGAAATGTGATGATCACACGATTTATCAGCTTCCCACTAATGCGATGAGGAGGCAAAAATGAAGCTTGGAATGGGTGTGGGCATCCTTCGAAGCACAAAGGATAAAGAACTCCATCAGAAAAATAGTTGGAGCACTCTGGTGTATAGCCTAGGATTGTAAGCTTGTGGATCTCCTAGCGCATAAGCAGCTATGTAGGTTTGATAGGCGGGAGCTGAGCATGGTATTCTGTCTTGCCTCCTTGGTAAATCGATTGTCACAGTACCTACTATCGTTTGTGATTCTTTTGTAGATAGTTAGGCTATCTCTGGTAGTACAGGTGATGCATGGTGAATCCCTAACAACATTGTCTCGTTAGATTGATATCACGGGATGCTATGCTTTCAGGTATTTACAGAGTGGTAGGATAGACATGGCATATTCTTCTGCTTAAGAGAGTGACTGATCCAGATGGTATCTTGGAGTGCTATGATTGAAGGATAAGGATCGAATGGGTAGGCTAAGGAGGTTCTATTACTCTAATTAATGACACCATGATATTTAGGCTGTGTAACAACATTCTACACCAATTAGTAAATTGAAATGACCTCTGGTATCCTTAGAAGCATGAGGAATGGAGGTATATGTCAATGCAATTAATTACCCAGATTGTCATGCATACAGAGCTAGATTATTAACCACCTAGAAGAGTGAAAATTTTGCATTCATAGACAAAATATAAAGGAGTACAAAGATGACAAAATTGATGACAGTAAGTTGTTACTATAATGAGACTGCCTAAATCCATTAACAGGGTAAATGGACAAGTCAGATTCGAGACATTCAGAAGCACATGGGGGATTTGTGACAGGCCTCAAACTACAGATAAAAGAATTTAAACACCAGTTACTGAATAACTCTCATCAATGGAGGAAAACACAGTAATCCTAGTTGTATACAATTTCACAAGAAAATAAACATATTTGCAGTGCATACCTAAAATTATAAGCTCTGCAAGAGTCCTCTTCTCTCTCTGAATCCAATCCCCTTCTCTTCTCTTCCCCAATTCTTTTTCTTCCTCTACTCAGACTCTATCTCCTTGGATAAATGCATAAGGCCTGCCTCTCCTTCCGACAACCCACTGTCTCAAAACATGGGTCTATTCCTTGGGTGATTGCAAGAGCCATGCCTCTCTTCTTCCAACATCCCACATTCTTGTGAGATTCTTCAATTTCAATTACCCAGGAATTCCACACCTCAATCTTGCAGTTGACAGCAAAAACATTAATTTCACTTATCTCCAAATATTGAACTCACAAAACTAGGTGACAACCCTATTATTTAATTTTTAGAACATTACTTTTACTACCGTCAATTCATTTAATCAAAATGGTAATTGTTTAATCATCTTACATATGAATCTTACTTTCTTTTAATTAAATCCTCTTACAACTTAGGACTTATTATTTCTTTTTACTCATCTAATTATTTATCCACTTTATTTATTAATTACTATTTTTCATATTAGTTTTACCAATTATCAATAATTAATTATTTATAATTAATAAACCACACACATAATCCCTAGCAATGTTTATTTAATTTAAGCTTTAATTTAACCTTATTTAAATGAAATATTAATCATGCATGAATTGACACTTAAATTGGATATACCCTAATTCACAAGGTGATACCTGACCCAAGTGAAGCCACAGGACATAACGACCAATGACAACCAATGACGACAATAGTCCCACTGACGGTGACGACAGGGTACAACACTGAAAACTCATCCTTCTTGAGGATGTTGACTAATTAGGGGAACCTCATGTCAACTCAAATCCACAATTCCATTGGCTAGGACACACTCAGACCTGGTAATTCAGGTGGAGTCGATGCCCGGTACCTGCATCCTGCAACAAACAACAAGGTTGTGCATATATCCATATATAATCATGTAATCATAAACACAATGAACAAAAATCGCAGCGTGGCAGGGTACTCGAATACGAGTAATGCGACACTGTTCTGTTCACGTAAACACATCATCAATTAGCTACTTCCATTACCAGTTATACATCATAATCATGATCGAATAACATATTAAACTAAAAGTAACATTAATCCATAATCATGTCCATCAACTGTGAAAGCACAAAGTACAAGTAATCAAGCATCATCCTAACATATATCCATAATCAGCTAGCATAATATCAAAGAGTCCATCAAGCTCAAGGAGATCATAAACCATAACATAAAAGTCCAAACATCTAGAAACTATAAACATGCGCTACAAGACTATCATCTAAACCAGAACTGTCATGGGAAACACGAAAATAACATCTGTCACAAGAAAAAAGCGAGGGGCATTACATCCTCCCCCCTAGAACTAGGCTTACTCCTGGAAGCCTGCAAATAAGTGAGGATATAACTCCCTCATTCTGGTAGCATCCTCCGATGTAGCGGAGGTCTCATCATTAGGATCCCACTAGATCTTGACCTGCTCCACGTCTCTGCCCCTGAGAGCGAGTCTCCTGTGCTGAAGAATGCCTACGGGCTCCAAAGCCAGCTGCTCGTCCTCTACCTGTAGAGCAGTCCAATCAAGTACATGAGCAATATCTAGATAGTAAGGTCTAAGTACATAAACATGAAACACATCATGGATGCATGCAAGGCTAGGCGGCAAAGCGAGACGATAAGCAACTGGACCGATCCTCTCCAACACCTCAAAAGGTCCAACAAAGCGCAGTGCTAGCTTAGAGCCCTTCCCATAGCGGATTGGACTCTTTCGCAGTCGCACACGCAAGAACACCCGATCTCCAACTGAAAATTGACGATCAATCCTATGAGCATCTGCATACTTTTTCTGCCTATCCTGAGCTGCCACCGAATGCTCTCTAATCCTCTCAACTTGCTACTCCATATCTCTAAGCATATTCAGACCTAGGAGAACTCTATCCTCCAATCGATCCCAGCTCAAAGGGGTCCTACAAGGACGACCATACAAGGCCTGAAAGGGAGACATGCCAATAGAACTATGATAACCATTATTATAGGCAAACTCTACTAGGTAAAGGTAATCCTCCCAACAGCTTTGCTGATCCATAACATACATCTGCAACATGTCGTCGAGAACCTGATTAACCCTCTTAGTCTGACCATCAGTCTCAGGATGATAAGCTGAACTAAAGTTCAGCTATGTCCCCAAGGCACGCTGTAAGGAAGTCCACAAAGCGGAAGTGAATATTGGATCCCTATCAGAGATGATCCTACAAGGAATCCCATGGAGTCTGACGATGTCCTCCATAAACACTCTAGCCACCATAGAGGCATTGTAAGAAGCACGGACAGGAGAAAAGTGAGCTACCTTCGTCAACTTATCCACAGTGACCATAATAGCATTGTGTCACCGAGAGGACATTGGCAAACCAACTATGAAGTCTATCGAAATGATATCCCACTTCCACTCTGGAATCAAATGAGGCTGGAAAAGCCCTGTAGGGTGCTGGTGCTCTGCCTTCACCCTCTGACACTCAGGATATCTCGACACAAAATCAGCAATATCCTACTTCATACCACTCCAAAAGTATAGTTGACACAGATCTGCATGCATCTTCTTGACACCTAGATGAGCGGAATAGGGTGCCCGATGTGCCTCCAAAAAAACTAGGGTGTGAAGACCCTCAGAATTAGGAACATAGATGCGACCCAAATGTCACAAAAGACCATCTGAATCAAAAGAGTAGCCAGAGAATCTACATTCTAAAGGTCTACCTGACTCAATCTCAGTCCTCACCTCCTGGCACCAACTGTCAGAAGGAAGAGCAGCAAGAATCTATCTTCTCAAATCAATTGTACTGCTGAGATCTCATGCCTTTGATGACTAAGAGCATCTGCTACCACATTCTCCTTGCCCTGAATATATCTGACCTCAAAGTCATACTCACACAAGAACTCCATCCAACGTCTTTGCCTGGTATTCAAGTTGGGTTGCATGAAAATATATTGCAAACTACGATGATCACTGTGCAGCTCAAACCGATGCCCTAATAGAAAGTGCCTCCATCTCACCAAGGCATGCACGACTGCTGCCAACTCCAGGTCATGAGTGGGATAGTTCAACTCATGATCCTTGAGTTTGCGAGACTCATAGGCAATCACACGACCATCTTGCATTAGAACTGCTCCCAAACCCTCTAAGGAAGCATCAGTACAAACAACAAAGTCCCTATCAGGATCAGGAACTGCAAGTATAGGTGCACTGGTCAGTTGTTCCTTAAGGGTCTGAAAGGCCTCCTGACACTTCTCTAACCAAACAAACTTTTTCTCCTTCCTCTGAAGAGAAGTAATGTGATGAGCAATTCTCGAAAACCCCATGACGAAGTGACAATAGTAACCTGCCAACCCCATAAAGCTACGGACCTCGAAAACATTGGTGGGTGCAAACCAGTCCATAATAGCTTGGATCTTCAGGGGATCTACTGCAATACCCTCTCCAGAGATAACATGACCCAAATACTTAACATCTGTTTAGAAGAATGCACATTTTGACAAATTCGCATAAAGCTGATTTTCTCTCAGACACTACAACACTTGACGCAAATGCTGCTCGTGTTCCTCCATAGTCCTTGAATAGATCAATATATCATTGAGAAATACGAGAACAAATTAGTCAAGATAGGTGCGAAACACACCATTCATTAAGCTCATGAAAACTGAAGGTGCATTGGTCAACCCAAATGGTACCACTGTGAACTCATAATGTCCATAATGGGTGCGAAAAGCTGTTTTGTGAATATCTGCCTCAAAAATCTGCAACTGGTGATATCCTGACTTAAGGTGAATCTTAGAGAATACCTTCTCTCCCTTAATTTGGTCAAACAAATCATCGATCCGAGGCAAGGGATACCTATTTCTCATTGGTACCTTATTGAGTTGCCTATAGTCGATACATAGCCATAGAGATCCATCTTTCTTCTTCACAAAGATCACAGGTGCTCCCCAAGGGGAAACACTAGGTCGTATGAACCCTTTGGCTAATAGCTCCTCCAACTACAGCCGAAGCTCCTTGAGCTCCTGAGTGGTCATTCTGTATGAAGCTCGTGAGATAGGCTCTGCACCGGGAACTAGATCGATCCTGAAATTGATGTCACGCTTAGGTGGCATCCCTGGAACATCAGAAGGAAAAACATTCGCATACTCTCTCAAGAGTGGGTGATCGTCAAGAGTTGCCTCTTGACTCTCCTCTGACTCCAAATCACTAACAGTCATCGCAAAGAGCTGACATCCCTGATGCATACATCTTTTGAGTTGCATAGCAGAGACCATACATAGGGATATAGGTCTCTGAACTCCTATGACCTCAGCCTCAACACCAGAATCATCCACGCATCTAACCATTTTATGCCGACAATCTATCACTACCCGGTGGACCTCCAGCCAATCCATCCCCAAAACTATGTCATATGAACCTAGGGGTAGAATGCTAAGGTCCACAGAAGTAGATAGAGAGCCAATCTTCAATTTACACCTAGAAATTAAAGACTCAACTGCTATCTTAGCCCTGGAAGCTAACTCAACCTACCACCTATCAGCTTGCTTTGCTGCCACTAAGCCACAACGCTCCACAAGGGAAGGAGATATAAACGAATTAGAGGCACCAGAATCAAATAGAACAGAAAAATCAATACGTTGCATGCGACCAGAAGCCTCCACCACGGTGCCCTGATATTCTACCTGCTGGTCATCTACTACTGCAAAGACTCGATGTGACCTGCCTGCATCACCAATCATTGGCTCAGATGCCGCCGGTCGATGTCCAAATCCCGATGCACCCTTCTGTGGGCACTGTTTGGCAATATGGCCCTGTTGGCCGCAAGAGAAGCACCCAGTGCCTCTACCAAATCCACCGTTACCTCGGAAAGTACTAGACTGTTGGAAACTACCCCTGTTTACTGTAGACTGCACACTCTGAGCTGACTGATCATAATGGTTGCACTTATTACGTTGCCAAGACCGATCTTTCTTATTTTGGAACCTATTCCCTTGCTGATGCTGAGAATTCTTTGGTCTGGAGTGCAAATACTACTACTGCTGACCACCCTTTGAGGGTGCATGAGAACCTGATGCCTGAGTGTGACCACCTTGAGAACCATGCCCTGACGAAGGTGCACTGCCAACACGCACACCTGTATGCCCACCGAGAGCCATAGCCAAGTTCTCCTCCACTAGCCAGGCCTTCTCCACGGCAACCTCCATGGTCTTAGGTTTGAATACACAAACCCCTCCACTAATCTGGGCATTTAAGCCCCTGATAAAATGTTGCACCAACATGGGCTCGTCATCCCCGATACCTGCGTACTATTTGAGCTCATAAAATCTGCACTCATACTGCTCAACTATCATGGCCAACTGCCTCAGCTCATGAAACTTGTCTACTTGACGCTGCCTCCAATGGTCAGAAAGGAAGCGAGCTCTGAATCTATCTTCAAACAACTCCCAAGAGACTGTGCTAATGTCCAAATCCAGCTTCTGCTCCTCTAGCCTGCACCAAGTCGAAGCAAACCCTCGGAGGTGTAAAATAGCACATTTGGCTTTCATATTGCTGCCATACGGATGCATGGTGAAACATCTGCCTAGGTCCAACAACCAAGTCTCTACCTCAAGTCCTCTACCAGTTCCATCAAAGATGGGAGGATGTGCTCTTAGTAAGTCCCTCATATGGTTGGCTTGGGTGGCCTCCTACTCAGCTGTCAATTCTCTACGCTTGGGAGACCTTTCTCTCTCTCTAGGACCTGACTGGTCTACCTCCTGACCACCTCTAGGCTGCTCACCCACCTGTCTGGGACCTAAACGGGCAAGGGCTTCCTCAAGAATCTGTCTCAACTGGGCTCCATCAGGCTGACCCTGACCTTCCATGTTCTGACCCCCACCTTCATGACCACTCCCATGAGGAGAGCTGGAAGGAGGAATACCACCACCACCTCTCCCACGACCCCTTCCTCTGCCTCGACCTTGGCCTCTACGTCTAGGCATCTTTCCTACACAGAAAAGGGCAAACATTATATTAAGAAAAGGGTCGCAACAGGAGTTAAATCGTACTACAGAGTTTAAGCACTAGGTTACATAATGGGCTCAAATTTAACCAAGGTACCCAGTGTTTTAACTTCACTTTGATACCAAAGTGTAGTGTCCTGCCATGAACACCTTGGAAGACAAGACATCTATGCAAGCAAAGTAGAATAATTTTTTTTGAATAAAATAACAAGTAAGGTTTAGCAATTCAATACACATCATTAACTATCAACTTGTCTCCCAAGGTGCCCTGGTTGCATTACTTGACAAATAATCAACATTATTTACATGCATAACTAACTCACATCGACAAATCATTCTAACTCTATTACATTATTGATTATACATATACATCTCCATTTCGTGACATCGATTAGATAATCAACTTTAATCAAGATTACATGCACATATTCCAAGTCTATACAAATGAGTACATCATTATGTAATTTACATCATCAATATTCTGATTACATTTGAATACATACAATCTGAATCAACTGATACATCGGCTAGAACATGAGCACAATAAGTGACTTCATAAACAGGTACGAGATTTGATGTCTGATTCATAAGGAGTGTCCCCCTCACTTACAAGTAACGGCAAGGAAAAAAAACCAATGGAATAAGCTCTTCCACCCGACCATGTGGAACCCTGAGGTCCACCCCCCGAGCTAGGAGTTAACATGAGGTCCCCACTACAACATACAGTCAGGTAGACAGTAGGCTATGAGACAACACATGACTATCACAAGTCACCATCACAAAAAACACAACAGTACTTCCAGAGGCAACACTTAGCAAATGGGGAGAGTACAACTAGGGAGTGCTAGGCTGTAGTAAGGAGAGTGTCATCACATGGTCCTAACAGGGGTTACCCAGGCAGTCTCTCTCTAGACACCGGTAACCCTAGACACCGGCCCCAAAGGATGACACATGCGGAATCAACCTTCCTTTCGTGATGACAAGGAAGTAAATCTGCCAATCCCAGCCTTCTCCCCTCAATTAAGATACTGCAAAGCCTGACAATCAGTATATAAAACAAACTCCTTTGGCAACAAATAATGTCTCCATTTCTTCACAGCCTGAACTATTGCATAAAACTCTTGATCATAAACAGAATACTTTTTCTTGGCATCATTAAGCTCCTATACCACTACCACTAGCATCACAACCTACCTAGAATACCTTATTGAAAACTGGAAGTGCCAACACAGGTTGTTCTACGACTTTCTGCTTCAATGTATCAAAGCTCTTGTCTGCTCCTTTAGTCCATCTAAATTCTTTTCTATCCGCTCTCATTGTCTTAGTTAGGGGTGCACAAATGCTACTGAAATTCCTAATAAACTTTCTGTAAAAACTTGCCAAACCATGAAAAGATCTTACCTCCATTGCACTCCTTGGCGTAGGCCATTCAATGATAGCCCTTACTTTTTCTAGGTCCATCTTAAGACCTTCCTTTGAGACAACAAATCCCAGGTATACCAACTCCTTCTTTGCAAAACTACATTTCTTCAGATTGATCAACAAATTCTCCTCCCTCAGCTTCTCTAAAACTCTTCTGATATGCATCAAATGCTCATCCCAAGTCTTACTGAAAATCAAAATGTCATCTAAATAAACAATAACAAAACTTCCCAAAAATTCCTTCAGTACCTCGTTCATGAGCCGCATGAATGTGCTTGGTGCATTGGTTAGCCCAAATGGCATGACTAACCACTCATACAAACCCTCCTTTGTCTTGAAGGCTGTCTTCCATTCATCTCCTTCTCTGATTCGAATCTGGTGATACCCACTCTTTAGATCAATCTTCGTGATGTACTTGGCTCCACTCAAACAATCCATTATGTCATCCATTCTCGGCAATGGAAATCTGTACTTGATTGTGATCTTGTTGATGGTTCGGGAATCTGTACACATCCTCCACTCTCCATCTTTCTTTGGTGCTAGTATTGTAGGTACCGCACATGGACTTAAGCTCTCCCTTATCAGTCTCTTCCTTAACAGCTTGTGAACTTGTCTGTTCATCTCTTCATTCTCTATTGGAGTCATTCTGTGGGCTGCCTTATTTGGCAAACTAGCTCCTGGTATCAAATCCATTTGATGACTTATCTTCCTCACTGGTGGTAAACCCTCTGGTACATTATCAGAGACAATATCTTAGAATTCTTCCAACATTTCTGAGACTTCGGTTGGTACATCTTCACATTTCTCTTGACTAATCTTAGGAATCAATGCAAAGTAATAACGCTTATGCTTCATACCCTCCAAAAACTTTCTACCATCTAGCAAGCAAATTCTAGCAGTACTACATACCTTTTCTTCCACCTCCTTCAAGGGCTTCAACTTATGATGGACTCCATCCTTTGTTAGGGAGTATGTGTTTGCGTGGCCATCATGGACAGTGCTCCTATCATACTGCCACGACCTCCCCAATAACATATGACATGCATCCATCGGTATGATGTCACACAACACCTCATCATGGTAGTCACCAATCTTGAACTTCACTAAACATTGTTCATTGACCAAAGCTCTATGGTCCTTCTGCAACCATGCAATCCGGTATGGATGCGGATGCTTTCTTCTTGTCAACTTCAACTTGTCAACCATCTCCTCTGAAACAAGATTATCAGTGCTTCCACTGTCAATAATAATCTCACAACACTTACCTTCACATTTGCACCTTGTGCGGAATAAACTCTTTCTCTGATTGGGTTCTTTCTCCTCATTCAACAAAGTTCTTTTGACAACTAGGGTTTCTCCCCTTTCTGCATCTTCAGAGCGCTCAGACTGTGCATCTTCATCCACATGTGCAACTCGTGCATTACCTTCAGGTTTTCTATTCATCCTTCCTTGATGTTGCGGACACTCGTATGCTCGATGCCCTTCTTCTCCACATTGGAAACAAGTTCCTCTAAAACCTCCTCTTCTAGGTCCTTGCCCAGGTCTACCTCTTCCTCTTCCTCTTTGCTCACCATTGTTCTTGTCACGAGGGTGGTAGGTATTATCTCCTCTCTGATTTCGACTGGTGCCAACTTCTTCACTTTTCTTTGTATCTTCATTTCGGCCCCCATGGGGTCTTCCACCAGTCCTTCCGCCTTGACCTCTTCCCCTTTGCTTGCTGTCGAATCTTTTATTCAACTTCTCTTCCACCTTCAGGGAAAACTGGTATGCATCTTCTATGGTGGTCATTCTGACCAGGCTCAGCTCCTCTTGAATACTCGGCCTCAACCCATTAATGTAACGGGCTACCTTCTCCTTGTTGGGCTCTGCATGGCCTGTCTTGATAGTAATCTTATAAAACTCTTATGTGTACTCCTTGATAGACTTGTTACCTTGCTTTAGTCCTTGCAGCTTCTTCAACAACTCCATCTCATAGTCCACAGGAATGAACTGCTTCTTCAGTTTCTCCACCATCCGATCCCATATGGTGATCTTTCCTTTTCTTCTTCTATTCCTCTCTAATTGGACCTCCTTCCACCAAATACTGGCATGACCCTTCAACTTTGTTTTTGCAAACTTAACCCGATCTGGGTCCTCCACGTCTTCATACTCGAAATACTCCATGTCATTGATCCAATTAATAAGTTGTTCCAGATTCAAATCTCTAGAATATGTAGAAACTTCGATCCTGGGCCTTTTTCCGATCTTCGAAATGGCCCTCAACAACCTAACTTCTGCAGGATTTCCTCCAGCTTCTTGTTCTTCCTCAAATAGCTCCTTTTCAGCTTCATCTTCGCTTTCTTCTCTTGTTCTCGGATCAAAGCCTCTTCGCAGCTCCTCTTGCAATGCGTCGATTTGCCTTTGTAGGGCTCTAAAACCCTCTTCCGTTAAAGCATTCCTCCCAACATGATTTCTTCATGGAGGCATCTTGATCTCCGCAACAAACCCACAACCTCAGGTCCTAGTGTAAACTGCCTCACAGTCGGCGATATGTCTACACACTCAGGAACCCTTGCTCCGATACCACTTGATGAAGGGGGTAAATCACAAAACACACAACAACAGAAATTGAACACAGAAAATAGAACTTTCTTTTATTGATCTGGGCAACTCATTACATTACAGAAGCTCAATTACAATCAGAGGATGAATCCTCTACTGGCTGCAACACATTACAGTTTTGCCAACCACAAGACTCTAGAATCTTCAGCCTTCTGTAACCCCAAATCTGCTAGGGTTTCTATTTTCCCTCCTATTCTTGACTCTACACTGGCCCCCCTTAACTCCACTACCCTAAGGGTTCCCAAAAATGGTTATATATAGCCCTTTTTGGCGACCACCAGCTTTATTTTGAAATGTGCATCTCCCTCCAAAAATAGGTCAACTTCGCGGGGCCATAACTTTCGATCCGACCATTGGATTTTCAATTATAATACCTTTTCGGAAAGCTCTCGAAAAGATGATGGGGGTGCTAAGTAGTACTGATGGGTAGACTACTTGGGTTTCCCACCAAATTTCGGGCCCATCCGGAGCCTCTAAGTGCCTCAAATTTGATTTTGAATATTTTAATAGGATTTTTGGAATTTGAAATTTTAATATCTCACAGATGACAAATGATATTGAAGTGATTTCTTCACCATTAGCTTTAATTGACCAATCTAGAGGTCTGTGTAAGATTTTGTATCCAACCGTGCACAAATGCAAACTTACTAAAAATAGTAACCCTGCCAAATTTCACCCTTATTGAAAAGAAACAACATTTTTTTTTTGGTTGATGTAAGATTGCTCTTACACCCTAGATGCTCCTACATCATAAAGTTTGCTAAAATTTATCTCGAATCAGATTTCCATTGAAATAGTGTTGCTTTCATTTCTAATAAATGTGACATCTTCTACTGCATTGTGAGACCAAATGCTAGGGATGAAATGCCACTCAAACAAATATTAGCTCAAATCCCATTTGAAAAATGGGCAATTGACTTTATCGGAACAATAGATCCCCCAACCAAACATTCCAAAGCTAGATTCATAATTATAGGGGTAGAATACCTAAGTGCACAAAAGTTGAACCTACCAGGGATTGTACCACAAAGATCACCACTAAATTTCTATATGAGAATATAATCACAAGGTTTCGATGTCCCTTAAGCATTACCAGTGACCAAGGTAAGCATTTTGTAAATAAGATGATTGTAGATCAGTTACTACAGAGTTTTATGATCACACATAACAAAAGCTCACCATGCCACCTACAAGCAAATGCCGTAAGTGAAGTTCTGAATAAGATTGTTGGCACCACACTAACTAATATGTGTGATGGAAATAAAGAAGATTAGGACATAAAAGTACCTATGGTACTATGGGCCTATCACACATCATACAAAAGAAGTACTAAGTTCACGCCATTTGAATTAGTGTATGGGATAGATGCAACACTACCAATGAACTTCATAATCCCAAAATTATGCACCACACTTACTCTCTAGTTGAATGAGGATGACTCCCTAGATGAGAGAATTGAAAATATAGAAAAATTAGATGAAATGGGGTTATTGCAGCATATAATCAAAACTTGGAGCGGAAACACTAGAAGGCATGGCATGATAGAAACTTGCGGTTGAAAACTTTTAAGGAGACCTAGTATTACTCTATGATAGTAAATTTACAAAGCAATGGAAACTAATAGTCCACTGGCTTGGACCCTATTACATACATGAGATTACAAAATCAATAGTAGTAAGAATTAGGAAAATGGACAGAAATCTGGTAATAGGGTATGTTGATGGCACAAGACTAAAACATTATCATCAACATGTGGAATAAAGGAAGAACGTGGGAAATTCATAAAAAAATGTATTATATGTACCATAGAAAGTTAATAGCTAAGTTGCGGGTTACACTTAACAACTACAAAAGCCCACCAAAAGAGAAATGGGAAAACACAATTAATGCACAAAAATGTTATTGGATCTATATAACCCTAAATCTAACCACAATCATTCAAAATTACATCTAAGACAACATCTAAGTGTGAGAAAAAGAAGAGAAAAATACTAGTAGAAACTAATCATAGCTATAGGAAAAATGGTCACTCCTGTACTAATAGACATTACTAAGAAACTGTGGCCTAAATATAAGAAATACCAATACAAAGCAGTGGAGGTAGATAAAGATGGTGCATTCTTAGAGATTCCACAGGGCGTAATTTACATAGAGGATGTAAGGAAGTATATACGTGTGCCAATTTTTAAAATTGATCACACCAAATTTGAGGAGTTGTGCAGCATACTCCTCTAGCTGAACTAGACCAACTACTTACCACAGTATGCAGAAGTAAGGAAGAACAAATTGGATATATGGAAGGATTATCTAGATTTCTGTGCAAAGCATGTTTAGGTAAGGCTTATACTGAGCCACATACATGATGATTTCATGTACTTGGATACGCCACACTGCATAACCAAAGAATTGATCCAAGTGATGATGGGTCTGAGTGTAGTCAGGGAGTTGCCGTCCAAGAAGGCAATTAAGAATGAGAAGGTAAATGAGCTAGCCAAGGCAACATTAGATAGGCAAAGCCTAAACATCAAGGAAATTATCAATCCCATGGTAATATATGCAACCATAGGAATGGCATACAAAATCTATTATGCAAACCGTTAGGATTCTGCCACTGGAATGACCATCCATATGACATACCAGATGGTCATAGAGGGGAAGGACTTTTAGCTATGCAAAGTGTTCAGAGAGAAATTGTTGGAGAAAATACAGAAGACAAAGACCTCACAATATAAGTTTAGCTATGTAACACTGATCATATATCTTGCCTTTTATTTAATGAATGATTTACTGAACTATGGTGGTGAGATATGGAAACCAAACCTCCCAGTTATGGAGAAAATTATGCAACATAGGAAAATTTTCAAAGATAAACCCTCATTCACCGCTACCTACTGGGGGTTCTTCAAGGCCATCTAGACTAAAATTTAAGCTAGGGAAAGGATCCCCTATGAGTCCATTAAACACTATATAAACCATATTACATTCATTGTAGACAAGCATTATACATATATGGAAGTGGAAGAGCCTAGGACATCATGGATACCCAAACTACCATATGAAGTCACAAAGACAAAAATACAAGCACATGCCCAAAATCTACTAATAAAATCAAAGGATCCAAATGCGAAGAGATTTGGGACAATAGGGAATTCATGGACAAATAGAAAAAAAATATGTAGAAGAGAAAGTAGAGAAGAATAAGGAGAAGCTACATGAAAAATGGGGAATTCCACCACAATAGAGTGCATCAGCCCTACAAACTAATAGTCTTCTACAACATTACCATAGACTAGCACAACTGGGACTCTACAACCAAGTAGGCCAAGAAGAAGACAATTTGCAAGCACAAGCTCATAAACTATGGCAAGACCAGAGTCATCCACACAAACTGTGTCAACTCCGCAGTAAAGTAGGAAAGAACTGGAGGCAATAGAAACATTGAAAATCCTCATACACTTGAGTGTGGAGAAGAAAGCCATAAGGAGAACAAAGTAAGGGATAAAAGGAGCATAATATAGGCATCCATAAAAGAAGGAACTGAAGAAGGAACTCAATAAGAAGTAAACAAACCATTGCAGAGGAAGAAAGATAAATTCACAATAGTGAATGTAGAAGAAGAAGAATAAACAAAGCAACAACAACAAGAAGAGCCAATAATGAACCTAGAACCAGTAGTTAATGCTATCTAGTATCACATACTTTTGAAAGAAACAACAAACATGTACAACCAAGTTTGTCTAGAGAATAAGAAGATAATAGAAAGGGCAGTCACAAGTTACATGCAAAGAAGTGACAAGACAATGGAAGAAATCATAGAGGGTTCCCCCAAGAACTAACAGATGCAATAAGGAAAAGAAGACAAAAAGACCTACAATTAGAAGAATAAATAAGGCAAAAATCCATAGATAAGATAGATCCAACTATGTCTACAAAACAAAGACAAAGATTGGCACAAATGTAGGCCACAAAACTCCACACAAAACAAAGGGTAGATACCCTCATGGATTTAATAGAAGAAGAGAAAAGGGAGTTATAGGAGGAAACATAGGAGATAACAAAAAAAACATATGATGCATTGTGGGAGGAAAAGAAAAATGAACAAGAACAAAAAATTGATTCTCCGCAAGATAATGGACTAAAAGAGGAAGAGGAGCAACATGAACAATAGATAAACACTCCCAGGGCATCTTCTTCCATATCCCCCATTCAATCCATTAAAGATTTCTTAGATCAACAAAATAAAATATAGCCACTAGTATCACCACATTTGTTATAACTCCGATTGCTAAGATCTCAATTGAATCAATCAAGAATACAGACCATTCAGAAGCTACAATTGGGAGACATATTTCATGCCACAAGAAGAGAAGAAATTCTGCAACAATATGTAGATAGCACAGAGAAGTTATAGGAGGCTATAGATACAATATAAAATCAACTATCGAATAAACAAAGAGACACATCACTGTTCTTAGTACAACAACTGAAACAATTGGTAAATAGTATGCAAGAAGAGTTATAGTCTCAGGAGAATTAGGTCAAACAGCAAGTGAAAGAAGAGATAACCAAGAATAGAATGACTGACACAAATAAAAAATGTGCAGCAACAAATGTTCACTTATCTAAAGACACAAATAAGGAACCTCCAACAAGCTATAGGGAGATTAATGTACTATATCAATTTTGTCTACAATGAACCACAACTACAAAGAGTACAAAGGACCAAATTTACAACCTAGAGGCACAAGTAGTACAATTTGTGGAAACATATGATCCACAAAAAGATATGATTGGAGCATTAAGAGCACAGATTGAGGCCATACACACCCAACTACAACAACTACATGACCAAAGGGAACAAATAAAGTAACAAATAAAGTAGTTGAGGGAAGTGGTCAGCTTAAGGTTGGCACACTTAATAGGGATAGTAGGACAGGCTAGGTAGATGGCTCAAAAGATAGATTCCTTCAACTCTTATAGAGGTAGAAACAACACATATTTAGATGGAAGGGTACATATAGGTGCTACAATAGGATAAAAAGTAGTGGGACAATACACTCACTCAGCTCAAAGTAATCTATAAGAACATCCTACCCAACAGTTAATACCACATATCTTGAGGACAGGACAGTTTCAAAAAGGGGATGATGTTGGCAAGGTATAGGTCACTCACCATAACCCACCCCAAGTTAATGCACTTGTGAAGTACAGAGGACATGGCTGACATATAACATAGAATTTAGGTTTTTTGATACGGGGCACGTCCCTATCACAACATATATGTAATAGATAGTATGACAAGATATATAAGGAGATAAGAAGTTATTGTAGAAGAAGTATAATATAGAGTAGAGAATTAGAGCTGCCTTTTGTATATGATATGAATATGAATATATATATATGGAGATATAAGGGTTTTACCTAATGAACTATGTATATGATTGTGAATGACTTGTATGTATGATCTAATCTTACTACACTATGATATTTCTTATCGTTGTTACCTATTATTCTATCACTGTCACGTCTGGAGTATAAATAGACTTAGAGACTTTACTCAAGCTTAGATCGTTGGACCGTGTCCTTTGTTTTCTTGCCAACAATACAATTAGGAAGAAATATAATTCTTCATTTGGAAAACTTCAAAGCATGAACCCATGGAGCTTTAGCTAGAGAGTCATCTTGACTAGAAAGAATTGGAGACCACCAAATAAACTATTGATTGAGTAAAATGTCATTGTAAAAGTCATTTCCCAGCTAGAGAAGGCACACATTAATAGATTCCTAGTCTTTCCAAATGCTCTTGATAACAAACATACCTTGAATCTTGACATGATCCCTCATGGTGACAAGACTACATAGGTCTAGGCCTTTCCAAGCTAGTCACTTACAAGGCACAATAGAAATAACATAGTGCCTAATGAGAAGATTCTAGGAATCATTCATTCTAGCACCATAACAATTCATTTAGCACATAAAGTATTTCCTTGATAATGAGTTGAAAACAATCCAAAACCACCAGCATCATGGGGAAGACAATTGAACTTCCCAAGCAACATGTGAAATCCTTGATGTCCATCACTTGAAGCCTAGAGAAAATCTATAAGAACCTTCTCAATTTTTAAGTAGAAAGCCTTTGAAGTTATGCAACAAGAGGAGTAATAAACATGAGTTGTAGCTAAAATTTTAGAGCAAATCTAGAAATTATCAACCAAAGAGAGATGCTTGGTGATCCAGTACCTTAATTTCTTCTCAATACTTGCAATAGTAGCTTGCCAGAGAGCATCAGGAGAAGCTTGAAAAGAAAAGGGAATGCCCAAATAATAAATGACTTCCCTATGATCAATCTATTTTTAGCCATATTTGTCTAATCAATTAGGTTTAGAAAGAAAAGACTACCTAGATAACATTGGTTCTTTTTCCATTCAATACTTGAACTAGAGGCTTGAAAAAACATATCAAGATAGTGAAGACCTTATTTGATAGTTTTTCTTCCTCAGTAAGAGAGGAAAGAATCATCAATAAAATTACCATTAACCATCTAGTTAGAAGAATTAGGTAAAGAAATACTATTAACAATATTTTAAGAGACTATATTGGCCAACAAATAGCCAAAGCATTCACAACAAGCACATAAAGTGTTAGGGCTAAAGGGCATCACTAACAAATGGATCAAAAAATATTGAATATCTTGGCCTGGTGACCATTAATGGTTATGCAACCCAAGGCATCAACATATAACATATGCATAGAATGGATGAAATTAGGCCAAAAACCAAACACCTAAAGCATGAAAGAATGAAATTCCATTCAATATAGTTATAAGCCTTAGCAAGACCAAGTTTGATAAACATTGTAGGTTGCTAAGAAGGTTAGGCCAATTCCATCCCTTCCTAGAGAACAATGCTATTATCAAGAATGTATTGTGATTTGATAAAACTCAGGATGAACTAGTTAGGAGAGAAGAGGGCCGAGCTTAAGAGAATGAGCCTTGGAAATGATCTTGTATGAAACATTCAACAAAGTAATAGTGTTACACCCCATGTGTTTCTATCTACTTACTATTTACCTAGTTTGGTTAATTTGTTTAGAAAGTGAGTGATTATGGATTTCTGTAGCTGTAGCTGTATATGTGTTTTAATCCATTTATTATAGATTGGATATTTTGTGAAAATTGAAGTATTTATGAATCTTGCATCTACGTGTGTTATCTATTTTGAATGCAATATGATGAGAAAACGAATAATGCAATGTCTTGTATTAAATGTGGTTATTGTTAATTAATGATTATGTTTTGATCAGTTAACTACTCTTGCGATGATCTAAGTGGATGCAGGAACAGGTTGTCCCTCTAAGGAGTGGAAGTATCACTCAAGAGAAGGACTTGGTCTGGAAAACATAAAAGAAAAGCCTAAACTGAGCAGCACACAATCACATGCTATTTGACTTAGGTTGAGTCGAGTCAGTATGGGTAGAGGTAAGTGAGCTAAGTTATGTATCCTGAGTCTTGATTGGATGTTCGAACCTGCATGTTGTTGTGTTTGGTTTCTCTAAGTTAATTAATCGTGCAAGTCCTCGATACATTCTGATACGTGAGTAGATATGAGCATGAACATATGTAGGTAGACGTACCTACATATATTCATGAGCATATTACTCATAGATATGGAAATGTCATTTGGCTTATGCATGAATTATCATCTCTTTTGTGATAAGCCTATGAAGATTTTACGACTTTATATGCATTTCTCTATTATGAGTTATATTTGATTTTACGATGATAAATTTATACATATGTGAATATATATATAAATATATATTTATCATCTCTCTATATATGTATTTAATATAAATATTATTATTATTTTCTTTTAATTGTAGAAATATAATTTTATCATTTTACGGAATTTAATTTTTGTAAATATTATTTTATGGTAAATAAAACCATAAATTGATATATATAATAGATTAAATAAAAAATATATAATAATAATAATAATATAAGGGTAGTTTTCTTTTAAAAGGTAATAATAATAAATAATATAATAAAATAAGTAATAATAATTAAAAGTTTTTAATAAAAAGAAATTATCTTATAAAAGTATAAATATTATTTAACTAAGGTTTAAATTTTTTTTAAGAAAAGAATACGTTTCTTTTGTTTTATTTAAAAGTGGGCATGTTTTTAAAACTTTAAAGAACGCGGTCCCCCTCTTTAATCTTTTATGTTTCTTTTAAAGTTTCATTAACTATTTTGGCACGTGGGCCCTTTAAATAAGGAGGCAATGCATAATCGCTTAGGAAATGAATAGTTAATGTATTTATTTTATTTTTATTTTAATTTTTATCTAACACTTTTTTTTAGAAGGTTGTTTAGATTTATGAACTAAATTTAGATTTTGATAAGCATGTCTCTATAGTGTCAACATAGTTGAGTTGGTTAAGCACGTCGACATTATGTCGATATTATATCGACATTTTTCATTTGGTTGTGGTATAAAAGAGGGTACTCTCCCTCATTTTCAATTGCACCATTTTCTAATCAAGAGCTTTTCCTTTTCAAATTTGAGTTTTGCATTTGTCGTTTTGTTAAGTGGTTTTAATTGGAAGAGAGATCTAGCATATTGGAAGGTTGTTATTAGAAGAGTATCTGATCCATTTGGAGCTATATTCTTAGGCATGGGAATTATTTCTCCTTCTTTATGATTTTCATGTTTTCAAAATATTATATGATGTATTATTGTTAAGTGATTGCAATATTGAATTATTATTCTTAATGTCTTTTGATTGTATAATAGTTTATGTATATAAGGATATATATATTTTTCTAGATAGTAAACTTGTATTGTGAATGTGAGATAGTGTCTATAGTTTGGTTTTTGCCTAGATAGTTTCGTGAATCAATCATTGATTGGTATTTAAATAGGAAAATTGTACAAGGGGAAAGATAGTGAAAATATGATTTAAGTGGTATTACTTCGATATATGTATCCTAGTAAAGCATGTAATAGGTTAACCTTGGGATATGTGATCCATGGAAGAGGTAGATAACCTAGTATAGAGATTGTTGTCTTTCCCAGATGAGATGGAAGGGTGGGTGAATATGAGACAAAGAAAACTTTGGCCAAAGTGGTGTAAATAGCCAACATTTACACTGTCTAGCTTCACTGTGTTCTAGATTTGCATTACTAAGTAGAGATGTCATATTTTGATGGTTGTAGCCATAATATGATAGTACTAGTTAATGTAGGACAGAACACCTGCTCAAATTAGGCTTAACTTTGAGGTTGCTCTACCAATCCCTTTGTTGAAGGGTAGGGCCATTTACCTGTTTGGTAAATGTGTGGGGGACTGCAGATAGTCCGTGGTTGGAGGTAAATCACCTGAGTGATGCTTCCTCTCATGCAGTTGGTGGCTGGGAGTATTGAAGACAGACACGTATACAAACATGTGATTCTATTTATCAGTTAAGCTCTTGAAGCTTCTATGTAATTTATGAAAAAGGTTGTAAAAGTTGAATATTCAAATTATTTTTATTGAGAAAATGTAATTTGGTTATGCAATAGAAGTTTGAAATATGTTTCAAATGTGCATTATATCAAATGTTCAAAGGAAAAATTTTATTAGTCCTGTTATGATTTCACGACTTTATTTACTTTCAAGTTAAAATTGGTAAATCTTAGTTGGTAGAACAAGTGGCATGTTACAAATAGGATTCCAATTACAAATTTCCTTAGGACTATAATCTTTAGGTATGAATTTGATATTCCCTTTATTAATTATATTTCCCAAATGATTCTATAGAAGTAGCATGAAATCCATCCAAGTCAGAAGCTTTATCATTAGACACTAAGAAAATAGCCTCCTGCAAGTCTTCTTTAGTAAGACATTGATCACTAAGAATACACTAGGAATTATAAACTTGACTAGGAACCACATTAATGTTATAAATAAAGATAAACAACTATAAAATAAAAATATGGAATTCAACTACAAATCTGAACTTAATCAATAGATAGCCAAATGGAGATTGCAATAATGTAAATAATTGCAACAAGAAGAAATACAGAACAAAAGGGATCAACACATAACATTATATTTACATGGAGAAAACCCTTTGGGGTAAAAATATCCACCAAGAAGAGAGCCAAGTCTATATTATCTTAAAACGAGAGATTACAACACAATCACTTCCTCACTCCTCTTCAGTCTTCAATCCTCCAGCCCCTGTATATAGAGTTTTCACTCTTTCTCATAACATATGATTTCTACCTCCCTAAGCAGCTGTTATATATCATTTAGCAACTAAATGGGGCATTCAAAATGGTTACAAATCACAACACACCTACCTTGGAAGTTTCCCAACTTAACCCATGACAAGCTATAACCAACTTACTAACTTCTCAAACTGGGTGCCTAGTTTGTTCTTTCCCTTAAGGTAGTTTTTGTCTTCCAGTACAAGGTGTTATGGGCTAATAATAGCCATGCTAAAATGATTACAAGTATCCTAACAAACTAAGGGGAAGTTGGATGCCTAGATTATTCAATAATGATCAAGATGCTTGCCCATTAAATAGTAGCTCCTTGTCTATAAAAAATTAATTACTAACCCCTACTAAAAATTAATTACTATACTAGTAAAAATGTAATTACTATTGTTGTTATGAGTGCATTTACAAAAACTATTTGGAATAATTAAACACATAGGATTTATAAGGTTGATGGCATCTTAATCCTAACAATTAAGGCATCACTACAAAGTAGTCTTACAAGCTAGAGTATACTCCAAAACTATAGCAAAAACTTGCTCATAGTACTGAATGAAGGCCTCTAAAATGTCTAGAAACTCATTGAAGATTTGTTGTCCTTCCTTGATATGCTTGATGGTTTGAGATGTATGATGAGCATGTAGATCCTAAATTTTTTTAGAGACCTTGTCTACAATCTTGAGCCAATGAAGCTAAGATTTATTTGGGCCCACATTCAAAATGAGCATCTGCAACCTACTTTTAGTGGTAGAGTTGAGCCACACGGAACTAAGCATCCAATCTAGAAGGTTGTGCCTCTATGATAGTGGTGTCTTGGCAAAGATCTTAGGTGGTGGCCTTGTATGAATAAGAACATAAACAAGCTAGTTGGAATCCATAAATGCAAAGGGTATAGGAAGTGCAAGTGATGGAATCATTCCACTAGACTATCTATTATATATCATGAATGGTATGTGGTTTTAAATTCCAAATATGTTAAATATGGGTTGATGTGGCCTTGTGATTATGTAATGATGTGTTTAGAAAAACTAAGTCTTCATGGCCTTAGGTTTGACAAGTTTCCACTCAATACAAAGCAATATTGGTAAGCGGTCTAAAAGGACAATGTCTAAAAAGCTCCACTAGCAAGGAATAAGTCATATAAAAAAAAAAGGAAGATTGAGCTCACAACATGGCTCAATCTAGATGCTTAAGTACCCCATCAAACCCCACTTAGAGATTACTCCATGTGTACCACATCATATGATCTTTGTGGCCACCACTATTGGAATAAAAAAGTCCCAATTTATTGCACATAAAAATCTAAGACTCTTTTTTACCAACTCTCTAGTGCATAGGCAATGCCCCACATTTATCATCAACCATTTCAATCCTATTAAAATCCCCACAAAAAATCCAAGTGACAGCATGCATTGAATTTTCAATCCATCTCTAGAGGGTAGATATTTCAACATCATCATTCAATGTATAAATATTAATAACTCCAAAGGAATGATTATTAATGTTGAAAAGATCCCACAACACTTAGTGTTGTTAGATCATTGGTCAACTAGCTATTGATTCCATGTAGGAGAAAGAAATGTGAGAATACCACCTTGAATTACTTCAATGTTACTATAAAAAAATGACTAGAAGATCAAATGACATAGCAAGCTATAGAAAGCAAAAAATTAGAAATTTAACCTCTTGCAAATAGAGATTGTCTAGACATGGAAACTAAACTAAAGAATCTCAAACATAGTACTTCCATGGGAGGTTTGTCATACCTCTAACATTCCTAGAGACATAATTCATAAACGAGTGTCAAGAATCATCTCCTCATTATCCATCTCATCTACAACTAAACAACTTTTCTACAAAAAAAATCATATGAATTGAAGTTACCTATCTAAAAGGGAAGCTAGATAGGTTGATGTTTCTTAGGGACATACTCTCTCTTTCATCTATCTTGATGGGGTACATGACCTCCGGTTTATAGCTAGGGGAGGGGATCCATGTTGGGTAGTGTTGGCTAGTAGTTGAGGCAACAATGGCACTACTAATTGTGCTCAACCAAATTTTGCCTCACCAAACATCTCCCAAGGAGGAGAGATAATAGATTTCCCTAGATCTAGAGGTTTTGAAAGAAATTTCAAGACCTGACCCCCAGAGCTTGAAGAAGGCTTAGTGGAGTGCCATCATTACAAGATTTATTGGCTCTGCAACTAACCACTACAAACCAACCTTAAACTTTTTTATAGGAGTTGGTGACGTAGAGGTAGGTTGTGTGTTAGTCTTAGGATGGGGAGAAGACAAAGTACAATTTTAAATCTTATGCTCAAAAAATTAACACTAATAACAATTGGTAGGTAGGTTGAGATAGAGAAAGTGTTGAGTGTATCTCATTTGCCTAATCTTGATATTTATGGTCTCCTTTAGATCTTTGGAGAGATCCACTTCTATGCAGACCTACTTTTGGGGATGAGTCAAGTAGAACTGTTCTAATTCAATAGATACCACAATGCCTAAATATGACTCTTTGGCTCAACAAATTCAAGCATGGTAAGGGTAACCTAGGGAACTCAACCTAAATAGGGGTCCAAAGAGCTTTCTCATCAGAAATGATCAAGCCTTGAGACTAGGGTGTTAAAATAAGCAAGGAAGAGTAGACTAGCTAGGGGCCACAATTAAGAATAGCCTCAACATGGTTGTTTTCAGTTAATCAGAAAAGAAACCTTTGGTAAGGTTTTGCACATTGTCAAGGTGAAACCCATGTTGGACCCAAGCCTTGTTGACCTAGTCTTTGAGCATGCTTTCAAGGGGGACCCTTCCCACAAAATATCCTATTAAGGTAAAGTTCTCTAACCAATGACATGCAGTGTCAAATTTTGGAATGGGAAGAACAACATTTGGGGGTGTTTTGAGGAACATACCTTGTGGAACACCTTGGGAACAAACTTTCTAGGTCTAGCTTGAGTGGGGGTGCCAATGTTATCCAGTGTTGAAACATCATCTCTAGCAAGTGTGGCAACCTAAGAGGTACCACAATAAATGTAGAAAAACAAGACCAACTCCTCCTTCAAATTAAAGAAGTAAAACATCGGGGGACCCAACCAAAACACCATTGAAACCAAAGACAAAAAAAAAAAAACCTAGTAGATCCAAGGACTCTCCAACCGACGTTGCATTTTTAATTAATATTCGAGATCGTATTTTATCCTTCATTAATTGCAATGAAAAAACAAGAGACGCAATGCGTCATGTTCCTGCCTCTATGTGTTGAATGTTGTTGTAGTATATCGTCAAAAAGGAAAACCCAATGAGATTAGAAATTTTCAATTTTTTTGTTGTTGTGATGGTTTTCAAATTCATGGCAAAAAGTGGAACTGATGTTAGTTACAAGTTTCAACTGTGTATACATTTTGGAATATTGAAACCTCATTCTAGTGCGTCTAGGATTGGTCTGGGGAATTATTGGCATGGTTGTTTTAGGTGCTTTCTCACTCTATGCCAATTTGCTGCTTGCAAATCTGTATATTGTAGATGGCCAATGCTTTATTAGATACAGAGATTTAGTTGGTCATGTATTTGATGAGTACTTAAACACTCACCCTTGTAATATAGATTATATACAGAAGTATGTGACTTGTTTGCTCTGCAACTGATTGAAAAACAATAATATTATTACATTATTTCTTGAGTTTGTAATATGAATACAGTTTGCCAACTCTGGTTTTTATGGACATAATATAATTTCTTTGTTTTTTTTTTGGTTCTAACAAATCAAATCACAGGAAATCATCAATGTTTGTTTCTATAACTACATAATTTGATTAGAAAATATGGAGGGAAAATAGAGGGAGTAATTTATATCTTGAATGTATGATTGTGAAATCTACCCAACTCGGACGAAACCATGAAAAGTAATTTGAAGGTTTGGGTTAATCAACAAAAGTTGAAGCTTTTGCTCCAATGCATCAATGTTGTAAGATATGCCACAAGAATGTACATTTTAAAGGGAGGCTGCTCAGCAAAATGGACTTGCCTTACCCGCAGAAGCAATATGCATAGAAATCCTATACTATATACTGCAATGATTGTAACATGTAGGAAATAAATGGCATCGCTGAAACCATTAATTACCAAACAATAGATTAAAAAGCAGTCCATGTTTCACAATCCATAAGTAATATGGCACTCATTGAAATTGTGCCATGTAAAAACTAATTCGTGGAGATTGCATTCTCCACATCCATACGATGGGTTGAATGAATTCGGCTTTGCGAGAAACATCATGAGATCTTGAACCTGCCAATTGTATAATGGGGGTGGGCAGAGGCTGATGCTGCACCAGCTATTTATATCAGCTAGCAATTTAGATTTAAGTTATTATATAACCTGGATTTGATGTATAAACATGTTTTAAAAACGTAAATAATTATATAATATTTTATTGGAATTTAACTGTATGATTTTGAGTCGAAAATGTTACTGTAAAAGGAGAAGAGTTATTTCTAATAATTATGAACAATCAAATTTTGTTGAGGGAAAAAAGAAAAACTTTAAAATGCGAAAACTTTGCTCTCATGAAAAGAATCCAAAATTCTTTTGACATTCAAGCAACCAAAAAAACGTAAATTTGTAAAAAGTAAAATTCTCTGATATTAAGCAAGAAATAAAAAAGGCTTAAATTTATAACAAAAATAGGCGCCTTCAACCTGTAAGCAGAAAAAACCAGAGACAAACTTCCTACAATTTATAGTATTTCGTAAGCAATTTAGTACCCTGAGATTTATTTAGAATGTAATTTGGTACTAAAAGGCCGTCCATGGAGTACAAGGCAGTTGAGAAAGTCATTTGAATTAACATTCTGTTGGATTTTAGGAATCCATGGAGTCGAATTTTGATCCAACAGATTCACAAACCCCGTAGCAGAAATGGCAGAAACTCCATCAGGATTCACAAATCCCACGGAATTTGAGCCCTCCATTTCTGAATTCTTGGCTTCAATGGATTCATCAAAATTCTCAACCTTCATCTTTTGATCCTGCAAGTCCATGGACTTGGAAAGGTGAAAAGCGGTGAAATGTTTGCTCTTTCTGCGGCCGGCACCGACAGGGATGTTGCGCATCCTTCCTCCGGCGGACCAGTAGCGCTTGCAGTTCTTGCAGAAATGTCATGGTTGATTTACGTTATAATTGTTGAAGTAGCAAAATTTCGTCTCCAAGCTGTGGCAACGAGGACAAGCGACTAGTTTTTTGGGCTTCAGCGGGGCTTTTTGCCCAGATGCCTCGATGTCGCAAGAAATTTCGCTTTTCTCCTCAGAATTTTCCAGCTTCTTCAAAGATTTTGCTCCTCTGTCGCTTAAATTGCAGAGACTTTCACTTTTTTCTTGAATATTTTCTGAATTTGCTCCTTCGTCTCTCAAATCGCACAAATTTTCTCCCTTCTGGTGAAGCTTTTCAGTCGTCTTCAAAGATTTTGAAGAATTCGAAGCCATTTCATCCTGCGTAGGCCGCTTGCGAGAGCTGTTCTCCTCCTGCAAGGATTCATCACAAACACACATAGAGATCGTGGCTCTGAACAACTTGATGGCGAAATTGCGCGTTCCGTCAACATTTGCAGAGCTTGTACTTGTGCCAACTGGCCAGCTAGCCAACTTGGTACTTGAAAGGTCGATAAAAAAGAAAAATTTAAAGTTATTTAAAAAATAAAAATCCCATTTTTAACCATTACTGTTCACTTAATTAACCAATAGCAGAAGAGATAAATTGCATTTGTTAAATCAGTAAATAAAAAATTAAATTTCAACTTTAGGATTTTACCAAATGAATTTAATACTGGATTTCTATTGGTCAACTAAATTAAATTAATTGCATTACATGGATGCATAAGTAATCCTGCCAAAGGCAGGAACTAAAAATTAAATTATAAACTATAGTATCTTTGCCTTTTTTTTTAATTCTGCTTAACAATTAGCTGTTTGGGTTGAATTAATTGCGTCTAACCGATGCATAAGTAATCCTGCCAGTGGCAGGAACTAATAATAACGAGACGCAATGCATTTTTGTCTTGTTACCGACACATGTAGGTACCTATATGCACACACCAAAAATCCAAGATGTCTCTCTTGGCACAGAGTATGGGGTCAAAGATTAAGCATTACCATCAATTGGCTAAATTAATTGAATCAAAGAAGGCTTTAGCAAGCTTTCAAGTATATACAAACCTAAGTGGCATCAATATGTATAGAGTACAGATGAGAGTAGGGAATACAATAGATTTGAAATCCTTCAAACGGTTTTACTAGAAGATATCAAATGTGTATCTATCTGTATAAGCATATGTGCACATACATAAAAAACCAAGAAAGATATGAAAGATGCAAAATCTAAACTAACAGTTATCAATTTGGGAACATAGAAAAATGAGATTTGAGTGTTTTTGCAAGACAGCAGTGTAATTATTTGCATCTAACAAAAAGAAAAGGCCCTTGAGCCATTCTAAAAGGGATCAATGGGAGACAAGTAGAGAGTCCAAAGATATAACCAGTCCTGTCTCTACTTCCTATAGAAGAGGACACTGCATATACTGGAGGCTCAAGATAGGTTGTCACGTGGCCAAGTTTTAAATCAGTTTCGCATATGAGCACTCTATCAAGCATTAAAATTGACATTTTAGGGATGCAATTTGCACCATTGTATTAAGCTTGGGTATGTTGACATGCTATTAAAACATGGCTCCTTTTTTTCTAAATACTTCGTGTGTACAGACTGTCTTGAGAATTAAAGCAAAAGAAGTTGTTTGGGATTGCAATAGCAGTACTAATGATTATTGTAATTTCAATCTTCAACTGTGAGCCATAAATCATTCATCCTTGGTGTAAAAATCATGTTTGGCATCTACAGTCATAATCTCATACTGGCCAATTTGATGAACTGGCAAGACAAATAATTACATGTGCCTTCTACTGAGGACTGCGAGCAGTCCTCACTGGGAACCCTTAATATCTCCTTTTAGTCTTCTATATTAAAACTAGTGAATAAAAGGACAATCTAGCCACACATTTTTATTACAATACAGAATAAAATTTGATAGATGAACTGAGATTTACCTTTGCAAAATGTGGAACCATGGACAAGGCAGAAAAGATCATAGTAAATCATAGTAAAATTTAACAATTTCCAGGATTTATTGAATAAGCCTTCAATCTAGTTCGAGTTTATCATGACGTGATGCATCATTTTGCCAAAATGGAGTACCTTAAGAGTTCTCCCAGAAAGTAGTAGGAACCCCATATTGCAGAGTATGAAATGTGCAAACTGTATAGCCCAGGTTATATGGTACATTTTCTTCCCTACATGGTAAATAATATACAATCCTACCACTGCCAGTTTTGCAGGAAATAGCATACAGTTCTAAGTGTTCGAAAATCATTGAAGGAAGCTGGTTAAATATGAAGTTCATGAAAGTCCATCCACGGGTGGGCATAACAGCATAAACATAAACAAGAAGATTTTTAAAGTTCTACTCACAATGTCTGGGCTCTGAATACATAAGGTTTGCTTATAAACCACATTTTCAGTTTTAAAAATGGGGAAGCAAATATTTTTGTCATGCATAATAACATCATGTACCAAATCATCTGCCCCTGGACAATATTCTTAACTGTCAAACATACTCCTCTTATTATTTCAGAAATAATATGACTAAACTATACATTCCAGTTCTAGGCTTTCAATGTTGGATTGGACTTGCACTGTGACATCAAACGACAGCAAACTCTTGCTGTAGACTTGTTCTTCTTGGCTGGTGAATTTCTGTTAATATTACAAAACTCCATTAGTTGCACATTATGAAATAGTAAATGAGACCCAACCCTTCCTTCTAGTTCTGATCTGTAACAAGTTCCTTTGTAGGAGACCACTATATGTACCATTGTCGACTTGGGTACCCATATCTCTATCGAGCAAGTCATTATAATACATCAGAAACATCCCTGCTTCTAAATTGAAACCATACCTCTGTAATTTGAAATAAAATGGCTTGTTATGCAAAAAAAAGAATTTCTTGAAGGGCACCATGCATGGAACTTTCTTTGAGATAATCACTCAGTGTTGACCACGTGCAAGAGAATTAATAATATAGGATGCCTTTGCAACCTTAAAATATTAACAAACTAAGCTCAGGAGCGACAACATTACTACTGCTCACAAAACTGAACAAACTTAATATGAACAATGTCCAGGATGCTATAATGCCAATCATTACCTTCAAGCTGGACATGTCATTAGCCCTGGTATGGCATTCTTTATACTGGTAACTTGAAAAGTAAATACCACGTTTAGTGGCTTGGCAAAATGACTTTAGATTGGAAGTTACCTCAACAACCCACTTGGAGGCCAATGCATTTTAGTAATTACAAAAGCTATGTTCATGCCGTCACCTGTTAGACCACTAAAATTCTATTTCAAGTGTTCGAGATGCACCATCACGGTTAGCATTAGGAACAAGTTTATACTGCCCACTGATTGTTCCAAGCATCACAACTTTATCTATCTGAATGGTTACTTTTCCCAAAGAACCTTGACAATATAAAATTTGTAGTGAGAATCTGAGTAGCTACAAATGCTTTTACATTATTTTTAACGAAACATGGTTGACACAAATTTTAATTTAATACAATAAGCAACTTACTTTTCCAAAGGTGTTCTTGGTCTTACAAGATATTTGCAGTTTCTGACCCTTGGGAGGCATATCGAAGGCCCACGCAAAACTCTGCTTCCATTCTGGAGAAATGCTGTGACTTACAACCTGCACATTTTCACCAACCAGACAAACCGATGTTCAATATCATAGACTCACAAAATTGTCCCTCTAAAATCACATTCTCCAAAGCATGTGGTATTCTCATTCATCAAAAGCAGAGGATTGGCAAATAGGACTAATCAAATATGCATTCCCATCTTAAAACCAAAGAATTTATGGACATCTTAATAGTCAGATCTAAAAAGGCAGAGAGTATGTTATGTAATAAAAAATGCACATGAATGAAACCTATTTCTACTACAAATCAACTCATGTACACATTCTCATAACTTGCACAACCAGAAACCCATACCCTTACTGAATCCTCACTAAAAGATGCCAAAAAGTTTGCAGTTTGACCCAGCAAAGAGAATGCACAGGTTTTTGTGTCTCTGCACATCAATTACAACAGCTTTTTTAACCGTATGCCTTTAAAGAAGCCTGCCATTGTTTAATGATCTTTAATCAACTAGATGCTACCATTCATGACAGCTCTCAACAATAGTACCTAGAAAAACTCGCATTTGTTTATGAATGCATATGACTTTTAGAGCTCAAAGTCCAAATGTGGCAATTCAAATTAAGTTGATAAAGCCAAATTTTCCATTGATACAAATATGTAACAAAGATCATGCAATGAAAAATATGAAACAACATGTTGCATCAAACTGGATGGTGCTTAAGTTGTGTGCCCTAATTCAACTTTGCCCCAACTAACCGATTCAGTGGTGTTAATTAACCCATAAAATAAAAGAAATGGAGGCAAATAAGATTGTACTTGATGCTTCTTCTCCTTCTTTCTTTCATTCCTCTTACTGGACTTTGTTTTGGGTTTGGTGTTTGCAACTAGGTCGTACCCAGGTGGGACTTCAAGCATTGATTTTCTTAACTGGGCATTTGTAAAAGCTACCAAATCAGATTCAAACAAACCAAAAAGAACACATGAGAAGAGATTAAGGCAATGGAGTGGAACGAAATAAAAATGATGATTAATTAATACTAGGGCGCCTTTGGACTGATAAATAGCAACTTCCTCCTGAGGGTTATTGTATATTTCTCCTTAACATTTTCAGCAGCATCAGCTGAGAAAGTTATGGCCATGGGTCCATGGCCTTATTATGAAGCCAAATGTTGCAGTACGCATCAGCATATATGCTCTTCTCAGCTAACAAATTTGATTGCCACAGAAATATCCTAAAAGCACCCATTAAAATTTAAATCTGTGCTTAAGAGTTAAGATTGAAATAGCAAACCATATAAAAGATAATGCAGAAAATGAAAGATTGAAGCAAAGCAGCCGCTACCCTGCAAGAAGTGAACATATGACAAATCACCAGTTAAAATAATTCTCAAAGTAAAAATTCAGTAGATGTTTCGTATAACTGATTTATTTATTTTTTATTAAGGATTTTATATCAAACCCATTACTACACAAAAAATTCATAAAGCAGAAGATTGTACAGAATGATAAGACTCTTGCATTGGTGCATATATTATAGTCCTACCAAGGAAAATTAAAACACGGTGCTATTAATACCAGCATAGAAAAGTGAACCCAAGAAAGAAAAGTCCCACCCTTTCCCCACACGAAAAACACCTTCTTTTTCGTTTGTGTCGCTTCAGATTGAAGAGCCGCGGCAAAAGCAACGCTTGAAGAAGGGCCAGAAATATCAACCGCCATGTCATCGGATCGAGTCCCTGTAACGCCAACCTCAGGTCTAAGGATCGAAACCCCAGAAAACGGTGACTTGGGGGTTGTATTAATGTTGAGCTGCACATATTCATTGTAGCACTTGGAGCAGAGGTTCATGGTAGCCGGGCTGCCGAAGAACCCACAGTTGTTAACACAGGGTTTCAGGCCTTCTGGCACCTGGCACCCCGTCTCCTCCTTGTCTCTGTTTTGAGCCATCTCGGCTTTAAATCCCCCCAAATAATACAGACGAAACAAACCCCTTAACAAAAAAAAACAGCATCCAGATGATCTTCTATCACAGAAATAAAACCCAGACGATTTTCTTTCAAAAACAGCAATACCCAGAAGAATTTCTTTAGTGCACAATATGAAACCCTAACTCTATTGATCGCAGACGCAACGACGAGGGATCGAACCCAGGTGCAGAAGATCCAAGGGGTTGCAAAACTCTGAACTGAGGAAGCCTCGGGCGGGGGGTTTTATGGTGCTCTTCGCCGCAAAAAATATTAACTATGGTCGGCAGATCTTGGGAAAATCCCGCAATCCAACCGCGTACAGATTACCTGCTCGGCCCCCTAAATTTTTTGGGCATTCCATCTTGTGTGAAAAAATCACATTCCTGCAAATAAAACCAAAAAAGTAGAGGAATTAAGACGTTGATTGTTAATAAAATTTAACAAGAGAGCAGTGAACAGTATGTTTGTTTGTTTATACCTTGAGCCAAGAAGGCACGTTACTGGTGTAGCCGGTGGCCAGAATGACAGAATCGAACTCAATCTCTTGCCCGTCAATGAATTTGGCACTGCAGGATGTGAAGCACTTAACCGCAGGCACCACCTGTGAAAGAAAAGTCATGATCACACCGTCAAGGGAAAGGAAATCATGATCACACCGTCAAAGGAAAGTAAGTCACAATGACACAAGAAGTATGAAACAGTTGAAAGTGGCTTGAGTTCACAGTATATACCTTGATACATCCATTTCTGATCCGTTCCAGTGCTCCGACGTCCAATACAGGAGTTTTACCAGGCTTCGAAAGTGAGCATGTATAAGGCAAATGAAAATTAGGGCAAAGATTGTAGTAATAGCTGTCCAAACCGTCTTCCAAAACTCTGATTTTAGCAGAGGTTGTTTGTACGCAGGCACGAAAAACAAAACTGATCATTATCGCCTGCTCGTGCCAACTTGCTACTTGCCAATTACAAATATTTTTTTCAAACTATACTGCTGAGCAATTTTAATATAATTAAAAAAAAAATCTATTTTTCACATTACTGTTCATTCAATTGACCAATAAGACAAGATATAAATTGCATTTATTAAATAAGTAAATAAAATAATTAGCTTTCAACTATGAAGATTTTGCTCAATAAATGTAATATTCAATTGTGATTGGTTAACTAAATTAATTTAATGGAATCAATCCATTGCATTAGTAATCCTGCCGGCGGCAGGAACTAATAATGTCAAAAGACAGGTTTTCTGGAACATTTCAGAACATATTTGATGATCCACTGTGACATCAAAACAGTTGACAAAAAACTATAAACTTGTTGAAAAAATCAATCCAGCAGATATTTTCTAGATATTCTTGAAATAAATTTGCAAGAGCCCGAGAAGAGTCGTCCCACATAGGAATCAGTTTGTTGTAGGTGGGGCAGCATTATGTGCGCGGATGAAAGTTTTAAGGCAGAGCAGATATAAGAAAGTTCTTGACTATGACCTAATCGGCGGGCACAGAGTTGGACTATCGGCCTAATTCGCGTCGCAACGGTCATACAAATGACGTATGTCGCAATACTTTCTTTCAGCACAAATACGCGTTTTATACTGAAGACTCAGAGTTCTGACTGTTGTGCCGCTTTCTCTCTGCTCGCTCTCACAATTTATATTCTGATTCGATAACTTTAAATCATAACGTAAATTAACTTTTGTAGTCTCTTCAATTCGAAGTGTGTTGTTTTTAAGCCCTCCCTCTCGCTTTCATATTTGACCATATAAATTAACTTTTGTATTATAATAGTATTTTAGAAGAGATATGATCTTTGATTCCTTACTAATTGAAAAGGAAAATAACTAATCTTAACCTTTTAAAAATAAATAAATAATCAATGTGCAATATGTAATGAATATTTTAAATAAATAAGATGAATATTATAAATAGATAAGTTAAAACATATTATGTAGATTTGGTTATTTTTAAAATAGAGTAAATTAATAAATAAAGTGTATTTTGGAATTAGAGACAAAAAAATATCATAACAAATAGTTGATATTTAAAATTTGATGTTGGATCTTACATGAACAAATTTAGAAGATTGAAATATAAAAGTCATGTAACTATCTAAGAACTTGGATCAATTTTACACTTGTAGATCTAATCTCCATACCTAAAGAATTGACTTGAGTGTAAAAGTAAACTTTGACTAAGAATCTAATCTCTTTCACTGAGAACCCTCTCTACTTAAAAATAGAAATCTGCCTAGGTGTCTAGAAATATGCCTAGGCGTCTAGACCTAGAAAAGAAAATTGGTGATGTTGTCAAGCACCTTTAGGAGCTATCAAAGCATGGAACTTCTCCTTATGCCAAGCTCGTGGATTTGATTCAATAGCAGTTGATTAAAATTCGGAAGAAAATACACAACAAATTCATTAGGAATTATCGCAAATAAGTGTGATTTGGAAATTGGAACTAAAATGCAAAAAGGGTGATACAAGGACATAGTTTACAACTAGCTTTTCAAGACTGGCTAATAAATAGGGAATGACAAGAATACCATAATGTAATGTGATGTCACCTATAGATCTAATCTCCATACCTAAAAATTTGAACTTAGTATGCAAAAGTGAACTTTGATTATGAGTCTAATCTCTTTGATTAAGAACCTTCTCTACTTGGAAATATAAATTTGCCTAGGTGTCTAGACCTACAACAATGGTGCAGGGTACCTAAAAGCATTTTGATAGCAATTTTGTTAAGTTGTGGTTTTTGTTTAGTATGTTTGTAATAAGGCTTTTTAGCCATGATTGTAAGGTCCATTTTGTATGGTCAAGAGGATTGGGGTAACCTTATAAACCTCAAATCACTCTTAGTCCATCTGGACCCTAGTTGTGTTACTTAGGCCTAGTAGGTCTAATGATGGGTTTTTGAGTCTATTTTGGTAGTTTTGTGTTTAGGCATGTCTTAGAGACTGTGATGGTTGTTTGGATTCGATTGGACAAGTTGAACCAATCAGGACCTTTGTGATTATGCAAAATCATGGTTGTCAATGTTGTCCTAACACATTTGGCCAGTTGCAACCCACTTTTGGTGGTTAAAACTATTTTTGTAAGTTGCCTACTGACTTGGATCGGTTCATATGGCTGTTCTCTTACTCTAATATGGGGGAGAAGTTTCTGTATGGAGTTTTGGGCATAAAATCAATAAACTGACTATTTTTCTGAAGATTTCCTACTGTTGTATGGCCTGTACAGATTGGCCAATTGGATCAATGTGATTTTTCTGAAACTAGATTGAGTCAGGGTTCAAATGCATCAAGTTTGAAGTCTTGAAGTGGTTGCAGGAGGAAGATATTGCATTTTGATTCCAAACTGGTCTAAAACCCTGATTTCTAGGGTTTTTCATACAAAACTTGCCCTAGAATGCATTCTAACCAATGAAATCTCATGCCACTTGGTGAAATGCAGGCTAGGGTTGAATATTACTTGATTTCAAAAGCTTTTGGCTGGGAAAGACAGTCCTTAATTTTTGGAGTGATGCCCTAGGTCAAGTATTCATATGTATTTGACCAAAATTATGCAATTTGCTGTTGTAAATGACAAAATCCAGATAGGGTGAGTGAATGGATGGTGGTTTTGAGATGTTGGCATGTGGTAGAGGTGATCCAAGTTCCTGTCCCAGTTTTATGACCCCAAATTAGACCACTTGCTTTGTAACCCAGACCTAAATTGATCAATTAGGCCTAGAGACCTAGTGGGTGTTTTGAGTTACTGGAGTAGAGTTGGAATGGGAGGCTTGGAGGTTTGTTAGAGTCCCCTAAAGGGTATTCAAATCCACCATTTGTTTGTCTGGTCATTTAGGGTTTTGTCAAGTTATGTTGTGAAAACCAGATTAGGAGGGCTAGTAGCATCACTAGGCCAAGTGAAGGTTGGAGGGTTGTGTGAAGTTGGGGGTCAAACCAACTATGGGGAAGGTGTTTGTAGACCTGTCTCAAGGTGTGGAAGGAGTCTTGAGGGTTGAACAATAGCCTGGTTTACAAATCCTTCATAGGCCCTTGGATGTGACTTTGGTTGAAGACTAGGTGAAGTGGGTGAGTGGGTAAAGAAAAGAGTTAACTTTGTTGCTTCCCTTGTGCCACTCTACATCAGGTGGTATCAGAGCCATCAAAGAGATGGGAGATAGAGAAGAAGAGGAGGAAGTTCCTCAAAGGGTGACAAATGCTGAATTGGCAAAGATAGTGAGAGAGCAAGCAACCAAGAACAAAAGGATGGAGGCTGAGATAGAGAAGTTGAAGAAGGATAAGGATAAGAAGAAGAAACTAGAGGTCATCTTGGATTCAGATGATGAGGATCAAGATGAAGAAAAAGAAGTGCCAATGGAAGAGCCACAAGGAGGCATGTCAGAAAGACAATTCCTAGATGCACTTGGAAAGTTGAGTAGGAAGGACAGTAAGGTGGATTTACCTATGTTTCCTGGTAAGATGAACCCAGAGGAGTGCCTAGATTGGATAGAGGCAATGGAGAACTATTTTGAGTGTGAGGAAGTGGCAGAAAATCAGAAGGTGAGGATTGCCAAATCTAGAATGAAAGGGCCAGCCTTGAGTTGGTGGAATTTCATTCAAAATGAGAGGATAGAGGATGATAGGAACCCTATCACCACATGGAGGAAGATGGTGGTTGAAATAAAGAAGCAATTTGTTCCTAAAGACTATGAAGTCAACTTGCACAAAAAGTTGTAAAACTTGAGATAGAAGGACATGGATGTGAGCACATACACCGAGGAGTTTCACAAGATGTCTTTGAAATCCAAAATGCCTGAGAATGAAAAGCAAAAGCTTGCAAGGTATCTAAATGGTTTTAAGTTCTCCATTCAAGATGAATTAAGTCTCTTTAACCCTGAGACAGTGCATAAGTGTTTTCAAATGGCATTGAGGATTGAGGACAAACAAAGAAGGAAAGGTGATTCAAATTGTAGGGGCAGAGGCAATCTAAATTTTAGAGGCAAGGGCATATTTCAGAACAGAGATAACTTTTCAAGACCCCAAGATGGCAGATCATAAGAGGGCAATCAAGTGCAGGCTGACAGAAACAATGCTAATCAGGGCCAATTTAGAGGGAGAGGTAATGGCAGAGGAAGAAGTGGAGGCAGGGGTTCCACTATGTTCGCTGGAAGGTGTTTTTCCTACAGTCGGGTAGGACATCAGTCCTTTAGGTGCCTGGAGAAGATGGGGAACAACTCTGCAAATTAGAAAGACAGAAGGGTGCAACTCCTTCAAGAGGATGACTGTCAAAGCACCACATCTTACCAAACCGCCTCTTCCAAACTTGCAGCACCAGAGAGTGGAGAATGCATCATGTTTAACCGGTCCCTCATCAAGCCTGCCACCAAGGAGCAACCCCAAAGGAACAATTTGTTTAGAACCACTTGCAAGGTGAAAGGAAAAGTCTGCAAGGTAATTGTTGATTCAGGTTCTTTTGAGAATTTAGCTTCTAATGAAATGGTGAATAAGTTAGGATTGCAAAGGATACCTCATCCTAACCCCTATAAGGTCTTTTGGCTAACCAAGGACCAACAAATTGTGGTGAAAGAACAATGTTGGGTTGAATTCAAGATAGGTGAATATTGTGATAGGATTCTTTGTGAGATAGTAGAGATGGATGCATGCCACCTTCTTCTTGGCAGACCTTGGCAACATGATACAAGTACCCAACATGATGGTAAGCAAAATGTGATTCATTTGTCTAAAAATAGTGAAAATTTCACAATGACACCTTTGATTGATGACTGCAAGGAAAAGATTATTCCTAGTTTAGTTATGTTGGTAGGTGAAAAGGAGTTTTTGGCTAACCTCAAGGAGGAGAAAGTGCCATGTTTTGCAGTGGTCATCAAGCCCAAGGATGCAAATCATAAGAAGATCAAAGTGCAGCAACCTCTTAGGAGGATTGGACCAAAAGAAGTGGAGGAACTATTGGAGAAGTTTCATGATGTGATAGCAGATGAAAGTAAGGATGCCGTTCCACCAAAGAGGGAGATTAGTCATTGCATTGATCTCATCCCTGGATCCACCCTACCAAACCAAGTAGCCTACAAGCTGACCCCTGAGTAAAATGCAGAAGTGGCAAGACAAATCCAAGACTTGTTAGATAGAGGGCTTATAAGGAGGAGTATTAGCCCATGTGCAGTACCTGCAGTACTTGCACCAAAGAAGGAAGGCACATGGAGACTATGCACTGATTCAAGGGCCATCAACAAGATCACTATCAGGAATAGATTTCCGATGCCTAGGATAGAAGATTTAATGGATTGTTTGGGTAGGGCTAAATATTTTACCAAGATAGATCTAAAAAGTGGTTACCACCAAATTAGGATAAGGGAAGGGGATGAGTGGAAAATAGCCTTCAAAACCAATGAAGGGCTATTTGAATGGGTTGTGATGCCTTTTGGCTTATCAAATGCACCAAGCACCTTCATGAGGTTGATGAATGAGGTGCTAAAACCTTTCCTAAATAAGTTCATTGTTGTATATTTGGATGATATATTGGTTTTTAGTGATAGCAAGGAAGATCACATAAGACATATCCATCAGGTGCTTAGGAGGCTTCAAGAGGAGAAGTTGAGAATTAACCTTGACAAATGTGTCTTCCTATAAGAAGAATTGACATTCTTGGGGTTTGTCATCTCTAAGGGCAGCCTCAAGATGGATCCAAGCAAGGTGGAAGCCATTCTTAATTGGGCCACACCTACTACAGCCTTTGAGGTAAGGACTTTCCATGGTTTATGTAGTTTTTATAGGAAGTTCATTAGAGGGTTTAGTGTTATTTGTGCTCCACTTGTTGATACTATAAAAGGGGGCAAGAAGTGTGTGTTTGTGTGGACAAATGAGGCCAATCAAGCCTTTGAACTGTTAAAGAAAAAAATATCAGAACAACCGGTCCTTGTGCTACCTGATTTTGATAAGACCTTTGTGGTTGAGTGTGATGCAAGTAAGAGGGCTATTGGGGGAGTCCTAAGTCAAGATGGGAGGCCTGTAGCCTTCTTTAGTGAGAAGTTAAATGAAGCAAAATAGAACTATTCTACCTATGACCTAGAATTATATGCAATGGTCCAATCATTGAGAAAATGGAGACACTATTTATTACCCAAGGAGTTTGTTGTTTTTACTAATAACCATGCTTTGAGCTTCTTAAACAGGCAGGAAAAGTTAAACCATAGGCATATCAAGTGGATGGAGTACATCCAAGCATATACATTCTCCATTAAGCACAAGAAAGGAGTGGCCAATAAGGTAGTCGATGCCTTAAGCAAGAGGAATCTTGTTGTTCAAACCATTCAGTTGGAGAGTATAGGTATACATGCCATTAAGGATCAGTATGCAGAAGATGGAGACTTCAAGGAACCTTACCAAGTTTGCAAAGCCATGATAGGCAGGTATAATATTGATTTTTCTGATTTTCTGATACAAGATGGCTTTCTTTTCAAAGGCAGTTTGTTGTGTGTTCCAAGAGGGTTTGTTAGAGAGAACATCATTTAGGAGAAGCATTGTGGCAGCATGGCAAGCCACTTTGGCATTGATAAGACCCTAGACTTGGTTAGAAGATACTACTATTGACCAAAGTTACCAACTAATGTAAGAAAGTTTGTAGAAACTTGTCAAATTTGCCAAAGAGCCAAGGGACATACATCAAATGCAGGTCTATACACTCTACTACCTATCCCTTCAAAGCCTTGGGATTCCATAAGCATGGATTTTGTACTTGGTTTGCCTAGGACCAAGAATGGACATGATAGCATCTTTGTAGTTGTTGATAGGTTCTCAAAAATGGCTCATTTCATCCCATGTAAAACCACACATGATTCCTCACATATAGCTGGTCTTTTCTTCAAAGAAATAGTCATATTACATGGTTTGCTTTTGTCCATAATCTCTAATAGAGACCCCAAGTTTATAGGACACTTCTGGAGGACACTTTGGAAAAGACTAGGTGCAAACTTGTCATTATCATCAGCCTATCATCCTCAGTCTGATGGTCAGACTGAGGTGATCAACAGGTCACTTGGCAACCTTCTAAGATGCCTAACTAAGGAGCAGGGTACTAGTTGGGATTTAGTTTTGGCTTAGGCAGAATACTCATACAATGACACTGTGAACAGGAGTACCAGCCTGTCACCTTTTCAAATTGTTTATGGCACTCACCCAAGGGGTATTTTGGAACTTAGAGAAGTTAGAGGACTATAGAAGAGCAGTGCCTTGGCTGAAGATTTTGCCCAAGTGATGAGAGATATCCATGAGCAAGTAAAAGAGAAGTTACAGTCTACCTTTGCAAAGTACAAACAGTCTACTGATAGAAAGAGAAGGGATCTGCAGTTCAAGGAAGGGGATTTGGTCATGGTACATCTGAAAAAGGAGAGACTCCCTATAGGTAAATACACCAAGTTGGTTATGAAGAAGATTGGGCCTTGTGAAGTGCTAAGAAAATGTGGAGAGAATGCCTACAAAATCAGACTACCGATGGTGTTACTTTGTCACCAATCTTCAATGTCTCAGACCTTTATCCCTATAAAGGATCTAATCCTTAGACAGCTGTTGCAGAGGAACAAACTGATCAGACACTTCAAGAATTGATTCATTCATCTCCTGATCAGATTGAATGCATTTTGGATCAAAGGATTACTAAACAAACTAGGATGCACACCTATTATGAGTATTTGGTGAAGTGGCTCCATAAACCTCAGGAAGATGCAACTTGGATGAGCAGAGCAACCATTGAGAAGGCAGGTTTCACATTTGACAACATTCCCAACTCAGGAGACTTGAGTTCTGTTTGACAGTGGGTGTATGGTGCAGGGCACCTAAAAGCATTTTGATAGCAATTTTGTTAAGTTGTGGTTTTTGTTCAGTATGTTTGTAATAAGGATTTTTAGCCATGATTGTAAGGTCCATTTTGTATGGTCAAGAGGATTGGGGTAACCTTATAAACCTCAAATCACTCTTAGTCCATCTAGACCCTAGTTGTGTTACTTAGGCCTAGTAGGTCTAATGATGGGTTTTTGAGTCTATTTTGGTAGTTTTGTGTTTAGGCATGTCTTAGAGACTGTGATGGTTGTTTGGATTTGATTGGACAAGTTGAACCAATCAGGACCTTTGTGATTATGCAAAATCATGGTTGTCAATGCTGTCCTAACACATTTGGCCAGTTACAACCCACTTTTGGTGGTTAAAACTATTTTTGTAAGTTGCCTACCGACTTGGATCAGTTCATATGGCTGTTCTCTTACTCCAGTATGGGGGAGAAGTTTCTGTACGGAGTTTTGGGCATAAAATCAATAAAACTGACTATTTTTCTGAAGATTTCCTACTGTTGTATGACTTGTACGGATTGGCCAATTGGATCAATGTGATTTTTCTGAAACTAGATTGAGTCAGGGTTCAAATGCATCAAGTTTGAAGTCTTGAAGTGGTCGTAGGAGGAAGATATTGCATTTTGATTCCAAACTGGTCTAAAACCCTAATTTCTAGGGTTTTTCATACAAAACTTGCCCTAGAATGCATTCTAACCAGTGAAATCTCATGCCACTCGGTGAAATGTAGGCTAGGGTTGTATATTACTTGATTTCAAAAGCTTTTGGCCAGGAAAGACAGTCCTTGATTTTTGGAGTGATGCCCTAGGTCAAGTATTCATATGTATTTGACCAAAATTATGCAATTTGCTATTGTAAATGACAAAATATGGATAGGGTGAGTGAATGGATGGTGGTTTTGAGATGTTGGCATGTGGTAGAGGTGATCCAAGTTCCTCTCCCAGTTTTATGACCCCAAATTAGACCACTTGCTTTGTAACCTAGACCTAAATTGATCAATTAGGCCTAGAGACCTAGTGGGTGTTTTGAGTTGCTGGAGTAGAGTTGGAACGTGAGGCTTGGAGGTTTGTTAGAGTCCCCTAAAGGGTATTCAAATCCACCATTTTTTTGCCTAGTCATTTAGGGTTTTGTCAAGTTATGTTGTGAAAACTGGATTAGGAGGGCTAGTAGCATCACTAGGCCAAGTGAAGGTTGGAGGGTTGTGTGAAGTTGGGGGTCAAACCAACTGTGGGGAAGGTGTTTGCAGACCTATCTCAAGGTGTGGAAGGAGTCTTGAGAGTTGACCAATAGCCTGGTTTACAAATCCTTCATATACCCTTGGATGTGACTTTGGTTGAAGACTAGGTGAAGTGGGTGAGTGGGCAAAGAAAAGAGTTAATTGTGTTGCTTCCCTTGTGCCACTTTGCATCAAAGAAGAAATTGGTGATGTTGAAAAGCACCTTTCAGAGCTATCAAAGCATGCAAATTCACCTTACGTCGAGCCCATGGATGTAATTCAGTACTAGTTGATAAAAAATTGGAAGGTAATACACAACAAATTCATTAGAAACTAGCCTAAATAAGTGACTTAGAAATTGGAACTAAAATGAAAAAAGGGTGATGCAAGGATCTAGTTTACAACTAGGTTTTTAAAATTGGCTAATAAACAAAGAAATATTAGAATAGCCTAATGTAATGTGATGTCACAACAAAGATGAATGATTTTGGAGTAATGAGTGATGGATGAGTGGTGGATTTGTTAGCACATTACAACTAATTGGAAAGGGGTGAGCTCAAGCCTAATATAGAATTTGAACTTAAAACCTTGAGCATCAAATTTATGGGTGTAAAGTAGAATTGGGTAAAATCTGTGGGTGTATAAATGAAGCAGTAAGAGCTCCTAAACATATGATGTAATAATGGGAGATAGTATGAGTAAGTGTAGGATTATGTCTTTGAGAGTCAAATTAGGAAATTGTGTCAAAGGGGGTGCCAATTAGTTAAAATCAAGTGCTAGGCAAAGTACTTAGGACACCCAAGAAAATTAGTGTAACATGAAGAGTAAAAGTGTCAAGTATGCATGTTACACCATTAGATTTTACCCCTACTTTTGTGTGGATGTAGATCTAGTTGAGTCAAGCATATGAAAGTAGAAAAAAGTTAAAAAACCAAAATTGGAAGTAGAATAGCTAGAGTAATGATCAAGAATCCACCTTTAGACTACATGGAAACTTTGAGAGTGATTAATATTAATATGCCCCCTTAGTTTTGTGTATACCCTTGAATTGAGAGAAAAGTAAACTACTCTACTTAATACAAGAAAACTTCACAAAGTAGTTTACTAACCTTTGTTTTTGGTAAATTATTAAAAATAAACTACTTGTGCTAATCAAAATTCAAACAAAAGCATGACAAAGAAATCACATTGAAATGAAAGACTAATCTAAATGACTCGATTCTTTTCAGTATATTTTGGAGATGCCCTACTATTTATTCACAAAACTACACAATCGATAGGTAGGGATTAGAGGAATCATCCCTCTCTTGCAAGAAGACTTTTGCAATCTCCCCAAGGTCTTTAGGGTATTGGGTCTCAGTGTTACAAGAAAAATCAAAGTTGAAATGTAATGCTATTTAACAAGGGGCTTGTTCAAAATTTCCAATTTAGTAGACACTACAAAGGTAAAAACAAACCTAGCTTGAGGGGATGAAACTAATTAGATCCTACCCTAATTGACAAACAAAGAAAGTGCCAAAGAATTATAAAAAAGAAGAAAAGAAATGATATTAGGGAAGAGACGAGAGGAGAGAAAATGATCTTGCAATATATACAACAATTATTAAATTGATAACTTTCATACAAATATAGAATGAACAATCCAACCACTATCAGCATTCACTAAACATAATGTTGGGACTATGCAATAGTCTAAGAAATTCATTAAATTCTAAGAATATATTTGTAAATGGAGACAAGAAAAGAGATCATCAACATGTTGCATTAGTAGATGATACTCAATGAAACCATACACAAATATTCATTAAAAATAGAAGAGATGCATTTACATGAAAGGTTGAATCAAAATATAATTTCTACACTTACGTATTATAAGACTCAAATTATAGATTACAATTCCTGCCTTATTTAACACATGTAAGAGAAAAATTTCTTTGCTCTCATAGACTCCTCTTCTAGGATTTCTGCCCAACTTGGAAAATGGTAGTGTTGATGCTACAAAACAAGAAGGAAAATGAAGGAGATCTCTTTCCTAGTGTCCACCCACATATAAAAACTCCTCTTTATAAAATAAAAATCATTTTCTTGTTATGATTATCATATTTTCACCCCAAAATATACTTTCTTACAACATAAAATATTTCCCTCATATGTTTTTGAATATATATGATATAGGTGCTCACATTGGGCTCACCACCTTTTAAATATATCAACCCTTCAGTACAATGGTAGAAGCTCTTCTCAAATAAAAATTTCCATGTATAGTCATCAAACATAAATATATAATTATAATGCATGTATCTATACCATGTATGATTGGTCAAAGGAATTAAAATATTGTTTACTTTCATCCAGATGTGAGTTGCTACCATTAGAAACATTGTTGACCATGCAACATAGTTGTTTGATGAATGCATTAATAGAAATTAGGTCACATGTTTGAATTGTGTTTGTTGGCATAATCACATGCAAAAATACACATTGTATGTTTCAACAAATTTGTTGAAAGGTAATTTTTTAATATCAATGTTGAAAAACACAATGTGTATTTCAGTGTTGAAAAAAAAATGTGTATTTAAATACAATTCAGAAATATTTTAAGTATTTCTCTAATTGATGATGTGGGAATGCATGTAATTTGATGGCCATAGTGAAAAATTATATGAAGAATAGTTTTTTCACCCTATACACCTATCTCAAGGTTTTTAATACATTTTTAAAGGGTACTTGCATTATTAGACTCTTGATTAATTGATAATATTTAACTAATCTCCTACACGCTACATCCATGTGATTTGTAACCTCTTATAGCAAGAGTCTATGTCTCATGTTGAATAACCTAGTCTCTTCATTGACAATTTAAATTCATGCATATCTCTTTTGAAATGGGAGCTCCTCCTTGATGTGAAATATAAATACCCCCTTGTGCTAAACCTTCAAAATTCATTTTACCCCATGTGATTAATCCTTTTATAGGAATCCTTTTTATTTTGCCTATTTACTTCAAACTAGGTGTAATGCCCCATGTTTACACCGAAGGCATTCGCCGAGAAAACACTGAACAAACAAATTTATCACATTTGCAAGTGCAACATTCACATGTTGCATTACACTCACGTGGTGTCATGACCCCTCCTCTATGAGTTGACTCCATATTACATTCGAGTATCATATTTTTGAAGGAGTTGATTATTATTGTTTAAATTAAAGATTTAAACAATGTTGACCGATTTATATAACAACATCCAAGTATGAATTAAAACACAAAAATTGTGTTGGCCAACTTTCTACATAGAGCGCATCCCAGATCAAACAAGACTCACATATAAGACAAAGTTTATTAAGGTGACTGATTATATTAGAAGCAATAATTAGTATACAAAGGGAAACACTAAGCATAAGACAAAGGATGTAAAGGGATATGATCTCAATATATGAGGTGTGTCTTATATGTTATAGGACATGCGGTTTGCTAAAAGAAATTGTGATCAACATGGATTACATGCAGTCATTAGTTTAATACTAAAGAGATATCGTTATGTTCACATATGGAGTGTAGTAAAAGAAAAGATAGTAAATAAGACAAAAGAATAATTAATAAGGAGGTCTGTTCTGTAGGAAAAGATATGTCCCATGGCAAAGGACATAATGATCTCATGAAGTCACCACCATTAAATAGATATAAAAGGAAACACAATTAACATGAAGGAGGACATCAGTCATGAATCAATCAATCATCAAGGAATATCAATCATTGATTATTGAATATTACAACAGACATTCAATCTATAGATGTATATCTATTTACTTAGTCATATGGAGTGTTAAAAGGAAAGAAAAGGGATATATTTCTAAGTCTAAACTAAACTAGAAGTTCAATAAGAATCATTGTTAATATATGTATGCAAAAGTAAAATAAGGAACATTAGGTCAGATTATTATTGATTGCCAGATATCTTTTCTTATTGCTTATCACCATCATATCTGTAAATACATAAAATTATTAAAATAAACTTTCAAAATGGAGAAGGGGAAAAATATGCATTATGGAGAACAACAAAAGGCATCTATATGGAGGATAGTGAGTAGGGCACCCTACTTTCATGTAAAAGGGAGAAACAGATAAGGGCACCCTAGGGAAGAATTCTTCTCCCTATTCTCTCATGTAAAACTGAGTTAGCTACATGATAATTAAATTTATGATTTCTCAATAGTAATATTTATTGTGATTTTGAATGAAATATAATCTTGATTAACCATCATGATTAAATATATATATATGTGCATAGAAGATTGTATATGTTTTCTTATATTATGACTACATGATTCAAATTCAGAATCGCCTTATTCAAGAGATATTTACATTAGTAAGATGTAACCCTAACCCTAAGTTGTTGTAATTGTACTTTTAGAGAAATTTAGGAAGGGGTCATTAGAATCGGTATCAGAGAATCCTTTCGGTCATCCTATGAATGATAGTTGATGCTACGTGTATTAAAGTGTATAATTGATGACTTACATGTATTCATGTGTATACTTCATGACTTACATATATTCAAGTGTATACTTACATGTATGCTTTGTGACTTATGTGTATTCAGGTGTATACTTCATGCCTTACATACATTCATGTATATGCTTCGTGACATACATGTATTTAAGTGTATACTTCATAACTTATGTATATTCATGTGCATGCTTCATGACTTACGTATATTCATGTGCATACTTCACGCTTGATGTATTATGTGTAATTATGCATTATGTGTATGTTTCATGCTTCTTGTACTACATATACTTATACTTCATGGATTATGTGTACACTTCAAGCTTCTTGTATTACATGTACTTATGTGTATACTTCATGTATTACATATATGCATCATGCTTCTTGTATTACATACACTTATACTTCGTGTATTACATACACTTATACTTCGTGTATTACATGCATGCTTCATGCATCTTGTATTACATGTACTTATGTGTATACTTCATGTATTACATGTATGCTTCATGCTTCTTGTCTTACATATACTTATGCGTATACTTTGTGTATTATGTGTATACTTCATGCTTCTTGTATTACATGTACTTATGTGCATACTTTGTGTATTATGTGTATGCTTCATGCTTCTTGTATTAAATGTACTTATGTATACTTTGTATATTATGTGTATACTTCATGCTTCTTTTATTACATGTATGTATGTGTATACTTCATGTATTATGTGTATGCTTCATGCTTCTTGTATTACATGTACTTATGCATATATTTTGTGTACTACATGTATACTTCATGCTTCTTGTATTACATGTACTTATGTGTATAATTCGTGTATTACGTGTATGCTTCATTCTTCTTGAATTACATGTACTTATGCATATACTTTGTGTATTACGTGTATGCTTTATGCTACTTGTATTACATGTACTTATGCATATACTTCATACATTATGTTTATGCTTCATGCTCTGTGAATTACGTGTATTTATATGTATACTTCATATGCTTCATGACTCACATGTATTTACTTCAAATATTATATGTATCTATGTATATGCTTCATGATTTGTGTCTTATGTGTAAATATTGTGTATCATGTATTGCGTATATCTATGATTTGCTTCATGGCTAATGTTTCTCCAAAAAGTTTATGCTATGTGTAGATTACTTTACGCTTAAAATTATGAAAATGTCAAATCTAGCAAAGCTTTATTTGTCAAATGCTTCATGGGTTGAGAAGCACTAAAAAATTAACTTATGTATTAATGAAGAGTTGTAACTAGTGAAGTGAAAAAGTTTGACTCCCTCATACTTGAGATATAAAAGGAGAGAACATTTCATTTAAGAAATACATCCAAAACATCATTAAATAAAACCCTAAGTAATTTTATAGATAAATTAATTTAGGATCTCAAGAATAATAATGATACGAGAAAGGATGAAACCCCAAATACAAACAGTGTGACCCTTCAAATAAAATATAAAAGGGGAATCATTTCCTTGTTAAGAAACCATCAATACGAAATAAATCTAGCAATCAACTCAAAGGTAAAGTATTATTCTTAGAAAAGGTAGCCAAGAAGATTAGTGACTCCTTTAAGAAATAGATATAAAGGATAAATTGATTCATTGATATAAGAAATCATTATTCATCTATTCATTAGGAAATTAAGTAATCAAATCATAATCACTCAACATAGTTGAATCTAATGATATAATTTGACTTCCAATTCTTAATGAAAATCTAGTTGTCACATAAACTTAGGAATAACCAAAAGTAACACAAAGATGGATTAAGGAACTTATCTTTCAAACTTTGAGATTTAGGAACACTAAGGGTATCATCTTGACCTAGAATGGTCAATCTCTTAAAAGTCAAAACAACAATTTTGGGAGAAGGAAATGAAGACAACTCAATTTTTTAGGAACCTACAAATTTGGACTCTAGAAAGATCTTATGAGAAATGTTGGAAATATATCAAAAGATATATTTATCAAGCTTCAGGGTAAGTGCACAAATATGAGGGACCAAAATGGGGTCTTAAGTTTCCACTTTTTTTTTGAAATCAAGAAACATTGATGTTGGATGAGAAATTGAAGATAGCTACACTCAAAATTTGAAGATGGAATGAAAACAAGAGTTGTAGTGCTCCAAATCTAGTTTCTAAACTACTATTTTTTTCCAAAAATGGTTGAGATTAAGGGGTTCAAAAAGGGGGAGCACACAAAGTGGTCCTTTTTCTCAAAAAACATAACATAGTGTCTGATGTGCTCCCCCTAAAATGTTAACTTTTTTTTAGTATTTCAATAATCGCTCTAGTGATAAATTAGGTAACACCATGTAGTTTATCCCTATTTTTTTGATAATTTTTTAATGAATAATTAATTTTTTAGTAATTTTTAAAGTGGACATATCCTAAAAAATAGAAATTAGAGCGTGCTCTACCCTAAAGTGTTTGAAAACTAATCAAAAATTGATTTTTTTTTTGAATTCATGTAGAATGGAGTCTAGTTTCTAAAAATATAACTTATTTCAATTTTTTATGAACAGTTAAAAAAAAAAGTCCAAAACTACTAGACACTAATTTTTGACAAAAACTAGACACACTTACAAAAGAAATTCAAGATGAAACACTAAACGTACTCAAATGTGAAATAAATTATATGGTTAGATAGCTAACAAAGAGCTTAAGATTATGGTGGTAGTTTTTTTTGAGTTTTCATTGAAAAAAGTGCCATCCTGATGGGGAGCACGCTCCAGATTATCTCTAGATTTTGCTAAAAACTAATAAAAACACGTCAAACACAGCTGACAATAATACGAGCGTGTTATAACACGCTCACATTACGTGAAATCCATAACACGATCATGTTATAATGTGATCGCATTATAGCGCGCTCACGTTATGTGATTTCACATAACGCGAGTGCGTTATATCGCACTCGCATTATGATGAGCATAACTAGCAATACACATGCTAATTGCATTTGCTTGAAATTTCTAAAGCCTTTTCAACAAATCCATTTTTTGCATATCTTGCAATCATTGCATTCCATTATAGAACATCTCTTTGAGGTGTTACGTCATATAATTGACATGCCTTGTCTATGCTTCCACACTTTACATACATGTCTAAAAGGGTAGTTGCACTTCCTATCTCTCTCTCACTCTATTTCTCTCCCCTCTCTACGTCCTACCCTTTCTCTGAGTCTTTGCTTCCCTCTCCTCTCTACCTCCCACCTTCTCTCTCACTCTCTTCTTCCCTCCCCTATCTACCTTCTACCCTCTCTCTCACTCTCTACTTCCCTCCCCTATCTACCTCCTACCCTCTTTCTGAGTCTTTGCTTCCCTCACCTCTCTACCTCCTACCTTCTCTCACACTCTCTTCTCCTCCCTCCCTCTCTACCTCTTACCCTCTCTCTCACTTTCTACTTCCCTCCCCGGTCTACGTCCTACCCTCTCTCTCAGTCTTTGCTTCTCTCCCCTATCTACTTCCTACCCTCTCTCTCTTCTTCCTTCCCCTATCTACCTCCTACGGTCCTCTCCCACTCTCTACTTCCCTCATGTCTCTATGTCCTATTCTCTCTTAGTCTCTACTTCCCTCCCCTCTCTACCTCTCCTCCTCATTCTTCCCATCTAATGAAATTTCATAAATTATCTTGTTTCCATTTCGTCATCCCAATTTATATCCTCATCCATCTTTACATGTCCTATTGTTCTTGTTTCCATGTTCTTTGTCGATAAGAGAGAGTGAGAGGGAGGAAAAGGGAGAGAGGATGTAGATGGAGGGGAGAGAAAAGGGGAGAGATACCTGGTGATAGGGAGAGAGAGAGATAAAGAGTCCTAGTTTTCTTGTTTTGGAGAGAGAGAGGGTGGGTCAGGTTTATGAGTTTAGGGTTGCTTAAATTTATGGTTTAGGGGAATTATTTAGGGTTTAGGGCTACTCAGATTTATGGTTTATGGTTTAAGGGTTAGGATTTAGGGGCATTATTTAGGG